>CM024579.1:17274042-17874042 GCA_014182395.1 Eucalyptus sp. ANBG9806169 | reverse complement strand
AGTATAGAAATGTTGGTTGTCTAAGGAAAATTCATCTTGATGATATATGGATTTGCGTGAGTTTTCTATTGAAGGATGATTGCATGTTTTTTATATGATTTTAGTGCACGAGATTATTGGATTGCCATTATTTACATGAAAATGCCAAGAGCTTAGTATGTTATTATTTGTAAATATGATTACTGAAAAATATGTGGCATTTATGTATAAATGATTCGCACATGATGGTACTATGTACTATTGACACCTAATTTTGGAAAAATAAAATTGCATTTTGAACAAATAAAAAGAAAAAAAAATGAAAATGGGGGAAATTGATTTAATTGAATTATGCAAGGAAATATGGAATTCTGATGGATGTCCGAATTTTGTTAAATGCAGCAACAATTTTGAAATCAAGTGAAAAATGGGCAAGAATTGAGCTGATTGCCAAATCATACAGATTTGATTTTATGTGACGAGAAATGGCAACTCGGGAAATGCCATGTAAAGAGACCGTTTCGAATCACTATAAAAGAGAGGCTCATTTTTCTTGACAGAAAAAGCGATTTTCGAAAAAATTCAGAGCAAAAGTGAGGAAGGTTTTCTCCTTCGTTTCTTTTGAGTTTAATTTTCTTTAGGGGAGTCGACGATCTCGAGAATTCTCCGATTGGTCTATTGGATGGTGCAATCCTCTTGATGACGTCCCACATTCATCATGTGTCATGGATATTGATGACAAGCATAAAAATAAAGTCAAGCTTCTTTTTTTAAGTTTGATTGTGTGCGATTCCAATTTGCTATTCAAACTAAGGTGATTTTATTTTTGTTTCTTGCCTAGATTAAACTCCTACATCTCCGACGATAATTCCAGCAGTGAGACATCGAAGTGGCCAACGTACCTAATCGCTAATTGCCATCCAGTGATTTCACTGTGATAAAACTAGGTTGTTTCTCTCCCCATTAAAGTTGTTCACTTCATATTTTCGATATTTACTTTGTTTTGTTCTGATGTTGTGGTCACAGGCAATTCAATGCCGAACAAAAGACCACACAATTCCATATTCCACCATAATTGACAAGAGCGAGACGACAAGAGAAGGGGGGCGTCCACTCAAAAAGTTCTCGGAGGAGACTAGCAAATGATCAAATCAAGAACTAGCCATATGCCCACCAACGCTGCTGCAATTCCCCTTCTTTAGTTTTATTTGTATTTCTTTCTTTTGCTTATTTTATGTTATTTTATTGTGTTTTAAATTTTGTTGTTATTGTTTAAGTTAGAATATGGTATGTCAATATTCATTTCATGAATCTCGTATTTGTTCAAAATTATTATAATTATTTAATTTGATCCGTAAGACATCGGATCATTTTTTAATTATATTAATTTTTAGGCTTTTTGGTAGAATTTCAATTGTTAAATCACGATAATTATTTAATTTGGTCCGTAAGATTTCGGATCAGATTTGTAATTATTTTGATTTCCTTGTTGTGATAATTAGGGTTAGAACAATCTTTAATTTGACCTGTGAGACAATAGGTTATTTTTTCGATTTTTTAAATTTTTTTATTGATTGTTTAGATTTAATATTTATTTAATAATTACTTATTTAAAAAAAAATCAAATTTCTGCATGAGCATATAGGTTTAGTAAATCGGACACAAAGATTTAGAAAATTATTTTTGGACTATATTTTTAGGATTACTTTTTTTAGATATCTTTTTAAAATAGGTTAGGGACAATCTTAAACAACCCTTTTTTAGAGTCTTAGATAAAATTGGCATATTTTTATATTCTCATTTTTTAAAATAATAAAAAATAGTTTTCTAAGACATAATAGGGTTTAAGTCAAAATTAATCCCAAAAGTGAATTAGAAAATTATTCCTTTTTAGATAGCTTAATTAAGGTTTTTATCAATTTCGAATTTCAATAAAAAAAAATACAAAAATACTAGTTTGCATAATAGTATTATCTAGTTTGCATAATAGGATTATTTAATTAGAATATGTTCATTAGTAAATTAGGTCATGAGGTGCATGTTAACTAGATTGCATATTAGGCCCATTTAATTTGAATTTGCATATTAGTAAAATCAAGTCATTTAGCTAAAAATGCATTTTCTTTTTATAAAAGAATTCTAACTCTTAAGAAAACCCAAAAAAAAAAAAAATGTTTGCTTTGTGTGATGCAATTTATTTATTTTTTTATTCAATAATGGTTGAGCACCCGTGTGGTCACCTTTTGACATGATAGAAGTCCGGGTTAAAATAAATCCAAGCTGCCTGCAAAAAAAAAAATTAAAACATTTAAAAAAAATAAAAAGAAATGGTACCGAAAGGGCATTAGAAATTTGTAGTGTAACCAAGTCCCCGTACCCTTAGTCTCTGGTTCGTAGGAGTAAAATAAATCTCCATTTATTTTACTTAGGTGTCTAATCGACCTACCATAAACTGATTAGTGGCGACTCCTAGATAATATTTTGCATCTTTAAAAAGTTTAGACTTAAGTCGCGATTTGGTATGGGCTTGGGAGAGCCCAAACTAAGTTTAAAAACTTAGTAGTCCATTAACCTAGTTCTAGGCGATGAACCCGAAAAATTGGGTCACAACAGCTTGCCGACTCCGTTGGGGACTTGTGTTAAAATACTTAGTGGACTTAGGCCAATTTTTATTTTTCTTTTTACTTTAAAAATGTTTTTATTTGGTAGCAAGGATCCCAGGTACGTCCCTATCATTTTTAAGGTGTTAAATGTTCTTGCAGATAGGAGGTATAAAGGGAGTAGTCTTTGCTAACCTTTGTCTTGCAGGTTGGAGTGTGGGATGAATGATTTATTTTTCCCAATTAGAAGTGTTGTTTGCATTTAAATTGTTGTGCATGCTTTATTGCTTTAGCACCACACTATTTGCACACACAACCTGCAGTCCGACCTAGGCTGCGATAAGATTTCTAGGATGGTGTTGAAAATTATACTTCCTCCAAAGTGAGACTGCTATCTAGAGGTTGACCTTCTCTTCCTCGAAAGTTTTTCATGGTGTCGAAATGTGTTTTGTCCATATCTGCGAGACTGCGTGACTATTGGACATTCCATTCGACTGAGCCTGGAGTTAAGAGGACCTGACGTTAATGCGAGACCGCAACGGTCAGATCACCCTCTTAGCTCCACTTTGTTAAGCCATTTAGATAGAAATCGAGCCTCACATCTCATATGCATGTCTATGTGATTGTCATTGATTTCCCTTGGTGAAGTAAGTCTTCTATCCCTTTATCATGCAATTTATTTTGTCATACTTTTGGGTCGGTCCATGGCAATCTAGGTTGATTATTGATTTAATTCATTTGTCAGCTAGAAATGAAATAAGGAAATTACCATTGTTCTCATTAGGGAGTTTTAAATTTTGATCCTTCCTAATTCGTGTTTGGGAAATTTAGTTCTTGCTAGGGTGTCCTATTTTTATTTTTCTAGTTATTTTTAGGTAATTCCCTTCTTGCACAGACTTTTCATGAATAAAAAAAAAAAATCAATTAGATTGTTGTCATGGACTAGCTTACATGTTCCCATTTACACCTCATGCTTACATATTCCCATTTATTTGAATTAGGTGATTATGGAGCGATCTCGCTCACCCATCCTTACACGGTCGAGAGCTAAAATGGTGGATCAAAACAAGGTGCTGGATCGTATCATTGACAATATGAACAAGCGAATTGCACACCTCCAAAGTCAAGTCGATGAATTGTTTGCTACTGTGGCTTTTCTCATCAAGCAAAAGGGCTGTGATGACATAGCTAAATTTGATGCCACCATGAAGAGACTAGTGACATATCTAGAAGGAAGAATCTCTGACCAGGAGGGTTCACATCACAAGATCAAGGAGGGTGAAGAACTCAAGCACACATGATTCATGGTCCTAAGTAGGGGCATGTTCAGTTGCACCTTCCATTGCGTGGGAATTCTTATTTCTTTTCAAGGATTGGTTTAAATTTCTTCTAGTGCTTGAATATCACATTTTTCATTCCAATAAATGTAATTTGATTGATGAACATCAATAAAATTACAAGTTTTATTTTGAGGACATGATGGGGTATGCCAAAGCAGGCCGGTGACGATATCCAACAATGAAAAGAAAATGTCATCCAAGGAGAATTCTGAGGACTGGGCTCTTTCATGCTTCCTCATAAATAAATAAAAAATTATTTTTGAAGCCATTTCCAAAAGCATGCATTAGGTTAGCCTTGGTTAACTTTCTGACTCATTTACTTCATGTTTCGGAGTATTACTTTTTCGGTGTGATGAGAAGGCATCTGAAAAAGGCACACCAGGTTGCAATTGGCCCAACTGTCAAGGACACATTTCTAAAGAGTTGATGTGACAAGATTGTGAGCATGACGGATTTTATTAGTGACCCGACTGAGATAAAATCTCGACCCAAGCTAAAAATGGATATTCCATTTGTTTTTACTTTGATATTCATACACGTTCTCTTGTGCAGGGGCAAAAGTGGATTTTCAGTCTTGAATGATAGGGACAATCCAAAGATATCAACTACCGAGGCAATCCCATTATAGATGAATCCTTGAATGAATGCTTAAAACCATTTTGCAGTGTGGAAAATTGTTTGTTTTAGAGTTGACAATTTTTCATGCCTAAAGCTATTGAGTTTTTTTTTTTTTTTTTTTTTTAAAGATTGTGCATGATGACTCTTACATGTTTTAGCCACCAAATCCACTAAAAAAATCAAGATAGGCTAATTTAATGAATGATGTGGAATTGATTGAGCATACTAAATGAGACGAGTTGGGATGATGAAAGGCAAACCCTATCCTATACACAATCCCCTACTCATACACTTGTGAGATGAGTGTAAGAAAGTTCATATACACAAGGTAAAGAGTTCTCTCGCAAAAGGTACGGCAACCAAAATGATAAGAGGCAATTCATTTCTCTATCCCAAAACACTACAGATGATCCATTGCTTAACTCTTTTGAGCCCATACACATATAGATACTCTTTTCAAATTAGCCCTGTCAAGAATCACCCCACATCGGGGCAATTGGGAGATAAAATGGCATCATGAGATGAGGAAAATGAATTGAAATTTTATTGCTCTCACTTGCATCATCTTCAAGTCGTGCTATTACATGAATTCATGTGTTAATTTAAGTGTCTCAGAATGACGAAGAGCATTTCTTTCTCTATCCTATACACTTATATCATTTGCATAACCCACTTGAGCCTGCAATTTCATTTCTTTAAACCTAGTGGGTAATCATCCCCCACATTGGGGCAAGGCAAAAGGCAAATGAAGACTTTTGAAAAGTTTGAGTGTCATTAAAAGTGTAATTGATTGACGCATGCATTATGCGCAAGAATTGAATTCAAAATAGAACTAAGGGGCATGAAAAAGCAGTGTGCCTGGTAAAAGCAAGGCCAATGCCCATGAAAAGAAGTGAAAAAAAATGCATGAGAACTAGGAGCATGAAAAAGTGACGTGCCTATTAGAAGCAAGGCCAATGAAAAAGAAAAAAGAAAGAGTCATGATAGGTGACTATCAGTTGCAAAAGGTTGTATCTCAATGGAGCAGTACTCAAAGAGTCAAGATCAATGGTGCATCCCTAGCGAAAGAGAAGACCAGCAACAATGCCTAGATGATCATCAGCTTTGACCCTTATACACATTTTTTAGCCTAATGATTCTTTCGTTTCTCAACCCATGAACCCAGCCTATGTTACGTCCCTTACAAAGCCTCTTCAGATTATGGCACTTGAATTAACGTAGGGGTTCATATGTTTATAACCATCGCTCGAAGAAGTGCGAGCAAGATTATTTATTTCTCATTTTGCAGGGTTCTTGACTTGTAAACCTGGAGATGATTGCGAAGCTGTTTTTTCAATAGCCTTGACTTAAAGAGTCCATTTGTTAAGCCGTCGACTAATCCCACAATATGTTTCATGCTAAAGACCTCTCAGATTGGTAAGGTCGTACTGCTTACAAGAATACTCGGACTCATGTCGATATAGTGAGATGGAGTGATTCTCTTCTAAATGTGAGTAAGTAAAAGTCCTTTCTAACCAAAAGTCTCTCATTTAGTATTCTTAAGAAATCCATGTCATGAGTGAAAATTGTCTTGAACGATAATTCTCTCTAGTGGAAATTTGGGTGATGCAAAGGTCATTATGCATGAACCTCGATTGAACTTCAGTAGATTTTGAAATGTGCGTTCCAGAATAACATTAATTGCTTATTTCTTTGGTGAATGCACTTTTGCTCTAATCATGTCTGACAGGAAATGTTTTCTTAAAGACCTAAGAGCTCCTGACATTCAAGTTCCTTTCAAAATGCCTCATGATATTAGGAGATGAGGAACATTCACGAACATTCAAGGTGCATCATTAATGTTCCAAAATTTATTCCTACCAGGAGGTGAGAGACCTCCACAGGATATCTAAGTTTCAGAAGACATATCTCCAAGAATAAGAGATATCACCAGCCCAGAGTCCCTTTCATCAACCCGGTGTGCTTTCGTAGCTCGATGTCCCTTGATATGACCCGGCGTGCTTCTATAGCCCAGAGTCCTCCTATCAAATCGGTGTGCTTTCGTAGCCTAATATTCCCCTTCATCGACATGGTGTGCTTCCGTAGCCCAAAGTCACCTCATTAATTTGGGAGACATATCTCTAAAGATCAGAGATGCCACTAGGTAAGTATATCTCTATTCATACATTAAATACTTGTCATTGTACAGATATTCCTTTTCAAGCCCTAGCACTCGATAGAGTTGCCCCCCAAAGATTTTTCCCAAATTCATTCTGATTAGGTGACCGTAGAATGGTACGGATCCTAGACAACACATATTCAGGCGACCATAGAATGGTACGAGTCCTGGAAATTGAATCCCAGTTTAGGCGACCGTAGAATGGTACGGGTCCTAAACAACACCTATTCAGGCGACTGTAGAATGGTACGAGTCCTGGAAAATTTATCTCAGTTTAGGCGACTGTAGAATGGTACAGGTTCTAGACACAACCAAACACTGTCATACTGGGCGATCGTAAAATGGTACGGGTCCTAGGAAAGCAATCTTTTTGTAAAGTCAGGTTACTATTCTAGGCGACCATAGAATGGTACGAGTCCTGGACATGTAACGCTAACTATCTTGAATCACTCTACCCTCCTTGAAGGTAAGTTATTCCAGGTAAGTTCATTTATCATTTGCATTAGCATTTCCACGCATCATACATATTGCATTCAAAAAAAGGAATTCATTTTCCAACAAAAAGTCATTTAGTGCATGTGCATAATTAAAATTAGGTCTCAATTTGTCTTTGATTGCAACCTCTACGACCTCACTTTCAAAGAGGGGCAGCTGTTGATACCTAATTTTGGAAAAATAAAATTGCATTTTGAACAAATAAAAAGAAAAAAAATGAAAATGGGGGAAATTGATTTAATTGAATTATGCAAGGAAATATGGAATTCTGATGGATGTCCGGATTTTGTTAAATGCAGCAACAATTTTGAAATCAAGTGAAAAATGGGCAAGAATTGAGCGGATTGCCAAATCATACATATTTGATTTTATGTGAGGAGAAATGGCAACTCGGGAAATGCCATGTAAAGAGACCGTTTCGAATCACTATAAAAGAGAGGCTCATTTTTCATGATAGAAAAAGCGATTTTCGAAAAAATTCAGAGCAAAAGTGAGGAAGGTTTTCTCCTTCGTTTCTTTTGAGTTCAATTTTCTTTAGGGGAGTCGACGATCTCGAGAATTCTCCGATTGGTCTATTGGATGGTGCAGTCCTCTTGACGACGTCCCACATTCATCATGCATCATGGATATTGACAACAAGCATAAAGTTAAGTCGAGCTTCTTTTTTTAAGTTTGATTGTGTGCGATTCCAATTTGCTATTCAAACTAAGGTGATTTTATTTTTGTTTCTTGCCTAGATTAAACTCCTACATCTCCGATGATAATTCCAGCAGCGAGACATCGAAGGGGCCAACATACCTAGCGCTAATTGCCATCCAGTGATTTCACTGTGATAAAACCGGGTTGTTTTTCTCCCTATTAAAGTTGTTCACTTCATATTTTCAATATTTACTTTGTTTTGTTCTGATGTTGTGGTCACAGGCAATTCAATGCCGAACAAAAGACCACACAATTCCATATTCCACCATAATTGACAAGAGCGAGACGACAAGAAAATGGGGGCGTCCACTCAAAAAGTTCTCGGAGGAGACTAGCAAATGATCGAATCAAGAACTAGCCATATGCCCACCAACGCTGCTGCAATTCCCCTTCTTTAGTTTTATTTGTATTTCTTTCTTTTGCTTATTTTATGTTATTTTATTGTGTTTTAAATTTTGTTATTATTGTTTAAGTTAGAATATGGTATGTCAATATTCATTTCATGAATCTCGTATTTGTTCAAAATTATTATAATTATTAATTTGATTCGTAAGACGTCGGATCATTTTTTTTAATTATATTAATTTTTGGGCTTTTTGGTAGAATTTCAATTGTTAAATCACGATAATTATTTAATTTGGTCCGTAAGATTTCGGATCAGATTTGTAATTATTTTGATTTCCTTGTTGTGATAATTAGGGTTAGAACAATCGTTAATTTGACCTATGAGACAACATGTTATTTTTTCGATTTTTTTAATTGTTTTTATTGATAGTTTAGATTTAATATTTATTTAATAATTACTTATTTTAAAAAAAAATCGAATTTCTGCATGAGCATATAGGTTTAGTAAATCGGACACAAAGATTTAGAAAATTATTTTTGGACTATATTTTTAGGATTGCTTTTTTTAGATATCTTTTAAAATAGGTTAGGGTCAATCTTAAACAACCTTTTTTTTTTTTTAGAGTCTTAGATAAAATTGGCATATTTTTATATTCTCATTTTTTTAAAATAATAAAAAATAGTTTTCTAAGACATAATAGGGTTTAAGTCAAAATTAATCCCAAAATTGAATTAGAAAATTATTCCTTTTTAGATAGCTTAATTAAGGTTTTTATCAATTTCGAATTTCAATAAAAAAAAAATACAAAAATACTAGTTTGCATAATAGTATTATCTAGTTTGCATAATAGGATTATTTAATTAGAATATGTTCATTAGTAAATTAGGTCATGAGGTGCATGTTAACTAGATTGCATATTAGGCCCATTTAATTTGAATTTGCATATTAGTAAAATCAAGTCATTTAGCTAAAAATGCATTTTCTTTTTATAAAAGAATTCTAACTCTTAAGAAAACCCAAAAAAAAAAAAAAAAAAAAAAAACAATGTTTGCTTTGTGTGATGCAATTTATTTATTTTTTTATTCAATAATGGTTGAGAACCCGTGTGGTCACCTTTTGACATGATAGAAGTCCAGGTTAAAATAAATCCAAGCTACCTGCAAAAAAAAAAAAAAAATTAAAAAATAATAAATAAATAAAAAGAAATGGTACCGAAAGGGCATTAGAAATTTGTAGTGTAACCAAGTCCTCGTACCCTTAGTCTCTAGTTCGTAGGAGTAAAATAAATCTCCCTTTATTTTACTTAGGTGTCTAATTGACCTACCATAAACTGATTAGTGGCGACTCCTAGATAATATTTTGCATGTTTAAAAAGTTTAGACTTAAGTCGCGATTTGGTATGGGCTTGGAAGAGCCCGAACTAAGTTTAAAAACTTAGTAGTCCATTAACCTAGTTTTATGCGGTGAACTCGAAAAAATTAGGTCGTGACATGTACCTAATGAATGATAATTGTTGGGTTTGCAAATGACAATAAATGTATTAGTTTGAGATTTTTCATTGTATTAATCATATATTAAAATGTAAACCTAATTTTTTCATTTTTTTTAAAGTTATCTTGAAAAGTGTTATTTGCACCCGAAATTGTTAATAAGTCCTTGGAGAAAATACAAATTTTTGCATATTCTCTTTTTGAAAAGGATGTGGTCCCGACCATTTTCGAAAGTATGTTGTAAATTAGACATTTGTTACTGTCATACATAAGATAAAGTATAACTAATGACTTTTGTAGGTGTCTCGTCATCTTCTCTTTATCTTGCTCTAAACGAACTTGATTTTTTTGTGGGGTGGGGGGGGGGGGGCAACGTAACATGAGTTCGGTTCACATAGACAACGAATATTCAAACCACTTTTGTCGCAAGAAGTATCGAAATCGAACCAAAATATTGAACCGATCAAAAATTCGTACATTTTCGGTTTAATTAGCTTAGGGGATAATTAGCTTAACTTAAGTATGGCTTAGGTGGTTAGTTTAGATTAATTAGTGATTTAGTTGGTTCATTAGGCTAATTAGGTGATTAGTTTAGATTAGTTAAGGGTTAATTAGATTGTAGTATTTAATTGATATGGTGCATTATTTTTCTAGACCCGTTTAGGTGGTTAAATTAGAATTTTAGGCCTAAGTGGGCATTTATTTAATTAAATTGTATTTATTTAATTAATTTTGCAATTTATTTAATTATTTAATATTTTCCAGAAATTATACTAGGATAGCCGGTGACCGAAATTTCGTGTTGATTGCAGTGGTGTGCTTAGTTTATGCAATTGAGTGATGATTGTTAATTTTGAATATTCATTTCTAAATTTCTAAATTTTTGTATTTAATTAGAAAATACCGGGTGTCGGGTTTTGACACAGAAAATGCTTTTAAATACTATATCAAATAGTGAGATTTTAAAAGGAAAGATATCAATTTTTCTGGTTCGATCTAACCGTGTACCCATACACGATTATTTTCACCGAGTGTTTTTAATACGAAGAAAATAGGTCGAGCACATTATCTTAATTGAGGCATGTGAGTGCAAAGCACAATGTCCTTGGTCGGAATTGATCGATCGTGTGATGATTATGAGAACTCGTCCCCGATGTGCGTCGTGTGGACGATGCCCCTATATGGGATGCCCTAACAATGGATGCTGGATCATGGTAAAGGCCGGACCAAAGCTCCTTTGAGAATGCCGTCCTCGATGTGCGTCAGGTGGACATTGCCATGCTCAAGGATTGAGACGATGCCTGGCTATGCCAGAAGACCGATGTGCATCGGGTAGAACTGCCTGTGCGGGTAGTAATCAATTGGAACGCATGATTGATTGAGATAAACGTGTCGGTGTGGCACGGAATGGGACGTGTCATAATGATTTGGCCATATAATCAGGACCCCTATGATTGATTGAAATTGAGTGAGACATTCCAATTGATGTGTGTATTTATTATATGCATTTGTGATATTAACTGTACTGACATGCAGGAAAGAACTAAGGCGAGGTGAGTCATTTGTGATGTGTGTTTAGACTACCTCTAGGCGTATTTCCTTCCTAATAGTGGTTTAGGAGGTGAACTTGCTGAGACATTGTCTCACCCCATCGTGGGCTTAATCCTTTCAAGTCCTTAGATGGCGGTGAAGCTGGATTGTTTTGGGTGGTCACGGGAGGCTGAGACTCAGTGTACCGTACTCCTTATCCACGGGAATCCCAACTGGACTTGTGAGCTCGTGGTTACTACTATTTGGGTCAATTAGCACCTAGAGGGGGGTGAATAGGTGACTAAAGCCATTTTATAAATTTTAACCCGAATGAGAGATTAATGAATTAAAAACAACAATCGCTGCAAATGAAAGTAATGAAAGATAAAAGGATTAAGGATAGAGAATCAAGACTCCAGATTTATAGTGGTTCGGCTTAGACCAAGCCTACGTCCACTCTCCCGCACGGACAACCCTTCTGGTTGGATTTCACTAAGAATCAAAAAGAGTATTTACAATCTCACGCCCTTGAATCCATAGTGTAGAAACTCTACTACGCTTCCTCATGGTCTCACCACAATCTAGTCTCTCTTTTGATTACAAGTATAGCTCGAAGAATAAGATCACAAAAAAACAAGGAGATTCAGACTTTGGAATTTTTCTATCTGGCACCCTTCAACAACTTGAGCATCTCTCTTATATACTTCTCCATGCCTTCATTACCGTTGGCACCTTTCAAAGAAGTTCTTCCAATCAACCCGCTGGACAGAATCAATTTAGAAAGATCTCGAGCTCTTTAAGGTAAGTGTAGATAGCCCATCAATCTTGTTCGTCCATACAATCAGGATCTTGGTTTCCATAAGTAGACCTTTCCAAATATAAGTTGCGAATCTTAGAAAATCTATATTTATTCGAATACGAATATAAGATCTTGTAGTGCTGATTCCAGTTGAAAGATATTCCTTAGCCGTGGAGCCAAAACCATATTAGATAGAATCATAATAGAAGTTTTTAACTTGACGGTCTGGAAACTGTCCATGAGAGTAGACTTTGAAACTTGAGTCTTGATATCGTCAGACTTTGATCTTCAGACTTTGCTAGTAGAGTCTGTAAGTCTTCAGACTAGACTGATGGAAATGTTTTGTCGACTTCAAAATATCTGAAGAGAATTTATCCAACAATCTCCCCATCTTTTATGGTGACAAAACTTTCCTGCAGATTTGAATACTATTGCCCTGCAATACAACATTTAAGCTAGCAATGATATCTCATAAAAGATTAGAGTAAAGATAGTATAAGTTGTCATGTACACAGATGTCCTATACACAGACTTATCCTGTACACAGATCTGCATCCACAGAAAACACATTAGTCTTGTGCAGATATCAACTATCTTTATCTAATTTAACAGCTTAAAGTAATGCAGTAATAAGCAAGCATTCAAAAACTCAATATAAATGTCAATCACAAATGTCAAACATAACCAAACAAAATATTAAATCCAAAAAGGTGTTTATAAAAAGTGAAAGTTTGGAATGGAGTGAATAGAGTGAAAATCTGCAAAGTCTTCTCCCCCTTTTTGTCATCATAAAAAAAAGTGAGAAAATCAAGGAGCGCGAGGAATGCGAACAAGTTGAAAGTCTTCCATTGACTTGACAGTTCCTTCCAGTTTCCTCAAATCCTCCTGTAGTTGAGTGAGAGCAGTGCCTCTTGCAGTGGCCTGAACCTGACGTTGAACATCTTTAATCTGATCATGCAAGGAGATGAACATAGCATGATTCTCACTCTGCAGAGTCTGAAATTCACACCCTAAAACATATATTTGGCATTTGAGCTCCAAAATGATTTCAAGCAACCTTCCGAAATCAGCTGAATTGTCAATTTATGTGCTTGCATCAACTCGATCTGATTGTGGAGTTAAGCCAGTGGAGTGAATATAAGCAGGAAGATCATCATGTGGAGATGTTGCTTCTTCCTCAGGAAAATGAGCAGCATGAACATCTTCTGCATCAGGAGGTGATCTACTAACACTTGCACTGGTAAATGTCAAGAGAAGAGGAGTACTTTCTCTTTAGACATCTCCCCCTGTTTCAATGCCTTTTGGAGGGGAGAAGTACTCTTCTTGCTGAGGAGTTTCCTCAATGGCAAAATGTTGTTGATCCTCCTTTTCTGCTAGAGAATCTGCTCGATCTTCTTCGACATGTGATTCTGCTGGTTGTTGCTGGGAGTCTGTCTTTGCTGTTTCTTCTTCTTCTTCTTCTTCTTCCTGCAAGGATTCATTTTCTTGGTTCCCTTTCTCAGTTTCCTCTGCAACTTGTTGTTCTGGTTCTGCTGACACAGGAGCAGAATACTGAGAAACAAAGGCGGGGATAGGAATATCATCCTCATCATCTTCAACCTCCAAGATGATAGCCCGCCTCTTTTTGATAGGACCAGTCACAGGTTCCTTTCCTTTCCTCTTAGCAGCAAAAGAGTCTAGTCTGGTCTTAACAAGGGTTTTCTCCTTGAACTGCTCCAACTTCTTGCTGAGTTCTTTCAGACGCATTTTTGTAATCATCCTCAGTCCAATGACCATTTGATCAATAGTCTTCACAGAGAGAATGTGGGGAGGCTGAATGTTCAAATGTCTGAAAAGACGAGTGATGAGAGCAACATAAGGGAGTTTTCCTTTGTCCTTCACCATAGACCTGTACATGTGAAATATGATAGTATGGGGCAAGGAGAAGTTTAGACCGATCTTGATTGCATACATCAGTTTGGCTTCTGAGATGGATACATCTGTCTTCGATGTTGATTTCGGTCTAAGACAGTTGATCACTATCTTGTGAAGCGGAGTGTTTGTAGCATTCATCCTTGAGTAGGAGAGATGACCTTCTGCGATTTTGTCTCTCGCAAGTTCCAGAGTTGCATGACTCACAGACACAGAAATTGATTGGAAAGCTCCTCTTTCCACACCAATTACATCCGCCAGAGTATATGTGTCAACCATATATTCTCTATCTCTCACACTGAAGGAAAAACTATTGGCATCAAGAAAACTGAGGTTATAATAAAAATAGGCTGACAATTCAGAATAAGCAACATCGCTCTCAGTACAGAATTTATGAAGTTGAAGCTTCTCAAACTTCTCCATCAAATTGATGCTCAACAGATCCAGAAAATCAAAATCCACCGTTCGAGGGTTCATCACCCCACGTTTCAGCAATTTCCCATACACTTTCTTGTGTTCCTCAAATCGGAACAATTCATCCTTCTTTCCTCGAAGAGTTGCAGCCACACCCATCCTAGGCTTAAGATGTACAAACATCTTCTCATCATCATCTTTCCCCTCAGGCTGATTTATACTACCAAAGCGAGGGTCACTCGGAAAGTTCGCAAAGGTCTTTGCTGCCGTTCCAACAGGAACAACGTCCGATCGCTCCATCACAGTGAGAAAATGTGTCTCATTTTTCTCTTTTAAGAACTTGTCAATGAAAGTCATTGCAGAACCTCCTTCCTTCAAAACAAAATAAAGCCTATAAACAAACGCAAGCTTAAGAGACCTTACAGGTTCGATATCTTCAATGATTTCCTCTGTATGTTGAGGATGACGAACATGAGATCTAATTGAAGAGGTGCGCTATTGAGGTTGTTGATGCATCTGTTCACTTGGAAAGTCACTTTCTTCTATGAGATCAAAGTGCGTAGGCCCCTCACCCGAGCCCTGTGGTCCCCTGCTCGCTATTCTTGAAGATTTCCTTTGGTACGACATTGTCACTTTCTTGGAGGGAATTTTCACACTTGTGTCGCAAGAAAGATAAAAACTTGAGGAGAAGAACTTGAGAAGGAGAATCTCAGAGAGTGAAAAAATTGTGATCTAGGGTTTCTGGGTAAAGTAAAAAGAGGAGGAGAATGAGTATAAAAAGTAATCGAATCGTGGTATCTGAAGCGTCGCAATAAGAAAAGAATAAAAAAATTCTTTTTCAAAAAAAAATAACTGCCTTAAACAAATCGATAACCACCCTTTTTAAGATTAACTGCCTTAATAAACTCAATTAGAGATAAACAGACAATCTTACCTTTTCGAGATATCAGTTTAAGTGAGTAAATAAACTGTAATTGTAACAACTTACAGTCGTGACGATTGGCATTCCAAGTCTGAATCTTTGAGTCTGATACTTTGTCAGACTTAGATTCTGAATCTGAGCTTCAACAGTCTTTAAGAGATAAAATGTTGAATCTTGAACGGATAGACTCAAATAAACTTTTCTCAAGTGGCTTTGTGAAGATGTCTGCCAGTTGATTCTTTGAGTCAATAAATTGTATCAAGACTTCTTTGTTCTGAACATGATCTCTTATGAAATGATGTCGAATCTCAATATGTTTTGCTCTTGAATGTAAGATAGGATTCTTTGTGAGATTGATTGCACTAGTATTGTCACATTTGATCTCTGTGCAAGAGTCTTCAATACCAAAGTCTCGTAGTTGTTGTTTTATCCACAGTATTTCAGAACAGCAACTTTCAATAGCTACGTATACTGCTTCAGCTGTTGAAAGAGTCACGGTACTTTGCTTTCTTGAAAACCAAGATACTGCCATGTTTCCAAGTAATTGACAAGTACCTGAAGTGCTTTTTCTTTCAACTCTACAACCTGCAAGATCTACGTCTGAATAACCAAGAAGAGTAAAGTCTCATTCTTTAGGATACCATAGACCAATCTTAGCAGTAGTTGCAACATATTTAATGATACGTTTAGCAGCAATTAGATGAGATTCCTTAGGATCCGATTGAAACCTAGCACATATGCAAACGCTAAATAATATGTCAAGTCTAGATACAGTAAGATAAAGAAGTGAACCAATGATACTCCTGTATAACTTTTGGTCGATTTGCTTCCCTACTTCATCTTTGTCTATCTTCAAAGAACTTGACATAGGTATGTCAGTCTTTTTGTAATTCTCCATACCGAACTTTTTAACAAGTTCTTTTGCATATTTTTCTTGATGAATAAAGATTCATTCTTTCAGTTGTTTCACTTGTAGACCAAAGAAAAAGGATAGTTCACCCATCATGCTCATCTCGAATTCATCCTGCATAGACTTAGAAAATTTCTTGCACAAAGTCTCATTAGATGATTCGAATATAATATCATCAACATAAATCTGAACAAGTAGAAAGCTTTTGTCTTCCTTTTTAATAAACAAAGTAGTGTCTACCTTTCCTTTAGAGAAACCACTTTGAATTAAAAAGTTACTTAGCCTTTCATACCAAGCTCAATGAGCTTGTTTTAATCCATTTAAAGCTTTAGAGAAACCACTTTGGATTAAAAAGTTACTTAGCCAAGAGTCTTGCTTTGTTTCTTATCACTTTGCCTTTTTCATCGACTTTATTCCTGAAAACCCATTTAGCTCCAATAACAGATTTACTTTTTGGTTTAGGAGTCAATTCCCACACGTCGTTAATATTGAATTGTCTGAGCTCTTCTTGCATTACTTCAATCCAGCTTTCATCAGCTAAGGCTTCTTAAATGTTTTTGGGTTCTATTTCAGAAATAAGTGCAACAGCACTAGACTCTTCTCGCCTTTTGGATCTTGTTCGCATACCCTCATTAACGTTTCCAATAATGAGTTCTTCGGGATGACTAGACTTGTGCTTCCAGTTACTAGATAGTCTGATAGGTTGTTGATCTTTTTCCTGAGTCGATTCTTCATCAGTAACTTGTTGTACTGCTTCTGAATTTTGAACTGCTTCAAGAGAGGTGGATCTAGTAGAGTCTGGAGCAGATTTTGATTCTTCAGTCTGAATTTGCTGAATTTGTGGAGAGTCTTGAAATTTGACGTTCATTGATTCTTCCACAGTTTGAGTCTTCATGTTGAATACTCTATAGGCTTTGCTTGTAGTTGAGTAACCAAGAAAGAATCCTTCATCTGATTTTTCTTCAAACTTACCAACTCGATCATTTGCATTCTTCAGAATAAAGCATTTACAACCAAATACTTGAAAATAAGAAACAATTGGTTTCTTTCCTTTAAAAATTTCATAAGGGGTTTTCTCAAGAATTTGTCTTAAAAACACTCTGTTAATAATATAGCAAGCAGTTGAAACAGCTTCAGTCCAAAACCTTGAACAAATATTACTTTCAATTAAAAGAGTTCTTGCCATTTCTTGTAAAGACATATTCTTCCTTTCCACAACCTCATTCTGTTCTGGTGTGTATGGAGAGGAGAATTTGTGCTGAAAACCAGATTCATCACAGAATTTAGTAAAGTCTTGATTTTCAAACTCATCTCCATGGTCTATACGAATGCTTAAGATAGTGTGACATTTCTCATTCTGCACCTTCTTAGCAAACTTTAAAAAGAGAGAGAAAGTCTCAGACTTAATTGAAAGAAAATAGACCCAAGTAAATCATGAATAATCATCCACTATTACTAGGCAGAACCTTTTTCCACCAATGCTTTGCGTTCTAGTAGGTCCAAATAAGTCCATATGCAAAAGCTGCAGTACACAATTAGTGAAAACTTTACTTATTGGTTTGTAAGAGTTTCTAACATGTTTACCCAGTGCGCATGGTGTGCATAGATAAGATTTTAAGTAATTGAGAATAGGCAATCCTTAAACAAGTTTCTTAGAAGAGATCTTTGTAATTTGCTTCATGTTGGTATGGCCAAGCTTTCTGTGCCATAGATTTGCTTCATCTTGTACTGATATTAAGCACTGTGATCTTTCTTGATTCACATCCAGAATATAAATATTTCCATGTCTACGTCCAGTAAAAGATTAAGTAAAGTCTTTACTGATTGCAGAGCACGTTCATTCTTGGAAATTGATTTTGAAACCAGTATCACACAATTAGCTTATGCTAAGCAAGTTGTTAGAGCAATAAACAGTATTTGCCCAATTCCTTTTAACAGGTCTCCAAACCAAAGGACATTCTTTCTCAAAATATTCTGAGCTTTGACACTTAGAACATTTCAAAGCATTTCTGCCAACAGGTTTTACAAAGACTTTATGGAAATGATTTTTATAAACAATTCTGGTTGGTCTTTGTTTGATTCTTTCCTTCACCTTTGGGAAATCAATCAGTGGAATAGTTTCAGAAATCATACCAAGACCTAACTTATCAAAGTAGGGTCTTTATATCGAAAGAATCTTATCCAACTTTTCAGAACCATTTGAAAATCTTTTTTATATATTAGAAATATCATTTTTCAAAAGATTATTTTCTTTGGAAACAGAGTCTAAGTTTTCTTTCACAATAGTAAAGTTCTTTTCCAACTTTTCAAACTTTTCTTTTCAAAGTTTTTCCTGTTGCTTCAATGTAGAATTCTCCTTTTTTAATTCAGAGATCCTCTTAAGAGAAGTTTTTAGACTACGACAAAGTTCATCAATATACTTAGAAACCTTGACAGGAATTTTTAGATTACTAACCTCGAGTTCACTGTCTGAGTCTGTATCTGTATCTGTATCAAGGTCTGAGTCTGAATCAAATTTTGCCATCAAACAGATATTGGCATAATCATCATCACTCACTTCACATTCAATATCACTCTAGGTCTCTGCTTTGAGTGCCTTCCTGTATTTCTCAGTCTTTCCTTTTCTTTTCTTTAACAGAGGACAGTTGGGTTTGATGTGTCCATTTTTCTTGCATTCAAAGCAAGTCACTTCTTTGTTAGAATCATCTTCCTCTGTTGATTTGTTTTGAAACCTTTGTGAGCTTTGTTTCTTCCAATTGAATTTCCTTCCCTTTCTGTTCAGCTTTCTAAATCTCTTTATCATGAGTGTCAGTTCTTCATCATCTAGATCTTCTTTAGAGTCTGTAACATCAGAATAATCATTAGACTTTAAGGCAATAGATTTCTTACCTTTTGAATCTTCCTCTTCGTTGATGTGCTCTACTTCGTAAGACTGAAGAGTTTTAATCAGTTCGTCTATAGAGAGTGGAGCAATCCTCTGTGTCTCTCTTATTGAGGTTTTTATGTAATTCCTGTCTTTAGAGAGTCCACGTAGGAGTTTGTTGACCTTCATATGTCCTGAGATTGGATGTCCCTGATATTCAAAACCATTCACAATTTCAGTAAAACGACTAAACATGTCAGTTATTGATTCGTCTGATCTCATCTTAAAGACTTCATATTGTCCCAAAAGAATATTGATCCTTGTTTCTTTCACTCGATCAGTCCCTTCATAGATAATGTGAAGCCTATCCCAGACTTCTTTTGCTGTATCACAAGAAGATATTCTATTATACTCAGTAGGGGATAAAGCACAATATAATGAGTAAATGGCTTTAGCGTCAAGAGTCTGTCTCTTGGTTATTTCTTCTTGAGTCATCTGAATAAGACCAGCAACTTCTTTTCCTCTCTCTGATTCTGATGCAACAGCAGGAATGATTCCTTTATCTATCACTTCCCATTCCAAAGGATCTTTCGATCTTAAGAATGCTTTCATCTTGTTTTTCCATATGCTGTAGTCTTTTCCATCAAAGTATGGAGGTCTGGTATTGCTTTGACCTTCAACCAACCCTGTAGGCAACATACTAGCCATAGATCTTTTACTCAGAAGTAAAGACACTTCTTATAAACGAGTACACAAGCTCTGATACCAATTGTTAGGACTAGAATTAGCACCTAGAGTGGGGTGAATAGGTGACTAAAGCGATTTTATAAATTTTAACCCGAATGAGAGATTAATGAATTAAAAACAACAATCGCTGCAAATGAAAGTAATGAAAGATAAAAGGATTAAGGATAGAGAATCAAGACTCCAGATTTATAGTGGTTCGGCTTAGACCAAGCCTACGTCCACTCTCCCGCACGAACAGCCCTTCTGGTTAGATTTCACTAAGAATCAAAAAGAGTATTTACAACCTCACGCCCTTGAATCCACAGTGTAGAAACTCTACTACACTTCCTCAAGGTCTCACCACAATCTAGTCTCTCTTTTGATTACAAGTATAGCTCGAAGAATAAGATCACAAAATAACAAGGAGATTCAGACTTTGGAATTTTTCTATCCGACACCCTTCAACAACTTGAGCGTCTCTCTTATATACTTCTCCATGCCTTCATTACCGTTGGCACCTTCCAAAGAAGTTCTTCCAATCAACCCGTTGGACAAAATCAATTTAGAGAGATCTCGAGCTCTCTAAGGTAAGTGTAGATAGCCCATCAATCATGTTCGCCCATACAATCAGGATCTTGGTTTCCATTAGTAAAACTTTCCAAATATAAGTTACGAATCTTAGAGAATCTATATTTATTCAGATACGAATATAAGATCTTGTAGTGCTGATTCCAGTCGAAAGATATTCCTTAGCCATTGGAGCCAAAACCATATTAGATAGAATCAGAACAGAAGTTTTTAACTTGACGGTCTGGAAATTGTCCATGAGAGTAGACTTTGAAACTTGAGTCTTGATATCGTCAGACTTTGATCTTCAGACTTTGCTAATAGAGTCTACAAGTCTTCAGACTAGACTGATGGAAATGTTTTGTCGACTTCAAAATATCTGAAGAGAATTTATCCAACAGTAACAATGTCTCCTATGTCAACATGATTCCTAGGCATTGACAAATAGAGAATAAATACTCATTAGTGTATATCAATGAGCTACTATGTGATACTTGCATATCATGAAATTAGTATGTCATCCGTGTGCATCTGAATGATTAACTAAATATCATATCATGGCTTCTAGTTCTAATTTGTTGCATACATAATCATAATCATTTTTTTATAATGCACGACTTACATCTTAAATGAACTTAAATTATATGTTTGAAAAGTGTAAGTAAAGACTTGTTCTTTTAGAGTAAGTTGATCTTCCTATTACTGAAGTGAGCAAGTGATGAGAAAAATTGACACGGTTGATTAGTATTTGAGATGGCTTTTGTGAATATGTACTGGAATATGTGGATCTTGACATGTTTGTAAATCTATATTGTGATGTGTGCTCACAAAAGACAAAACGGTTAACATGTTAGATGTGGGATTGGGCTCCAAGCACTTAAATCATGCAGAATACAAGTTGTATTTCCTCAAGTGATCCAATTATATTATTATGAATATGTAAATGATTATGACATAAGGTTAATATATATTTTACTCTCATCAAATGAGTGATTGTCACTTTCTGAATTATAATGATTCCTCAAAATGTCATGTAATATTACTCGTTGAATGTTTATCCTATTGCACTTTTGGGTTGAACAATAAGATGATCTCCTACCTTAAAGTCGCTGAGCTTAGGCTCATCCAAATATTTTACAAATTGGTCAAGTTTGGAGTTTAGGGACATCTAAATTAGCGTTTTCGGAGATCTTTTTCAGGACTTAATCAGAGTACGCAGCAAAGTAAGAGTTTATATTTTGCATATGGAGCATTGATTATGTACAGAAAGAAAAGAATTTCTGTACATCATTTTAGTTTTTTTTTTTTTTTTTGGCCTTTTAAGGTTCCAATTGTATGAAAGAATTCATTTGTGACATGTACAATAGAGATTATCTATTGAAGTGGAGGAAGTGGGCAATTACACCGTTCACCCTATTGTTGAGGATAAAATTACTACGTTCAACGTTTGGTCAAAGTTGACTTATAAGGTAGTATATAGATGACGAATCAAGCTGACCGAATAATGCAGCTTTCTCATTTGCTATTGTATGATGAAAAACAAATGTAACAATATGTTTTATTTTATTATAATTTGGAGGTCGAAATCAAGCTTAAACTGAGATTACACCTTTGTGACAAACAGCAATTTGCTTGAGAAAGAAGGCAGGGAGCAAATGCAAAAAAAGAAAAATTAATGGCAAGACTTAAAAGGGAAAGAAAAAAGAAAGAAAAAATAGCTCAAAATCTAATTTTTTTATATGCACATCTAATTTGTAGAGCTCCCAAATAATATCATTATCTACTGAAGGGGCGATAAATTAAATTTGAGCACATCAATGAATAATGTTAATCCGGATTGATTTGGCCGATGGGATTCAGAAAAGTTTGCCATCCTCTCAAGTAGATAAGTAATTTATGTCTACTTAAACACAATGAAGATCATAATCCTAAATGATATCATTATTTTGTATTCCCGAGGATTTTATATTATCGTGTGTAAAAAAAAAAAAAAAAAAGTTGCATGTCCAATGCCAAAAATCCAAGGTCGGGTCACACACCACTAGCTTATAAAGTGACCTGATGATGGGTAAATGATTTACTTTTTTAAATTGCAGAAAGAAGACTAAATGAACGAAAGATAATTAAGTTCAAGCATCTTATAAAAAAAAAAAAAAACGATTGCATCGTCTCTAATACATATAAATCAAAAGAGAATATCTTTTAAAAAAAAGAAATCTCAATCATTTTTGTCTCTACCATGTATCTATCTGATTTTTTAGTATAAAGTTTATAATGCATAGGTCAATAATTTTATTTCTGTCTCACGCATTTCAACATCAAAATTTGAATATTTCCTATCCAACAGCAACCTTTGAACACAAAAAAAGAGGTTCAAATCTTGAATTTTTTTATATTATCATTTCACATTTATTTTTATTTTTTTGGGTAAAGATCATTTCACATTTATTACATGCCACATCTATTTATAAAATTTATTTCTTTATATTATTTAATGATTTAAATATTTCTGGAAAAAAAATTAAATAAGAGCCTGAAATGCCATCGTTTTCTTAAATAAAAACTCGATGTGGAACTTATTTTAAATAAGGACTTGAAATTATCAAATTATCTCAAATAAGGATTTAAAATAGAATTGGTTTCAAATGAGGGGTCAAAGTAGCTGTATCAGTTTCAAAAAATGGCCCAACTTCTCATATCAAAGGGCATCTTCATCTTTTAATTTATTTTTTTATTTATTTCTTTTTCTTTCCTTTTTCTTTTTCTTTCCTTCTTTTTCCCCTTCCCTTCGCCGGCCATGGCAAAGACCGTCAGACTCAGGCAAGGGTAGCCCCCACCAAAGTCGAGCGAGGGCACTCCTTGCTAGATTTGGTGAGTCACCCTATTCAACTCCATGCAAGGGCCACCCTCGCCAAATCTGGCTCGAGCGACCCTCACTCTGCCTAGCCCAGGCAAGGCAACCCTTGCTAGATCTGGCAAGGGTGACCCTCACCCTTGCTTGGGTTGGGGGGGCTACCCTCATCTGAGGCGCGTGACCAGGAAAAAAAGAAAATATATATATATATATATATATATATATATATATATATATATATATATATATATGGTTACAATTTTTTTTTTTACCAAAATACATTTTTTTGGATGATCAAAATAGTCACCAGGCAGCCAAAGCCCCTTCTTACATGAAACAAAATCTACTTCAGATCTTTATTTGAGAAAACGATGATACTCCAATCTTTATTAGAACCACTGGGGTTCGCCCTAATGGCCACCCTTCCATCTTGGAAGGGAGAGGTGGAAGGTTCAAATCCTCAACTTCTTAGGCGGGATTAGGGGCGATTTCATTTTAGGTGTAGATTTCAACTCCCATGCCCTGCAAGAAGGTAGGGCAAAAGTCTGAGAATGAGTGTTAATGTAGGATTAGAATAAGACCGATCAAAAAAAATCTTTATTAGGAATTTTCCCAATATTAGTATATACAACTATATAAGGGAAAATTATCTTTTCGTTTTCCCACGGAGAAAGGAACGCGTTCGGACGTCGTGGCCCGTGGGTGTCGCGAGGCTCGTGGTATTTACTCGCTTCTGCGCGTCAGAAGATGAAGAAGAAGAAGAAGAAGACGACGGCGGCAGTGAGACCAGGTCACACACTCTACCTCCGCCGTCGACCGTGACGGAGCTCGACGGCCGCCAACGGCGGCGAAGGAAGAGACGAATTTGTCATGCTTGTGAAGTTGCCTAACCCTCTCGACCAAAAAAAAACAAAAAAGTTGCCTAACCCCTCGGCGTTGTTGACCAAGTTCGCCATTAATTTATTCCCATTTCTTCTCAGAACTTCGCTTCGTCTTCCCTCCCATTTCCATGAAAAGTCACGATTCCCCCATGAACTGAACGCCACTACCGCTGCTCTTTAAATTTCGTCCGTCCCCACCTCCCTTGAATGAACCCAGCATCGCGACGAAATGGTGGGCACCATCACGCTCGGGAGATCCTTAGCGACCCGCGATTTCGCCTCCTCTAGGCACGCTCCCTTGGGGAACCTCGCCGCCTCCGTCTCCCTCCGCCGCGCCCTCCGCCGCCCGCCGGCGGCCCTGCGCGCGTCCTCCGATGACGATCGCTTCACCGTCCTGGTGGCGGACGAGCTCGGGGAAGCGGGGCTGGATATCCTCAGGGATTTCGCGGAGGTTGACCACGCCGTTGACCTCGCACCCGAGGAGCTGTGCGCGAGGATCGGCGGGTGCGATGCGCTCATCGTCGGGAGCGAGATGAAGGTGAGCGGGGACGTGTTTGGCTGCTCCCGTGGGAGGCTGAAGGTGATCGGGATCGCCGGGGGTGGGATCGACAATGTGAACCTGGCCGCGGCGAATGAGAACCGGTGCCTGGTGGTGAATGCGCCGAACGCGAGCGCCTCGGCAGTGGCAGAGCACACGATCGCCCTCCTGACGGCCATGGCCCGGAACATTGCGCAAGCTGCGGTTTCGGTGAAGTCGGGTCAGTGTTTGTCTCATAAATTTCAATCCCTTTTCAGCAATTCTAGTTCTAGCTGTTTGTTCTGTTCTGGCAATGTTTAGTATTGGGAGTGCATATACAGAGGAAACAATGTAGAGACTCAAATGGTGACTGCTGAATTGTCTTCTGCGTCTATTTAATGCATATTTACTTGTGAAATCTTTCATGACATGCACTACTTTTGTCCCTAAAGTTGTTGGAATATATCATAAAATCAAAAGCTATCGAACGATTCCATCGGATCGTGGTCCAGTTTCATGTGGAACAATCAGAGACAGGAACATGGGACCTGGAATCTGCACGTAGAAAGTTCAGCTATACTCATGTGCAACTATGGTTTTGTGATCTAAAAGGGTTCGACAGCGATAATCGGATGCTTTCTCTAGGCACCTTTTTTGGGTCAACTTGTCGTATCCAATTGGCATTACCCGTTAGATCGTGCAGGTCCCAGAGATTGATATGTTCTGAGCCATGAGCATGGCAGGTGATTATCCCTGCTTTTTCGGAACCGCACCAGATTCTAGATGGATTCTTTTCATACCTTAATGCTTGAGGAATTAGAGGAGAAGAGTTTCATAGTCTAGTCAGATATACGAATCTGAAGCGGAATCGGTCTGCAAAATGTGTTTCAAGATGTCTTAGTAGAACCACCTAGTAGTTACTGCAAGATGCAGTGTAAATTCAGGAAATCCCGTTTCCGTACGTATAAATTGAAATAGTGAACTAGCTTTTCTTCGGTTTATGAGGTTCCTTTCCACCTTGAGAAATCGGGATGCTGAAGGAACAGGTTGAGTTTGTGAATCTCAGTATATTTGTGCAGGGCTGCTATATTTACTGGCATATTTCCTCATTAATAGTAGCAATGTCTTTCTCAGGGGTTACCCCGAGATCTTACAATTCTGCAGAGGAGCTACTTGATTGATGACAGTTTTCTATAGCTGACTGCTGGATAACAGAACGAATTTTGATCGATCCGGCGTATATTTCTGAATGGAACACTTGATAATAACAGATTTTCTATCTTGTGTACATACTACATATTCTCAAACTGTATAGTGAAAACACTCGAACTGTTTTGGCTAGAAACTTGGAAGTGATTTTTGGTATACATGCATCGGCTAATGCAGGTACTTGGCAGAGGAAGAAGTATGTGGGCATGTCTCTTTCAGGGAAGACCCTTGCTGTCTTGGGTTTTGTAGAGGTCGGGTTTGATGTTGCCCAACGCGCCAAAGGTCTTGGAATGCATGTAATCGCATATGGCCCATACGCCTCCAGTCATCTAGCCCGTGCAATCGGGGTAGAGTTGGTGACGTTCGACAAGGCCATAGCGAATGCAGATTTCATCTCCTTACATATGCATTTCACTCCTGCCACGCAGAATATGCTTAATGATGAGACCTTTGCGAAGATGAAGAAAGGCGTTCAGATTCTGAATGTCACTCATGGAGGATTGATCGATGAAGACGCTCTAGTCAGGGCACTCGATTCAGGAATTGTGTCGCGGGTACTTCTGTCTGTCTCACTTTTGTCTTCTGGAAGACTGCTAATTAAATCATCCGGAACATTGAAGTGATTCTCTAACAGGCAGCAGTAGATGTTTTGATAGAGGAGCCGCCAACAAAAGACAACAAGCTTGTCCAACACGAGAAAGTTATCGTTACCCCAAATCTCGGAGACGGTACTTTCGAAGCTCAGGTTGGTTGAATGGCCTGACTTTCCGAATGCTTAAACTTTTCACTTTCTGTGCCATTAGATGACAGCAAAAGCTAATGTGCAGGAACAACTGGCTATCGAAATTGCAGAAGCCGTCATTAAAGCTTTAAAAGGAGATCTTCCTTCGACCATCGTCAATGAACCGATGGTTGCTGCTGAGGTATCATCTTGCATCTGCATATTGTGCAGCATCAGGTCTCTTCATGAGCTAACACCATGCGACGTAACAAATATTGAAGTCCTGCATTGATCCTTCAATTTCATTCGAATGCCCATAAAAAACGATGTTATCTGAGAGCTAAAACATATCCTTTTCAAGGCTAAAGAAACCGTTCCATTGATAGTTGCCTGTTCTTACTACGTTCGTTAGGCATATGTCCTGCACATTTCAATGCTCCTTTGTTCTATCAGGTTCTCGCGGAGTTGAAGCCATTTCTGGACCTGGCAATCAATCTAGGAAGATTTGCTGTCAAACTAATCGCGGGAAGAGGTGGTTTTAAAGCAGTAAAAGTCACATACGGTTCTGCTAGAGAACCGGATCAACTCGACACGAAACTCCTCCGAGCCGGGGTGATCAAGGGCCTCATTGAACCCATTTCGAGCGTCATCGTCAACTGGGTGAATGGAGATTCAGTAGCCAAGCAAAGAGGACTCAGAATTACTGAAGAGCGAGTCACTTTGCCCGGTTCGCCGGAGTACCCTCTCGAGTTCCTCCAGGTTCAGATCGCAAGCGTGGAGTCGAGATTCGATGGCGCCCTATCGACATCCGGGGATATTGAAGTTGGGGGGCAGGTGAGAGACGGGCTCCCCTTCCTGACTAAGGTGGGGAACTTCGAGGTGGACGTCCGGTTGGAAGGCTGCATACTGCTATGCAGGTCGATCGATCAGCCAGGTCTGATCGGGAAGATCGGGAGTGTCCTGGGGGAGGCGAACGTGAACATCGGCTTCATGAAATATACGAGGGCGGCCGTCGACTCGGAGAACTTGGAGAGCATGATCTCGATCAAGGTGGACGATCAGCCGACCAAGGAGACTTTAAAGAAGATCGGTGAGATCGCGGCAATCCGGGAGTTCGTCTTCCTGGTCGTGTAAAGATGGAGGAAGCTAACGCATTATTTCATTGTACCTAGAGAACACATTAAGATTAAGTTTGGTTGTCCGGATTTCTAATCTTGGGATTTTTTTATATCCTGTCCAATTTATTGGTGAATCGCAATATTAAAGTCGGATATATTCACATCATATCATGTATATTTTTTTAATATAAACGGCATATCATTATAAAGGTATATAAATGAACCTAAATGTTATAAACGGATATGGTAAAAATCTCTCGTAACAACTATTCCTTAATTTATTTTTATTTTATTTTTCCTATTTTTTATATTATTTTCTTTTTTATTTCTTTTTTCCCTTTCATCATTTTTTTAATAAAAATTTATCAAAAAGTAAACTGTACTAACATACCTAAAATATACAAATACCTAAAATATATAATAAATATAAATATTTAATTTATAGATTGAATTTTTATTATAAGATAGAATTAAAGTTGAATATATAAATTAAGATAAGATTAATTAAAAATAATTTGTTTTTTTTATTTTTAATTTCTTAAATTAGAATTCAAATATTATTTATATTGAAATATAATTTCAATTTTATCAATTTAATGAGTTTGTTATTCGAGAAAAATAACTTTCTTATTATGGACATTAAAAATCCTATCCATATTGATCTCACATCCCCCATGAGATAATTTTTGTCTATATCCCTCTTATATTCGACTTTATCATGTCCTGAGTGAGCATCAAACGTAGGATAGGATAAATCATATCTTATTCCGAATTTTATCCCGACTGTCAAACGCAGTCTAATTGATTCCCTTTCATTTCTACCCTTGTAGCTTGAATAAACTTGGTTCCCCTACAAATATTCTTTTTTATAATTTTACTATGTTCAAATTTGAACTTAATGATTTTATTAAAGGGTTAATATCACCAAATTCCTTTCGAATTAGTATATTGGTGACAAATTTATCCTAAATTCATTTTTTTATAATCAAAAACTCCAAACACGTACATTTATGATAAATTTACCCTTCATTATTTTCATTAAATTGGATTAATATTACAAAAAAATCACTAATACACTTGTGACAAATAGAGAATAAAATCTCATCGGTACCACGTGTTATCTAATTCAATAATTTGACAGTAAAATTTAACAGATTAATGAAGAGTAAATTTTTCATAAATATACCAGTTTGAAATTTTTTGAGATGATAAATTACCTTGTGATAAATTTATTATAAATGTACCAGTTTGAGATTTTTCATTATATTAATCATCCTATTTTTTTTCATTTTTTTTTTTTTTTTTGAAGTTATCTTGAAATGTGTTATTTGCACTTGAAATTGTTAATAAGACCTTGGAGAAAATACAAATTTTTGCATATTCTCTTTTGAAAATGGATGTGGTCCCGACCACTTTCGAAAGTATGTTATAAATTAGATATTTGTCACTGTCATACATAAGATAAAGTATAACTAATGACTTTTGTAGGTGTCTTGTCATCTTCTCTTTATCTTACTCTAAACGAACTTGGATTTTTCAGGGGCAACGTAACGCGTCTTCCGACTGCACAAGTTCGGTTCACATAGACAGCGAATATTCAAACCACTTTTGTCGCAAGAAGTATCAAAATCGAACCAAAAAATTGAACCTGTCAAATTATCATGCATTTTCAATTTAATTTAAATAATAAAAAAATAACCTTTTTTTTCGGTTCAATTAATCAAACCGAACTAAGAATCACTTCTCTTCTTAATATTATAATTTACACAATCTCTCTTCTTTTCTTATTAAACATTCTTTAATATTTTAAAAAAGATAATCGAACAGAATCGAGCATTCGGTCTGAGTTATATTCGATTCGAGATGTGGTTTGATTCAAAGTTAATGCATATTCAAATTGTTTGACTTGTTTCGAATTTCCTTAAAACCTGAACCAAATCAAAATATTGACACCCTTATTTGCCGCACTGCCTAATTACTGTGGACCTGGTGTCGGGTAGTTTCCTAACCATTAGGGTTTTGGTGGGGCTGTCTTAAGAGTGTATAATTTAAAAAAAATAAAAAGAAAAAGAAACTTTTTTTTTCTTGTTATTTACTTTATTCAGAAATTCAAAAGAGATAGGTGGTGGGTGCGCCAAGCCCAAATCTCAATAAAGATTATTCGACTTCTTATCGTGACACATTTAATATGACGATCGTTATAAACTATAATCGTGGAAAGGAGAACTCCAGCATGAGATGATTCCATCGTCCGTATTATTTGTTTGGGAAATTTGGACAAATTGCCATTGACAGCTCTTAATTAATTCATCCAATAATTCCCCAGAAAAAAAGTTGATTGTTGTTGTACCAACTAGATGAGGGGAATATCACAATGGATTTGTTGCTTTAGCACAATGCACGGGACTTTGAATGCAAAACAGAGAAGTCCTTTCTTTTGTCGAATGGTGCAATCCTAGGGACTTACTCTCTTCTCTATTTTCATGTCCCCACTGACCGTCGAGTACTTACATTGCAAATAAATCTTGTGCATCCCATATTGTATTGATGCATCTATCCTCAGTGTTATCTAGCGTGCGACCTTATCTCAAGACAAAATGAAACTCCATTGCGAGATTTTGTAAGATTACCATAAATTATTCTAAAAGTTTAAGTTATTAGATAAAAACGTGATTTAATAATTTGAATTCAAAACCTCCAGCTTTAATACCACATGAGATTTTATGAGATCATTGTCAATTATTCTAAAAGTTTTAAATTATTAGATGAAAATGTGATTTAATACGCATATACAAAAATGGCCTCATCCTCAAATCCATGATCCCAATTGATAGCTTTTGAGAACTCAAAAACCTAATGCTCATGAGCCCTTATCTCTCTCTCTAGACGGAACAATGTGACGGTGACCACATTTGACCCATCCAATGGTGACAATGGTGACGGGTTCAAAGAGCCCTTGGGATTGGGATGAAGTTGGTGATTTAGTTTAGATGGAGCATAGAATCTTATTGAGGAAGTTCAAGATGCACTTCATGCAAGTGACTTTGGTGTAAAAGACAGGCATGGTGCCCCTAAATCGTATGAGGAAATTCATGAAGCTTGTCGAACGCTAGTGTGGAAGGACAGCATCAATCATGACTTCCCATCAATCCACTCCTCGGAAAATGCAGCATCGATCGCGACTGCCGTCGAGATCAACAGGCAGCGACATTCTGCGTTCAATTGAATGCGGACATGCAAGGGGTATTTGCCTTTTGGGTAAAAACAATGGACTTAATTACCATATACAAATGATTGGTTTTGTCATTGAAAAAAAAATCTTTTGTCCGAATATTTTACTGAAGAATGCAAGATAAATAAATATGTATTTTCATTAAAAAAATCATTTTCAATGAAAATGGTTAGTTTTCATTTGTTTGATAATTTAGGCAAATTAATTATCTTCTCATTATATTGAGAAGTTATTTTCTCCTAATTTAAGCTTATCATTTTCAATCTAAATTGATTAGTTTTCTGCTATTCAAATACTTGAAATTTTTTTATCGAAAAATACTTGAAAGTTGAAAAAAAAAATTCATGGAGACAATCTTCCTTTAAACAAACAAAACATAAATTTGGTGTTTTCAATTTGCAAAAAATATTTTCTATAAATTGATTAGTTTTCCTCATCCAAACACTAGAAAGTTTGAAAAAATTTCTTGGAAAATTTTTTTTTTCAGATAAATGAACCCTTTAAATTTAATGCTTTCTCGACATATTAATCGTGAATTTGTTAGAAATCCCACCCCCAAAAAAATTTTAACTATATATAAATAGATAAATTATTTTAAACAAGTGATGTGAGATATCTTAAAACCTCTCTTGCAAGCAACATGACTCCGGTATCATGATCAAAAGTTCAAAGGCTTAAATTTATTGATGAAGCGAGTCTGCATATGAAAACAATATAAATCCTATAAATAAGGATGTCAAATATCTTAACATCCCCTCTTGCACTCATGCCTTGTTAAAATCTGACTTAAATGTTTATTAATTTTTACGTCTAAAAGTACTTTTATATATAAGTATTCACTTTTTTTTTATAGCCAATTACTTGTGGGGACCAAAATTCCAAACATCATAATGCAATAGTTAATCTTTCAAATAAAAATTCGAAGTTTAGAGATGGTTGATGCTGCTTTTCCAATAGAATGTTCTTTTATTTTCTTGTGGAAAAATGCAATAAATAAATAAATGCAGGACTGAAGTGATGGGGTTACTCTTTTTCTATCCTTCAATCTTTTAATTACTTTACCGATCATACCAGCTGTAAGTCACAACGTTCGAGGCAGGTGGCCCTAAGAAATAGACCTAAAGCATCGAACTATTCCATTGGGACATCAAAATTAAGAGCCCACTTTGGTTGACTTTTGAACTTCGATCTTTTTAAGAAGTGGTTGGATGAATGAGATAGACTGACAAATGAAGTTGTTTTTAGAAGGGTGAAGCTCCATTTATTTTATAGAAAAATAAAAATAATTACTCATATTACTTAAAAAAAATTAATGAACATAAAATAACTGTTTAGAAGTAAATTGATGTCAAAATGAAAATGAAAAACCATAAACTGGAACACTTGTGACAAATGTATCCAAAAGTAATTTTTCAAAAAATTATCGCTTATCTTGCTTACAAAAATAAAATAAAAAATAGAAAATATTTTCATCATTCACAAAAATATTTAGATTTAACTTGCTATTTATGATAAACACATTTTTCATTGACCAATTATTTCAAACGGTAGAAGTGATCATTTAAAAAAAAAAGTTTCCCAAATCATTTACTTTTTTCATGAAACAACGAAGTCTAAATTCCACACTAGTTTACATTGGAAACTTCATTTTTATAGTTAGAAACTTCACAACAATCCTTCCTCCAAATTCCAAAATAGTGAATTATTCATCGGAAAAGTTAGGCTTGTCCTCCATACACTTTTACCTTTTTTGTTCATAATCAAATCCATGTATGTTAAATTTATTTGATCAAGTCCAACTACTTTCACAAATTTGTTTGATTAAGTCGCTTCAACATTAAACCCGATCAAATCCAGCTGACATGACCATTGCTCGACGTCGTAGTGTGACATGGATGAAATTCTTCCAACACAAGTGGTTACATGTACTTGTTTATATTGATTAAATTTCATTTACATCTTACAATAACGTTGTCCATATTAATTCAATTTTTGTATATATGTCCATGCAAGCATTTGCAAATTTCGTCACCATCACCCTTTTGTCATGTTTGTTGAATTTGGTCAAATTTGACATCCTTCAATGATAATCCGATGATTCAAACCTTTTATTCAACTTATCTCTCGAATGCATGCAAACTGCCTACTAGATTCACAAGAAAGCAAACATGACCTCTAAAATTATTCTAAGAGAGATGCATTGCATTTCAAATAGAGAATCTCTTAAGGTGTGTTTGGTAACGATTCTGTTCCTGGGAACAAATTCTGACAAGAAATTATTATTTTTTATTCTGTTCTCGGGAACTGATTATGAGTAAAAAAACGCGTTTGGTAACTGTCCAAAATTTCTGATTCTGGAATAGAATTGCGTTTGGTACCGTGCTCATTGATTATGTTCCACCGTCGGGGCTGGGCAAGGCCCGCCTGGCCACCGGCGAGGCTGGGCGAGCCTCACCAGGGCTAGGTGGGCCTTGCCTAGCTCCAACGAGGCTTGCCTGGCCGCCTCTGGCGAGGCCGAGCCTCGCTGATGGCTAGGCTTGCCTCCAGGGAGCTTGCCGGACCTCCCCCTGGCCTGGCGAGCCTCCGGTGAGACCGGCGGACGGCGACCGGCAGCGGCGGGCAGTGGTGGGCGACGATCACAAGATAGCAGAAGGGAAGAAAAAGACTTTCTAGGTTTTGATTCTCAGACCGAGAATCATTTTTTTTTTATTCTTAATTCTTGTCAAAAACTGATTCTGGGAATAAATTTGTTCCCGGGAACAAAAAATTTACCAAACGCGATTCTGTTCCCAAATTGATTTTGGGAACAAAAAATCATAATCAAACACTGTTTTAATGGTTACCAAACAGTGCCTTAACCTCCAAATCAAGCGCCAATCACATGGTCGATCCCTATCGAACACAAACTCTCATTTCAAATATATATCCTTACCTCTTATGCAGCAAGCTGGCAAAGACCATCTACTCCAATAATCAAATCCCATCACACAAAACCCACTTCCAGGCATATTATAATAATAATAATAATAATAATAATAATAATAATAATTAGCATCTTGTCATTTTCCTATTTTTAGTGATTAATAAAACAAGGCTCCCACCAAACTCATTTGCACTGGTCTAGACAAGGCCTGATGAAAAAGGCGGTGACATAATCAAAAGAGTCGGCAAGAGTTCAAATGTTCAAATCAAACCACAGTATCATTAGCTGTCAAGAGATGCTTTTTTACTAACGTTCCACAATTATTTATTTATTAAATACAACAGCCCCATTTATAAAAATTTCACAATCAATCCGCCCCGCATTGTCCACTTTTTTATTGGCCCTATCCCCTATAAATTAGCGGGTCCAATTTGTAGATTAATAATCAGTCAGGCCCGATCTTGATGAAATTTTACCCGATACATGTAGACGGATGCGATTCGAATGCGGTCATAGAGAAATTATTTACATCGGGAGTTTCAATATAGCTCTACCTTCAAATACTCATACCAATTCGGTCATTTTTGGTTATGATGTTTTTCATCAGACATTATCCTTTTCTTTTATCAAACGAAAATGAAAAGAGTTAATTTCCATTGATTTCTATAGGCTTTTTTATTATTAGAAAATGCAAAATCCATTGCAACCTTAGGTCCTAACCATGTCCTTTATATATTTATTTTTGGGATGTGTCCGACAAGTCCTAAAACTTGTTGCAAAAGTACAATTGAATCCGAAAACTTGCAAAAAGTACAATTAAGTCCTAAAATTTGTTAAATTGATCAAATTAAATCCTTCCGTTAATACCATTAACTTATCTAACGGAAAATGGTATTTTTAAATTAATTTCTCTCTCTTACGTGGCACTTTCAAATTATTTTTATCCAAATCTTATTTAAATTATATTAAAAAAATTAAAAAGCTGAAATTATATTAAAGCAAAATTGAAAATAAATGGGAGGCAGGATAGAGCCTTGCTAGTAGGTGCTATCGTTGCCGCTACCACCTGGCGATCTGGGTGAGGGTGGTCAACTCTCGTTGGCCCTAGGCAAGGCCCAACAGCCCTCGCTGACCCTAGGTGAGGGTGACCAGCCCTCGCTGGCCCTAGGCGAGGCCCAACGACCCTTGCTAGGCTCGGGCAAGGGTGCCCAGATCTGGGTGGCGCAGGTGCTCGCTTGGGCCTAATGAGCATTGTTAACCCTTACCTAGGGTTGGCGAGACCTTGCCCAGGGTTGGCGAGGCTTGTTGGCCCCAAGTGACAGCCGATGTTGCGCAGATCTGGGTGGGCAACCACAATATGGCCTCGTCAGCTGTCTCCTATGGTCGGCGACGTCTCCCCTAGGGTGAGTAGTGGTTGGCCACCCTCACCCAAGGTCGGCGACCTCCACTAGCCCCTTCGGCGATGGGTGGCGCCAGCAACAATGGCCCTCTCCTCCTCCTACATTTTCCATTAATTAACTAGACAATATTAACTTTAAAACTTCATTACACTTTTTGTAAGTTTTAGGATTCAATTGTATTTTTGTAACAAATTTTAGGACTTATAGTGCACATATCCCTTTATCTTTTTAGTGTTCTTTGCCCTCCGAAGATGTGGAATCTTAGGTTTAGCTGCATTTTTCGTTGGCGTAGTCCTTAGTTTTGGCTGCTTAGTGAAATCACATAAATGGCTAACTTCATGATAACTAGAGATGTTAAAACGGGCTATGAACCCATATTTTTTTACTCATAATTCGGCTTGGGCGGCTTGGGCAGCCTCGAGCTGGACTCGCACCGGGTTGGCGAGGCTCGCCCTCGCCGGCAATGGGCCAGTCCCGCCGCCCAGGCCTCAAGGGCGGCCTCGGGCCGAGTCGGCAAGGCTCAACCTCGCCAAATCCGACGAGGGTGAGCCTCGCCACCCAACGTGAGGCCGCCCTCGTGGCCACTAGCGAGGTGGCCGGCGAGGTCGAGGTAGACCTCGCAGACCGTTGCCTTTGGCTAGTCGCCAAGGTCCGACAACCGGCCAGAGGAAGAAGGAGGAGAAGGAAAAAAGAGAAATAAAAAATAAAAATAATTCAAAAATATTAAAATTTTATTAAAAGTTGTTCATGTCAGCGCCAATCAAGCTACGTTAGCCGGCCGATGTCCAGTTAGCAAAATCCGCCCAAAATTGGCCAAAAAAGACTGAATTGGCACAATGTAAAAATGTTTAGGACTTAATTGACACCAAAAAAATGTTTATGACTAAATTGACACAAACGCAAAAGGTTTAGGAATTTTTTAACAATTTTTTCCACCTTTGTGACAAACAGCAATTTGCTTGAGAAAGAAGGCAGGGAGCAAATGCCAAAAAAAAAAAGAAAAATGAATGGTAAGACTTAAAAGGGAAAGAAAAAAGAAAGAAAAAATAGTTCAAAATCTAATTTTTTGATATGCTCATCTAATTTGTAGAGCTCCCAAATAATATCATTATCTACTGAAGGGGCAATAAATTAAATTTGAGCACATCAACGAATAATGTTAATCCGGATTGATTTGGCCGATGGGATTTAGAAAAGTTTGACATCCTCTCAAGTAGATAAGTAATAGATGTCTACTTAAACACGACGAAGATCGTAATCCTAAATAATATATTATTTTGTATTCGCGAGGATTTTATATTATCGTGTGTAGAAAAAAAAAAAAAAAGTTGCATGTCCAATGCCAAAAATCCAAGGTCGGGTCAGACACCACTAGCTTATAAAGTGATCTGATGATGGGTAAATGAATTACCTTTTTAGATTGCAGGAAGACTAAATGAACGAAAGATAATTAAGTTCAAGCATCTTATAAAAAAATGATTGCATCGTCTCTAATACATGTAAATCAAAAGAGACTATCTTTTTTAAAAAAGAAATCTCAATCATTTTTGTCTCTACTATGTATCTATATGATTTATTAGTATAAAGTTTATAATGCATAGGTCAATAATTTTATTTCTGTCTCACGCATTTCAACATCAAAGTTTGAATATTTCCTATCCAACAGCAACCTTTGAACACAAAAAAAAGAGGTTCAAATCTTGAATGGTTTTTCTATTATCATTTCACATTTATTACATGCCACATATATTTATAAAATTTATTTCTTTACATTATTTAATGATTTAAATGTTTTTGCGAAAATTTTAAATAAGAACATAAAGTGCCATCGTTTTTTTTAAATAAAAACTCGAAGTAGACCTTATTTCAAATAAGAACATGAAATGATCAAATTATATCAAATAAGAACCTAAAGAAATTTGTTTCAAATGAGAGGTCGAAGTAGCCGTATCAATTTCAAAAAAGGGCCCAACTTCTCATATCGAAGGGCATCTTCGTCTTTTAATTTATTTTTCTTTATTTCTTTATTTATTTTTCTTATTTTTCCCTTCCCTCCGTCGGCCAAGGCAGAGGCCGTCAAACTTAGGCAAGGGCAGCCCCCACCAGAGTCAAGTGAGGGCACTCATTGCTAGATCTGGCGAGAGTTGCCCTATCCAACTCTGTGTGAGGGCCGCCCTTGCCAAATCTGGCTTGAGCGACCCTCACCCTGCCCAACCCAAGCGAGGCAACCCTCGTTGGATTTGGCAAGGGTGACCCTCACCCTTGCTTGGGCTAGGGAGGGCCACCCTCGCCTAAGACACGCGACTGAGAAAAATGAAAAATGAAAAATAAAAAATATATGGTTACAATTTTTTTTTTAAACAAAAAACCTTTTTTGGATGACCGAAATAGTCACTGGCCGGTCAAAGGCTCTTCTTACTTGAAATAAAGTTTACTTCAAACATTTATTTGAGAAAACAATGGTACTCCGGTCTTTATTTGGCATTTTCTCAATATTTTTTAGTATATACAAGGGAAAATTATCTTTTTTCTTTTCACACGGAGAAAGGAACACGTTCGGACGTCGTGGGTGTCGCGAGGCTCGTGGTATTTACTCGCTTCTGCAGGGACCGCGACAGAAGAAGAAGAAGAAGAAGAAGACGGCGGCAGTGAGACCAGGTCACACACTCTACCTCCGCCGTCGACCGTGACGGAGCTCGACGGCCGCCGACGGCGGCGGAGGAAGAGACGACTTTGTTAGGCTTGTGAAGTTGCCTAACCCCTCGGCGTTGTTGACCAAGTTCGCCAATAATTTATTCCCATTTCTTCTCAGAATTTCGCTTCGTCTTCCCTCTCATTTCCATGAAAAGTCACGATTCCCACATGAACGCCACCACCGCTGCTCTTTAAATTCCGCCCCTCCCCACCTCCCTCGAATGAATCCAGCATCGCGACGAAATGGTGAGCACCATCAAGCTCGGGAGATCCTTAGCGACCGGTGCCTTCGCCTCCTTCAGGCACGCTCCCTTGGGGAACCTCGCCGCCTCCGTCTCCCTCCGCCGCGCCCTCCGCCGCCCGCCGGCGGCCCTGCGCGCGTCCTCCGATGACGATCGCTTCACCGTCCTGGTGGCGGACGAGCTCGGGGAAGCGGGGTTGGATATCCTCAGGGATTTCGCGGAGGTTGACCACGCCGTTGACCTCGCACCCGAGGAGCTGTGCGCGAGGATCGGCGGGTGCGATGCGCTCATCGTCGGGAGCGAGATGAAGGTGAGCGGGGACGTGTTCGGCTGCTCCCGCGGGAGGCTGAAGGTGGTCGGGATCGCCGGGGGTGGGATCGACAATGTGAACCTGGCCGCGGCGAACGAGAACCGGTGCCTGGTGGTGAATGCGCCCAACGCGAGCGCCTCGGCAGTGGCAGAGCACGCGATCGCCCTCCTGACGGCCATGGCCCGGAACATTGCGCAAGCTGCGGTTTCGGTGAAGTCGGGTCAGTGTTTGTCTCATAAATTTCAATCCCTTTTCAGCAATTCTAGTTCTAGCTGTTTGTTCTGTTCTGGCAATGTTTAGTATTGGGAGTGCATATATAGAGGAAACAATGTAGAGACTCAAACGGTGACTGCTGAATTGTCTTCTGCGTCTATTTAATGCATATTTACCTGTGAAATCTTTCATGACGTGAACTACTTTTGTCCCTAAAGTTGTTGGAATATATTATAAAATCAAAAGTTATTGAACGATTCCATCGGATCGTGGTCCAGTTTCATGTGGAACAATCAGAGACAGGAACATGGGACCTGGAATCTGCGCGCAGAAAGTTCAGCTATACTCATGTGCAACTATGGTTTTGTGATCTAAAAGGGTTCGACAGCGATAATCGGATGCTTTCTCTAGGCACCTTTTTTGGGTCAACTTGTTGTATCCAATTGGCATTACCCGTTAGATCGTGCAGGTCCCAGAGATTGATATGTTCTGAGCCATGAGCATGGCACGTGATTATCCCTTCTTTTTCGGAACAACACCAGGTTCTAGATGGATTCTTTTCATACCTTAATGCTTGACGAATTAGTGGAGAAGAGTTTCATAGTCTAGTCAGATATACGAATCTGAAGCGGAATTGGTCTGCAAAATGTGTTTCAAGATGTCTTAGTAGAACCACATAGTAGTTACTGCAAGATGCAGTGTAAATTCAGGAAATCCCGTTTCCGTACGTATAAATTGAAATAATGAACTAGCTTTTCTTCAGTTTATGAGGTTCCTTTCGACCTTGAGAAATTGGGATGCTGAAGGAACAGGTTGAGTTTGTGAATCTCAGTATATTTGTGCAGGGGCTGCTATGTTTACCGGCATATTTCCTCATTAATAGTAGCAATGTCTTTCTCAGGGGTTACCCCGAGATCTTACAATTCTGCATTGGAGCTACTTGATTGATGACAGTTTTCTATAGCTGACTGCTGGATAACAGAACGAATTTTGATTGATCTGGCGTATATTTCTGAATGGAACAATTGATAATAACAGATTTTCTATCTTGTGTACATACTACATATTCTCAAACTGGATAGTGAAAGCACTCGAACTATTTTGGCTAGAAACTTGGAAGTGATTTTTGGTATACATGCATCGGCTAATGCAGGTAATTGGCAAAGGAAGAAGTATGTGGGCATGTCTCTTTCAGGGAAGACCCTTGCTGTCTTGGGTTTTGTAGAGGTCGGGTTTGATGTTGCCCAACGCGCCAAAGGTCTTGGAATGCATGTAATCGCACATGACCCGTACGCCTCCGGTCATCTAGCCCGTGCAATCGGGGTAGAGTTGGTGACGTTCGACAAGGCCATAGCGAATGCAGATTTCATCTCCTTACATATGCATTTCACTCCTGCCACGCAGAAGATGCTTAATGATGAGACCTTTGCGAAGATGAAGAGAGGCGTTCAGATTCTGAATGTCACTCATGGAGGATTGATCGATGAAGACGCTCTAGTCAGGGCACTCGATTCAGGAATTGTGTCGCGGGTACTTCTGTCTGTCTCATTTTTGTCTTTTGGAAGACTGCTAATTAAATCATCCGGAACGTTGAAGTGATTTCTCTAACAGGCAGCAGTAGATGTTTTGATAGAGGAGCCGCCACTGAAGGACAACAAGCTCGTCCAACATGAGAAAGTTATCGTTACCCCAAATCTCGGAGACAGTACTTTTGAAGCTCAGGTTGGATGAATGGCCTGACTTTCCGAATGCTTAAACTTTTCACTTTCTGTGCCATTAGATGACATCAAAAGCTAATGTGCAGGAACAACTGGCTATCGAAATTGCAGAATCCGTCATTAAAGCTTTAAAAGGAGATCTTCCTTCGACCGTCGTCAATGAACCGATGGTTGCTGCTGAGGTATCATCTTGCACCTTTATATCGTGCAGCATCAGGTCTCTTCATGAGCTAACGCCATGCGATGTAACAAATAATGAAGTCCTGCATTGATCCTTCAATTTCATTCGAATGCCCATAAAAACGATGTTATCTGAGATCTAAAACATATCCTTTTCAAGGCTAAAGAAACCGTTCCATTGATAGTTGCCTGTTCTTACTACGTTCATTAGGCATGTGTCCTGCACATTTCAATGCTCCTTTGTTCTATCAGGTCCTTGCGGAACTGAAGCCATTTCTGGACCTCGCAATCAATCTAGGAAGATTTGCTGTCAAACTAATCGCGGGAAGAGGCGGTTTTAAAGCGGTAAAAGTCACATACGGTTCTGCTAGAGAACCGGATCAACTCGACACGAAACTCCTCCGAGCTGGGGTGATCAAGGGCCTCATTGAACCCATTTCCAGCGTCATCGTCAACTGGGTGAATGGAGATTCAGTAGCCAAGCAAAGAGGACTCAGAATTACTGAAGAGCGAGTCACTTTGCCCGGCTCGCCGGAGTACCCTCTCGAGTTCCTCCAGGTTCAGATCGCAAGCGTGGAGTCGAGATTCGACGGCGCCCTATCGACATCCGGGGAGATTGAAGTTGGAGGGCAGGTGAGAGACGGGCTCCCCTTCCTGACTAAGGTGGGGAACTTCGAGGTGGACGTCCGGTTGGAAGGCTGCATACTGCTATGCAGGGCGATCGATCAGCCAGGTCTGATCGGGAAGATCGGGAGCGTCCTGGGGGAGGCGAACGTGAACATCGGCTTCATGAACGCTACGAGAATCGCCGTCGACTCGGAGAACTTGGAGAGCATGATCTCGATCAAGGTGGACGATCAGCCGACCAAGGAGACGCTGAAGAAGATCGGCGAGATCGCTGCGATCCGGGAGTTCGTCTTCCTGGTCGTGTAACGATGGAGAAGGCTAACGCATTATTTCATTGTACCTATAGAACACATTAATTGATTCCCTTTCATTTCTACCGCTGTAGCTTGAATAAACTTGGTTCCCCCTGCAAATGTTCTTTTTTTTTTTTATTTTTTACTATGTTCAAATTTCAACTTAATGATTTTATTAAAGGGTTAATATCATCAAAGACCCTTCAAAATAGTAAATTCATGACAAATTTATCATAAATTAATTTTTTTATCATCAAAAACTTCAAACACGTACATTTATGATAAATTTACCCTTCATTATTTTCATTAAATTGGATTAATATTACAAAAAAAATCATTAATACACTTGTGAAAAATAGAGAATAAAATCTCAAATTGGTACCACGTGTTATCTAATTTAGTAATTTGACAGTAAAATTTAACAGATTAATAAAGAGTAAATTTGTCATAAAGTACCAATTTGGAATTTTTGTGATTATAAATTAGCTTGTAATAAATTTATTATAAATATACCAGTTTGAGATTTTCCATTATATTAATCATATATTAAAATGTAAACCTTTTTTTTTCATTTTTTGTTAAGTTATCTTGGAAAGTGTTATTTGCACTTGAAATTGTTAATAAGACCTTCGAGAAAATAAAATTTTTTGCATATTCTCTTTTTGAAAAAGGATGTGGTCCCAACCACTTTCGAAAGTATGTTATAAATTAGACATTTGTTACTGTCATACATAAGATAAAGTATAACTAATGACTTTTGTAGGTTTCTCGTCATCTTCTCTTTATCTTACTCTAAACAAACTTGGATTTTTCGGGGGTGACGTAACACGTGTTCCAACTGCACAAGTTCGGTTCATATAGACAACGAATATTCAAACCACTTTTGTCGCAAGAAGTATCAAAATTGAACTAAGATATTGAACCGATCAAAAATTCATACATTTTCAATTTAATTTAGAATATGAAAAAAATAACCCTTTTTTTTCGGTCCAATTAATCGAATCAAACTAAGAATCACTTCTCTTCTTAATATTAAAATTTACACAATCTCTCGTCTTTTCTTATTAAACATTCTTTAATATTTTAAAAAAGATAACCGAATAGAATCAAGTATTTGGTCCAAGTTATATTCGATTCGAGATGTGAATTGATTCAAAGTTAATGCATATTGAAATTGCTTGATTTGTTTCGAATTTCCTTAAAACCCGAACCAAATCAAAATATTGACACCCTTATTTGCGGCGCTGCCTAATTACACGGACCTCGTGTCGGGTAGTTTCCTAACCATTAGGGTTCTGGTGGAACTGTCTTTAGCGTGTACGATTTTTCTAAAAAAAATTAAAAAATATATTTTTTTTTCTCGTTATTTACTTTTATTCAGAAATTCAAAAGATTCCGGTGCATTCGCCCAGGGATGTCAGGTTCAGTGTCAGATGCGTGTGCGAAATCCACCACAAAAGTACAGCAAATCGGTCCACACCAACCGATTAAAAAATTCCGACAAAAGAACCGATCAAAAATTGAAAAGTTTCCAGAAATCAACTTTTTATTTGTGTTTAAGACGGATAAAGAGAAAAATAATAATTTATTTGTGACTTCACTTCCACGTCCCGTAAGCCCCGCATCCATAAATGTTTGGGCCGGTCGAAGTGACGCAAAAAATAAAAAATAAATAAATAATAAAAGATGCAGTCTATGCTTCTATATTTATTTTTTTGTACAACAGGAAAGTAAATTAGAAAATGAATGAATTATGAAAAAGCACGTCTCAAGTTTCATGACTTTTATCATAACTTTTCGAGCGGAGTATTGTCACTTTTACGGAATGTACACTATAAGCGACATGCCATATGTGGCAAATCGTTTATTCTTCTAAAAAATTATGGTAAAAGTTTCAATACTTATATTTGATGTCATTTTCAGTGAATGAATATGAGACTAGACAAAAATTGCCCTTTGAGTTTGTCGGAAAAAATCATTTGGTTGGCGAGCCTGTTTCTCCGAAAAAGAAAATTCAGTGCATGCACTCTAAATTTATCTGGACAATAAAAAATGACGAGTTGGACAAACATGACATAGAGATCATCATATCTAATTATTTAAAAGAGTTATAAAAAATTAAAATAAAAAAGAAGAGGGAGAAAGAGAGAGCAGTGTTTTGCGGGAGAGAGAAATTATTAAGTTTAAAATTTTCATTAGTTAATCAATTTTTTTTATAAGAGGAAAAGTCGCAATCTTCAGCTATACAAATACACGTGCATATACTCCCTTTACATCCTCACTTCTTTATATCCTCTCTACCGTCTTATTCATACATTTTTTTTTCTTTTTTTTTTCCTTTTCTAAACATCTTTGATCATTTTATAAAAAAAGAGAAAAAAAAAAAGACAAGAATGGCTAAAAATTAATAATAATGTCGAAAAAATCTGACTGAAACCTGACAGGAAAACTACGACCTCGGTCTCCCGCCGTACGCCTGCTTGCACACCGCGTCCGGCTTCTGCGACGGCGCGCATAGCTGGGACGCCGCCGGACACTCCCTCAGGCAGTTGTCCCCCAGGCTCCCGAAGGCCACCGCCGCCCCGCTGGAGAACAGCCCCGCCGGCGGCTTCCCCTTCAGGTAGTTCCCGTCCAGGAACAGCCTCCTCAGCGTCGTCTTCCGCCCGAACTCCGCCGGGATGTCCCCCCTCAGCCGGTTGTACCGCAGCGACAGCGAGGACAGCTGCGGGTAGCTCGCGAAGTTGCCCGGGACGGACCCCTCGATCCGGTTGAACCCCAGATCGACGGCGACCAGGCCGCCGCCGCCCCCCGCGGGCGGCGCCGCGACGTCGACGCGGGTGAGGCTGTTGTTGGCCAGATCGATCTGCTGGACGGAGGGGAGCAGGAAGAGCCAGGGCTCTAGGGCTCCGGCGAGCGAGTTGTGGGCGAGTTCGACGACCTCGAGCTGAGCCGACCCGGCGAAGGAGTCCTTCGACAGGGGCCCGGAGAGCGAGTTCCCCCTCAGGGCGAGCTCGAGCAGGTTCGACGGGAGCTTCGGGATGGACCCGGTCAGGCGGTTGAAGCTGACGTCGAGCCGGGTCAGGCTCGTAAGCGGGCCGAGCGAGCTCGGCAGATTCCCGGAGAGATAGTTGTACGAGAGGTCGAGGGACTGGAGGGCCTTGAGGCCGGCGAAGGCGGGGACGGAGCCGGAGAAGGAGTTAGCGCGGAGGGAGAGGATGGTGAGGGCGGCGAGGGAGGAGAGGGAGGTGGGGATGGGGCCCCGGAAGGAGTTGTCGGAGAGGTCGAGGACGGCGAGGCGGGAGAGGCGGGTGACGAGTGGGGAGAGGGTGCCGGAGTAGCCGGCCGGGTCGAGGGTGATCGTGGTGATCCGGGCAGGGCCGCCGCCGGAGGAGGAGGGGGAGGAGCAGGAGAGGCCGCAGGTGAAGTAGGAGCGGCGAGGGAGGGAGCAAGGGTCGGAGGAGGAGAAGTTCCAGGAGGCGAGGCAGGACCAGTGGGGGATGGAGGAGGGGTCGACGGCCGCCTTGAAGGCCACGAGGGCGGCGACGTCGGAGGGGGAGGTGATCGAGAGGGCTTGTCGATGGTGAACGGCGGCGGCGGCGATGAAGAAGAAGAAGAAGTGGGAGAGGGAGGGGAGGAGGTTGGCCATGGTTTCTGGTTGTGCCTAAGTGGAATTTGGGAGTGATTTGACAGAGGAAAATGATAAGAGAGCGTGGCGGTGGTGGTGGTGGTGGTGGTGGGGCTTGGACTGTCCTCCTTTTGATTTTTCTATGTCTCAATGGCTGGAATGCACCATGGCTTTGGGGCCGTGGAACATATGCTTGGAAGAATATATATATAGATTCTACTTATTAATGGGCATTTGATTGCAATTCAATAATTTGCGTGGGAACTTATGCTTTTATATATAGATTTCATAGGGTGTCAAAGTGCAATCGATTTGATCTCATAAAATGAACTTTGACAATAATATTTAGGTGCACACCGATGTATCTATTAATGAAATGATGGGTCTTATACAAATTCGACAGATTCCCAATTAAAATCATGTCAAGGATCATGCTTGAGTATATCTAATCAAGGAGCCGGCACCCAACTAATTACTTGGTCGAGGTCTAGTCTTTTCCAAAGGTAGGAGGGGCAAAATCGAGACCCACATTCTCAACCTCGGCCGACCTACATTTCAGCAACTTTTTAAATGTGTGGGGTCGTACAAGAATTTTTAAGGTCGGAAGCGGGTTGGATCCTATTAAATTTGTGCATTTTTTTTTTTTTGTCGAAAAAATTCGTTCGTTGACTAGCTCTAGACATGCAATACAATATCTTGGATGAGCGACCTTAGTTAATAATCGTGAATATAATGCGGTAAGTCAATTGTTTTCCTAATAATGGAAGCATAGTTAATAATATTATTAATTAGACTTAATTCTATAGGTGACATGATAAATGTAGCTCAATCATTAGGATCTAATAATTCAACTCCAATGTTACCCCCCACCTCGTAGCCTCCGCGTCGGTTCTCATGCGTCCTATCACCATTTAACTAAACTCCATTAAATAAAATTTAATGAACGACTTAGAATGAAGCTTCGAAAATCAGTGAATGTGGAGATTTTATTGATGTGTTAGATAAAAATTTAGCAACACAATTAGTTTACTTCATTTTTTTGCTATTTGGACGTCATTAATTACTATAGTAGTTTAAAAAAAAAATTATATTTATAAGGTGTAATCGTCTTGCATAAGACTAGATGATTATTTCGTAAATTTTTTCTTAATAGATTTATGACTCCTTAATAATTTTTTAAATGGACAATGGCTCTTCAATTGCTGTCCCTACATCACTAGTCTTTGACTTTTTAGATTATTAGCACATTAGAATCCTTTCCTAAAGAATTTCTCGTAATATGTTAGAAAATGAATAATTTGAACAACATTTTCCAAATAATAATCACTTGTATTGCTTGTAAAAATGAATCAATAGAAACTTTTTTTCTCATCTACAAAGCTGTTTAGACATAAATTGTTGTAAATGATGATAATATTTTTCATTAACTAATTATTTCAAATGATATAAGTAATCATTTTTTAGGAAAATACATTTCAAATCGTTCATGTTTTCGCTAAATAAATGGATCCATAATGCCACAAAGATAGAGATGGGCCTAGTGCAAAATTCAATCACTCCATATGTGCTAAAGGATTGTTTCTCAATTTTCGAATTAATTACTCATCATTATCATAATTCACAAGTCGAAAGCCCGATTGTTATGGCTCTTAAATTTGTTAAGACTTTTTTGCTGAACATTCCTAATAATACTTCCTTCAAATTTTGGTGGGGTCTAGAATTTATGGATGCATATGAAAGGTTTTTCGAAATAATTCGGCCTAAGCATAATTTCGCAAAAGTCGTGGGGCAGGGCGGGCCCCCCCTCCGGGCAGATGGAAACTTCAGCCATACACGTTGAATCTTTTTCTTCCCTCAAGGAGAGCAATGACTCGTGATGACTGGCGTCGGTGGCATTTAGTGATGATTGGTGTCGGTGGTGCGACTTTGATTTTGGTGGAAGGATGAAGAAATTCATGAATGATGAAGGGAACGTCGAAATCTATTATGTCCAATCGATGTAACCTGCATTCACAATGAGAAACCAATACATGAAATTCATCGCCTAAGGACATCAAAAGTCGGGTTGAATCAAAGTTAAGGATAGAAGTCCTAAGTCAGCAATAGCGATAGTAACGACAGTTCCTATGTCCACATCACCGACACAAGTGGTGGGTGCATGGGTGTCACCCGTGAAGGTGGAGCCCAAATTTTGATTAGGGTTACTCAGGGGGTGCATGACAACCACAAATTTCTGTTCCAGAAACAATTTTTCTATTCCGCATCAATTTCTAACAAAATCTGTTTGATAAACTTATTCCGTTTTTCTATTTCTCGGAATAGATTTCATTCCAGAAATAGGTTTGGAATAGAAATAAGAAATTAAAATTTTCTATTTCGATTTCGGAATAGAAATGAGAAATAAAAAATTTTCTCATCGTTGTCAACCTAGGTCCTTCATCCGTTGCTGCCGACCACCGTCCATCAGTCGTCGATCGCCCATTGGCCCTCGCCGCCGCCGCCGCCGCCGATCGCCAAATAAATTATTTTTATAAATATCATTTTAAAATGAAATTTATTCAAATAAATAAAATGATATTTATTTTTATTTTTACGAATAAATTTAAAAAATCCTTAAAAATGAATAAATAAAAATAAAAATAATTATAAAAATATCATTTATTCATTTTTATTTTTTATTTTTATTTTAATAAATAAATTTAATCGAAATAAATTTAATTAAACTTCTTATTGCGATACATCAGATGTAACGACCGTTATAAACTTATAATCGTGGATAGGAGAACTCCAGCATGAGATAATTCCATCGTCTCTATCATTTGTTTGGGAAATTTGGACTAATTGTCATTGTTAGTCTCAAATAATTCATCCAATAATTCCCTAGAAAAAAGGTTAATTGTTGTACAACCAACTAGATGAGGAATATCACAATGGATTTGTCGCTTTAGGAAATATCACAATGCACGGGACTTTGAATGCAAAACAGAGAAGTCCTTTCTTCTGTCGAAGGGTGCAATCCTAGGGATTTACTCTCCTCTATTTTCATGTCCACACTGACCGACATTGCAAATAAATCTTGTGCATCCCATGTTGTATTGACGCATCTATCCTTAGGGTTATCTAACGTGCGACCTTATCTTAAGATAAAACGAAACCCCATTGCGAGATTTTGTAAGATCACTACAAATTATTCTAAAAATTTAAGATGTTAGATAAAAGTGTGATTTAATAATTTAAACTCAAAACCTCAAGCTCTAATATCACGTGAAATTTTATTTGATTACTGTCAATTATTTTTAAAGTTTTAAATTGTTAGATGAAAATGTGATTTAATATTCATATACAAAAATGGCCTCATCCTCAAATCCACGATCCCGATTGATAGCTTTCGAGAACTCGAAAACCTAATCCTCATGAGCCCTTATCTCTCTCCCTAGATGGAACAATGTGATAGGGACCACATGTGACCCATTGCGATGGTGACGATGGTGTCGGGTTCAAAGAGACCTTGGGATTGCGATGAAGTTGGTGATTTAGTTTAGATGGAGCATAGAATGTTATTGAGGAAGTTCAAGATGCACTTCTAAGAATTGGAGAATGCAAGTGACTTTGGTGTAAAAGACAGGCATGGTGCCCCTAAATCGTATGAGGAAATTCATGAAGCTTGTCGAACGCTAGTGTGGAAGGACAGCATCAATCATGACTTCCCATCAATCCACTCCTCGGAAAATGCAGCATCGATTGCGACTGCCGTCGAGATCAAGGGGCGGCGATATTCTGCGTTCAATTGAATGCGGACATGCAAGGGGTATTTGCCTTTTGGGTAAAAACAATGGACTTAATTACCATATACAAATGATTGGTTTTGTCACTGAAAAAAAATCTTTTGTCCGAATATTTTACTGAAGAACGCAAGATAAATAAATATATATTTTCATTAAAAAATCATTTTCAATGAAAATGGTTAGTTTTCATTTGTTTGATAATTTAGGCAAATTAATTGTCTTCTCATTATATTGAGAAGTTATTTTCTCCTAATTTAAGCTTATCATTTTCAATCTGAATTGATTAGTTTTTTGCTATTCAAATACTTGAAATTTTTTTAATCGAAAAATACTTGAAAGTTGAAAAAAAAAAAATTCATGGAGACAATCTTCCTTTAAACAAACAAACATAAATTTGGTGTTTTCAATTTGTAAATTGATTAGTTTTCCTCATCCAAACACTAGAAAGTTCGAAAAAATTTCTTGGAAATAGTTTTTTTTTCAAATACTTTCTCAACATATTAATCATGAATTTGTTAGAAATCCCACCCCCAAAAAATTAAACTATATATAAATAGATAAATTACTTAAACAAGTGATATGAGATATCTTAAAACCTCTCTTGCAGGCAACATAACTCTGGTATCATGATAAAAAGTTCAAAGGCTTAAATTTATTGGTGAAGCGAGTTTGCATATGAAAATAGATAAATCCTATAAATAAAGATGTGGGATATCTTAACATCCCCTATTGCATTTGATGCCTTGTTAAATTTTGACTTAAATGTTTCTTAATTTTTACGTCTAAAAGTACTTTTATGTATAAGTATTCACTTTTTTTTATAGCCAATTACTTGTGGGGACCAAAATTCCAAACGTCATAATGCAATAGTTAATCTTCTAAAGGAAAAATTCGAAGTTTAGAGATGGTTGATGCTGTTTTTCCAATAGAATGTTATTTTATTTTCTTGTGGAAAAATGCAATAAATAAATAAATGCAGGACTAAAGTGGTGGGGTTACTCTTTTTCTATCCTTCAATCTTTTACTTGCTTTACCGATCATACCAGCTGTAAGTCACAATGTTCGAGGCAGGTGGCCCTAAGAAATAGACCTAAAGCATCAAACTATTCCATTGGGAAATCAAAATTGAGAGCCCACTTTGGTTGACTTTTGAACTTCGATCTTTTTAAAAAGTGGTTGGATGAATGAGAAAGATGACAAATGAAGTTATTATGACTTTAGAAGGGTGAAGCTCCATTTATTTTATAGAAAAATAAAAAATTTAGAAGATATTTTCTCAAAAATAACTACTCATATTGCTTAAAAAAATTAATGAACGTAAAATAACTGTTTAGAAATAAATTGATGTCGGAAATGAAAATATTTTTTATGGTCAATATCGTGAAGAACCCTAAATTGGAACACTTGTGACAAATTTATCCCAAACTAATTTTTCAAAAAATTATCGCTTATCTTGTTGATAAAAATAAACAAATAGAAAATATTTTCATCATTCACAAAAATGTTTAGACTTAATTTGCTATTTATGATGAACACATTTTTCATTGACCAATTATTTCAAACGGTAGAAGCGATCATTTAAAAAAAAAAAAAAGGTTTCCCAAATGATTTACCTTTTTCATGAAACGACAAAGTCTAAATTCCACACTAGTTTACATTGGAAACTTCATTTTTATAGTTAGAAACTTCACAACAATCCTTCCTCCAAATTCCAAAATAGTGAAATATTCTTTCATCAGAAAAGTTAGGCTTGTCATCCATACACTTTTACCTTTTTCTTCTAATCAAATCCATGTATGTTAAATTTATTTGATCAAGTCCAACTACTTAAAAAAAAATTCCGATTAAGTCCCTTCAACATTAAACCCGATCAAATCCAGCTGACATGACCATTGCTCGACGTTGTAGTGTGACATGGATTAAATTCTTCCAACACAAGTGGTCACATGTACTTGATTAAATTTCATTTACATCATACCGTAACGTTGTCCACATTATTTAAATTTTTGTACACATGTCCATGCAAGCATTTGCAAAGTTCGTCACCATCACCCTTTTGTCATGTTTGCTGAATTTGGTCAAATTTGACATCCTTCAATGATAATCCGATGATTCAAACCTTTGATTCAACTTATCTCTCGAATGCATGCAAACTGCCTACTAGATTCACAAGAAAGCAAACATGACCTCTAAAATTATTCTAAGAGAGATGCATTGCATTTCAAATAGAGAATCTCTTAACCTCCGAATCAAGCGCCGATCACACGGTCGATCCCTACCAAACACAAACTCTCATTTCAGATATATATCCTTACCTGTTATGCAGAAAGCTGGCAAAGACCATCTACTCCAATAATCAAATCCCATCACACAAAACCCACTTCCAGGCATATAATAATAATAATAATAACTAGCATCTTGTCATTTTCCTATTTTTAGTGATTAATAAAACAAGGCTCCCACCAAACTCATTTGAACTGGTCCAGACAAGGCCTGATGAAAAAGGCGGTGACATAATCAAAAGAGTCGGCAAGAGTTCAAATGTTCAAATCAAACCACAGTATCATTAGCTGTCAAGAGATGCTTTTTTTAACTAACGTTCCACGATTATTTATTTATTAAATACAACAGCCCCCATTTAAAAATTTCACAATCAGTCCGCCCCGCATTGTCCACGTTTTTATTGGCCCTATCCTCCATAAATTAGCGGGTCCAATTTGTAGATTAATAATCAGTCAGGCCCGATCTTGATGAAATTTTACTCGATACATGTAGACGGATGCGATTCGAATGCGGTCATAGAGAAATTATTTACATCGGGAGTTTCAATATAACTCTACCTTCGAATACTCATACCAATTCGGTCATTTTTGGTTATGATGTTTTTCATTGACATTATCCTTTTCTTTTATCAAATGAAAATGAAAAGAGTTCATTTCCATTGATTTCTATAGGTTTTTTTATTATTAGAAAATGCAAAATCCATTGCAACCTTAGGTCCTAACCATGTCCTTCATATATTTATTTTTGGGATATGTGTCCGACAAGTCCTAAAAACTTGTTGCAAAAGTACAATTGAATCCGAAAACTTGCAAAAAGTACAATTAAGTCCTAAAATTTGTCAAATTAATCAAATTAAATCCTTCCGTTAATACCATTAACTTATCTAACGGAAAATGGTATTTTTAAATTAATTTCTCTCTCTTACATGGCACTTTTAAATTATTTTTATCCAAATCTTATTTAAATTATATTAAAAAAATAAAAAGATGAAATTATATTTAAAAAAGAAAAAATTGAAAAGAAAGGGAAGGTAGGATAGAGCCTTGCTAGCGGGTGCTATCGTTGCTACTACCACCTGGCGATTTCGATGAGGGTGGTCAGCCCTCGCTGGCCCTAGGCGAGGCCCAATTAGTCTCGCTAGGCTCAGGCGAGGGTGCCCAGATCTAGGTGGCGCTGGTGCTCGCTTGGGCCCAATGAGCATTGTCAACCCTTACCTAGGGCTGGCGAGACCTTGCCCAGGGTTGGCAAGGCTCACTGGCCCCAAGCGATAGCTGATGTTGCGTAGATTTGGGTGGGCAACCATGATATGGTCTCGTCAGTTGTCTCTTGTGGTTGGCGACGTCTCCCCTAGGGTTTGTAGTGGCTGGCCACCCTCGCCCAGGGTTAGCGACCTCCACTAGCCCCTTTGGTGATGGGTGGCATCAGCAACGACAGCCCTCCGTTGAGGCCTGCCTTCCCCTTCTTCTTCTTCTTCTGCTCCTCCTCCTTCTTCTTCTTCTCTTTCTCCTCCTCCTCCTTATGCATTTTCCATTAATTAACTAGACAATAATAACTTTAAAACTTGATTACACTTTTTGTAAGTTTTAGGATTCAATTGTATTTTTGTAACAAATTTAGGACTTATAGTGCACATATCCCTTTATCTTTTTAGTGTTCTTTGCCCTCCGAAGATGTGGAATCTTAGGTTTAGCTGCATTTTTCGTTGGGGTAGTCCTTAGTTTTGGCTGCTTAGTGAATCACCTGAATGGCTAACTTCATGATAACTTTAAAACGGGCTATGAACCCTTTTTTTTTTACTCATAATTCTGCGCTGGGTTGTAAATGAGTTATTAGATATTTGACGGGCAGGATGAAAATGGGTTTAGAACATTGTAGTCCAACTAGAGTGGGTCATAAATAGGTTCCTCTGACGATGTCGCCTCCAAGCAAGTCCATCTGGCCTTGCCACCAAGGTGCGAAGAAATCAGGTGGTGATCACGAGACGCCGCCTTCGAACAACATCTTGATCGGCAACACTCTCGAGCGATGTCGTTGTCGCGGATCTAATGAGACATGTTCGGCGAGTACGACGCGCTCAACGCCACCTCGTACGCCTCCCGCAGCTCAGCCTTCAGCTCCTTCAAGTGCCCCGATAGGGCCGCCGCTGCCGCCACCGCCCCCGCCACCACCGCCGCCAAGGACACAATTGAGATCGAGCTCGCTTGACCGGTTTGTACTGTTCTTTTGCGTAGATTTATTCAGCCTTTTTGCGGTTGTTTGTGTTTCCTTTTTGAGAATTAGGTTTAGTTTCGAGACTGAGAATTAGCTTGGTAAAATCATAAGAAATTGAAAAATTACGAATCTTTTAATAGCAAGGGCTGCGAGTAACAGCCTAACAGGGCCACGTACTCTTCCTATTATCGTTCGGCTGTTGATATGGTCATGGTGAAGGGAGAAGAAAGGCTTTAAATCGAACTCTTCTCGAATGGCCATTTCCCTCTTTTCGGAAGGAAGTGCAAGAGATTGGCTATGACTGCTGCACCCGTTTTATAATTTATGGATTGCCTGTAACCTGTTTATAATTAAACGAAAACCAAAGCCTGAATCCATTTCATGATTTGTGGATGGCTCAGGCCAAATCTTAACTGCCACCTTCGGGTCCCCATTCATAACTTGACCCCTCGAGCTTCCTAGCTCAACGAGCTAATCTATGAAGCCATCCATTCTTTGAAGGCAATCATTTAAGGAGAAAGATGCTGAAAATGAATCTTGAAACGTGTCGGGATGAAAATTAGCATTGGAAATAAATAGGTTAATTTGAGTTGAATCATGTATGACCCAACCCGACCAATCCATTTGATGGGCCTAGTGACAACCTAGGACAACAAGAGATACTTAACCAATATCTAACTTGTGCCAAACTATATATCTAGGTGTATAAATGGACGTCTAATCTATAAAATGTGCATCCACGATCATTATATCTACAATCTATAGCGAAATTGATGATTGATGCATCAAGTTTGGTATGCTAATGCATGTCTGTCCATGCACTCTTCGCATAGTTTCATTCGACTAGGGAGTATCGTGCAACAAGTTAGTTATATATCTACAATCTATAGCGAAATTGATGTTTGATTCATCGAGTGTAGGTCGCTAATGCATGGCCGCCCGTGCACTCTGCGACAATTCCCGTGTCCACCTAACTTGCATCCTAGGCGCGTTTCAATCTCAATGCTATCACCCAAATCTTTCAAGCAATTTTGCTATACTTTACATCATTCCAGTTCTTTCTAAACATAAAAATTCAAGATCATATCAAATTACCATTTAAATTGGAAGCCCTAAACGATGAAGATTTAGTAATTTTTTTTCTTTTTTCGTTTAAATGGAGATTTTATTTTGCTAAAGTGGGAGGTCTCGAGTTCAACTTGCTGTTTCCAAATATCGGGATACGGCTGGGGCCGGAGTGACTGTCTTGTCAAACGTGTGCCCAATCGGTTGATGACAGGCTTGTGATGATAAGCAAAGTGAACAACCTCCTCCAGTTAAAAAATTAAAAATTAACACCCTTCGATCAAAATACGAAATTGATCCTCTAAATTAATGCACTTTTAGACTAAAGTTAGAGTACCATGCATCACTGTTAGAGACAATTCTCAAGATAATGTTGTTATATGATTATTAAGATATCTTCACGCAATGCGCGTGTTCATGAATTATATCATATTTTTTCCACAAAAAAAAAAATTAATTAGAAAACTCCTTTTATTTTTCATCATCGGAAAACTGAAAATATTTTCTTGTGCGTAAGATATCCTTTCATAAAGCAATTTTATAAAAAATGATCAATATTACGAAAGTCTCTGAACTATTATGTTTGTAGCAAATTTACCCTATATTAATTTTTGTTAAATTCTACCGTCAAATTATTGAATGTCATAATAGTGGTAGTTGATGAGTGTATAGCCTTGGTTTTATCCTTCGTTTTCCACAATTGTACAAGTTTGTGATTTTTCGTTGTATTAATATAATATAATGGAAATCAATAGAAGGTAAACTTATCACAGATATACTAGTTTGAGGTTTTAATAGTAAAAAATTAGTTTTAGTAAATTTATCATGGGTATAACAAATTGACATCTTTTATGGTAAAAAAGGGCCCATTCCATCAAAAAGTATGAACTTTAGGTATTATGTCAAATATGGCCTAAACTTTATTTTGCCTTTTAAAAAAAAAGCACCAACTTTTACTTGTGTTCCAAATCTAGCCACTGTTAACCCTCCTTCCATAGTCACCTTTCGTCATTCGACATGGCATTTCCACGTTAGCAATAATATCGAACAAAGCAAGTTGATGTGGATATAAAGGCAAAACTACATTTGTGCTTTCTCTCTCTCTCTCTCTCTCTCTCTCTTTCTAATGTACGATTTATGAGATTGGGGGGAGTTTTGCTAGGGTTTCCTTTCTTTAGCAAATTCACACACGAAGTCTTCAATCCGTTGGAAGATCTCACGCGCTGCCTTGCTCACTCATTCTCTCACACGGAGATGCTTACTCTCGCGCATACTCACGCTCGATCGCTTGGAGATGTCATTTTCGTCGGAAATTTTGGGCTTGAACGATTTGCGCTTATTCAAGGTTTGAAGCAGATAAAGCATTGAAGGCATTGAACTAAAGGTATTCTTCTTCTTCTTCTTCTATTTAGGGTTTCCTTTCTTCAGCGAATTCGCGTGTGGAAATCTTCAATACGTTGGAAGATTTCACACACTGGTCTTGCTCACTCATTCTCTTACAAGGAGATGCTCACTCTCGCACATACTCATGCTTGATCGCTCGAAGACATTGTTTCAGTTGAAAATTTTGGGCTTGAAAGATTGTGCTTGCTTAAGGGTCGAAGTGGACAGAGCGTTGAAGGCATTGAACTCTTTGCTATGGGACGTATTAAATTACATTCACAATGTGCTTGATGGTTTTTCTAGAAGTGATCTACCTCATAGAAACTGAAGTCAGTTGAAATTTTCTAGGCTTAACAAACTTGTGATGTTGCTAGGTCTCTAGAATCTTCTAGCCTAGAATGAATTTGATCATGGCCATAGGTGGATATGTCATGACTTGGAGTATTGGACTCTGTTGATACTTTTGTGCTTGCAAATGGTTCATCGATAGAAGGGGGTGTTTCATTGTCATATCTACGGTCATATTTTCTTTGGGGAAGCTCAAATTTTTTTATCATTTTGGGTTAGTTCAAATGGTTATGTATTTCAAATAGGTTGTCACATGTTTAGATATTGAGAGCTAAAACTTATTCTTTTCTTTAGAGATTCTGATGAAGAAGCTATTGTTGTGTGAAATTCTTTTTTACAATATGAAGTGTGTCATTGTGCCTTACAATTAGTAGAGCTATTGTTGTCTTATTAGGTATTTCATTAGTGTAATAAGTCAAACATTGAACTTCAAATGTCCACATTTTTGCTCTATCTCTATTTTATAGGATTGGGTTTGTTGGGATTCTAGGTTGATCGTTGTTTTGATCGTGGAAGATTGAAGTGTTCCAGGTTGAATAAGAAGCAATGGGGAGATAGCATCTCTTTCTTTTATCAAAGGTTCTACCAATTGCTCGACAATGGTTCATTAGACTTGTGCCATAATGAAATAAATATATTCGATGATGAAGAGATAAGGACAAGGGAGATGAGGAAAGATTTTAGGGAAGCAATGATAGTGGAGGTAGATGATGGTGGAGACTTAACTGAAGGTTCCATCGATATAAGAATGGAGGAGGAGGTTGGTGTTGTTCTGCACGATGGTGGGGATGATGATGGAGATTCAATATTTGATGTTGAACCTTTAAGTGGTCCCGATATTGATAATTTTGAAGAAATTAGTGGCACAGTTGGACAAATGATTAATAGGTATGACCCCATGTGTGACCACAATGAAAATACTTAATCTAGGCATGAGATTTGAGTCTCATGAACAGTTCAAGATTGCTATGCAAAAATATGCAGTAACTAATGGATTTGACATTTTTTTTTTTTTGGCCAATGAGTCAAAAGAAAAGAATGGAAGTAAAGTGTGCGAGTGGTTGTGGTTGGCGGTTGTATGGTAGTTGGGTTCAAGATGAGAAAACTTTGTAATAAAGAGAGTTGGAAATTCACATTGTTGCAATAGAAGCCTTACAAATAGGCAATGCACTTTTACATAGCTTACTTGTGAGTACATGCATAAGATTAGAGCCATACTCAATTATTCAACTATTGAAATGCAGACAAATGCAAGAGAAAGGTTTGTCCTAATCCTTTAAAAAAATGCTATAAAGCCATATGGATATCCCTTAGTCGTATATGGGTACCTATAGGGAAGCAATATAATATGCTAAGATCTTATTTGGAGGAGCTCAAGAGAATTAACAAGAATGGAATAGAGATCAACATGGCAACCAAAGTATCTGAGAGGTTTTATGTGGGCTTTGATGAGTTGACAAGGAGGTTTTTAGCAGAATATTGACGTATTATAGGCTTGGATAAGTTCTTCCTTAAGACCGAATTGAAAGGTATACTGTTATTTGCTATTGGAGTAGATGGAAACAGTCAAATGTTTCTGATAGCTTGGGTAGTTTTGGAAGTTGAGTTCGAGGCATCATGGACTTGGATTCTTACTCGGTTATTTATTGACTTGAATGTGGGCATAGGCGCAAGTTGGACTTTTATCAATGATCAACAAAAGATTCTCACATTTTTCTTTATTGCTATTACACTACATTAGTACAATAATTATTGTGTCGTATTTGTTTTTTTATTGGTTGATTTTGGTTGCCAAGATTAATGAATGCAATTTCATGGCTATCTCCACAAGTAGAACATCGAAATTGTGCAACACATATATATGTTAATTAAAAAAAAAAACTACACAAATGAGATGCTTTGAAGAATCTCTTTTAGAGGGCTGTGAGGTGTACTTTTGAAGCTGATTTTGACCTGGTATTGGCATATTTGAAGATGGAGTGCCCTAAAAGTTATGAAGATTTCATGAGACAATGCCCTAAGTACTTTTTAGGGCTTTCATTGAGACAGGTACCAAGTGTGATGGAGTTGAACATAATTTAAGTGAGACTTTTGACGGATACATTTGTATATCAAGAGCAAAACCCATTCTTGAGATGCTTGAAGAAATACGGGCTATGTTGATGGAGAGGATGACAAAAAGAAGCTAGTTAATAGTTGATCAAATAGATGCAACTGGGGAGAGGACTAAGCTGGAGTCTAGGTAGTGTTTTGCTAGAGCATCTTTGGGGAATAAATTTGAGGCTAAAGGGTCTAGCAATAGATTTGTGGTTAACTTAGCTAGGAAGACCTATCCTTGTAGGGAATGAGATATCTTTGGAATTCCATGTAGACATGTCATATGTTGCATTGCTTTTATGAAGTTAGAGATCAATGATTATGTTGATGATTGCTTTAAGAAAAATGCTTATGAAGAATGTTATCAATCTCCCTTCTCGGTCATGAATGGAGAAAAAATGTGGCCCAGAATTAATGGTAAGCCAATTAAACCCGCACCATACAGAAGGAAAAGAGATAGAGAGAAGAAAAATAAAATCAATGATAAGGATGAGTGAAGTAGTGATAGTAAGAAGTTGACGAAAGTTGGAGTTCAAATGCAATGTTGAAATTGCCTTCAATATGGGTATAATAAAAAGATATGCAAGAATCCTACGACATCCAGGGCACCCAAAGTATGTTTTATTAGACAATCTTGTAATTGTTGATAAGATTTTTGTTGGGTTATTGTGAATGATAACATTGCTATTTCTTGTGTTTTTTCACATGTAGGCAAAAAGAAGAAGACCAAAGAAAGTTGATGGAGCTAGTGGTGTGTAGACTAGTCCATCTAATAGGGATTCCATTATCATCAGGAAGGAGAGAGCATAGGCTAGTGTTTTATTAGGCATAATTTTATTTTCATACCACGTGTATATTGTGATTCATGTGTTGTGCTCATTTTGTTTCTTTAGGCACGATTAGGATATGGATTTTTCATATCTGAAACTACTAGGAATTACTATCTAAGGGTAATCTCTATCTAGTATGTATATATATATATATATTTGCAGATACCTAATAGCGATAAAGTTATTGACATTGGAGGTCCATCCATTTCTAAGAGACGGACAAGAGCAAGGAATGTCGTTGAAGTTTCACTAGGCCAATCTTCCACTGATATCTCATAATCTCCATGCACTCAAGAATTAGGAATTGGTGGTTAATGATGCAATTGTGGATCTTAAAATGCTTGTGCAGTGCCTACTACTTGATGTTGAGTTGTAGACTAAAAAGTGCTAGTTTGATGTTGTCTATAAGTAGATTTAACTATGCATTATTTGTTTGGGGATTTGGCAATGTCCTTTTGTATTTGTGATGTTTTTGCTATGCACTATGTGTTTAGCTAGTTCAAAAAGCCCGCCAAAAACTGAGCTTGGAACGTTTGGATTTTGCAAACTTAGATTTTGTAGTTTTTTTACATTTTTATATCAATTATGGAGGTAGTGTAGGTAGAAGAAGTTTAATTTGAGGAACTTGTAGAAGAATTTAGCATGGTGCTTTGGGATATATATTCCATACACAGGTAGATTCCATAAAAAGATGGTGCCGTTAAAGAAGGAACTTCGTCCCACAAAACAACAGCATTTGATTTCATCCAAATCTGCATAATCCTTATCATTCTACACCATAAACGAAGTGGGATAACGTTTGCCTTCTTGATCTTGACCTCGAAGAGAGAGAGAGAGAGAGAGAGAGAGAGAGAGAGAGAGAGAGAGAGAGAGATGGGTCATATGAAGTGTTGTGGTGGTGGATGCAGCTTCAAATCTGGGAGCTGAGCTTTGTAGGACCCAATGCCTACCATTACCCCATCTTTATATAATAATAATGCCAGCTTCTTTCTTGATCATTTGATATTTCTAAGCAAAGGGCATCATGTAACACTAAAACAAGTGATTTTCTTATGAATTTTCTACATCCTAGCGAGACTCTACAAAACAGGATTTTGATGCAGAATGTAAAATTTGACTCGCCTGGGATGGGTCCTCCACGAATTGTTTCTTTATATCAGTTTGTTTATGGGAATCGAGAATATCAAGTATCTGAAATGATTCTATTCATGCATTTGTAAGTTTGACCTGAATTTTTGTTAATAGGGTCCCTTCGCGTATGCCTGCAAGTAAAAAATCTTAGCCATGTATTGCAAAAACTATTGCGGATGGGTACCATATTTGAGGGCAAAAAAAAAAAAAACTCAAGCTCTTGCCGTGATTCTATGGACTTCAAGTTTTGAACTCAACGAAACCCAAGCAATTCTTTTATCTCCTTTTTCCCCTTTCTTTCGGTGCAAAACACAAGCCTAGACATACCTATTTGCTTCTAACTTAATAACATAATCCAATGACCAAAGTATTGCAGCAACAATGGAAAAGGAGAACCAACCAAGAGATTTAGAGTCCTTTATACAAGAACAAACATAAACAGAAACAACATTGCAACTCCTGTAGAAATGCTGCGATCCATTTAACTGAATTTGTTCCAACTGTAACATACCTCATCTCAGCCCGATAAATGAATATTATTCCCCACTGTAAAATGAATCACCTTAGAATATTATCTAATTGCCATGAATATAACCTAAATTATGGAATTTATAAACATTCTAACTTGATGGAGGTGGTAGCTTTGTTACATTAAATGGGTCACTGTTTCAATCTAAGCACTTCTAAATCCTCTACTTTGACAATTGGCTTGATGCTAGTAATATGAGGCCTTCACCTGGTGTTAGCAACAGCTCTTCCCAATCAGCAATTCAATAACAGCCATCATGTTCACTCTAGTTCCTTGTTAGCAAGTGGAGATACTAGTTCTTCCTGACATAAACATTGTCAGATGGAAACTCCAACAGGTGAGTTTAATCTAATATATCCTTCTGTTCTATACTCAAAAGTCTATTTGAAGATGAATGAAGTAAGTCTATATCTCTATTCAATTACAAGATACACACGCTTTCAATATCTTGCTTTGAGGCAATGTGGTCTTCTGCTCCCAACCCAGCTTCTGACTTGGCAAACGGCTTGCCACTTGTTAATTGATCTAATTGCCTTAGCTATGGTGCCTCGTCCACTGAAACTGAAGTTGCTGAATTATTTTTCCCATGAGAATCATCTCTAAATTTCATCTCATTAAAGGGTAGACTTAAATTTAACACTTCCTCCAAACACTCAGATACAACATTGTTTGGCACCTCAGCAGATTTGGACCTCTTCACAGTCAGCCCATAAAGGCAGATGGGAGGAGAGCCTTTACAGTAATGCCTAAATCCCAAAAGTTTATGCATCTTCACAGCATCGAGTCCAAAAGCATCTCTATGGTACCATTCTGTATAAGAGGAGCAGATATCAAAGTTACATTATGAAATAGACAGACCATAGTTATTTATGGCATTCAAAAAACAATTAGACTCAATGCACATTAACTTCACAACTTTCACAAGCAAAATAATTTGACAAAGAGTCACGAGCCACTTTCCCACAAAGACAACACTTCACCTTTGTGCGCTCCAATTTTACATTTCCATTAGGATGGACGAATCTCGTTTTTCCGACATTTATCACCCGTTATTCATATGTCGAAGACTATTTACCCGATAGGCACAAAGGTACCAACAAAGTCCAAGATTCCAAGTCAAACATATCCACCTATGCCGATGATCAAATTCATTCTAGCCAGAAGATTCTAGAGACCTAGAAACATCACTAGTTCGTTAAGTCCAGAAAATTTTAACTAACTTCAATTTATGCAAGATAAATCACTTCTAGACAAACCATTGAGCACATGGTGACTATAATTTAATATTTCCAATAGCAAAGAGTTCAATGCCAACGCTCTGTCCGCTTCGACCCTTAAGCAAGCACAAATCCTTCGAGCCAAAAATTTTCGACGGAAACAACATCTCCAAGCAATTGGGGATGAGTACGTGGAGGAGTGAGCATCTTCGCGTGAGAGAATGAGCAAGCAAGGTAGTGCGCAAGATCTTCCAATGGATTGAAGACTCTCGCATGCGAATTCGCTAAAGAAAGGAAATCCAGACTGAACTCTCCCCAATCTCATAAATTGTGCATTAGAGAGAAGGAGAGAAACCTCAATGCAATTTTGCCTTTATATCCATGTTAGCTTGTTGTGTTGGATATTATTGCTGATGTGGAAGATAACTAACGCTAACCATGGGAAGAGAGTTAATAAGAGTTAGATTTGAGACACGAGTGAAAATTGGTGCTTTATTTTTTTAAACAACGTAAAGTTTGGGCCAGTTGAGACAATACGGGTTAGTCATCTTGTGTTATAATTCTCTACTGGGCAGGTTTCAACGTAGAGACAGTAGAGTACAGGGACATCACTTTTAACGTTTGGGATGTTGGAGGACAGGACAAGGTAATACGACTTTTGTCTTTAAATGTTCAGCCTTTTCGCGTTTGATGTAGATTCTGAAGCTGTGGAAGATTACAATTCTGTCGTGTAATTAAGAGCATCTCACACAGGAAAAGCAGTACTAAGCACCTCACCTTGTCGCGTTTCATAGATTCTAAAGCTGTAGAAGATTACATTCTTGTTGTGTGATTAGAGGGTTTAGAGCATATCTCACCTGGGAAAAGCAGAGTTAAGAACCTGGTACTGGCAAGATGCCATCGGCGATGCGACCACCTTCACCATCGCTTTAAAATTCCCAAACCACGTGGGCTCCATATTGAGTATGTGCATCGAGTGGGTGGGCCACCGTAGTGATGGTGTCTATGTGCGTGGTGCGTTTGATTTCAAGTCCACCTAAATATTCCTAATTTCGAAATAGTCCGATTCTCAATGTGTACGACGTGATGGTGTCTAGATGTTTGATTCAGCATTTTTGGAGGTCTCTTTGGCCAAATGCTTGCCTTTGAAATGCTGAAAACCCAATTCAGCATTTTGGAAATGCGAGTCCATATTTACTATTCATCTGTTGACTTCTTCTTCTTCTTTTTTTTTATTTTACCGAGCATCTTCCCCATACCCCAACTGCCGTCGGCTAGATCTGGTTGCCGGTGGTTGGCCCGCCGTTGATCGGCGACGGAGTTTCATCGGATTTTATTTGTATTTCTTAAAAAAATAATAAAAGCTCTTTGCAAATGCTGGAGTTACCGAACGGTATTTACACCAAAGTCACTTTCCAATGCCCTTTAAATTATAATTTGCCAAACGTTCAAGCATTCCCGAAAATCCTTTTACCCCAAATGTATTTACATTTGGCCAAAGGCATTTCTCCAAAACCGAACCAAACGGGCCCTACAGCACCAGGAAGCCCTTTCATGGCCACCATGTCCTTTGACTGAGAGATGTCAAGTATCATACCGTCTTTTCGGACTTTGTTAAATGCTTTAGTTGATATGGAGACTGCTGCTACCAGATCCGGCCTCTGTGGAGACACTACATGCAGAACGCACAAGGACTCATCTTTGTGGTGGACAGCACCGACCCGGCGAGGATCGGCGAAGCTCGCAACGAGTTGCATCGGATCTTAAGTGAGGTTAGTCAGCAGGTCATGTCCATGCATTGTTCCAAGGACAATCACAACGGTTCTGTTAGATTATATCCTCCTCTGCATTTCATTGATGCCGCCAGTCTTCACACTTTGAAAGCGGAATGCCCTCAATGCGACTTGGAATGAAGCGTTAGCCTGGTGGTTTTCAATGAGCTAAGAGGCCAAAGTTCAAAAAGCATGTAGTATTATGCAGAAGAGAAAAAAAATAACAAAATAGCAGTTGCATCTGTCTCTGAGTTCAAGTTCTTCAGAGGGTGCACGATTATAATCAGCATTTGCAAGGTTTCCAAGCCTTGGTGATTACATTAAAATTAAGTGTATGTCACATCAAAATCATTTTCTTTGGCAGAAGGAATTGGATAATGCAGCTCTTCTTGTATTTGCCAACAGGCAAGACCTGGAGGGTCCTATGAACGCCTCCGAAATCGCTGACAAACTCGGCCTACATTCACTCGGTCAGCGTCACTGGTAAGCTTTAGTTTTGTCATTCACTGAAGGAAAAGGCGTTGTATGAGTTACAGATCGGTTTCATCTCAACTGTCGTTGCCTAAGATAAATATTTCGTTCAGGTATATTCAAAGCACTTCTGCAACTTCTGGACTGGGACTCTATGAAGGCCTCGATTGGCTGAAAAACGACATCCTTGGCAAGCCCATGTAGAAGGGTCTCTTGCTTAATCCTTCAGCAGCAGAAAATTTTACAAACATACACTGATCAGACTGACGAATGGCATCTATGCTTCATCTTCCCAGAGTCATATACAAGCCATGTTTTAGCAAACCAGACTTCCAAGATATCATCACACCTAAAAGTGTAAGTTAAAGAGAAGCAGAATCAATTCTTTTTTTCGGCCGGGGTCGTCGTGATTGGCCACAGTGATAGTTGTAAACTGTATTCTCATTTTGGTCTTGCATACGGTGGCAAATGAATACCGAAAGTTTCACCAATTCAATGAATGCCCAAATAATTAGTGTAGGTTCATTTAGTATTGGCCTTATTGGCCAAACCTTGTCAGCTTAGCAGATTTTGCCAATCCATCATTGAATCCCTAACAACACATCACACAAAATGCATTTTTTCTCCTTCAGACAACTAGAGATTTATTTATGAAGAATCTGAGTCGAAATGATCTGAATCAGAATGGGATAGACGCTTTAAAACATTCAGAACAAGAAATCATATCACAAAGTCAGGACTATGCTCAATTTCTGTACAGCACTTCCAGATGACAAAGACTTGCCCGCTCGTTTCGGTAGTCATCGTCTTCAAAAGAAGGAAAAGGGCGACCGGACAACAGAAATTCTACCATCCCACATGCACATCATTTTACTTTCATCATTGGAGGTACAAAAAAGATCGTCTCTGGCAATGAGACGGGGATTTTAATCTCCATTGATTGACTGGCAGAAGCGGCCTTTGATTTCTTGCTTTTCCTCTTCTTTCCTCCAGTTTTGCTCTTCTTCTTGGGTTTCTCGTCCAGGACAGGTTGTGTGCTCTCTAAGTGCTGTTGAATGGCAGCCAGCGGATTTGATTGGAAAGCCAGATGGCTAAGGACTGTACTCAACTGCTTCCCTTCCTTCAATCTGAAAAAGAGGAAATTGTAATGGCTGCTATTTAGACTTGTAAAAAGAAAAGAGTAATCCCGAAATATGATAATTTAGGTAGTTTGAAGGAGCAGTGTGAAACACTTACATTAGCTTCCCCCTAGATCTGCAACTCAACTTGAATTCAGTGGGTGGACGTGGTTGCTTGGTCTCTGCCTCAGGAAGGAGCTCGGAGAGAGCAGAGAGGTCGTAAGCTTTCAATTTTTTCTGCCGACTTCTTAATTTCTTCTTCTGTCATAACAATAGAAATCTCTCAGCATGTGTCACTTGATTATTAAGCGATGAATTCGGCTTGCAGAGAGCCTTTTACCAAAGACGTTATGTATGCACTAACTAAGGAGCAAATATTAATCAATCAAGCTAACACAATTCAACCAACAGCAAGTCATTGTTGGGTTTCCATCAGGAGATACTTGTTATTAGCGTCAAAGCTCATATCTTCTAGTGAGTGCAAAAACAGTACAGGATGGGTAGGATTAGACAAAATAACTAAAACCGAGGACCTTGATTGGGTTAAGATCGATGTGAGAAACCTATCATTGGCAACAGCATCAGAAGGATTTCAGCAAAATATATTCTGTTAGCGGCTTCACATAACATAACAAATTCTGTTGTAATGCTCCATGTTTCTTCAATTATTCTAGCAATTGGATCTGCTTGTCACTCAACCTCTACAGAATCAAGCTATGATAACCATCTAAGATAATCAAATTATTCTTTGCTTTACACATAACAAGGTTCTACACTTATAAAGGAGAAGACACCACAACAGAAACAAGCTAGAGTTTCTGAATCAAGTGAATTAGCCGTAACTTAATAAAGAAAAGACAGAACTGACATAGCTTATAGTTCTGAAAAGTGATAAAGGCAACCGTAGCATACATATTGAATTTACATGATTAAGCGGACATGACTCGTCAAGCAGTGGAACTCGTGTTAAAAACAGCGACGAGACTACCATCTCTTTTTTGTGCAGATGTTGCCCTTTCATCCTTTACTCAAAGGAAAAGTAAACAGAGCAGCCAGCCCACTGTCCCTCAATTCTTCTAACCAAAACACAGAGTCGTTCAGTCTTGTTAGTAGGAATCTTGTTTGGTCATGCAGCGAACATTTGTGTTTCCGTTTCAATTTACAGCAAAAACAGAAAGAACGGGTGGTTCCCTTAATTTTATTTTTTTCAAAAGCAGGCATCAATCTCTTGGTAAGAGACTGGAGGACAGCAAAGGGCTATTTCTATGTTCACAGACTGAATTGCTAAGAAGAGTGAATTACAGTGAAGAAATCGAAATTCTTCAACTGAACATATCCCTCTGTGCTAATGACATGGAGTCATTCTCTGAATGCCGATATTGCACGCTTACCTGAGAATGCCCACAAACAACAATACGAGGAGCACGCATTTGCATATATATATATATATATATATGTATATATATATATATGTATAGATTCCTCGACAGAGGCAGGGTCGAGAAGAGGATAACAATAGGGGGTCACGTCAAGAACAAGTTAGAAACAAATTGTCGGCATGAGTTGACAGAAACTCACCTTGCCAATAGCACTTTTAGCACTCAAGGACCCGACAGTATCTCTAACCTCTGCATCAAAGTAAAACAAAGGCATTCGCTTCAATCAACACACTCCCAATATAACAAATAGAAAGAAAGCACATTGCATATTTTATCGCAAAAACGAAACTTCACACTAACCCGACAGCTAACTCACACACTCCCAATAAAACCAAAGGAAAGAAAGCACATTGCATATTCCATCGCAGAAACGAAACTTTACGGTAATCCGACAGCTAAATTATCCCTACGATCAACGCAATTCTCATGAATCCCCCACTAAAAGATAGGAAAAATCACAAATTTCTCATCAAATCAGATAGAAGAACGGGCGGAGGAACATTACTGGCGTAAAAGTCGAGCTTCTTCTCGAACTTGCGGTCGGCTTTCGACGCTAAATCCGACCTGCAATCGATGCTCAAACGCAAAAACAAAACCGCACCCGTTAACGCACGAACGATGTATCGGAACGCACAGAGCATCGACAAAACCAGGGAACCCACCGAGAGCCGGGCTTGCCCATGATCGAAAATCCCCCGAGCTTTTCACAAGCGCGACGAACGCCTTCTATACCCAAAATGCGGAACCCGGCGTTAAATTTGCAGACCAGGAACTGAAAACTAGGGATTTCGGAGCGGGCCTGAGGTCAGTGCCGCACCTTTTAAAAGAGAAGCCGCCGGCGAAGTTTTGGGGTTTTCTTGGAAGCGCCGCCCGTCGCGGCGGTGCGAAGTTGCGAGCCGGAGGTTGAAGAAGAATTAGGGATGGCGGAGGCGGAGGCGGAAGCAGAGGACGACGTCGTGGTATGGAAGCTCTAATTTCTTGGCGGCTGAAGTTTTATATATATATATCACAAAAATTTCAAATTGATCAATTTGTGATAAATTTTATCTCCAGTTAATTTTTTGACTAGGCTAATTTCACAAAAAAAAAAAAAAAAAAACATGAACTTTAAGGTCCGTTTCGCGAAATTTTATCTCCATGAACTTTAAGACCCTTAAACATGAACTAAGCTAATTTGTGATAAATTTTATCTCCATTTTTAAAAAAATAAAAATTTCTTTAAAATTTCGATTATAAATAAAAATTTCGCGAAACGAACGGATCATGTTTTTTTTTTTTTTGTGAAATTAGCCTAGTCAAAAAATTAACTGGAGATAAAATTTATCACAAATTAATCAATTTGAAATTTTTTGTGATATATATATATAAAACTTCAGCCGCCAAGAAATTAGAGCTTCCATACCACGACGTCGTCCTCTGCTTCCGCCTCCGCCTCCGCCACCCCTAATTCTTCTTCAACCTCCGGCTCGCAACTTCGCACCGCCGCGACGGGCGGCGCTTCCAAGAAAACCCCAAAACTTCGCCGGCGGCTTCTTTTTAAAAGGTGCGGCACTGACCTCAGGCCCGCTCCGAAATCCCTAGTTTTCAGTTCCTGGGTCTGCAAATTTAACGCCGGGTTCCGCATTTTGGGTATAGAAGGCGTTCGTCGCGCTTGTGAAAAGGTCGGGGGATTTTCGATCATGGGCAAGCCCGGCTCTCGGTGGGTTCCTGGTTTTGCCGATGCTCGTTCCGATACATCGTTCGTGCGTTAACGGGTGCGGTTTTGTTTTTGCGTTTGAGCATCGATTGCAGGTCGGATTTAGCGTCGAAAGCCGACCGCAAGTTCGAGAAGAAGCTCGACTTTTACGCCAGTAATGTTCCTCCGCCCGTTCTTCTATCTGATTTGATGAGAAATTTGTGATTTTTCCTATCTTTTAGTGGGGGATTCATGAGAATTGCGTTGATCGTAGGGATAATTTAGCTGTCGGATTACCGTAAAGTTTCGTTTCTGCGATGGAATATGCAATGTGCTTTCTTTCCTTTGGTTTTATTGGGAGTGTGTGAGTTAGCTGTCGGGTTAGTGTGAAGTTTCGTTTTTGCGATAAAATATGCAATGTGCTTTCTTTCTATTTGTTATATTGGGAGTGTGTTGATTGAAGCGAATGCCTTTGTTTTACTTTGATGCAGAGGTTAGAGATACTGTCGGGTCCTTGAGTGCTAAAAGTGCTATTGGCAAGGTGAGTTTCTGTCAACTCATGCCGACAATTTGTTTCTAACTTGTTCTTGACGTGACCCCCTATTGTTATCCTCTTCTCGACCCTGCCTCTGTCGAGGAATCTATACATATATATATATATATACATATATATATATATATATGCATATGCATATATATATATATATATATATATATATATATATATATATATATATATATATATATATATATATATATATATATGCAAATGCGTGCTCCTCGTATTGTTGTTTGTGGGCATTCTCAGGTAAGCGTGCAATATCGGCATTCAGAGAATGACTCCATGTCATTAGCACAGAGGGATATGTTCAGTTGAAGAATTTCGATTTCTTCACTGTAATTCACTCTTCTTAGCAATTCAGTCTGTGAACATAGAAATAGCCCTTTGCTGTCCTCCAGTCTCTTACCAAGAGATTGATGCCTGCTTTTGGAAAAAAATAAAATTAAGGGAACCACCCGTTCTTTCTGTTTTTGCTGTAAATTGAAACGGAAACACAAATGTTCGCTGCATGACCAAACAAGATTCCTACTAACAAGACTGAACGACTCTGTGTTTTGGTTAGAAGAATTGAGGGACAGTGGGCTGGCTGCTCTGTTTACTTTTCCTTTGAGTAAAGGATGAAAGGGCAACATCTACACAAAAAGAGATGGTAGTCTCGTCGCTGTTTTTAACACGAGTTCCACTGCTTGACGAGTCATGTCCGCTTAATCATGTAAATTCAATATGTATGCTACGGTTGCCTTTATCACTTTTCAGAACTATAAGCTATGTCAGTTCTGTCTTTTCTTTATTAAGTTACGGCTAATTCACTTGATTCAGAAACTCTAGCTTGTTTCTGTTGTGGTGTCTTCTCCTTTATAAGTGTAGAACCTTGTTATGTGTAAAGCAAAGAATAATTTGATTATCTTAGATGGTTATCATAGCTTGATTCTGTAGAGGTTGAGTGACAAGCAGATCCAATTGCTAGAATAATTGAAGAAACATGGAGCATTACAACAGAATTTGTTATGTTATGTGAAGCCGCTAACAGAATATATTTTGCTGAAATCCTTCTGATGCTGTTGCCAATGATAGGTTTCTCACATCGATCTTAACCCAATCAAGGTCCTCGGTTTTAGTTATTTTGTCTAATCCTACCCATCCTGTACTGTTTTTGCACTCACTAGAAGATATGAGCTTTGACGCTAATAACAAGTATCTCCTGATGGAAACCCAACAATGACTTGCTGTTGGTTGAATTGTGTTAGCTTGATTGATTAATATTTGCTCCTTAGTTAGTGCATACATAACGTCTTTGGTAAAAGGCTCTCTGCAAGCCGAATTCATCGCTTAATAATCAAGTGACACATGCTGAGAGATTTCTATTGTTATGACAGAAGAAGAAATTAAGAAGTCGGCAGAAAAAATTGAAAGCTTACGACCTCTCTGCTCTCTCCGAGCTCCTTCCTGAGGCAGAGACCAAGCAACCACGTCCACCCACTGAATTCAAGTTGAGTTGCAGATCTAGGGGAAGCTAATGTAAGTGTTTCACACTGCTCCTTCAAACTACCTAAATTATCATATTTCGGGATTACTCTTTTCTTTTTACAAGTCTAAATAGCAGCCATTACAATTTCCTCTTTTTCAGATTGAAGGAAGGGAAGCAGTTGAGTACAGTCCTTAGCCATCTGGCTTTCCAATCAAATCCGCTGGCTGCCATTCAACAGCACTTAGAGAGCACACAACCTGTCATGGATGAGAAACCCAAGAAGAAGAACAAAACTGGAGGAAAGAAGAGGAAAAGCAAGAAATCAAAGGCCGCTTCTGCCAGTCAATCAATGGAGATTTAAATCCACATCTCATCGCCAGAGAAGATCTTTTTTTCGCCTCCAATGATGAAAGTAAAATGATGTGCGTGTGGGATGGTAGAATTTTTCTATTGTCCGTTTGCCCTTTTCCTTCTTCATAGATGATGACTACCGAAATGAGCGGGCGTGCTTGCTTCCACCAGCATGCCAGTCTGTCATATGGAAGTGCTGTACAGAAATTGACCATAGTCCTGACTTTGTGGTATGATTTTTTGTTCTGAATGTTTTAAAGTCCCTGTCCCATTCTAACTAAGATCATTTCAACTCATATTCTTCATAAAGAAATCTCTGGTTGTCTGAAGGAGAAAAAATGCATTTTGTGTGATGTGTTGTTAGGGATTCAATGATGGATTGGCAAAATCTGCTAAGCTGACAAGGTTTGGCCAATAAGGCCAATACTAAATGAACCTACACTAATTATTTGGGCATTCATTGAATTGGTGAAACTTTCGGTATTCATTTGCCACCGTATGCAAGACCAAAATGAGAATACAGTTTACAACTATCACTGTGGCCAATCACGACGACCCCGGCCGAAAAAAGAATTGATTCTGCTTCTCTTTAACTTACACTTTTAGGTGTGATGATATCTTGGAAGTCTGGTTTGCTAAAACATGGCTTGTATATGACTCTGGGAAGATGAAGCATAGATGACATTCGTCAGTCTGATCAGTGTATGTTTGTAAAATTTTCTGCTGCTGAAGGATTAAGCAAGAGACCCTTCTACATGGGCTTGCCAAGGATGTCGTTTTTCAGCCAATCGAGGCCTTCATAGAGTCCCAGTCCAGAAGTTGCAGAAGTGCTTTGAATATACTTGAACGAAATATTTATCTTAGGCAACAACAGTTGAGATGAGACCAATCTGTAACTCCTACAAAGCCTTTTCCTTCAGTAAATGACAAAACTTAAGCTTACCAGCAACGCTGACCCGAGTGAATTTAGGCCGAGTTTGTCAGCGACTTCGGAGGCGTGCATAGCACCGTTCGGGTCTTGCTTGTTGGCAAATACAGGAATAGCTGCATCATCCAATTCCTTCTGCCAAAGAAAATGATTTTGATGCGACATACACTTAATTTTAATGTCATCACCAAGGCTTAGAACCTTGCAAATGCTGATTATAATTGTGCACCCTCTGAAGAACTTCAACTCAGAGACGGATGCATCTACTTCTATTTTGTTATGTTTTTCTCTTCTGCATAAAACTATATGCTTTTTGAACTTCGGCCTCTTAGCTCATGGAAAACCACCGGGCCAATGCTTCATTCCAAGTCGCATTGAGGGCATTCCGCTTTCAAAGTGTGAAGACTGGCGGCATCAATGAAATGCAGAGGAGGATATAATCTAACAGAACCGTTGTGATTGTCCTTGGAACAATGCATGGACATGACCTGCTGACTAACCTCACTTAAGATCCGATGCAACTCGTTGAAGCCGCCGATCCTCGCCGGGTCGGTGCTGTCCACCACAAAGATGAGTCCTTGTGCGTTCTTCATGTAGTGTCTCCACAGAGGCCGGATCTGGTAGCAGCAGTCTCCATATCAACTAAAGCATTTAACAAAGTCCGAAAAGACGGTATGATACTTGACATCTCTCAGTCAAAGGACATGGTGGCCATGAAAGGGCTTCCTGGTGCAGAGGCCCGTTTGGTTCGGTTTGGAGAAATGCCTTTGGCCAAATGTAAATACATTTGGGGTAAAAGGATTTTCGGGAATGCTTGAACGTTTGGCAAATTATAATTTAAAGGGCATTGGAAAGTGACTTTGGTGTAAATACCGTTCGGTAACTCTAGCATTTGCAAAAAGCTTTTATTATTTTTTTAAGAAATAAAAATAAAATCTGATGAAACTCTATCGCCGATCAATGGCGGGCCAACCACCAAAGAACCGGATCCGGCGACGGCAGCTTGGGGTATGGGGAAGATGCTCGGTAAAAAAAAAAAAAAAAGAAGAAGAAGTCAACATATGAATAGTAAATATGGACTCGCATTTCCAAAATGCTGAATTGGGTTTTCAAAGATTTCAAAGGCAAAGATTTGGCCAAAGAGACCTCCAAAAATGCTGAATCAAACACCTAGACACCATCACGTCGTACACATTGAGAATCGGACTATTTCGAAATTAGGAATATTTAGGTGGACTTGAAATCAAACGCACCACGCACATAGACACCATCACTACGGTGGCCCACCCACTCGATGCACATACTCAATATGGAGCCCACGTGGTTTGGGAATTTTAAAGCGATGGTGAAGGTGGTCGCATCGCCGATGGCATCTTGCCAGTACCAGGTTCTTAACTCTGCTTTTCCCAGGTGAGATATGCTCTAAACCCTCTAATCACACAACAAGAATGTAATCTTCTACAGCTTTAGAATCTATGAAACGCGACAAGGTGAGGTGCTTAGTACTCTGTTTTTCCCAGGTGAGATGCTCTTAATTATACAACAGGATTGTAATCTTCCACAGCTTCAGAATCTACATCAAACGCGAAAAGGCTGAACATTTAAAGACAGAAGTCGTATTACCTTGTCCTGTCCTCCAACATCCCAAACGTTAAAAGTGATGTCCCTGTACTCTACTGTCTCTACGTTGAAACCTGCCCAGTAGAGAATTATAACACAAGATGACTAACCCGTACTCGTTATGAAAGATGTAAAATTTTTCCTTTTCATAATTTACAATCGTCTTCGTATATCCCATCTACTGCTCTGGATTTCAATGTGTCATTATGTAAATTTCAGAGCTTAGCACAAAACAGTGTGTGCGCTGGAAAAAGACTTCCATCGAGGAGAAAGGAAGACATAAGCGAGCGGTGTGCGTACCGATGGTTGGCGTTGTTGCGACCATGTCGCCTAACTTCAGCTTGTATAGGATGGTCGTCTTGCCCGAAGCATCGAGACCCACCATTACTATCCTCAGCGCGCTCTTCTTTAGAAACCTCTTTGCAAGTTTAGCTATCGCAACCCCCATGCCCGGAGCTTGTGCAGACGGGGAGCAAGAACAGAGGAAGATGGATTAAGATGGTTCTGGGAACAGATTAGACTCGATGGGAAACAACTGGAAATGAATGCAAATGGCCGCTTTTAAGGGAAGTCTGTGATTGAGGAAAGATCAGACCTTTTTGCAAGGAAGATCTCTTACTCACAAAGGAAGCACCTTGGGAGATGCAATTGCAAGAAGAGGGAAATGGAATCAATTCTTGTATAAAGAAGAGGAAAAGTCGATCACCCTTATTGATGCAGGGGGACAAGTGCACACATCCAAAGGGACACCATCATTGAAAAACACCCTCTAAAGTCTAAAGTATCCAGGCACATCTTTAGACTTTCTAAAGGCTAAAAAATAAAATGTACCTAAATGCCCATTTCACCGAAAGTTTTCCCGCTTCCCTTTTCAGTGTGATAACTCCTCTATACCAGACATATAGGGAAAGACAAGGAAAGGCTCCATGATGCCAGAAACAGATAGGCTAACTTTTGAAGGGGAAAACGTGATTTTCTATATGACAGTGATTAATGGAGTTACTCCTCCTTTTACTTCACCCTGCTGATAAAGGAAGAATTTGGATCACAAGAGCCGACTCACCAGCATTCTCAGTGTCAAGAGGAAAGCTAAAGGCACAAAGCTAAAATTGCCTTCATAGAGAATGCAATGGCATACCCACCAACCATGGTAACAAAAGGGAAAAAGATGACGTAAAAGGAAATGCAAGTCAGAAGAAAGAGGGAAGAAAATGCCATTGCTTTTACGCTTACAAAGTTGTATGATACGTATCCCTGACAAAAAGTACAACTAGAGAATGTGTACTGAGTCATCTCCTCACAGGAAGAACCTTTACAGGCACAAACATCGTCATGGATCCAATCACTTGCTGGAGGCGGACTGGAAGATAAAGACTGCCGTCAGGACTCCCACTAATGCTGTAACGGCCAAAGCAACTGTCGGCAAAGGGGATGTCAGCCCAAAGTTCTGCAAGGACGAAGTTAAAGTTATCTCGTTAGACTTAGCAAGTTATGTAGCCAGGAGTGCACCTCACAGCAATGAGGAACTCCAACAAAGCTTTACCTAAAAATCAAAAGGAAGCTATTTGTGCGCTAAATTATAACTTCTAGAAACATATATAGCTTCATTTGATTAGCTTCTACTCTTTGCTGTGTAAACTGAATTCTTGGAAAGAACTTCCGAGATAAAACAGGACATCTGCCAATAGACACATCAAAATTACAGATACTGATTTAGCTCCTGAGAATAGCTTATTGGTTTTTGACAGCACGAGTAATTGTTGGCATCAACTGTAAAGAAATATAAAGTCTAAAAGGTTATCAATTTAAAGGCCAAGAAAATATCTATCGAGTATTCATCATATATACATCACATCAGGCATTTGTAATTGCTGCCAGGGTGGAGCTTCAGACAGGTTATATTTCAAATCTCAGAAAAAGACTTCTACAAGTGTCTTGCATACCCCAAAGTTAGGACTAAGGCTCTATTATTGCCATCTCTATTAATATCCACATTCAGATTTTTGAAGTTACTTTAAAGGGAGAGATGTCACCACAGCGAATGCCCACTATTTTTTTTCTTCTTCAACTGGAAAAGAATAAGACCATAAGTCTCGACACAATTACTTATCTTGACAAGCTGCTATATGACTTCATGCGACATGGATCTTAACATATAGTGTCTCTGTAATTGATAATTACCCAAAGGCAGAAACCACAAAAGGAATAGGATGCTATTTGGCAGTTTTAATTTAAAATTCAGACCATGTGCCACCCGTACCTCTAAAAGTCCCTTGCCTGTTCCTATTTCAACACTGATTGCTGCAGCAAATCCAACCATTGCAAGACGGCCCAGCCATACATCTAAACCGTTCCCTTCCTGAGTATTCTGCTCACATGTAATGGATACCGCTGCTGCCTTTCTTGCAGATTTTCTCATAGAGGAAAATCTTTTTACTGCTGCATTTGACCAAGAGAGAAAGACAAAAAAAGATGGAGAAGAAGCATCAGCATACGGTTCAGTGACTAGCCATCAATGTCATGACACAAAAAGCGTTTCTAATTTCAGCAGACTGAGAGAATTCCCAGCATGCAAATACAGAAGGGCACACATTATAAAGTTCACTAGCACTAATGAGAAAACTATGATCAATACCGCAAACATTGAACAGCTACAAAGCCAAGGACTTTGTGGTCCTCAACAATGATCTCGAAGGACACGGCGATACAGGAAAAACAAGTAGCAACCATCAGCATAGCAATGCCGGACGGTCCCTCAGGCTAATGGATTTTCACGAAGCGAAACTAAACCCATTTGGGTTAACGGGTCAGCTCGGTCGGACCCCAATAAACTTCAATCCAATTCAAGTACTTCACGGAGACTCGTATGAAGAAACCACTCTTCTTCACTCAACTGGGCTACCAAATCAACATCAAAATTCATCATTTCAGCCGTGAAATCCTTTCACCCAATTCAGGCAACAGCACGAGCTGGTCCGTCGACATCGATATGACCCGACACTCGTTCGAATTCGAGACGCTTACCGAGGGGAGAACCGGTAGCGAAGGTGGCGCCGCTCGCGGCGCGACCTGGGACTCGAACCCGAGGAACGACCCTCGTTCTCGGCGAGCTAACCGCGCAGAAATCTGCAGCCAAAAGACAGAGCAGAGGGCGAACCGGTGCAGAGCTTCATGAGAGATGTCAATGGAGACAAATTGCCACGCAGAGAGCGAGAGAGAGAGAGAGAGAGAGATGAAGGGTACCGCGGACAGAGACGGAGAGAGAAGCAGAGACTTGAGCTGCGGCCATGTCAGAGAGAGAGAGAGAATATTATGAGGCGCCGAGCTGAGCTTCGAGAGTTTATCTGCCTTCTGCAACTGCGAGGCGCATCGGAGCGAAGGAAGAAGACGACGATGTCCATTCGTTCCCCGAGAGAAGGGGATTAGGACACGTGTCCTCTGCTACGTGACCGTGGGTGTTTTTAACTTTTCCCCAGGAAAAGATCGGCCGGAAAAACCATTATCATGATGGATTATCCTCTGTTATTGAGTTTTAATGCTAATTATGATATGAAAAGTGAGGATTGGTTTAAGTTATGGATTAGTTATGAATTATATGGTCTACTTAGCCAATATTTTATAAATTATAAATTTATTAGAAAATTTAATTTATATGAAACTATTGCTACTTTTGTTAAATAATAAATGTTTGTTCTAATTAGAGGATCTTTAACTTATTTCTCATGATTAGAGGATAATGTTTTCCAAATTTTTATTAAATGCAATATTTAATACAAATGCAAGTGTACGTGGATGAAAATTATCGCAACTCTCCTTCCGTCCCCATATTATTTTGGTTACAATCAAACAAAGGAAATCTCAATTCTATTCCATTCCACCGACTTATCGAACAAAGAAAATGAAATCCTAGTTCCATTATATTTCTTTGCCTTTTTATGTCATTTCTTCATTTCATTTCATTTTATCCTACCAATATTACTTTTTCCAATAGATCTATATGAAATTCTTTACCGGCTATATATATATATATATATATATATATATATATATATATGTATGTATGTATGTATGTAAAGAAATTGCCATTGCACCTTCCTCATGTTCGGCCGCTTTTGCTACGCCCTCATGATTGCCCCCTTTTACACCGTTGAGGTCCCCTCCGCCTCCTTTGCAGCTTTCTCAACTTTAGGGGTGTCAAAAACTGAACCAAACTTAATCGAAAAATTCGATTTTTTCGGTTCGATTTTCATTAAAAATCGAAATTTTTTTATTGGTTTGATTTTTATTGATTAACCGAATCAAACTGAACCAACAAACCGATAAGAGTTTATTTATTGGAAATGAAAAATATATACAAAAAAAAAAACAAAAAGTAAAAGCCGAAAACCGAAAATCAAAAACCGAACCGAAATCGGTTCGGTTCTCATTCGGTTCAGATCTCATTCGGCTTGAATCTCATTCAGCTCGATCTCGCCTGTGGCCGATTGCCGGCCGAAGAACAAGAAAATAGAAAAGAAAAAATATTTATTAAAAATTAAAAATTACATTTAAAAAAATTAAAAATTCATAAAAATTGTTAAAAAATTTGTATTGCATAAAAATGTTTTAACAATACTTTTTTTTTTTTAAAAAAATCATAAAAATGAGTTTTTTTAGGTTTAGTTAAAAAAATTTCTTGTTACGCTTTTAGTTATTCAATAGTATGTTCACTTCAAATAAGAGAAGCATGTGCATAATCTAATTCTTTAAAAATATTTCAATTTATAGGTTTTTTCAACTTTTATTTTATTTTATTTACTATTTTTAATTTAATTTGAAGTTTTAATCCAATTACCATATAGTAGAAGTGGGTTTTCCTATAATATTAATAAGTTTTAGCAATACATGTCGGGTATGGGTCGGGTCAGGTATGAGTCACTTGATTTACACTACATGAATATGAATCAAAACGGATTAAATGAGTCAAATATGGATCGACTCATTTTTGACCCGACCCAAACCCGACTCGACCCACCCATTTGTACGTCTGACTGACTCGTATCAAATCATCAATCAACCCAGCATGCTGAGAAAGTGTTGTTCTAGTGGGAATTGAAAGCGCGGTGTCTTCAAAGGTTCTTGAAGAAGACGAAGGTTGGACAGCTGAGACCATGCACCGTTCAATTGTTCTCGCATCCCATACCTACTATTTTCGTCTTTGTCCAGTCCAAACCATGGCTCAAGCCACAGAAAACCGTTTACAGAGTGACCATGTCGTCCTTTCATCTATAGGCAAATCTAAAGAAACTCTAAATAGGAGAAGAGATAAGGAAGTTTGTTTGCATTTACAGTTCTCAGATTCAAGGTGTCCTGATAATTATGTTAAGCCAAGTCTCCGTGCTGCATTGCGAGGAACAAAGGCAGTAATTGAAGTGGTATCCAGGAGTGTGATGGACAAATAACTGAAAAGTTGGTCAGCCTCAAGCCAGTTTGGATGTGCTCTCAGCAACAGCCACCAGCAGCTAGACGAGCCATGGAACCACTGATCAAGCTGAAAATGTAGAAAATTATGCAAGCTGGGGGATCTGAGTTAACCTCTATTGCAGGGCCAGAAGCAAATTGGATGCATTGTACGACAGTTGAAGATGCGAGGAACCCGTGAACTGTGTCATGTTAGTTCTGCCGTAACGCGTGTTCAATTGGAGACTATGGGGCTGTTTGTTTAAATCTGTTTCCGTTCCTGGAACACAAATTTTTGTTCTTTTGTTTCGGGGAACAAAAAAAGAACAGAAACGCGTTTGTTTACACTTTTGTTTCCGGGAACAAATTTGGAACCGTCCGGGAACAATTCCGAGAAATACTTTTTTTTTCTATTTTTTTTTTTTTCTTTGGCAGGTCGCCGGCCGTCAAGGGCTAGCGACCTCGCTGGAGTGTCGCCAGGCCACCGCTGGGCGATGCCAACCTGGCGGTGGCCTAGCGAGGCCACTATGGTTGGGCGAGGCCATCAGCCCTCGTCGGCCGCACCGGCCATGGCCGAGGCTGGCGACCAGCCAAAATGAAGAAAAAAATAAAAAATAAAAATAAAATAAAAGAATTAAAAAATTAAAAGAAACAAAAGAAATTATACAAGTTTACCAAACGTGTTTTACTTCTTTTTTATTTCGGGAACAAAAATTTTGTGCAGCGTTTTTCTGTTCAAAAATTGTTCCCCAATTTCTATTTCTATTCCCTGAAACAATTTTTGAACAAAAAAACTACCAATCGCACTTCCTAACCAGCGCACTTCCTAACCAGCCTCTGGGCAGTTACTGTGAAAGACTGAACTGAAATAAAGTTTCAGCCATATCAGTGCCCCTTCAATAATATCCCACCTCACTTAACTCTAAAGTTGATAATAAGAACAGTATTAAGGATTCAGAGAGACCAAATGTTAAATCCCCCGACAGAATCTTGCTTCTTTTTGTTTTTTACTATCAACACCTCCTATCAGCAGCAGTGCAAAAAAGAAGGGAAAAAAAGAATGGAGAAAAAACATAATAAGAGAAGTTTGTCTGGTAAAAAGGCACGGGTAGGAAAGAGATAGAGCGATAGGCAGTGTAATCACAGCTAGTGTAATAAGTATTAGCAGGAGCTGCTGAGTTAAGATTCGTATAGTAAAATTGCTTCCTGTAGATGATAACTGATAAAATAAGTCAACATGGACTTCTTCCTCACTCTTACATTTTAAAGCTATGAAACTCAACATCACTAAAACTGCATACCTCAAAATTGCTACACTCATCAAGTGAAATGTATACCAGCCTTGTTAAACAAGGAGAGCAGGTACAAGAACTCCTGCTGCGTAAGCTTGGATGATCTTTTCTCTTCGAAATCACCCTCCTTCAACACGTTCAAAACTTTCTCCTTAAATTCCGAAACTTCCCCTGCGTCGCCATCCTCCAACTCCATCTCGTCGTCTCCACCGTCATCAACCTCCATCCCCAAGTCATCCCCATTGTCTCCAAAATCCAAACCGTCCACTCCAACCTTTGAATCCCCTGATAAATTACTCTGTGATTGATGTAACGCCTGGAGAGTCTTATAATTCTTCTCCATCACAGAAAGGATTGTTTTCTGCCGAAAAATGGAACCAAGTGTTTTGTTCTTCCGATTGAAACATATACGCATCAACCCATCAAACTCCCTCACAAGATTTGTGTCGGGAGCTGGTTTTCTTGGCTCGATCCTAACCACAGACGAGTCCACCTTTGGGGGCGGCCGGAAGTTGTTCCTTCCGACTTTTAGGAGATGAGAGACTCGAGCGCGCAGTTGGGTGTTTGCAGAGAGACGACAATAGAGATTATCACCGGGTTGAGCCACCAGTCTCATTGCAAATTCCCTCTGAAACATAATCACCGCACACCTGAAGGGCGGCTGGTGGTTCAATAACTTGAACGTGAGGGGAGAGGAGATCTGGTAAGGAATGTTGGCCACGCATATGTCAAAGTAGGGTAGCTCAGTCTTCAACACATCGCCCTGGATAACCTGTGTACATGGAAATTTCAAGGGAGAAACTCCGATCATCCTTAACAGCCTTTTCAAAGAAAAATTGCAATGATCTTTAAAGGAACACAAAGCAATCAAAGAGAAGCCTCTCGATTTCCACTGTCCAATGAAGCAAAACAAGCATGCAATCAAGAGAAGTGATATACATCCTCAAAAACTGATAAAAACAGGACAGCCGTATAATCTTCGCAACTTGGGCAATTCACAATTCAATTAGTACCCACGTTGCGTGATTTTTAGCGCGAAGAACACAAATTCATCGTCTGTGCCCAGTGTGCAACATTCGTTTAGACCTTTTTGCAAAACACAAAAACTAGTCTTACTGATATAGCTTGAACAATCTGTTGTATAAAGCTCTACCAACTTGTCAAGATGCAATGCAACAGAGTGAAACTCATGACTTCTCCACAGAGCAAGAGAGGGATCGAAGCTACAAAATCTTAACTTTTTCTAACCAAACAACGTTGTTTGTTGATGCTATGTACACATAAACTTCTGCAACTCAATTCACAAGCCATCGAAATCCCTTTACCCCGCAAAGTCCGCCTCAAAATCACAAATTCACGCTCAAAGGCCCTTCCTTTCACCGACAAAACCCAAAACCCTCGCCGCGGGAAATCAAGAGAGATGACAAATTTCCAATTTAGATTCAAATTACCTTCAAGCGGTGCGAGTACGGCGTGCCCTGGAACCGGCGCTGGAGCTCGAGGACCATGCGGGGGTCGAGCTCGACGGCGACGACGGACTTGCCGGCGTCGAGGAGCTTCTTGGTGAGGTTACCGGTACCGGGCCCGATCTCGAGGACGACGTCGGTGGCCTTGATGCCGGACTTCTGGACGATGGAGTCGACCAGGAGCGGGTTCTTCAGGATGTGCTGGCCCTTCGACTTGTGGAAGGAGATGCCCCCCTGGTACGGCGCCGCGGAGGCCGCCTTGCCGCCGGCCCTGGGCTTGTCCTTCCTCAGCTTGCCCCCCGCCATGGCCGGCGGAGCGAGGTTTCTCGAACTAGGGTTTCGACGGGAAGGATGAGGATGAAGATGAAGATGAAGATGATGGATGGTGGAGAGACTGCGCGAGCTGCTCCGCCGCCTTCGCACGTCCGCCGCTCCGCTTTCTGTTTGGAGAGTGGCGGGTGATTGTAGGGTTCGAGCCCGCCGGACACAAGTTGGCGGCTTTTATTGTAATTTCAGTACTCCTTTTTCTTACGAAAAATTCGGGTGATGTTGTAAAATATTGCGTATAATACAGACAATAGAGAGAAAGTAAAAATCAAAGATAATATAAAGAGAAAAGACCACCAAAAACTCTAAATTTTGTTTAAAATGACAAATTTATCTCAATTTTTTTTTGTAACATAAAAAATTCCAAACATTTTAAAGTATAACACATTTATCCCATAAATGACATTTTTGTCTTTTTTTTTTTTTTTCTGTTTTTCCCTTTTCTTTTCTTTTCTTTTCTTTTTTTCTTCTTCTTCCCTCCGCCAGCCATGGCGTAGTCAGCGAAGGGAAACTGGCATCCGACGAGGGCTACCCTCGCCAAATCTGGCGAGGGAGGCCCTCGCCTAACGTCGACGAGGGCCGCCCTCGCCTGTGTCGAGCAAGGGGTGCCCTCGCCAACGTCGAGCAAGGGCGCAAGGGAGGCTCTCACTCGACCTAGCTAAGGGCCGCCCTCGCCCAACGCTGGCGAGGGTTGGCCCTAGCCAGCCCCGGCGAGGGGACCCTCACTCAACGCCGGCAAGGGTGGCCATCGCCGAACGCCGGCTTCCCTCTACCATGGCCAACGGAGGGAAGAGAGAAAGAAAAAAAAGAAAAAAAAAGTTTAAAAGTAAAAAGACCAAAATGCCATTTAATTTAGGATAATTATGTCATATGATAAAAGTTTTGAGTTTTTTGTGTCACGAAAAAAAATTTAGGATAAATGTGTCACGATTGACAAAGTTCAGGGTTTTTCACGTCACAAAAAAAAAAGTTTAAGGTTTTTCGTGATTTTTTCCCTAATATAAAAGGTTAGACACCAGATATCGTAAAGGAAGTTAGTTATTTTCTCTATATCACAATATATCTACAACAAAAACTAAGTTCCTATTTATAAGAAGATAATTATGCACTTATCATTAATATCAATGTATTGAATAATATATATATTGGATAGGGAGATGAACATTCATTGTATAGGAAGATGTACTTAGAATGAAGGATACGAATGTACCATAATAAGTACATTAAATAAAATAAATATAATGAATATTCATTCATGTATTTCATAACATGTGATTTATATTTTCATTTTTTAAAACATCCGCTTTGTTTTGGCGCGCAGCTTCGTTTCACGGATTGTAAAATCAGATAGGAGAACCATTCGTCCTCCGAGGGATTATGCTGTCACATGCATGATTGGCAAGCTTAGATGGCAATCCTCATCGGAGAGTGCACTATTACAGGCCGCGTGTCCTTAGCATGTTCCATTATAGTTGTAGGAGTCACGTCTATTGCTGGTCGCGTGCCGTGTTAGATCCACGATAACCAAGTCTAGACTCGTGGCGAACTCACCGGCGGATAAGGGTTGCCGTTGCAGATCTTGAAAACTAGCTTCCTGTCAAAATCACCTGCAACAGCACCGCAATGTAAAGGAGCAAGATGAGAACGACCATCCATGTTCTTCTTTCTTGCGGACATGTCTGGTTTAGGGTTTTCTTCTGATGCTTTTTGCTGCTTGAATGGCATGATCAGCCGGGGTACAAATACATGCCTTGGTGTCGGAAGTTTTTAGGGGTGTGCAATGGGAACCGTTCGAACCGAAAACCACCTGGATCGGACCGGATCGGACCGGTCGATTTTGAGCAGTTCCCATGGTCGGCGGTCTGGTTCCCGATTCCTAATCTTGGAATCAGTGGCTAGTCAGTTCGGTTCCCGGTTCCAAGGTGGTAATCGGACCGACCGGACCGTATATAATATATACACATTGTACATAATATTGCAATCGAAATTGCAATTGAGGTAGCAACCTCTTATGTGGTCAAGAGACCATCAAAACTCTTCTTGTTACTCTTTATTTATAGAGAAAATTTACTTGTTAATTTCATATTCTATTCGATGTGAGACTAAGGTTCCAAGAGACCCACAAGGCACTTCAAGCCTCCAAGAGTCCTACATCGACTAAACATTCAAATAGCAGAGAAGAGAGATTGTCTATAAAACCTGAGCCAAGTACAATCTCTAGCTAGATTGTTCATGGCCTTTATGGTTAATATTAAGTGTGAAACACACGAAATGTGATTGATATTCACGTAACTGGATTTTGAATATTTTGCACGTGGAAACATGTGTTATTGGATCGTCCGAAAACCGAATTGGATTGATTGGAGCACAATCACTCTTTAGTGAAAAAAAAAAAAAGTGCCGATTTTGTTAGACCGGACCGGACCACCATCTAGTCTAGTCCACGGTTCCCAAAATTGGGAACCAATTCTCCCAGTCCGATTCCTGATTCCAAAGTGGAACCAGATCAAATTGTGAACCGATCACCCGTAGAAGTTTCTCATTCAGGAAGTTGTGTTTTGGTAAAGTTACAATACTTGATTGAATGGACGAGGAAAGCATTCCTTGCACCAAATTAATTTAAGTCTCAGAGAAGATTTACATGCATCTCAATCGTGTGGGACAGTTGATTCGTCTTAGTCAATAGCCTGTGACGAGAAAGTACATACATAGTATATATATTGATGATGGGTTGGAAGTGTAGGATAGAGTTGATGATTCGGAGATTTAATTTAATTTTGAATTTGTCAAAGCATTTTTATGGATATTAGAGAATTCTCCACTAAAAAATATTGTTAGGGATACTATTTCATGTTTCATTATTTCACAAGATAGCTAGTTTTCTTGTTAAATTGAGATAGGTAATTTTCTAGAAAAAGTATCAAAAAAGTCATAAACTAAACATTTTCACATAAATATTAATTTAGTCCATCAAATCAATTTATGTTGGCAATCTTACGTGATATGCTTGGGGTTAACGTGAGTAACCCTAGAAAGAATAATTTAGGAATTTAATCAATTTTCTTCTTGGGTAAGGCAACAGCTAAAAGTACGATGTAGTATGGTGGAGGATCGATCCCTCAAGCGACTATAGAAAAAACCCTGCTTTATGTGGGTGAGTGAGGCTAGGGTGTATGTGATAGTGCCCTTCGAATTCCATTAATGAGAATGCCAAGAAGTTTATGTTTCAATTACTCTAATTAAATGGCATCATAGAACAATATGAGATCTAATATTTTTTTTTTAAGAGACAGGAGGAACCAGCTTGTAGCCGACAGCCGCGTCGTAAACCCTCTAGTGACGCTAGCGCAGGACCCACCACCACGGCGTCACACTTAATACCACTAGCGGCTACACGTTGGGGTTTGAACTTGTCCCCTTCGTGAGGGGGATGGAAGCACAAGCCAACGCGGCCATCACATGGGGTGATTATGAGATCTAATATTCATCGCTATTTTCTTGTTGAATATTATCAGTGACGGAGACAGAACCGAATATTACCTATTTAATAGTAGAGAATCAAGCTACTCGAAGTGAGCTTGATTCGACATGAATTCTTCTGTGCATGAAGTGATCACTACGAAGTGAGCTTCCCCATAAAAGAGCCAAAGGACAACTTAGACACATGACATTAATACGCTCATAGCAATCGGTACAGGAAATTCTTTTGATGCAATGAACAATGAAAGCAACACCAAATCCAACAAGGTAAAGGCCAAGAATCCATCATAGTTGCTTAAGGGATCGTAGTAGCCAATAGAGGAGCATGCAACACCAACTTTATGTATACTTATTTATGGTGCATTTATTTCATATAAGAATGATTTAAAAAACGTTATTTTTTAAATGATCGTTTTTTTTTTTTTTTGATAACCGAGGACTCCACCACGGGCCTCCCGTGCTCGAAAAGTTCTTGAGGGTCGGGTCCCTATACCTCAAGAGAGATTAGCCCAGCAACCCACCGCCAAGGCCCCCACTTAAATTGCTAACAATCGCGGGTTTCGAACTCTCGACCTCGGCGATGAGGGAGGGACTCTTAACCAACACAGCTACCCACGGATGGGTTTAAATGATCATTTGTATCGAAATAATTAATTAATAAAAAAATATTTTCATTATCGACATTATGTATTTTTTGTACATATATCAGATTTGGACGTGAAGTAGCTATTTGCCATTGGACAAAAAAAAAATGTCACCAAAACATCAGTGTCATAATTTTGGCTATAACAAAACTTATTGGCATTCTCTTAGGGTTATGTTGATGAGTGCTAATTGACTGCTCTCGTGTTATGCATATTTAGGGCACTGATTAACATGACACTCCTCTCTCGTCGAGGCCATCATGGCCACTCGAGCTCACAGCCATGGCCTCCACATATAGAACTCGCCAGAGATCTCGTGTTTGCGGCCATCGTTGCCCATTTTGGGAACTCGAAAGATGCCAAGCTTGCAGTCATGGCCACCATATGCTATCTGTATCATTAATTTTAAGGTTTGGCGACTACTACTACTAGAAGATGCAAATGACATGATGAAAGTGACAGCAAATCCGACAATGTGAAGGCCAAAATTCTTTTCACAATAGTTTATGTAATCAATGTAGCATTATGGAGGAATTTGCAATACCAACGTTGTGTACAAATAGGCACATTGAGCTTGGGTTCAAAGTAGTGAGCAAAAATAAGGAGAAAACACAAACGCTACATTTGGTCATCCAGATTTCTAATCGGATAAGACTGGATAGGATAGGATATAAAATCCTGGGATTTTTTTATATCATGTCCATTGTTTGGTAAAACATAGTATTAAAGTCGGATATATTCACATTATATCATATACATTTTTTTTTAATTTATATATAAATGGCATATCATTATAAATGAACCTAAATGTTCATAAATGGAGATGGTGAAAATCCATCGTAACACTATTCCTTAATTTAATTTAATTTATTTTTAATTTATTTTTCCTCTTTTTTTTTTTTATATTATTTTCTTTATTATTTTTTCCACTTTCATCATTCTTTAATAAAATTTTATCAAATAGTAAACTGTACTAACATACCTAAAATACAAAAATACCTAAAATATATAATAAATATAAATATTTAATTTATAGATTGAATGTTTATTATAAGATATAATTAAAGTTAAATATATAAATTAAAATAAGATCAATTAAAAATATTTTTTTATTTTTTATTTCTTGAATTATAATTCAAATATTATTTATATTTAAATATAATTTCAATTTTGTTAATTTAATAAGTTTACTATTCGAGAAAAATAATTTTATTGGAAATCCTATCTACCTTTATTTCACCTCCCCCATGGGATAATTTTATCATGTCTATATCATCCTTATATCCAACTTTATTCTGTCCTGAGTGAGCACCAAATGTAGAATATGATAATAAATCATATCATATCCTCCTAAATTTTATCCCGACTGCCAAACATAGCCAAAAGATTTGGCAATCATTCATGGCTGCTAGGTGGAATATCATGGTCATTGTCATTGGGCTCCTTCGTTTTTGCAATACTCTTATGGAATTGATGCCACATTTCGGACGAACCTGAAATTTCTTCTTGCCAATATATGTCAAAACAGGGCGAGCAACGGCTTTGACTATGATGCCACTCACAGATCGTGTTACGGACATGGGCTCTGCAAAAGGGCGCTTACAGCCCCGAATTGCATCGCGTGTCCGAAATCCGCCAGGTCGCATATAGACAATTTGTGTCCATCGTGTATTGGGGTCCAATTCGAATTTGGGGATTGCAGACTTCTATACGAGGACTATCCATTCCATCAGAATGTATGATGTCTAGGTCTATTGTTGTAGTCCGAAGAATAAACTTTTGTCTCTTCACATGGTATTATCATGCTAAAAACGTATGATATCTTTTATTTTGCCATGTGATATGTCTTATTTTTTTATGATTTACTTTCGTTGTCGGAGCAAAGAGATGACTTCGACGTACTTCTAATAATTTTCACACTTAAATGAGGCATTTTATAATTCGCTGCATTCATTTCTATTTGAATGTCTATTGAAAGGTGAGTTAATCCCATCATCCTGTCAATTCCTTTTTCCCACTTTTACTTTGTTTTTTTCCCACTTCTCCTACCTTTTCATCAATTAAAGAATTTTCTTTTGATGTACATGATATGGCTTTTTAGATTACTGAGATTTGATAATGAAAAAAGAGCATTTTTTTTTTCTACCATTGTCATAATTTAGTGGTCTCGCCACAATTTTTCTTCCTCACAACGATGAATTGTTGGAAATTGTGTTGATATATGTGTTAGAGTCTAGGAGAAGTCTTTCAAAACAATTCCTTAGTGTACATGATTAACTTTTACATTGTTTTTCAATTCTTAAAAAAAATTAGTTTTCAAATGAAATTCGTAAAATTGGTCTTTCGATAAACTTTTTTATTATTCCTCTTAATTCTTTAGATACAAGTGACAAAGTTATTTATGTGTTTGTCACTCAAAATTTTGAGATGTGCAATAATTTTCTTTCATAATCTGTAATGACTCGGGCCCAAGTCTTATAAATTAGCTCCAAACTCCCTCCTAAGCGATGTGAGACCAGAGAGGACCCCTCTCCTTCCTTTGTAAGGACCCGGGCCCCACTGTGTAATATTGTCCGCTTTGAATACTAAGTCCGCACGGCTTTAAAACATATCACACAGGTTAAAAGGACCCCAAGTTTTATAAATTAACCCCAGGACTCCCCCCTAAGCGATGTGGGACTAGAGAGGACTCCTCCCCTTCCTTGGACTGTCACATAATCATAATCATATTTTGAAAAGTTATAGGTCTAGATATAGCAACCCAGAGGGTGGTTGAATTGCTTGAAAGCTAATCAAGTAGACATTTTCCAAACTTCTTCGTGCAAGTGTAAATTTTAAAATTTCTACAAACCGTTAACTTTGAAGCTTCTGCAAAATCATGTGATTGTCACGTTGAAAACAATTTTGTACGAGTATAAACAATAAAGAAGATATCTATCTATATATATATATATATATAATTATATAATTCGGCTTTTCTTTTGCCTACTCGGCTGTCCAAGCTCTAGCCACTCAATTAGGCCGCATCCACTAATATCGAAAAGCATCACAAATTGCTTCCGCGGATAACTTGTTTAGCCTACAACTCACCTTCCACGGATGCAGAGATCTCAAACCCTCCATTGATCTCAAATCCCTTTTAACAAGTAATACATAGGCCAAATCACAACATCCTGTACATATAGAACAAGCAGTTTCTACGAACGCTTATGATGATACAGCCTTGTTCTCTCTCTCTCTCTCTCTCTCTCTCTCTCTCTCTCTCTCTCTCTCTCTCTCTCTCTCATCCTGTGATCTTCTCCAAGTTGACACTCCAAAGAATCACAGTTTACACGACTTTGAAGAAAGAGCAGTCGATTGTCTTTGTTTTATCTTTACATTTTCAATTTGCTGTGTCCCTCACAGTTTTCTCTTTAACGAGTTCAAAAGCGTTTTGAACTGTGCCAGAGAAAGACCCGCCATCACTTTTCCCCTCACGGAAGCTCTCTCTCTCTCTCTCACATGTCAAGAAAAATTACCCAGAAAACAAGAAGTTTCCAAAAGACTAGATTGGTCCTCAGGCATGGACTTGGCAAAGCCAGTAAGATGGTGAAGAGAAAAGCTGTGTTCAGAACTTGAAGAATGGCATCGAAGCTATGGATTTGTTCTACGGTAAGCATCGTTCCCCTTCTACTAGCTCGTGTCTTTGGCTTTTGTTTTCACCATTAATATTGATCATAACGATCTGGAGGTTCACGAAAAACGGTGGCACAATCGATTTTGCTGCTAATTTATGTGTGACTGTATGAGTTTAGGCGGGCATGCTTCGGTCTTCTTGGTAAAGCAAGACGTTGTTCTGGAGGATTGAGTGAAAGTATGGAGTTACCATGATAACTTTTCCTTTTCGTTCTTGTAGATGTTAGGACTTGTGGTTCACCAAAAAAAAAAAAAAAACTAAAAGAGAGAGAGAGGAAGACGTCATGTTATTTTTAAGGGAAAATACTATCAAAAGTCACAAACTTTACCCAAAGTCACAAATTTACCAAAAACTTTTTTTTTACATGAAAAACCATAAACTTTGCAAACTGTGACACATTTACCCTGTTAAGGGCATTTTCATCTTATTCTTTCTATTTTTCGTTATTCTTTTTTTTTTCTTTTTTTCTTTACTCTTCCCGGCCATGGCGAAGCCAGCGGAGGGAAGCCAGCGTCCAGCTAGGGCCTCCCTCGCCGGCGTCCCTCGCCAGCATCGGGGAGGGCTTCCCTAAATTATATATTTCTTTTAAAAGGAAATAATTTTTTTTTTGTGTAAATGTGTCACACGAATGAAAATTCAGGGTTTTTTATGTCACAAAAAAAAAAATTTGAGGTAAATGTGTCACGGTTAGTAAACTTCGGAGTTTTTCATGTCACAAAAAAAAAAGTGTGGGGTTTTTGGTGGTTTTTTCTCTATTTTTAATACATAGTTCAAGTTAGACGTAGATTACATAGGATTCTAACGTTGTTGCTTTCACTTTTCGTTCTGTATTATTCGTCAAATTCGCTGTGTCTGCTTAAGGCTCCAATGGAAGTCTGGCTAACTATAATCTTGTGCCCTTCAAGGATATACGAGCATTTTACCGATGATCATATTTTCCGCCACCCCTTCCAAACAAGTTTCTAGCTGCCAGGCGATTGATATCCATTGAATTAAGGAATTTTCAATTATGGGTCAAGGAAAACACGACCCTTCAATAATATAGCTAGTTATGTATGATTTTGAGATAATAAATTTCAAATTGGGCACAAACATTATGTAATTGTGAAGGAGACGTGTTCCAATATCTTGTCCGACACATGGGGTGGTGCGGGGATGATCTATGTCCCGTTACCGTCCTACCTCCCACTTAACCCTTTTAAATAGCAGATATGACTTTGTGTACTATATGGTCCATATGCAATGGGTTTTTAATGTCTCTTTTTGTTTGCCTACTACTTGATTATTATTATTTTTTCTCACTATTTAAGAATCAAAAGACCGCAGGACACTAAATTTAAAATAATTTTTTTTCTAATTTGAATATATATAACAAGTAATCCAATTTTGTTCTTTGACCCTTTTTTAGGCCTTTTCCTTTTTATTCAACATGTGTTTATTCTTCTTCTTCTTCTTAGAATATCTTCTATAGGTCTCTTAATCTGGCTGTACTCCTCAAACTTTAAAATATATTCATTGCTTAACATTATTTTGATATTTATTATTTTAATATCAGTACTTTAGATTTAGTCTTCTTCCATTTTCATTTTTTTTTTTCGTTTTACAGCAATTAAGGATAGAAAAGGGATTTCTTGCAAAAAGTGTGATGAAAAATATATCTACCCTTTTTTTGCACGTTTTCTCGAACGTTACACGGCTGTAATAACAGACCAAAAAGAAAATCGGCTGTAATAATATTAAAAGTTAAGAGAATATTCTGTAATAGTTAAAATCCTCCCCCAAATGTATAATTTCCTTATGACCCACTTTGCTCTGCACCTTATCCTTTTTAAATGTTCAAATTTAATGTTCTCTACTATATAATTTTAACAAAATGGTTTTTTTTTATGGTCCTTTTATTTTTAATACTTGACAATCATTTTCTTTTCTCACTTTTCTAAAGATCAAAGATTGCGAGACACCAAATTTTTTTTAAAAAAATTGAAGTTATTACCAAGTGTCACTGATCAACAGTTCATTAGCTATAGAATAGCCTGTGTAGCGCTTGGTGAGCAGATAACAACGAGCCAACCTTCCTTATATAACTGTTCCAAAGAACAATATGGTAAATAACTAATTCGTATTGGATCGTACCGAATCGTATCACATCTAGCTTAGTTCGGACATTTGATGCGACAACAAATCCCTTTAGGCTCAACAATTGAGTCGGCCTATCATAACTTCATCAGAAAAAATGTATCAGCTCCCAACTAGTTTGTGCACAAGAAGCTAACCCTGGTTAGAGATATATTCGTTCTATCCTAGAATTTCTAGCACCAACTATCCCGACACCACTATGACGAACCAATGGTATTCATCCCCTCTACATCATTCACTTTTCACCCAATAACCCCAAGTTCCACTCATAACAATAGGCGAGTATGGAATAATCATAGACTGTGATATTATCCCCCACTCAATTCCGCAACGCTCTTTGTTGTTGGCTATCCCGTGGCTTTTGGATCATACATCAAATAGCAATGCTCGCCCAACAAAACAGGCCACTCCAAGTAGCTTCTTTTGATTGTAGCTATTCGGGCACCTTCGATCACTTGTGCTTTTCTTAACAATGGGTGGCATTTTTCACCAACTGCACCTTTTGGTAGCACCCTAATTCGCATGCTATGCTTTTCTTTATCTCAACAAACCAATTGAGGTTTTTTTCCTTGTTAAAAACGTGGTAACAATCCTCTTTTTGAGATTTGCTAATTGATCGAGAAACATTTTCCCTATTCAATAAGGAATTAGTTCTTTCTTATGCCCATTGTCACAATAGAAGCTAGTCAAGAGCTGTACTTTGTCCATGCACCTTTTGCCCTAGCAATTCACTCGTTGCCCTTGTAGAATTGAGTAGATCACAAGTTTTCTCCACCTCAACTCACTTACTGGAAGGGTCATACTCTGATACCATTTGTCATTGCCAGCAATTCCTTGGCCATGGAACAGCCATGCGGGGCCTGGTGAGCGAATAATGTCAGGCCAACTTTCTTTCTATAGTTGTTCCAATAAACAATACGGCAAATAGTTTCCTCGTATTGGATTGTACCATGCCCAACTTAGTTCAAGTGTTTAGTTCATCGAGCGAGACATCATATGACTTTAGACTTAATAACTGATTTCGATCTATTATAACATCATCAAGAGAATTGTATCAGCTCCCGAACAGTTTGTGCATGAGAGATCAACTCTACCTTTAGAATTGCATAGAGATATATATTCATTTTATCTTAAAATTTCTAACATCAATCGTGCCAATGCTACTCCCATGCACTAGTTATATTTATTCCCTCTACATCACTCACTTTTCACCCAATGTCCGCAAACTTCACTCACAAGAGTATGCAAGCATGGAAGAATGATAGACCCTGGTGGGAAGGAAGCTGACTAAGGCCCGACCCGGGACCATATACAATCGGGGCGGATACACCATAAGGAATCACTATTTCCACGCCGAGAGTCACTATTTCCACGCCTTGCCCTCTCTCTCTCCCTAACGACGCTTCTCCCTTTTTATCCTTCCCGCGGATGCCATGCAATTTCCTCGCCTCTTCAGTCGTCATCATCAGTCAATTATCACTTAAAGAATATACCCAGAAGATCAGAAACCCACCGCCATTTCTGGGTGCCTCCGTCCTTCCTCTGGAACGCGCCCCTGCTACCTTCGATTCCTCCTGGAGGGAAAAAGATCGAAGCTTTGATGGCGTCTTCCTCGATCGGAACGACCCATGTCCCCGCTTCCCAGCACCTCTTCAAGAGGCGCGAATTGCTTCCGCCGTCACCCGTTTCTCTCCTCCGCACCCACCCTTCGCTTCCCTCCTCCAAGTCTCTGTTCGGTTCGTCTCTGTGCGGCGCCAGGAGCTCGAGACTGCTCGGACGCGGCATTCTTGCTCGAGCTGAAGAGAAAGCCAAAGGGTCGTCGTCGTCTTCGATTCAGCAAAAGCAAGCTCAACCCAATTCGGAGGAGCGGTTCAAGGTTGTTCTCGCCTGTTCCCGTCCTGTGTTCTTCTAACCTGTGAGATGAATAATTTGTCCAAGGATATTGGGGAATATTAGGAAGATTGAATTATACTTGGCGGCGTCTCTGGTTTATCATAAATGGCTCTAATTGATTGCGGATGCTTACACTGGTCGATTTGTTCTGTTTCTGGAGAGCTCAATGGGACAATGAAATATTGCGCCTATAGGTTTCAGTCGACCTTCATGACTCTTATGCAATTTGACTGTTTCTCATCTAGGCCAATGCAGGATGAGGGAAAAATGCTTTCACTGATTAAGTTGGAAGATTCTGGTTTTGGATCCCAAAGACCCTGGAATGTTCCATTAATGAGTTTAATGTGACGTAGGTATAGGAATGGCTGTGTCTTATAGAAAGTTCTGGCTGAGGATAACTGTAGTAATTTGTAATTTTTTCTTGTACATAGCAGAGTCTGCTAATGCACTTACCAAATAGTAGTGACTGCATTCAATTCTGCACTTCTTGTATGTGGAACTTAAAGCATTGTTAATCTTAATCTGCTTAAAGAAACTCTCTAACATACTATATAATTAAATTAGTGTTGACTTTACATTGACCTGCTACTGTATCATTAGGACCTTACATCATCTGGGTCATGTGATCCCCTATGTTCAGTTGATGAAGTAAGCTCGCAAGAATTTGAAGTTTCATATCAACCAAAGACTGATTTGGTAAAAGCTCTAGCAATTTTCGCTGCAGCTGCTACAGGAGCTGTGGCCATTAACCACTCATGGGTTGCTGCCAATCAGGTCGGTTTGACCCCTGCTCTGTTGCCAATTTCCTTATTTGGGAATTTTGATATATTGGATGATATTATGTGGCAAGACTTTCTTACATATTAGTGTGAATACTTCATAACTTTGTTTAATCTTTTTCGTATTGTGATACAGGATCCTGCCATGGCGATTTTGTTCGTATTAGGATATGCAGGCATAATCTTCGAAGAATCTCTAGCCTTCAATAAAAGTGGAGTGGGATTATTGATGGCTGTGAGCTTATGGGTAGTGCGAAGTATTGGGGTAAGCTTCAGATAAAGTTGTGGTTATTAATGTCTATATCAGCGAGTTGCTATAACTGTAGATAGGCTCATCCTTAATTGTTTATTTATACTGACATAGATATTCTTTTTACCAATTGGCCCATAACGGGCCAAAATTTATTTGAAGCATGATGTGGTAGCATGTTTGTTGAAATGTTTCTCTTCTCGCTATTCTAGTTCAATCTTAATCTAATTTGGGAGTGTGACTACCAAATTAAAAAGGTAAAGTTTACATATGTGTTTACCAATCATGCCATGCTAGAAGTCATTTCTTTCTTTTGGTTTCCTGACAAATTTAGTATGCAATATGCCGGACAGCTGCTTTCGAAACTGCCTTAATATGTTATACTCCTCAGCTCATTGATCTAGAAACATTTAGCATATGCAGCAGAAGTCCTTCCTGGAAAACCTTAAGACACACCAGGGGTAGATGCAGATTCTGAATTAAGTTTTATTCATTAGTATGGCACAATTTCTGTTGAAAAGCTTCTCTTTGAGAAATTGCTAATGTATCGAGGGAGGATTTAGTGTTATTTCTAGGAAAGCTCCAGGTATCTTCTTCATGGTACTTCTTTTGTTTTGCGATATTCAACAGGAAAATGATGGTCTACAAACACCACTTAGCTTAAGCTTTGATCATTTAATGATGTTTCCCCTTGTGTTTGGCCTTCCTTCTCTTTGCTAGAAAGCCTGTGAATAATTTTTTATCTTTCCAAGAAGTTGATGAAGAATGGTGTGATTGTCGAGCACGGAAGTCACTAACAATTGGCTACATCGACTTTGCCTATCCATTTCTTCTGTAGGCATCTATGTCTAAGCTATTGTCCATGTGACTATTGCATTTAACCAGGCTAATTCTTTCTTGACTGTGGAAGTTCATAAGCAAGGTTCTCTTAATTAAAGCACCTTTTACTATCCTCTAGTCTCTAGGTGAGATGATGGAGAAGGTTCTTAACACTTGCTCTTGTATTGTTAATGTCTTGGTACTTTTTTAAGTCTCAGTGTGAAAATACGTTATGAATTTAAATGCTTAAATTTCACGATGAGCTGTATACTTTCTTTTTTGTTTGTTGGTAGCTTATCACTGTTTCAAATTCCCTCAAGTGAAGTTTATTTTATGATTGTTTTATATTTTGTTAGTTATGTTTAGGTATGATATTTCATATTTCTACTTGCCTAGGCTCCATCAACAGATGTAGCTGTCTCAGAGCTGAGACATGCATCAGCTGAAGTCAGTGAGATAGTATTTTTCTTGCTTGGTGCAATGACTATTGTGGAGATTGTAGATGCTCATCAAGGATTCAAGCTGGTTACAGACAATATAACTACTCGGAAGCCACGTACTCTTCTCTGGGTGGTAGGTGCATTTCTGCTCTCACGGTGTCTTGAAGAATCCTTCTCAGTTGAATAGTCAGTGAATTGCAGTTAGAACTCTTGTTAATACTTTATTGAACCTTTAGTTCAAACCCGTTTACCCAGTTTATATTGCCATCTCATATACCAACTAGCACTAGGGGTGGTAAATGACTTTAGTTCAAACCCCCTTATGCTGTGACATTTGATCACATAATCCATTAACGGTTGCATAAATGACTAGAATTTGTTTTTGGATTGGAAGTCGTGCATATCATGATTGATTCAGTACTTCTGTCAGCTTTTGACGTCTATTGAGTATTGCCTAAGCCCCTAATTGGAGCCCATTGACATCCTTAGTTGACCAAAGTGAGATGACTGTCATCTGAATTTCAAGAAGCATCCAACCACTTAAGGACTAGAAATAAGGTAAGGTGAACTTGCCATTGAGATTGCTTCTTGTGGTACAGTTAGGGACATTTGAAGGTATTGCAACAATAGTTGGAATTCATTGAATAGGTCGATCAGAATTAAATCTATGTAGATATGAACTGGCCATAGCTGGTGAAACTTTGGCCAGTGGATGAGCCCGTCTAACATGGAGATGCTTTAGTGTTTTGTTCTTGAGTTCTAGATTGAACTGGTAAAAATGGCTTCTGCCCTTTCAGGAAGTAGAAAGGAGGCAAAGAAACTGGTATTCGCTATAGCTTAGATGACTTCTTTCAATTTTCCCCATGGACATTTTAGATACCTCAGCTTGAATAAGAATGAGACTCACTGACCTCTCAATTCAATGTGGCGCTGACCTTTAACTTTTGGATTTTCAGGTTGGTTTCATAACATTTTTCTTAAGTTCTGTCCTGGACAACTTGACATCTACAATTGTCATGGTGTCTTTATTGCGGAAGCTGGTGCCACCTTCCGAGTACCGCAGGTATGTTACAACATTTTCAGATTGTCATGAAGACCTCATCTCGACATCTCTAGCTTGTTTTTTGGTTGTTAGGTGCTTTGTTTCCTTTAGTTGGGCCTTTCTGCACCCTTTCTGTTTTGATAGGATTTTCTTTTATATTGAGAATTGTCTTGTCTTTAGGCCATATGAAACAACATAATATGTTTATTATGAGTATGAGCCACTAAGTTGGTTCTATAATCATCGTAACTTCAGAAGTCGGCTGCTTTTATTGAGTTTGAGATAGTTATCAGATCAAATAATAGAATTATTTCTATAATAAGTGCAACTATCAAATGACGTTGAGTGGTTCAAGGAAGTGAGATGGCCTCATACATACCTTTTCAATCTTAGTGATAGATGCTGCTGGTTGATATAACCACTTCTTACAATACGTTAAAGAGCACCTTGTTGATGTTGCGGGATGACACTTATTTTGTTAAGTGCTTTTTGATTCTATCATTTTTTATTGTTTCATTTTTCCGCTTGACTTATTTCCTTTTCATGCTGTTTTGGTAGGATTTCTTATAGTGCTATGCATCACTTCTCTATTGCTTCGAGCTATGTTCTTGAGAAGTTCTATTTAACCAATGCTCCACTGTATGTTGGCAGGCTTCTTGGAGCTGTTGTGGTTATAGCAGCAAATGCTGGCGGTGCATGGACTCCTATAGGTGATGTTACTACCACTATGCTTTGGATTCATGGTCAGATATCCACTGTGCAGACAATGAAGGTTATCATTTTATCTTTGTTCTTGGCCAGGATTTCATTACCTCATGCAGTCCCATAACATACTATTTATTACCGGTGATTCGAGTACATTACCTCCTATAGTGATTGAATTTGTCATACTTCTCTTTAGGTTTATTTAAACAATAACAGTAACACTGCTCAAATTTGTTCATGCTCTAACATCAACGAAAGTTGGATTTTGAGCTTTAAAACTCAGCATTGGAATTTCAATTTCCTCGAGAAATGACTAACTAGCTTTCCTATATGAGATATATCTGTTGGGTGCACGGTTGTATGAACTGTCTTATCTTCAATTAGTTTTCATATTTTTGGTGCCCTTTCAAGACCACATCAGAATATGTAAATTGCAGGACTTGGTCCTCCCCTCAGCAGTTTCTCTAGCTGTCCCACTGGCTCTTATGTCCCTTACCAGGTACTCTCCTAGCCTATCCAGCCATATGCCAAATGTCAATTAGCTCCTACTAAATGGATTTGGAGTTGTGAGGTTAGTTGCTTTTGTCCTTTACAGTGAAGTTAATGGGAAGGGACAGGAGTCTGCCGATGTTTTGGCATCTGAGCAGATGGCTCCTCGAGGACGGCTTGTTTTTTCTGTGGGTGTAGGCGCACTGATCTTTGTTCCAGTATTTAAAGCTTTGACTGGTCTGCCTCCTTACATGGGTATGTTGCTCGGACTTGGAGTTCTCTGGATTCTAACAGATGCAATCCATTATGGTGAATCCGAGAGGCAAGGGTTGAAGGTACCACAGGCTTTATCTCGAATTGACACTCAAGGAGTCCTCTTCTTCCTTGGAATTCTATTATCTGTAAGCAGGTAATTTGTGAATGACGTGAGGACATTCTTTCTACCTACTGCTCATCATTTATTCAGAAGATTAATATCATCACCTCTTGTTATAAAATTCTTTATACTAAGAAGATTGATGAAGTAATCTCTGCCTTTAAAATCTCACTTGTACACAGACATGCAGAGACATTCTCTAGTATGTGCAGGGACATGTATACAATTAATATATCTATCTGAACCATATATTCTGTTGAGCTTCGCATTGGAAATCTCTCAAATGACTTACCATATTTCCGCTTGATTCTGCACTAGATGAGTGCATAATGTTTTCTTATTATAATAGTGAAAAAGCCACCTCAAGCAGGTAAACCTGAGACTAATAAAATTTCCATGGACCTCATGGATCAATATGAAGCGAGCCAAACCCAAGTGGGGTAGTTTGAACTTGGTACTGTCCTTAGTTCACATGGGAAATTGAACATATTTATTGGGTCTAATGCACACATACATGTCCATTCCTTAAACCACTAAGCCAATCGGTTCATTATGCTTCTTTCATCATCATATTGTAGTTTTACAACTTTACACTTTTTTCCACTGTGGTTTCATATGAATCTCTGATGAGTACCAGCTGCGCATCTCCTACCAATAGTAGCATGACAAGCTGCTTTAGCTCTTGTTTACTGATTGTACAACTCAATTATTCTTCTAGTTTTGCTTTATGGTATGATGTTGAGCAAACATGTATAGTGGTTGAAATTGCTATTCATATTGATCGTGCAGTGCCATTCATGAGATCTGACCAGGACTCGAGATTAACATTTGGTGAGTTTTGAAGAGAGAAACTGTCAAAACTTCTCTATCTATTTAGTAAACTATACAATGGATAAAGCCCATTGAGCTAGACAGTCGATCGTATTCTTTATAGAAGGAAAAGAAATTCTAAAAAAGGGGTTTCTTTTTTCCACACTCAAATCTTATGCGAGTCCATATCCCGCTAACCTCAACTCTTTATTGCCAAGAGTCTTGGGAAGTTTATATGCTACAAGTTTGACGTGCACATTTTAAAACTCTAATTAATGCATCGGTTCTGACATATACCTTCTTTTAGCCTGGAGGCTGCAGGACTTCTCAGGGAATTGGCGAATTACCTCGACGCACATATTCCAAGCATCGAATTGATTGCTGGGTCAATCGGGGTGGTTTCTGCAATTATAGACAACGTTCCGCTGGTTGCTGCAACAATGGGGATGTATGATCTGACCTCATTCCCGCAGGATTCGGAGTTTTGGCAGCTGGTTGCCTTTTGCGCTGGCACTGGTGGGTCCATGCTAATTATTGGCTCGGCGGCTGGTGTGGCATTTATGGGGATGGAAAAGGTGGACTTCTTTTGGTACTTGCGAAAGGTACTCTACGCTACTTGAGTTTGTTCTGGTTCTATTGTTTTGTTCTTTTGGTTGGTTAAGTTTGCTTAAGACATGTCAAGGGTGTAGCTAGGTAAAGAAAAAGCTGATGTGCTAAATTTCCAGATATACGGTTTTTAGAACTGTCAGAGTTTAATTTTGGATCTGCTTATGATTGAGTTGTTTTTCTTTTTCTCTTTGTGAGAAAATTCAAATATATTGAATCGGTCAATGTTTGTTTTGCGGGAACAGGTGAGCGGTTTTGCTTTTGCGGGCTATGCTGCTGGGATTGCTGCCTATTTAGCCATGCATAATATCAACATCTCTCTTCCAACAACTCTGGCTCACGTCCCGTTTCTTTCTGGTTCATGAAACTATTTTCTGAGTGTGAACTTAGTATTTGGGAGATGGAACAGAGGCTGTCTCTTCCAAGATAATGATTACTTGCCCCACTGTTGATCTAATATTGAGGTCAAGCGGCATGTACCGCACCAGATGGGGATCACATCTTCTGAGATTATAGGCTATGTCAGAAAGAGTCGAGAGTTTATCACGGTTCACAGTGCAAAGGTTTTTTAGTTTCGTCTCTCTTTTACTTTGTAGTGATGGCTGATGATAGCAATAAGCTTCCGCATGATGAAAGCCACCGCATGAACAAGAGTATTATTGTACTTCAGCAAAACATAACGAAGCAGAAATTCCAGGAGTTGTCATGTATGTGGAATCTCTGCTACTACACATGACATTCTTCCTACCCATTGTTTACTGTTCTTGACATTAGGACATTGCCACCACTCTCGGTTCACAGTGCAAAGGTTTTTTAGTTTCGTCTCTCTTTTACTTTGTAGTGATGGCTGATGATAGCAATAAGGTTCCGCATGATGAAAGCCACCGCATGAACAAGACTATTATTGTACTTCAGCAAAACATACCGAATCAGAAATTCCAGGAGTTGTCATGTATGTGGAATCTCTGCTACTACACACGACATTCTTCCTACCCATTGTTTACTGTTCTTGACATTAGGACATTACCGCCTTATTCCATACTCCAGGGATTCTTTGGATGTTACCGTTCATTCAATGGATTGTGTCTATAAATGATTTACCTTATCGTATTCTGAAAAATCAAAATGAGAAGGATCATGAAAATCAAGAGAGCCACTAACGCATAAGGACTTAATGGGAAAAAATAACTATGGGGAGGGAGAGGGAGGAGGAACATGAATCCTGGATTGAGGCAAAGTATTCACCTTCTTAACTTGTATGAATTTATTGAAAAAGAGCATTTGATTCAGGCGAAAAGCAACATAATAAAGTACAGAACCTCCTCTCAGCACCACTTGATTATTCGTTCCGCTCTAGCTCAATACTACTACAAAACACGAACGTCACAGCCAAAATCGCAGAGCAAGACTTGCAAATCATGCTCAGCGGCTATGAATGACGAAAGACATACAGATGTAGTACCATAACTCACACCCCACATTACAACTTGAGGAAAACGAACTCCTCAATTGCAGAAATGTCCCCGATCCTCTTCAGAGCCTCCTTGCTGGGTTGGTCATCAACTCCAATTGCCATCACAGCTTGCTTTCGTGGTGCAATCCTACCAACGCTCATGAAACTGACATTGACATTCTCTTCTCCCAAAATGCTTCCCACTGTGCCAATCATACCTGGCTGATCAACTTGCCTGCACAATATGATGCTTCCCTCCAAGCTCACATCCACTTCGAAAGATCCCACCTTTGTGAGATGTGGGATCCCATCCTTCACCCGCCCCTCAACCGTGATCTCCCCAGAATCTGAAATGGCGCTGGCAAATCTTGATTCCACATTTGCAATCTGAACCTGGATATACTCAAGAGGACTCTCTGGTGAACCATCTAAGATGACCCGCTCCTCTGTTATTCTCAGTCCTCTCTGCTTAGCTGTAAAATCTGCATTGACCAAGTTCACAAAGACATTGGATATGGGTTCAATTATACCCTTAGTAATCATAGCACGGAGTAGTCTAGTGTCGAGATCATCAGGTGCTCTTGCAGAAGCATACGTTACTTTTATGGTTTTTACACCACTCCCACCCCCAACTAATTGAACAGCCAATCTCCCAAGCTTCTCAGCAAGTACAACAAATGGTTTCAGCTCTGTAAGAACCTGCAGCCAAAAAGGAAATGTATAAAGAACTCAAGACTTATGTTACTCAAGCATATCTTGAACCAAGTTCTGCCTTCGGGATCTTAAACAAAGCAGCCTCAGGCATCAAAATCGTCATTACAGTCATCCAGAGTTACTTGTCTATCACACCACATTATTGACCCACTTCCTAAAGGAATCAACCAAGGGGCAGCATCTCTTACGATCTTCAAAAGCTCACTTCCTCTGCTCATGTACTGAGAGGAAGCTGGATTTGGGTCAAAGCCAAACATCAATAAAATTAAATAATTGTATACATATTGGATAATTCCAATCAATCACCTCAGTAAAAAAATGTTTGCCAAAAAAGATCAAACTTCTAGTGAGCGCTGATGATCATTCTCCTCCACGGTACATATCAAACAAATGGGCCAGCAGTCCCAAAAAAAAAAAAAAAAAAACAATTGGGCCAGCATATCTTACGGTCCACAAAATCTCACTTCCTATGTTCATCTCGTACAAAGAGGAAGATGGATTTGGGCCAAAGCCAAACATCAATGAAATTAAACAATTGTACACGTATCAGAAAATTGCAATCAATCACCTCAGAACAAATCTTTTCCAAAAAAGATCAAACTTCTAGTGAGCACTCATAGTCATTCTCCTCCAAATTACACATCAAGCAAGTTCCATCGCAACAATTATGCATCAAAGCCCAAGCCATGATAAGATATGTCAAATACTGAGAGCACATATATTGAATATTGAGAGGAAACAGATTGGAGGATAAAAAGTTAGAAGTAGACCAAGAGATGCCAAACAGCCAAGTTGTAGAAAAAGTTCTTGATACCTCAGCAGGAACCATCGGCGCATTGACAGCAGTAGCAGCCAACTCTCCTTTTAGAGCTCCAATAACAGCTTCAGCAATTTCAATAGCCACTCCTTCCTGGCATGTCAAGTGACCATTTTATATGCTTTCTAATAATATAGAGAAAGTTAAAGTTGGGTAAACTGTAACTGTTCACAAACCTGTGCTTCCATGGTACTGGCTCCAAGGTGTGGGGTCACTGTGACTCTCTCGTGTTGTACCAACTTGCTGTCCTTCGCTGGTGGCTCCTCTGTGAAGACATCAAGTGCCGCCTGCAACAAGGCTAGTATGTGCTTCACCTCCCAAGGCAACAAGAAGGAAACTCAACATTTCAGATATGAGATAGCAATACCTGAGCAACAGTTCCAGCATCCAATGCCCTCACAAGAGCTTCTTCATCAATCACTCCTCCACGAGCAACATTAACAATTCGAACTCCCTTCTTCATCTTTGCAAAAGTCTCATCATTGAGAACCTTTGATGTAGCAGGTGTCAGGGGCATGTGTAACGAAATGAAATCTGCAGTTGCTATGGCTTCCTCAAAGCCCACAAGTTCCACCCCCACTGCGCGTGCTCGATCTGCGGGGGCATAAGGGTCATGTGCAATCACATGCATACCAAGACCTTTGGCACGACGTGCGACTTCTGATCCAACCTTTCCAAAACCCATAACGGCAAGCGTTTTCCCAACAAGGGAGACACCCACATATTTGTTTCTTTGCCACTTTCCTGCATCAAGCAAAACAAACAATTTGTCAAAGACCAACATTGGTATAGCCTTAAGAAAATGTTGGCTACTCGCTTTGTCCCCTATAAAACTTAACCATTGACATAACTAAGGAGGCAAAATCCAAAAGACCTGAATACCTGAAAATTGTATATAAAAGGCATATGCCAATAAAGTTGGTCGACACAATGAATACTATATGTTACTCCACCAAGCAACTAATCCACATCTCTGCTCAAGGTAGTCCTGGATATGACTCACTAGCTTTGGGAATTGCTTTCATTCAATCCAGGTCAGTCCAATAGTAATTTCAGCCAGGTAAAGCAATTTAGGTGATTGGGTACAAAGGGAACCTCTTGTTTATAGAGAAGTTTCAACATACACGACCAGATAAGACAAGTTATGCCCATGATCTTCAGTGGTACTTGTACCTTTGGCTTTTCATTATTTCCCTATTCAAACAAATTAAACAAACAAACAATTGAAAACCCAAAATTCAAATGAATTTTCACGACACAATTCTTTTTCTCTTAAACCCTTCATAAAAACCAACACAACAAACAATCTTTAGCTATAATGAACCCACGACTTTTTATAATGCTAGATTCCTTAAATTAATAAATCACAATCTGAAGCTTTTCCACTTCACCCATTACTCAGGAACTAATTCTCTTAGACTTGCCTTCAAAGATCATATTCTTAGACCTTTAAAGCCCAAAGAACCCTCGTAGCTTGCTTTTCCCAGATGGCATCCCTAAAGCAACCCGAATCTACACCAAAGATTCTCCTTTTAAGTGAAAATAGGAAAAGGGGACGTACTTTTCTATGTTTCTCGACCATTTCTAATTACTCGTTAGTCGAACCCGATTCCAGATTCCGTACAAACTTCTCGCCACACCCCACCAAGGGAACACAGATCCAGCCAAAGTTAAACCACCACGTGCTCGACGAAATGCGTCACAGGCTACCGAACGAAACCGACGCTAAGCAAACGCAGAACCAGCAAACCAACATGGAAACGACACACTCACCAGCCTTAACGGACGCATCAGCCTGCGCGACGTTCCTCGCCATCGCGGCCAAGAGCGCGATCCCGTGCTCGGCGGCCGCGACGGTGTTGGCGGTCGGCGCGTTCACGACCAGGCACCCGTGCTCCGTCGCCGCGGACAGATCCACATTATCGATCCCGACGCCGGCCCGCCCCACCACCTTCAGCCGCCCGGCGGAGGACTCGAACACCTCCCGGTTCACCTTGGTCCCGCTCCGGACGATGAGCGCGTCGCAGAGGGAGATCTTGGTGCAGAGCTCCTCGGGGGAGAGGTTGTAGGAGCAGTCGACGTTGGCGAAGCCCTTGAGCAGGGACAGCCCCGCCTCGCCCAGCTTCTCGGCGACGAGGACGGTGGGCTTGGCGTCGAGGGAGGCGCGGACGACGACGGCGACGAGGGGCGCCGCGTGGTGGTGCTGGTGGCGGCCGCGGCCGCGGGGGAGGAAGGAGGCGGAGAAGGAAGGGTGGAGGGGGAGCTTGGAGGAGAGGGAGAGCTGGGTCGGCCTGTTGAGGGAAGGGAACCGCCGACGGCGGCGGCGCGGATAGAACCGGTAGCCATTGGCGGCGACGGCGACAGCAACGGCGGCGGAGGGAGGTGGAGCGTTGGTGCCTAAGTACAAAAGGCGATGCGAGTACGAAATGCAATGTCTCGGGGATTTATAATTCGATTGATGATTGTTGGTGGCAGGGTTTGGTGAGAGAGAGAGAGAGAGAGACAGACAGACAGAAAGTTACGCAAAAATATCTTTAATCATTAATTATTTACTACAAATATAAACTTTACATATAATATATATGTATTATATATATACTATAATAGCCAATTATGGTTTATTTTTTGATATCTTGCCTTAAAGAAGGGAAAAAATGATAATGGTTTTGGTAATTTATCTCTTTTGTCTTATCCATGCTCCAATCATATAAACAAAAAATAAATGCATGGGTTTGATGTCGAATCCTAAAAAAGGCTTTAATAAATGCGCAGCCTATTGGATATTTATATGTATGTGTGTGTATTGCTAATGATGGTTTAATTTTTGATATATTTCCCAAAATGATAATTGTTTTGGTTTTTTCTCTCCGTTTTTCCTAAGTTATGCTTCAATCATATAAACGAAACTACATGGGTTTGATGTTGAATCCTGAAAAAGGCTATCATAAACGCGCAGCCTATTGAATATTTACATGTATGTGTGTGTATATTACTAATTATGGTTTAATTTTTTTATATATTGCCCAAATTGATAATTGTTTTGGTAGTTTTTCTATTTATCTTATCCATGCTCCAATCACACAAACAAACAAAAATTGCATGGGTTTGATGTGGAATCCTTAAAAAGGTTATAGTAAACATGCAACTCATTAAGTATTTATACGTATGTGTGTATATATTGCTAATTATGGTTTAATTTTTTATATGTTGCCCAAAATGATGATTGTTTTGATAGTTTCTCTCTTTTATCTTATCCATGCTCCAATCATATAAACAAAAAAATGCATGGGTTAGATGTCAAATCCTAAAAATGCTATAATAAACGCACAACCTATTAAATATATATGTGTGTGTATTGCTAATTATTGTTTGTTGCCAAAGAAAAAAATTTACTTGTTTTTAGGTAGTTTATCTCGATCTTAACCATGCTATAACTATATAAAGAAAACTCGTGGATTTGATGTCACATCCTTAAAAGGCTCTAATAATTCCACAAACTAGGGAAAATTTCAAATAAGGATATGAAGTGCCATCATTTTCTCAAATAATAATTTGAAGTGAATTTGTTTCAAATAAAGATTTGAAATACACTCATTTTTACAAATAAGATTGGATCTTGTTTTAAATACAAGGGTGGAGTAATTATGTTAGTTTCAGAAAGTGAGGCTTGTCCAAAAACCCAGATTGGCTCGGTTGAGAATCTGAATACCCGCCCAAAGAGTTGCCCGTTCTAATTCAACCTCAACAGTTTGGTCCAATAACACCAGGGGCAATTTCTATGCTTACATGGTTCTATCAAGGCATCTAAGTCCTTATTTTCTTTTCTAATAGTGAAAAAGAAGGTAACCAAAAATATTCACAGCGCTATTCTCCTAGTGTTATGCTTTTAACGGATTATATGGATGAAACCCACTATTTAGTAAACGAGAAACTAGAATTTAAATGAGGAAAATATTATGATATAAGAAAAACATTCGGGTAAATAAGATCATTTAATCCTTAATTATAGGATTTGATTTATATCAATCTAATTGTCGTAGTCAACAAACATTCCAATCGCAAATGGCCAATTCTCTCTTAGAAAGACACGAGTTTTTTTCTTTTTTTGGGGGGTTTAAAACATAAAGACATGAGTTGAAATTGTTTATGTTATTTAGGGCGCAAATGATAACCATTCCTACTTAAATTGATTTCGGAAGAGAAATAGATTTTTCTATTTCTATTTTTTAGATGAGTTTCTAAGCAAAAATAACCGTTTGATAACGATATAAAATTTTTACTCTAAAAATAGAAATTCGTTTGATAACGACACAAAATTTCTTTTTTTCGGACAACGGCGGACTGGCTATCAGCGGCGACGGACAGCAGCGGCGGGCAGCGACTGGTGGCAGTGATCGGCGACCGGCGGCAACGGATGGAGGACCGGTTGGCGAACGATGAGAAAAATTTTATTTCTCATTTCTGTTCTAGAAATAAAAAAGTAGAAAATTTTTACTTCAGATTTTTATTCAAAACATATTTCTAACAAAAATCTATTTCAAATAGAAAAATGGAATAATTTTATTAAACGGATTTTTATTCCAGAAACAAGTCTGGAATATATAAATTATTTCTGGAACAAAAATAGGGGATTGTCATGCATACCCTTAAAATCTTGGAAATGGTTGGATGGGCACTTTATTTTGTCAACAGCTGCCAAATTTTTGTTTGACTAGAAAAACGAGGAGCTTCCACGACAAACTGTGGAAAACTTGGTTTCCAACCACAATGAATGTCGACAGTTTTGTCTGTACTCGAACAAAGTGAGAGGTTAAGAATGGCCTATGCATTTAATGTTTAGACTTTAACCTAATAACTGTAAGATGATCAGTTCAAATGGACGAGTCGGGACCAGCCTCACTTTCTTCTTGTCCAAAAATAGGGAATACCAACCAACGGCATTGGACCTGAACAAGCTAGCGGTGGGGCGCATCGAGCTTTTCATATAGTACGTACACTTCCCAAGTACATCCATTAAACACTAGGTCCGAGTCCCATAGCCATTTGTGGATCTAACATGAATCTCATCGAAAACGACATACCTTATTTTGACAAGTGAGAATAATATGATTGACACATAATATATATATTTGTGCCTGGTCTCACACACACCATATTAAAGTGATAAGAAAATAGATATCTAAACATCCCAAAATCTTCCTAGTTAGTTGGAATAGCAAGGAATTTCTCAAGTACCAACCAGAGGCTACTTGCTAAAATCATACGAACTATTCCACCCTATGGAAGCCAAAGCACAAGGTCCTTGTGAGAGACCGGAGTTTTGAGATGAGATCCCCAACGTCTACAAAGTCAGTGTCCATTGCCACGCCCAAGGAAGCATTTAGACAATAATGATTAGTGATAATATGATCTTATTAAATAATATTGAGAAATTCCGTTTCCCAATATTATATGTCGATTATCTGCATAAAACACTTACATATTTTATAAGAGAATTGTGTTTCTTAGTATCGCTAATTATGGTCCGTAAATTAGAAGTTGAGTATTCTATTGGATTTGATGTAATGAGCTCTATGTACTTCGGATAGGTATGTGAAAATCGGTGTCTTAGGTTTTCCATGATTTTCCCCCTTATTTGCTAAAAAAGTTGTAATTTTGATGAAATCAATGGACAACGGTTTTGCTTATAGGCAAATATCACAAAAAAAATTCAAATTATGTTCATTATGATATAAATTACTCAAAAAAATTTTGGCGACATGAAAAAAATCAAAAAATAATATATATATATATATATAATATATATACTCTTTATTTTAATTTCATCTAGGATATATCTAAATTCGAGATGATTAAATTTGGGGTTTTTAATAATAAAAAACATTGGCTGCGGCTGCAAAAGCCGGGGGACGGGCTGACGCGCCTCCAGTCGTGTGATGGCCACCGCCCGACCTCCTGCATATACAGAACAAAAAACAGGAGATTTGGTAAGATGGTGGAAGATCTCAGCATCGGGAAGCATTCCACTTGGGGTGGGCCCCAGAAGTAGGTAGGTAGAAGAAGAGAATATCTGATTTGCTTTCTCAAAGCAAAAGGGCCAAGTTCACCGTTCCTGCATAGGTTAGATCTTCTTCTCTTTCTTCTATTTTGTTTTTTTTTGGTGATTATAACTCAGATAAGTACTTAAGTAGGTCAGCCATGCCACACCAAGGAGTAGAATTTGCTGGGCTACCCAAGAAAATCTCTCAATGTATCAATTCCATCCCTAATTACTCAACTGATCTTGCAAATTAGATACGAACGAGACAAATTTGGAGGATCGCTTACGGTGAAGTGCGTGGCTGATCGAATATGGGCTGCGTGCCTAAATCACATGCTTGAATCCACTTCTCGGATTGAATCCGACTTTGCTTGCATGAAAAGGGTGGGACTACAGAACTTGTCATTAGTCTCTCACATTACGATACACACCTACAAAATCGATGCCCTCGAGCCTTGCATGACCAAGCAAGGTCCTAGAATGAAAAAGAAGAGAACGTGAGGGGGCATGCAATCCTCATATATTTATATATTATACATGGGAGTTGTATCATAAACATATTAAGTATTTGGATTCCTGTAACTTTCTAATAAAATTGGTGTTCAGTACTCAAAGACAGGATAGTATTAACAAACATGTTGTATTTGGATTAGGTATAAATTTAACATGATTAATTTACAACATAAAAATACCCATTGTTGGCCCAATGGTTAATAGACGAAACAATAAAATACTGATGGCGTATCTCAAAGAAACTTATAAAAAAGATAGAGATTGGATATACAAAACAAATCTTAACAAAGATAAATTTCAACATGGTAGGAATATAGTGCACGGGATAGAATGTGAAAAGTAGGAGGTTAAACAAGTAAGAAAATTTTTGATAGGTTATTCACCACCAACAAGTAAATTTTTGATAGGTTATTCACCACCAACAAGTAAATTTTTGATAGGTTATTCACCATCAACAAGTAATTAATCTAAGGGATAAGAGCAAAACAAAAAAATTTATATTCTTAAGCCGGAGACTCAAATAAGTTATGAATCAATCAAGTCTTACCTTTATTCATTATAGCATGCTTTTATAGATGAGCATGGAACAACCCTCCAAGCATGAGTAGTTTTCTAGACTCATTGAAAAGACCAAAAAGAAAAAAAGAATAAGGCAAAACTAGTTTTACTAGAAAGCATAATAAAGTCTTAGGAACTAGAACTTTGACTCTCGTAACTTTCATCATAATTAAGACTCATTAAGACCTAGAACTAAGGAAGTACCGCAATGATATTTATAAGAACTTGAACATATGAGAAATTTAGTTGGCTGCATGTCTCCAAGTTTTTATTATTTCAAAAGTTGCTGAATGAATGTTCTTTAATGAATGCTTCGTCATCATAAACTTTTGATGCGCGTAAACTCATCCTCGTAAGTTTATAACATTCATAGTTGTTACATGGGCGGAACGGTTTTCAAACTGTATATCCATATTTTCTCATTTGCTCAAGAATTTTGAAAATAACTTATATAATTTCTCAAGTATGTTTTCCATGATCACGTGGTTGCCATTGAGTTTTCCACTGTGAGAATGCTAGGGATCGTTGAAGACTTCATCGATGGAGGATATCAGCAGCATAATCTCAAGAATTTTGCAAAATTCCTTAAATGGTTCCATCCTTTGATTACTGGAAGTAGTCGTTTGTCAAAGAGCTGGCTGTCTGTCTAGATCATGAGGTCCCCCACATCCATTATTTTCCACAAGCCATCGATGTTATACACTCATGATGGAAAATTTTATCTTTATCCACGCTATAATGAAATTTCATAAGTCAGATGTCCACAAATCTTTTGGATGTAGTATTCTAGACCTTCATATAAATGCCGAACCACCATGGGCCACACGATCTATAATCTGGGACTGCATCGCTTTGTTGGGCCAGTTGAAGGGAGTTACTATTTGCTTTGAACCGAGACAATTTAATCAGGTAGCTGATTGGGTCGCTAAGGCATATCGAACCTGCTCTCTCCCAACGAATTGGGTGGTTAATCCCTCCATCCTCTTTGGTTAATTTTATGTATGGACTAAGAATCCCTTTGTAGCTCATTAGTTTCGGGGTAGTAATGAAATGTCGTTAATTTCTGACAAAAATAAAAATAAAAATCCATATAGCCTTGTGCATATATACAAAAAGAATCAACTAAGCTCTATGAGTTCTCTCGGGATCCATGAAATTATGGAAAATAAATCATTTCAAAAATATTTTCCTATAAAATAATCGATTATTTGCTTGAAATATTAATCAATAAAAATTATTTTTATTGTCGACAATAATTTATATTTCAGCTGAGATGATCGAAATTTTTTAATTCGTTCATTTTTACACGCAGTACAAGAAATTATTTTATTGAAAACGTTTGTCGCATAGAAATAAATGATTCAAAAAATATTTTATTAAATGTTGTCGTTTGCATTGCCTTAAAATATAAACGCGGATCTTCGGACAGTTTCGGTTGGACTCGTTCGATCCTCTTCAAAGCAATCGAAAATCGCGAGGCATGGGCCGCGCAAAAAGCCGTACGACGCTGTCCAACTTGACGGTGGGCCCCAGAAGTAGGTGAGAGGAATGGAATTGTCTAATTTGCTTTCTTATGCAAAAGGTCATATCTCTATCTTATTATTATTATTATCATCATCATAATCATCATCATCATTTTTAATTTTATTTATATATTTTACTGACTGTAACTGAGACGAGGGTATCAAGAATAAAATGAGAACCAATCTCATAATTTTTTTTTTTTTAAACAATGAGAACAACTTATTGGAATTTCTTACACTCAATTGTGTGGCGAATTCTAATCAAGCGCAGGCACACTTAGAATCACCCCTCAGAACGAACCCGACCCAGCCCGCCTCGAAAGGACGGGAGGATGGAACTTCGACATTATTCTCTCACCCCACAACACGTAACTACGAAATGGATGCTCCCGGGATCTTGCGCGACGAAGCAACGTCACCTACATGGAAGAGGAGAGAGCGCGAGAGAAGAGGTTGGACGGGCGGGGGGGGCGGCTACGGTGCGAAGTGCTGGAGGTACGCACCGGCCAGCATGTGGCCTAGGCGGACCTGGGCATGAGTGGTGAGGTGAAGGTGGTCGTCATTGAGCGGCAGCCCCTTCGCGTCGATGCACACGACGTTCGGGAGCTTGATTCCGAGCTGTGCCCGTCTCACTATGTCCATGTACCTCGCGTCCCCTGATGTGATTGCGACCTGTACATCCATTTTGCCCAGTAGTCGTTATGTACACCCGATTGAAATACCTTGTGATTACGTTCATGTTTAATTTCTTAGATAAAAATTTAGTTTCTCTACATGAATTTAATGAGCATATGGCAAACCATCTAGGCAAATTCGGATTGACATGCTCAATTAAGGACAGTATTCATTTACAAATGGTTGAAGTTTTTCCTTATTATGAGAGACAATGCTTGCCAATTTTAAGCAATTAAACGTTCCTCGAAGAGCTATAAATATTATTTATTACTAAGAAGAAATGCGAAGATCAGGCCCCCTGGAGGACTTCCACTTTTAATTTGTCAAAGGGCAGACACCACAATTAGATATTTACTCGGAAATAAAGTATACTAAAAACCCTAAAATTTATGGTTAAAGTACAGTCGAATCCTTATTTAAAAAAAAAAATGCAATCAAATTCTAAAAATCATTAAAATGGTGCGCTTAATCTTCGTTAGCTCCCTTCAAATTGGCTAGCAAAGAACGTTTATTTATTAGTTTGTCTTTCCTACATCGCCATCATGCTAATGAAAAGTGCAACATGTATTAAAAAAAATTAAATAATATCATGTCAGCATTTTTCATTAATCAAATTGAATCAATTGGATAATTACTTTATCGTATTTTTTGAAAGTTTTAAAACTCACTTATACTTTGATGACAAGTTTTATAATTGTTAGTGCATTTGTCCATTTAGTTTAATATGAAAAACTTTGAAACCTATCAATATATACAAATTAAAAACACCCAGAACCAAACATGAGTTTTTCGTAATTTTTCAAAATTTACAATAGCTTTTTCCTGTTAAATATCTAATTGATATAAAATAAATCAGTAAAATTCAAATGACATATGCTAATTGTAGGTTAAGGGACGACTATGAGATTTTTATGATAAATCCATTTATACAAGAAAAATCATGTATCTTTGGCAAATTTGATAACCATTTCAATTTAACACGCTTGTAACACGTATAACCAAATAGCTTAACATGTAACTCGTGTTAAGAAACAAATTGCTTGGATACATTTAGATATGTTAATAGACGTCCAAATAAATGTAGTAACTTTATAATAAACTCGTCATGTTTGGTATTAAAAGACATGATAGTATTAACAAACACATAATCTATAAGAGGAGATAATTACAACGCAAAAAATATCAATTGTTGGCACAACGTTTACCACGACGAAAAGATCAAATACCGATGGCATAGCTCAAAGAAATTCATGAAAAAGACAGATTGGATCTACTGAACAAATCTTAACAAAGATGAATTTCAACTTAGTAGGATCCACAATTAAAAGTAATTTACCAATGTGCCATGTCATGCACCATGTAGCCTTTCAAAGGGACTGCATTGTCGTTTATAGACGCCATTAACCTTTACCATAAAGCACGCAAACCTCTAATACTCGATAGATTGGTTAGCGAAGAGCATATACTTCTAACTCTCTAAAGCCATCGGGACTTAAGGGAGCAATAAAAGTGCTTACAAGAGTATGTAAAAGTACATATAGATAAAAAACTTAGAGTACGTTTGCTAACCATACTTTTTTTCTGGAGCAAATTCTAATCAGAAATGGTTTTTTCTGATTCTATTCATTGTACGAGTTTCTGAACATTTGAAAGCATTTGGTAATTATACAAAATTTTTACTCTCAGAATAGAAATGTATTTGGTATGATCCCCACATTCTTCTGTATTTTAGAATAACATTTAATTTTTTAATAATCTTATTACATTTTTCTCTTTTTTCTTTTCTTTTTTTTCCCTTTCTTTTTCTTCTTCCTTTAGTCGGTCGTTGGCCTCAACCATGGCCAACGACCTCATTGGAGTGTCATCATCCCCTGGCGAGGCTCAACCTCGACAAGCCACCATGAGGTTGGCCTCACTTGGCCATAGAGATGTCGACCTCATGGTGACCTTGCGAGGTAAAGCCTCGTCGGTGGCTGAGCGAACTCAATCTCGCCAGGTGTCAGATCTGGGTGATGGTGAGCTCGCCTAGCCAACGCAAGGCTCGAGCCAACAAGGCTCAGCCTAGTCGTGGGCCGGTGACGCTCCAGTGAGATCGTCGAACCTCGCCTAGCCAGTTGCCGGCCATGGTTGAGGTCAGCGACTGGCAAGAGAAGAAGAAGAATTGGAAAAGAAGAAAATAAAAGAGAAAAAAGAAGAAGAAAAGATTTTGATTCTGGAGTTGTTCCTAAGAACAAATAAATGATTTTTTTTTAATTTCTTAATTCTGTTTCAAATCTATTCTCATGAACAAAAACCTTCTAAATGGATTTTTGTTTTTTTTTGTTTTTTTGTTTTTTTGTTTTTTTTTTTTTCGGGAATAAAAGAATATAAATAATTACTATTTAGCCGGTTATCAAACTAGGCCTTAGCCAACTTTTATTCCAACTTCTCGTAGAAGTTAACCTTACATATAAAAGGTTGAGGCAGTATAGATGCTTGCATAAAATACAAAGGCATTTGCAAGATGCTTTTATAGGACAATAAAACAACATACAATCATAAATGTATTTATAAGATGCTTTTGCATGACAATTTTACTAACTAGACCGGCTATAATAAAAGTACTTTGACTAAAAGTAGTGGCTATTGTTAATAATATAACTAGTGGACAGACTGCCTTATAAAAGTAGATGCTTGTTGAAGGGCTTATGGCGTGGGTTGAGATTAGAGTATGCATCATTTTGGCTGGAATCCATATCAATGAGGATGGTCCTTTATCCTAAGATTAAGAGTTGATTGTTGGAGCTAGGCTCAGGTGACCATGTGCTCGGTCTAAGGGATGGACATCACCTGATTGGATTGATCATTGGTGAGATCAGTCGATTAGATTCAAGAGTTCAAGATCAATGCTAGTGTCTCCATTATCTCATGAGTCTCAAGAGAACTTCATAGGATTTGGTTGATTCCTTATGTATTCTGTATTCAACTGAAGCTAGTTAGATGGCTCCTCTAATAGGTTTATATGTTTGGGCGAAATCCCATGGAAACCTCTTCTTAATATGCCCAAATCATATAGATTTTGAAACAATATCATTTGTTTCACCAAAAAAACTCTTCGAATCTCCTTCTATTCTTTCGGAAGGCCTGTAATACTACATTCAAAAGATTTATACACCTTTATAGGAGAATATGGAAATACAAGCTGTGGAATTCCAAATGGGTGTGGATAGATATAAAATATCTCACATAAGTTTATAAAATTCATGAGTTGCAAAATGGATGTCTTCCTTTCCACATATATGATAAGTTCAAACAAAAGACATTTTCCATAGGCTTAGTTGTTACATGGCCAGAATAGTTTTCAAAGTACTCATTCGAAACAAAAAAAATAGAAGGGGAAAAGAATGTTTTTGCAGACCTTTCCAAATCTTAGAAGCTCCTCCATTACACGTGTTTACATCATCTATAGAACCACACTAGAAATCCAGAGAAGTATACCAAGAAGCAAGAGGTTCAAGAAGCCTATCATATAATTTTAATACTCCAAATCACACAGGTAGAAACCTCAAACTTATCATAGAGAATGGTTCTTGAATGGTTGTATAAAAGTTACGTGAGAATGCCAGCTCAAGATTTTTAGACAATGTAAATGCCTAAACCTGAGACCTAGTGGCATGCATCACATATATCCATTTATCCATGTATTCTCATTTGGTCAGAATTTCCAAAAGAACTCAGATTTTATTGGTATGTTCTCCATAACACACCGTTGCTACTGAGTTTCCCATTGCGAGAATCCATGGATTGTTGAAGACTCCATGGATGGAGGATGTCAGCAGCATAACCTCCAGCATTTTGCAAAATTTCTTGAATAGTTTCGCCATTTGATTTATTGGAAGCAATTGTTTATCAAGAGTTGGATATCGATCCAGATCATGAGGTCCACAAAACCATCATTTTCCACAAGCCATGGATGTTACACACTTATGATGAAATATTTTATATCTATTCGCTCCAATATAAAATTCCATAAATCAAATGTCCATAAATCTTTTGCAAAATTTCTTGAATAGTTTCGCCATTTGATTTATTGGAAGCAATTGTTTATCAAGAGTTGGATATCGATCCAGATCATGAGGTCCACAAAACCATCATTTTCCACAAGCCATGGATGTTACACACTTATGATGAAATATTTTATATCTATTCGCTCCAATATAAAATTCCATAAATCAAATGTCCATAAATCTTTTGGATGCAGTATTGTAGACCTTCCAAACAAATACATGGAGATCCAAAGAGTGTTCTACCAAAAGAATCATATTGTTCCATAATCCATATACCCTTATGCATATCAAGAAGAGGTTTTGTGGGATTATTCCCAAGCATACAAGCCTACTATAAAAGCCATCCAGCAATCTTTGGCAATATATAGAGGGAATCATCTAGACCCTATGGAGTTCTCTTAAGATCCATGAGATTACGAAGACATTGGTTCTACTCTCAAACTCTTGACTTTGGCCACTTGTCCTCATCAAATAATCAATATAGTAAGGTGGCGTTCAAACTACAGACCTAGCGCGTGGTCACTTAGGCCACTTAGGCCAGCTACAACGATCAATAGTTAAATCTTCAAATTTGACTAGGATAAAGCACTAGCCCAAAAGATTTGAATATGGATTCCAACTCTGATGATGCAAACTCGAATTATGACCCACATCACAAGCTTGCATATGCGCCAAAAAATCAGTTGTCCACTAATTGTATTATTTTACCTAAAGTAAAGAAGGCCACTACTTTTGGCCAAAATGCTTCTACTATTGTCTTTCCTTCTAGTAAAATTGTCCAGCAAAAGCATCTTGCATAAATAGCATCTTGCATAAATACGTGTGGTCGTATTTTGTATTATTATTGTGTAAGAGCATCTTGCAGATGCCTATGTATGATAGACAAAAGTTTGTAATGTCCTCAAAGGTTAACTTCAATGAGAAGTTGAAACAAGAGTTATCTAAGTTTTCTATCTATATACACTCTCCCGTGGTCTTCTAAACACTCTTCTTCCTCCCTTAAGGCTTGATGGAATTAAAGAGTTAGAATTATCTTGTGAGTCTGATAAGATGAGATAATGCTGGTATACTCTGTACTTGCCACTCTGCAAATCATACAGATCCTTATGGTATAAATTAATGGCGTTTAGAGACTAAAAGGCAGTCCCTTTGAAAGCCGAGTGAGGGCCTTCTTTATGAGATGGAATATTTGTGTCATATAATCTATAGTCCTTACCAAAGTCCCCTCATTAAGTAATGTACAGTCGATGCACCAAGTAAATGCAATTATCCGAACCATGTGAATCCCACCATCATGCCCACAAGATGACACAAGATGACAGTTCAAATAAAATTGATCTGTAAAATTTACTTTCTTTCCCCCAACATATCTTTTCTGATGAAGAGATTCAAGAAAACTACTCTTTTAATTCATTTGGCAGTGTTCCCATCTCATTTTGTTGCTTACCGACGCCCCTACCATCACCAATTCAAAAAATTACAGGCACGACACAAATATAAACAAAAATCATGTCGAAAAGATTGAAATTTACGACTCGTTTAACTGCAGGAACGGCTATTATATTACAGATATATTGCAGATTGACTGCCTACTATAGTGCTTACTTGCGATAATCGTAATCCGTCCTTTTTTCCCACCCACTTTATTAAGTAAAATTTATTCATAACTAAATTTATTTAAATTATTCAAGCAATGAGAACAACAATTGTAAATTTATATGAGTTAATCACATATATAATTACTATGTAAATTATTAAACAATATGTAAATAACTGGTATAATTCTTATTAAGTTTCTTGATAATGTGCCAATTCTTTATTATATTAAAGATTATTCCTACGATACTAATTAGCAAAACATTAGTTGCTCACCGTTAGGTACGGCTATCTAAATTGAGTATCAATGGCGGTGATAACAATTATTTTAATCCCCACGTTACATCGCTAAATTGAAATAAAAACAATAAATTGTTTATTAAGCAATACAAAAATATTATATATATATATTAAATTATAATATCATTAGCGGCCATTAAAATGATAAAAATACTACTCACAAATAGATTATAAAAATAATTGATATGATAAACTATTCATTTAATCATTCTTATGGGAGTATCTAATTCATTAACTTGACTATTCAAATAATAACAATTACGTTGATTCTAATTTTGGTTCTAGGGTGTTTTGTAAAATAATTCAATTAAGTGTCAAGCAGACCCAAAAAAAAAAAAAAAAAAATAGAGAGAGCTATGCTCTGTTCAACAATGGCGATCGAAAGAGCTCAGCGGAGGGGACGACGGAGACGGAACTTACCTGGATGACGGGAAGGGAGGGGAGGCCGAGATCGTCGCGCACGTTCTTGATGAGCGCCTCCATCTTCTCCCCGTACGCCTCCGCTTCGTGCTGCGTGGAGGCGTCGCTCTCGCCTTGGTACCACAGCAGCGCCTTGATCTCGCCGCCGCCGTCCCTCACGCTCTCCCTCGCCCTCCTCACCATGCTCTCGTACAGCTCCTCCCCGCGCGCCCACTCCCGGATCGCCGTCCCCCCCACCGCGCACGGCACCAGGCCCACCGTCATCCCCGCGATCTCGCCGCCACGCTCCCTCACCGCGTTCGCGAAGGCCATCCCCGGGCCCAAGCCGCAGGCCTTCCGGGTGTCGACGTCGCGGTGGAGGGGCGCCCGGGCCTCCTCCCACCGGAGGTCGGCGCTGAGGCGGAGGACGGAGGGGTCGGGGCGGCACTCCGGGGGGACGACCCCGTCCCAGCCGTGGTGGCGGGAGACGCCGCCGCGGCCGGACATGTTGCTCTGGCCGGAGAGGATGAAGATGTGCTTGGCGGGCGGCGGGGGCGCCGGCGGCGTCTGGGGTTGCGCCGGAGCGGAGGCGGCGGCGCCCATGGAAGGGGGATTTGTTGGGGATTTGGAGGACTCGATCGACGATTGGCTAACAAAAATGGAAGAAGACGGAGGAGGATGAGGAAGGGGGAGCTTTTTTATTTTTATTTTTGTCCCCAAATTTTAATTTATATTTTGTTTATTTATTTATCTTTATTTTGGAGGAATGCCTGTAGCATTCTGGTAGGTGTGGGGCTGTGCGCGTGCGCTGATCTCTGACCTGAGCATTTCTTCCGTTAGGCGGAGCTTCACGCACAGAAAAAAGGGGAAAAAGCAATTTGCTGTTTTACTTCGAAAGGATCTTCGTGGCTCTTGTTCCTTCTATATTAATTCAGCTAGAATCGGCCAAACTTTTCGAAATGTCCACATTCGCATGTGGAGTTTATATGTTATATTAAATAATTTTGGAGAATTTAAAGTATTTTTGCATTTTGAAATGTTATATTAAAATTCTCCCGATCCAGGCGAGCCCGAGCTTCGCTGCCAGATCCGACAAGCTCGCGACTCGCCAGAGCCCGGCGAACCTCCGATGAGCTTGAGTGAGATTGCCCGAGCCTCGAGCTCATTGGATCTGGCGATTGGGTCTTGGTTGGTCGCCAGGCAGCCGACCATCGTCAGGCATGCGGCGACGGAGGAAGGAGGAAGGAGGAGGAAGAAGGAGGAGGTAGGAGGAAGGAAAAAAAAAAGGAAAAAAGAAAAAGAAAAAGAAAGAAAAATAAAAAATAAATAAAAATTTCGATTTTTTAAAAATACAAATAATTAAAAATTCAATTAAAAAATATAAAAAAAATAAAACTAATTTTTTGGTCAATTAAAAATATTAAAATTCAATTCTTTAATAATTTTTCCCAAACAATTAAATTAGCTAACGAACGGTGGAAAATATTTTCCATTCAAAGTTCGGGTTTCAGTTTAACATCGGAAAATATAGCCATTTTCCGAAAAATGACTTCCGGAAAATATTTTCCCGAAATGGCTTATTTTCCGCTAAACGAACGAACCCTTAATGCATACTTTTGTTGTCCATGAGCCGCTTAAGTCATGTTTTTGAAATTAGAGGATTGCTCAGACAGGTTTTAGACAGTTTTTACTAAGGTTCAGCGTCACTGAAATGAGAAAGTTATTGCAAAATCAGAATGGATTAATACATTCTAAAAGAAGCAAAGTACGTCATGAGGAAGATAACATGGCAACTTATTAAAAGCCCAAAATAAAGGGAGAAGAATCCTGCCTGCGACACACCTTTGAACTATGCCAAACCATACCTTAAACTATAATATTTGTAAATCGAATTGTCGGTGGATTCTAGCAGTTTTGACTCCGGTGAAAGGTCAAAACATTTCTCCTTTTGTAGGGTGATGTTGAATCCATTGCATCCAAAAATCCAAGGGAGCTCATTGCACTGTTGGAGCAGATATCTGGATCTGAAGAACTCATGAGAGACTAATAGCAGCTTGAAGCCAAAAAAGCTGTGGCAGAGGGAAAACCTGCTCTTGCCTATCCGTTTGCTTAAACACACGGATTCATGGAAGCTCTATATTTGCATTACAAAAAAGGAGAAAATGACGACAACATATGAATGCACAATTTTAATATGTGTGCACAGCAAGCACACTCAGTAGAAAGCTCCATGGATTGCAACCCATACTGTTGCAACCCAATGGAATGCTCCACTGACAATCAATGAGTGACTGCATTGAGTAATTCTCTTTTGGTGGTAAATTAGTTCTGTCTTCTGCAACCACACGCCATTCTATAGTTTATTACTTCTTTTTCACGGTTGTAATCTCCACTTGTGAGTTAGTAAATTACTTTCTAGCAATTATCCTATAAAATAAATAATGTATCTTCAAAGTAGTATGAAAACCTAAAGGCAGTAATTTACCTTATAGGAAGTCATTTACTTTGAAAGCACTTCTTTTTGCATGGGTCACTATTTTCGTGGACATAAGCAAACTGAATGAGTGCTAACTCTTGGCGACTATAGTTTCCCTTGTTGTTAGTAAATTGCAAACAAAATTTAATCGTGATCCCTTGTTATATTATAATAAGTTCATTAGTTATTTTTTGGGGTTGTAAAATACCTTTATGGATTGTTAATTAGCTTTTGTTTATTATAGCTGTTTGTAAATGCAAAAATTATTCAAGGACCGTAAATTACCTTGCTTGTAAATTTCCTTCGGGAACCATTTATAATAACTTGCTATAGCATGTAAATTTCCTACCAGTTCTATACAATTGAAAATGCTATTGTTGATGGGTCTATCTGTTAGGTTTCAATCCAATCCTTGTATTCTTTTGACAATGACTTGATTTCCCAATCCGAAAGACATATGGAGAGATCAATCTTCATTGGGGCCGAGCAATCTTCGATTTCTCAAGGTGGCATGATGTGAATCTCTATAAAAAGTTATCAATTCTAGGTTGTTGGTAAAACCACACAAGTTGCACACTTTAAGAGTATTAAATTGTGGTTTGGTGGAAGAATTTTTTTACCTCAACGGACCAAGTGCCAGTGAAAATGTTGAGACTATTTCTGAGCTAAAGATCTCCCGTTTAGTTGGATTGAATAACTTGAGACGAATATGAAACAAGAATTTTTGTGGAATAGTGAGATTACATAATTTAAGGTAGAAGTACAATACAAGTGCCAAAACTTGACACAATGAGACGTTTAAGTGACAAAAGTTCCAAAAGGTATATTTAAGTACTACTTTATTTGAAAAATGGGATATTTAAGTGCAAACTCCAGTGAAGGATGCCGAAAATCCGATGTGACTTATTTTTAATAATATAAGTCGCCTACCTGGCTTGCCGGAAAGCTAAGTCAGCAAAAAAGAGCCAAAATGATGCATTTTTCGGCTTACTAGCCACCCCAACCTGCAAAATGACGTCATTTTTAGCTTATCTAACCATGTCAACATGAAAACGGTGTTGTTTTGCACTTGTTTCATCGGAAAAATGCCACGTTGGTATTTTAGCTAGAATCTCTCGCCATTGGCACTTAATTGATCAATTTTGCTCCGATTTTGGCACTTAAGTGTATATTTTCGAACTTTTAGCATTTAAGGTCCCTCTGTACCAAGTTTTGGTGTTTTGGCAATTCAGGTGTCCGTACCTCCATAATTTAAAGGAGTTGGACATGTATGACTATGAAGTCCTTGGGTTTCATTTTTCCTATCCATGGTTCAATTACTTGCAAAACTGAGAGAGCCAACTGTATGCAATTGAAAGAAGATAGTGGCAGTTGATCTGGAGGAAGAACGGTTGAGCATGGAGACTTCAGAGTCTCTAGCATTTCCTATGTTAACCTATATGTGAATTTGAAGGATCGGAAAGTTTTACACGCTTCTCTCGCGAAAAGTATATGAATGATGTTTTGTTTTCATCACTGAAAATGTTTTCATAAATAGGTTCATTCTCTCGATACAAATGGTTACGTGTTTCGTGTTTTATTTATTTATTTATTTATATAATCTATTGAAAAACCAATGTTAGGATTACAGAAGTTTAGAGTGTAGACCGCGTCGGTTCAAGCTCCACTACTGTAGCATCCTGAGTTTCGGGCCATGAGAATAGGGCTACTAAGTTGAAACGTTCATGGTGGGGATCGGCTTTGAGCAAGGGCACTATGCCTTGTTCGGAGCTTATGTGCGAAGGCACCATGCCTTGCCATGTGCCCATAAGCAAGGGCGTTGTGCGCAATCACGAGTCAAGGCCCCGAGGCCCTGTGCATTGCCCTGTGCCTATGCACAAGGGCGTTGTGCTTTGCACCGGGCCATGGCCATGGATCAGCTGCTTGACCATGAGTGTTGATCGTGGAACGGTCACGCACCACCACGAATCTAGGGATGATCAACGATCGATTCCGCACGGGCATGTACAAGTCAGGGGTGATTCCGCACAAACATGTATCAACTGCGGACGATCATGAGTCGATTTCAATTGACCGCAGATTGGTCGTGGTGACCAGTTCAGATTGTATGACAACCGAGGGTCAACCATGGATTGGTTGCAACTAGCCACGGATAAGCCAAGGCAAAGCCAAAGGTCGACCAGACTTGGCCCTGCGCTAGGTACGGAGCTAGTCAAGTCAAATCAGGTGCCAATACAAGCCGACCTAGGGTTTGGTCTGCTAGGCCCCACGACAGTCAAGGCAGGACACGAACTCGCTTGTGGGACTGACTTTGAGGGGCATGGTTAAGATCCATTATAGCTCTAACAAAAGAAATTTAGAACATACTTAAAACTAAATTAACAACAAATATTAAAGAGAACATAATGCTAACTTAAAACAAATTCACCAATTTGAGTCACAAATAGGTTTGGGTTTGCCTCCTTCTTCTCTCCTTGACATGCGCAAATTCTACTAATAAAATAAAAGCATAAAAGCTAACTAAGAAAACTTAAAATCCCTTGGCGGCTCCAAGGCTCCTTCCCATCTCAAATATGCAATAGGCCTCCAACAATCTGCTTTAGGTCAGCCTCCCATTAGGTTTTGGCTGGCTTCTTCTTCAAGATAAAATATTCTGGAAGGTACTGAAATATTCTTAAAGATATTGAGATATACTTAAAGATATTGAAATATTATGGAAAATATTAAGATGCAGGCACTGATTTGCAAATCCAGTACAAACACATGGGAAAATTATGCATATGGTCTTGGCGTGTTCTGCAAATAATGCGCACAGCACCTTATAAATCTGAAAGTCATGTTTCCTACAAAATTCAATAAAATTACATGAGTAGCAAATAAATTCACCAAAAATTCATCAAAACTTAGCAAATGTCAAGCTTAAATTAGTAAAAATACTATATCTAAAATAGAGTTATCACGTGTCTTTTTACTTTTTCGTGTAATATGAAGTTAACAAGATGATCTTGTATGGATGATCGTTTCATACCATTCTACTTCTACTTAAAAGAAGGGAAAGAAAGCAAACAATGGGAATTTAAAGGACAGTGCGGTAAGTAAACACCCAAGACAGTTTAAGGAAAACAGTAGATCTAGCATACAATCCTAAGATAGAAGTAAAGAAATCAAAGCAAAGAAGAGCTCGCAACTTGTAAGGTGTTTATACAATGCTGAAACAACTTGAAATATATATCGGGAATGAATAATACAAAGATAGAATCGGATTGGACATCGATCATTCGTTGTCTTTGGGGCAACCACTTCCATGGACCTATTCTAATTCTATCCTATGACTAAACTAAAGTATCAATTAAAAATGACTTCAGAGTCACTCATGGCAATCAAATAGGTAATTCATGGCAATCAACAAGCATGTCATTTAATGTCAAACATCCAAGGAAAAATAATCAAACAATCAAGAATGGCCTCGGGGTCAGCTTCTAATTGTTCATGTAATGAGCCACACTAAGACTCCTACCCAATAATTTTAATGGTTTGCAGTAATTAGCTATCACTTGTATTCACAAACGATGATTACTACTAACAAGCCCCTAATTTGGGGTCTAAGTGTCACCCAAAGCACCCCACAAGTACATGCATCGTACCTATACATACATATAAAAGTCACATGCATAGTTTAAAAGTAAGCATGTGTGCAAGCCATTGGACCTTGGTTCTCAATCAATCAAGCAAATTTGTGAGCCTACACTAGATCACTTATTCTACCATCATGCGCCAAACACATCCATATGCATTTCATAGCCAGTGAAACAATCAATATATGACTCATGTGAAGCCCAAAAAAGATTTTATGAACGATTGGCAATGAAAATGCATTATTTTGAAAAGATTCGATAAAAGGGATATAATTTCGTCTATGCTATGGAGCACATTTAGCCATCAAAGCTAACTTGGGCGCATCGAAGTGCATAATTGATCAAGCGTTGCAAATGTTCTAAATATGATCCAAACTTTGATAAATTTTATGTCAAATCGGGATTTTTAAGGAAAATGTCAGATGTGAACATAATTTTAACGAACCAAGAATCACATTTAGTCGTTGAGGTGAGCTCGGGTGCATTGAGGGCACAACTAATCAAGCATCACAACTGTCTTAAATATGAATTAAGAATTCAATAAAATCATGTCAAACTAAAATTTAAAGAATGCATCACATGAATGAAAATTGGATTAAGGTCAATCAACATATGAATTCCATATTATTTTGCAAGATTTGAGGGATTTTTTTTTTTTGGTCAGAAATATAGCTATTTCATTACGTATTGACAACATTACAAAAATGAGTGGCATTACAAGCGGAAGCTATAGCTTCAGCGGCTACCAGACTTTGCAAAATAATCGGAGGGAATATATTCCAGTAATGGGCCAGATCAGATTTTCCATGGGCTTTAGCAACCCAATCGGCTACTCCATTAGCCTCCCTTTTACAATGCAGTAGCTGCAGATTAGGGTAAAGGGGTAACAAAACTTCAATCTCAGCGAACATTGCACGTTCTTCCCATGGCGGCTTCCATTTCGCTTGCACTATATCGATCAAGATCAAGCAGTCAGATTCAATGATCAGATTTTCCATACTGAGGCCCTGGTGCAGCAGATGGAGAAGAGCAAATGTAAGCACCTGTACTTCCACTTGAAAAGCCGAAACCGCTGTGAATCGTCGAGTGTAGACATCGGTAAGGACACCTTGATGATCGCGGGTTATACATGCCATAGTGCCTTCATGACTGCCTGGATAATGAGATCCATCTATATTACATTTCAGAAATCTACACTTTGGAGGTTTCCAGAAGAGTGCTGCTCGTCGATCATGGGGATCCCCTGTTCTCAAATCCCCTGTTCGCTGATGGCTTGGAGAAGAGATGCGGTGGATCCGTGTTTGTGCCAACGCATCTACCACTGCTCGATTTGGATTGGGGCGGATTCGGCGAAAGATACTGTTGTTGCGTAGGCACCAGATCTACCATAAGACATGGGAAATTGTCTCCAGTCCAGGTAACAGCTTCGAATTGGTTGCTCTTTCTGTGATCCACTCATCTAGATGGTGCATAGTCATAGGAGATATTGAAATGTTGAGCTGCGGATGGTTCCAAATCCCTTTTGTCCACGAACAGAAGAAAAATAGGTGTTCGATTGTTTCAGGAGATTTCTAATTGCATATTTCGCATATAGGGTCAGAGATGATATGGCGAGAAAATAGATTAGCCTTGGTAGGAAGGGCATTCTGACATGCTGCCCATAAGAATATCCGGATTTTCTGTGCTGTGTTAATTGTCCATATTTTGCGCCAAAGTATTCTGGGTTGTTGGTATGATGAGGAGGCTTGATGGCCACTATGTATGCCTATTGTGTTGACTAGTGTGTTGTAATTGCTTTTAACTGAGTGGTGACCATCCTTTGTGGCTGTCCAAACTATCTTATCAATGGCATGTAATGGTTTGATAGGGATTTTTAGTATTTCTGTCTTGATGGTGTCATTAAATAGTTCTGTTATAAGAGGGGAATTCCAGGTATGTTGGACAGGGTCAATAAAATCCGCCACCATCCCTGGCTCATCTCTTGTAGCTGGTCCTCCTATAGGTCCAATAGGTAACCAGTTATGCTCACGTATTTTGATCTTCTTCCCATCCCCAACAGACCATCGTACATTAGGTAGGATGGCATCTCTTCCAATAAGGAGACTCTGCCAGCCCCAGGATGGGCGTGTACCTTTATCAGCTGATTGAAAGTCTTTTGATTGGAAGTAGAGTCCCTTGAAAATCCGACACCATAACGAATGGGGTTGTTGAAGTATACGCCATGCCTGCTTACCCAATAACGCTTTGTTGAAAGCTATTAGGTCTCAGAAGCCTAGCCCTCCATTATCCTTGCTAGTTTTAACAAATCCCATTTTCGCCAATGAACTCCGACCCTGCTTTTATCATTCCTCCACCAAAAGCTGGAAATTTTCTTTTCAATCATTTGACACAGTGAGATCGGAAGCTTGAAAATGGACATAGCATAGTGTGGGATAGCCTATACAACTGATTTGAGTAAGATTTCCTTGCCCCCCTTAGATAGTAAAAGCTCTTTCCAGCCCTCAAGTTTAGCATTTATCCTACCTAAAATCCACCCAAACATCTCTTTTTTAGATTTTCCCCAATCATAAGGAATACCTAAATATTTCCCATATCTCTGTAACATCGGCACCCTAAATTCAGCAGCTAAATTGTGTTGAAGACGCAAGGGACAGGATTTTGTGAAGAACATTCCAGATTTATTTCTATTTATGACTTGGCCTGTTGCCAGACAATATTGATTCAAGATATTAGCCAGATTCTGGCATTCAATGATGGTGCCTTTTAGGAAAAAAACTGAATCATCGGCGAAAAAAAGATGGGAAAGAGTAGGACATGACCTGTTTAGCTGTATTTCGTTGAGGTGGCCCATATTGACAGCTTGATGAATTAGGGTGGAAAGAACATTCGCCACTAAAATGAATATATAAGGGGAGAGAGGGTCCCCCTGACGTAATCCTCTTGAAGGCCGGAAGTAGTTCAATTGGTCTCCATTAAACCGTACACTCAATGATGTGGTTGTGATACATTGCATCACCAATCGAATCCATGAGGGATGAAAACCCAATGTAAGTAGATAATCCCGCAGGAAATCCCATTCAACTTTGTCGTAGGCTTTTTGCATGCCCGTCTTGAGGAGTGCATTAAAATTACGCTTCCTTATCCTTGTCTTGAAATGGTGAATAACTTCCTGAACAATTAACACATTATCCTAAATTTGACGCCCACTCACAAAGGCAGCTTGTTCTATTGAAATTAGGTTACCAAGCTAAGGTTTGAGACAATTGGCCATGACCTTAGAGATAATCTTGTAAGCATAGTTACATAGACTGATCGGTCAAAACTGATCAAGGCTTTCAGGGTGGTTGACTTTGGGAATCAGTACTATTACCGTCCTGTTCAGGTCTCTAGGCATGACTCTCGAACTAAAGAAATCTGTAACTAATCGGAATATGTCATCGTGAATGATTTCCCAATGGGTCTGAAAAAATAGTCCATTCAGACCATCTGGACCAGGAGCCTTCGTCGCACCCAACTGAAAAGTTGCCTGTTTTACCTCTTTTACTGTGACCGTAGCTGTTAGATGGTCATTTATCTCTGTAGACACTAACGGTTGACATTGATCTAGGATCGGTCGATAGTTGCGAGAACCCACAGAAGTATATAAGTGTGAGAAATAAGCATGAGTCATCTCCTTTAAGGTCGGGATATCCCTCACCCAGTCTTGATTTTCATCCCGTAACATCCCAATCCTATTTCTCTGCCTCCGTTGAATTGTAGTGGCATGAAAAAATTTGCTGTTCTTGTCGCCCCATCTTAACCAGTTGACTTTGGAGCGCATCGCCCAAAACTGTTTTTCCTGCTGCCATATTTTCCTGATTTCCTCTCGAATACGAGACGCTTCTTCATTATCAGTATTGGAATTGTATGGCTTGTTAATAATAGATTGGCGTTGCTGTTGTAAGGCTAGTACCCTCAAGTGACCATTTTCGAATTTTGACCTACTCCATCGTTTTAGAGCATAAGACACAATTTTCAGTTTGTGCAATAGATTAGAATGGCGTACCTGGTCTGAGTTCCATGTGTTAGAGACAACCACTCTGCACTCATGATCTTGGTTCCATTAAACCTCATAAACGAAAGGTCGTTGGCCCCTTGGGTAGGGTGTTGTTGTGGACATAAGGAAGGGGCTATGGTCAGACCCCAAGGCCGGCAAAGCAAAGACCTGCGCTTTAGGATATAGAAGTCTCCACTCTGTCATGCACATAACACAGTCCAACCTTTCTTTAACTTGTTCTAGACCATCCCGGTTATTTGACCACGTGAAAGCACATCCCTTACTTTCCACCTCCATGAAGGCACAATCATTTATAACAGCTCGAAAAGATTGAAGTCTATACCTGTCTGAAGATCGCTTACCTACCTTTTCCCATGATTAGAGGACTTCATTAAAATTCTCGGCACATATCCAAGGGAGATTGTTTGATGCGCTAATCAATCGAAGTTTATCCCATAGCAACTGTCGATTATGGTATGAATATGGGGCATGAAGACAGGTAATTCGCATTAGCTTATCGTCCACTAAATCCCAACAGATCATATCAAAATATTCCGCCAAAAAACTTTCTATCTCTATCGATAAAGTGTCATTCCAAAAAACTGCCATTCCACCTGCTAGACCTACTGGATCAAGCACAAAAGAGTTGGTAAAATGTAACCTTCGCTGCAAATGATGAAGCACATTCTCATGATTCTTTGTCTCCATTAAGAACAGTGAGGCGGGCTTTTCTTTGGCCGTCAAGGCCTTTAAAGCTTGAACTGTCAGGGGATTGCCCAAACCTTGACAGTTCCAGCAAATCATCTTCATTTGTATGTCGGTGGCTATTTTGGGCCAACCACCAAAGCCCGTTGATCCGCTTCAGATGCTTCTTACACAGGCGTATCCATTAATTGAGTATCATCAAAGTCATGTATTGCCACACTCCTCATATCATAGGGAGAGTATCGTTTCAGTTTCTTTGCTGGTCCCAATTTTGAATTAAGCCGGGCACCTTTCAGCTTCTTCTGTTGCGGTATTTCCATGAGATAACTTATAGTGCCTTTCTATTTTTCTTGAGCAGGGATTAAAGATGTTGTAAGGAGATGCCCCTGATGTAGAGAAAGTTGCCGGGGTTGCTGGTGTGGCTTTGTCGTGATCGAATGAGGCTGTGCTGCTAGTGGAGAGATGCCTACTGTGGCCTGATCTAGTGCGGGCAATAAAGGTACATTCGGCAATAGAGCTGGAGGCGTCTCAGGTATGGTCTCCTCATTCTGCTCTGCAGTTTCAGGGGGGTTGTAGAATGCTTGCCAATATGGACTATATTGGCTAACCTTCGCTCTTAACCAGTGACCATAAGCCATCTTTTCTTTACCATCCTGTTTTGCTTCATCAAAAGGATATTTTGCACAAAACGTGGCATAATGGCCAATTCTCCCACAAGAGTAACAGAAGTGAGATAACCGTTCATAACGGAAGTCCAACCACAGCATTCGCCCATCAACCCTTATCAGTTTACCAGTCTTTAAAGGTTCATCCAGCTTAATTTATACTCTTACCCGCCCAACCCTTAAGGCAGAACCCTCCTTAAAGTCAACTCTAACTTCTAAAACTTCTCCAATCTGATTCACTGCCTTTCTTATCATCTGTTCCGTCGTCCATTCCAAGGGCAATCCAACAACTTGCACCCAAAAGGCACAACGTGTAAAATCATAATAGTGTAATGGCGTGTTAGGGATCCAAGGCTTGAAAATGACCAAGTGACCAGAAAAGAGCCACTGACCACCTTCTAATACTCACTGCTTCTCATTCGTTGATCGGAATTTTGCCAAATAAAAACCACCCTCTCTTTGAGCAAAGTCGACATGGTCAGTCCGCCACACTCACTTTAAAGTACTCTGTAAAGCTGGGAAATTAACAGATGATTGAGTGAGGACTTTACCGACTAGCGTCAATTGACATTCTTCTAATATATCTGGCGTTGGTTCCTCCTCCCAGATTTCTATTTCCTGTGCAGAACATAGGCGGCCCAAACGTCGACACAAAGCAGCCAGGTGCACAGATTCTTCCTGATTATCCGAAGCCATAACCCGAAGATGTTTAAGGCAGAGCTAATTCCAAGTGTAAAGAGCAGAGTCCAAGGTCCAAGCAGCACGCCATGTCGTCGGACAGTGGGTAGCAAATTATGGATAAAAAATAGAGATGTACCAGAATAGCAGATGAAATTGAGTCACCGCCGAATTGAATTGCGCAGCCATCCGATGCATGCAACCCAGGAAAAGGGGGTTGTGGGACTCCGGGGTTCCACTATTGAAGCCACCATCATACGAAAGCCAACCAAAGAAAGATCGGAAAGAGAGGGAATTCCTTCTCGGAGAGACAGGGAGTTCCTTCGCGGAAGACAGGTCAAAGGAATGCTGTTGGGTGATGGGTAGGATGAGGAATTAGGGCAAAGAAGAAAATTAGACTACCATTAGTGGTAGATAGAGCTCTGCATGTCGAGAGGATTTCGTTGTTGCTGTCCTCATTTGAGCAGTTTTGCCTGCCAAGTTGAATTTAAAATGCGGTAGATTTTGTGTAACTATTCAACTTTTCAAAAAAGGTTAAGATTTGAGGGATTTGAAAAGCATGTTGAAACGCTTTTTATTTTTTTAAGAACTTTTATGTATGAATTTGGAATATGAGGATCGGAACTTGTAAAGGCATCGAAAGCTAGTTGAGCATGCATAATTTCCTAAAGATGCTACAACAGAGACAAGTCATAAAAGGAAAGACAGAGCATGTCAGAACAGGACATACAAGATTTAAGCAATTGAAGTATGACCCATGAATAATTGGTCCTAAAAAAAATTACGGCACACCAATCACTCAATAAGGAACAACTTCCATGAAGGAAGTTTCCAAGCTACACACGAATTTATAAAAATCAGAGAACACAAAACAATGCATCAGAAATGGTACAAGTCAGCAAGGCATCAAGGCAAATCAATGGCAATTTGTCTTGGTAAACGACGTCTAAAAATCCTGAAAATCCACTACAACATAGATATATGAATGACAATCAAATTCTGTTAAGGATATACGAATGGCAATTTGTTCTAGTAAACGATGTCTAAAAATTCTAAAAATCAACCACAACATAGACATATGAATGACAATTAAATCCTGCTAAGGACTAACAGCTAGTCCTAATCCCCAGGATTAGGACTAACCGTTCTTTTAATGGTGTTGACCCATGTAATTAAATAAAGTAAAGCCAATGAAAAGGAAATCAACCTTGACTTGTTATGTTCTGATAGCACCTGTCCTACATAATTCATGTTATACATGCTTCCGTGCGTAAGAATTAGTAAAGACTATTAAGATCGTGTTAGTAGGGTGGCATGCTTGGGGCGCCACAGCTTTTGTTTGGTATCAGAGCCTAGGTTTTACCTTGGAGTGATAAGGTGTGTTAATAGTTAGAGTGGACAGGACAAATGCGCGCGCTAAAATGTTAACCGTATGCTATTGCTATTTTGTAAGAAATAAGTAACTTTCGTTATTCATAGGGTATCAATAACGTTTAGTACTTATCAGCTACATATGGATATCCAGTCACTTATTGATTAGTGACCGATGTGCAAAAGTCTGATGCTACAAGGATGTGAGGAAGTGGAAGGAGGACATCCACGGGTGGATCTCCCTCAAGGATGGATGCTCGAATGGAAGAAATTTTGTAGGTGCTTGCCAATATGGGAGCCTTGATGGAAAGACAAGCCCTACAGCTGGTGGTGGGTGGCGAACGCCAAATACAAGGATTGATAGAATAATTCCTTAAATTGAATCCACCAAAGTTTGTTAGGCTAGGAGATCCCTCGAAGGCAGAGATATGGATAGAGGAGATGGAGAAAATACTTACTTTAATGAATTGTACGGACGTTGAAAATGTGTCATTATCGGAGTACCGATTTCAAGGGAATGCTGGACATTGGTGGAACACAATGAAGGAAACAATAATCTCGAAAGGTACGGAAGTGACTTGGGCTGACTTTGTCGAGTCATTCTTCGAAAAATATTTCTCTGATTGTGCCTAAGACAAGAAGATAATGGAATTAATGCAGTTCAATCAGAATAATCTCACTATGGATTGTTACGAAGCAAAATTGGCAGAACTCTCTAGATTCACCCCCAAGTTAGTTGAGAATAGGGATGACAAAGCCAAAAGATTCCTAAATGGTGTAAGGGCTGATATTACAGAAAACTTGGTACCTTTGTGCCTAAGGGACTATCGGGAGGTGTATAAACGTGACCAAATCACCAAATGAACCAGAATAGCTACCATCAAGATAAGAGACTTCATCAGATTGAGAGATAACCATTTGCACTAAATAAGAGAAACAAGGCAAGAGGTCTTGGAAAGACATGGAATAATAGAGCAACAGGACGGCTGTACTATCAGAACAATGACTGTCATAAGTATGGTCGATCGCATGGGAATGTACCATATCACGTGGTGAGGACTTGCTATGGTTGCAGACAACCAAGGCATTTAGTTAAGGAATGTCCTCAGAAGCAGACCCAACAACAATCGCCGCTCTAATCAATAAGCAGATCGGTGCATCAAGGAAATAGCTAGAGGCCATCAATTCAGGGGAGACTTCATGCGATTACGAAGGATGATGCTGAAACCTCTAAGATGGTCCTTACAGGTATTGTCCAATTGTTTGACCAAAATACTTACGCTTTATTCAATATGGGAGCCACACACTCATTTGTGTCCATACAATTTGTGCAATTGAGTGGAATGAAACCTGGGTCGTTAGAAATGCCACTTAATATTTCCACGCCTCAGAGAGATGTGGTTTTATTTACTTTGGTGTGTAAGGATTGTCAGATAGTTGTAGGGGGACAAAGTCTGCCATCAGACTTGGTGGCACTAACAATGTATGACTTTGATGTTATTCTAGGGATGGATTGGCTTCACAAGTACTGAGCCAATATAGATTGCTATAGGAAATTAATCCAAGTTAACCCACCAAACCATCCTAGCTTCAAATTCTATAGAGATAAGATGATCTCTTCTATATTGCTCATTACCACATTTGAGGCTCATAGACTTCTTGAGAATGGTTGTAAGAATTATCTAGCATATCTACGCACTTAAGCCGAAAGAGAAGTAAGGCTTGAGAAAATTCCTGTAGTTTGGGAATTTTCCAACATATTTCCTGAGGAATTGCTAGGACTAACCCTGAACAAGAGGTTGAATTCATTATTGAACTGGCTCCTGGTATGAAACCGAGATTGAAAGCCCTATATCGAACGACATTAGTGGAACTAAAGGAATCAAAGGTGCAACTGTAGGAGTTACGTAATAAGGGCTTCATTAGACCTAATGCTTCACCTTGAGGTGCATGGTGCTATTTGTAAGGAAGAAAGACGGATCATTACACTATGCATTGATTACAGGCAACCAAATCAAGTGACAATTAAGAATAAGTACTTGTTGCCAAGGATCGATGATCTATTCGATCAACTATAGGAAGTGTTGATGTTTTCTAAGATTGATTTGAGATCAAGAAACCATCAACTAAGGATTAGAAAAGAGGATGTACCTAAGACGACCTTTCGAACTCGATATAGACATTATGAGTTATTAGTTATGCACATTGGATTGACTAATGCGCCAGTAGCCTTTGTGGATTTAATGAATAGGGTGCTCAAATTGTTCTTGGACCAATTCGTGATAGCTTTTATGGATGACATCCTGGTATACTAAAAAGGACAAGAAGATCACAAGGAGCACTTGAGACTTGTGTTACAGACAGTTAGGAAACACAAACTATATGCCAAGTTCAGCAAGTGTGAATTTTGGTTGGATAGGGTAATATTCCCGAGTCACATAGTGACAAGTAAAAGAATATCGGTGGACCCAGTCAAAGCTGAGGTAGTGATAAATTGTCCTAGACCCTCGACAATAATAGAAGTTAAGAGTTTCTTGGGTCTAACTGGGTTATCAAAGGCTTGTAGAAAGATTCTAACGAATTGTAGGACCATTGACTTAGCTAACCTAGAAATACTCAAGGTTCAAATGGTCGCAGGAGTGCGAACAGAGCTTTCAAGAACTTAAGAGGAAATTGACCACGGTGCCAATCCTAACGATACCTTCAGGATTTGGAGGTTTTATAATCTATAGTGATGTATCTCACAAAGGGCTGGGTTGCGTATTAATGTAACACAGAAAAGTTGTGTATGCATCAAGACAATTAAAACCATATGAAATGAATTGTCTCACCCACGACATAGAACTCGCTGCAATTATCTTTGCTTTGAAGAGATGGAGATGTTATCTATATGGAGAAAAGTTCGAAATCTACATGGACCACAAGAGCTTAAAGTATTTGTTCTCCTAGAAGTAATTGAACATGAGGCAAAGATGGTGGATTGAATTATTGAAGGACTATGACTATTAGATCCTATATCATTTTGGGATAGCAAACAAGGTTGTGGATGCTCTGAGTTGGAAATTGGCAATGGCGATTGTAAGTATGATGGTCAAGGAATGGAACTTACTAGTTTTGAGTTCAAAGTCCAGATGGGTGACTCTACAAGTGTAATAGCCACATTTAGAGTTGAGCCTAAAGATATACAACAAATTGAGAACTTGTGGCAATTGGACCTTGAAATTTCGAAAATCCGAGACGAGGCCTTAAAAGGAAAGAGGCCGAATTTTCAAGATTCAGATGATGGAATTGTGAAGTCCATTGTGAAGTTTCGTGGACGCCTTTGCATGTCAAACAATGACGAAATAAAGAGAGATAACTTATTGGAAGTGCATCGGAGTAGCTATAATATCCAACTAGGAAGTACAAAGATGTATAGAAATCTTTGCCAACACTATTGGTGGAATGGAATGAAGACGGACATCACCTGACATGTCTCAACATGTTTGACGTGCCAACAAGTGAAAGTCGAGCATCATAAGCCAGCGTGAATATTGAAACCTTTGGAGATATCGGAATGGAAATGGGAACATGTGATGATGGACTTTGTGCAAGGACTGCCAAGGACTTCAAGTGAACACGATTTGATCTAAGTGATAGTAGATCACTTGACTAAGTTGGCTCATTTTCTGGCAGTATGGGTAGACTACTCACTGGAGAAATATGCCATGTTGTACATTAAATGAATAGTACGGCTACATGGAGTCCCTGTAACTATAACATCGGATTGAGACCTACAAACATCGAACATTTGGTGGAGCCTCCTTGTCGCTTTAGGGACCAATCTCCAGTATAGCACGGCTTTTCATCCATAAACGGATGGGCAGTCGGAAAGGACTTTACATACATTGGAGGATATGTTGCGAGCCTGGGTCATCGACTCGCAACTGGGATGAGAGGTTACACTAGTAGAATTCACATATAATAATAGCTTCCAACAAAGCATCCGCATGGCCTCGTTCGAAGCATTATACAGTAGGGGCTGCAGAAGCTCCGTCTACTGGGGTGAAGTAGGGGAATGAAAATTAACGGGTCAAGAATTGGTTCAAATAACGTTGGATGCATTAAAGATAATTTGGAATCGGCTCCGAGTTTAACAAAGCTGACATAAGAGTTATGCGGATAAATGTCATAGGCCATTGGAATTCAACAGAGGCGACCATGTATTTTTAAAAGTATCACCCATGAAGAACATGTCAAGGTTCAGGAAGAAAGGAAAATTGAGTCCGCAGTTCATAGGACCTTTCGAGATTATCGAAAGAATTGGAGGGTTGGCATATTGATTAGCTCTACCATCAAAACTGTCCAATATACACAATGTTTTCCACGTGTCTATGTTAAGGAAATACGAACCAAATCATGTACATGTATTAGACTTTGAAGTACTTGAGATAGATGAGAAGGTGAAATACGTGAAAGAGCATATACAAATCCTAGATTGGGGAACAAGTCTTGAGGAACAAGACTATACCATTAGTTAAGGTCTTGTGGTGATATCATGATTTGGAAAAGGCAACATGGGAAACTGAGGACAGCATGAGAAGTTGATACCCTCAACTCTTTAGAGAATTAGGTAAGTCCTAAATTTCGAGAATGAAATTTTCTAGGAGGGAAGAGTTGTGACTCCTGAATTTCATCCACCTATTCAACAACAATTAAGTAAAGATTAAGGTTGGTGATGATCGAGGTGGAAAAGATTCTCTGCAACAGGCTCTCAAGCTTTTGGAAGAAAGTTCGAAAAGACTTGATCATTATTGATCTCAAAAACTGACATACTTATCTTTGTCTTTTGAGTAGAGGCAACCCTTCGGAAAAAAGGTGGCAAAATAAACAAGTACATTCTCAAATGTTACGATGAAAAAGCATATGAAAAATTCGGAATTAAATAAATAAAAAATAACCGCAACTCATGTATGAACAATCACTTTTTCAACCGAACACTATGGTTAATTTTTATAATAATAAATCTGAATTTTTCAATATAGTGATTGTTGATTAGTGCCAAATCTCATCTATGTACGAATTCATATCTTTTCGACGTGGAATAAGGTACCTCTTAGTTTATTTTACAAATAAATTACCGATTGGCCAGAGTTATTTCTTGATGGATGGGAGAAAAGGGGCGAAAAAATGGGACAGTCCAGTTGAATATAATTGGGTATGTGTCGATCAAACATCGACCAATTTCAAATGTCCTAATTTATGACCCGGTTTCATATTAACTGCAAATCCAACCTTGCCTGTTTGGCGCGAAGTCCCAGAAATCGCGGTGGATGTTTAAGCGAAGAGCAATATAAAGCAAAAAAGAGAGTGAAAGAGATAGATGGCAGAGATTTCTTTAGTGAAAGATGATTCTTTCATATTTTCCTTTTCCTGTTAGGAAGATTCGTTTCACTTTATTTAAAGTTTCCAAAGTGAAGAAATGATGAGATGGTTGAGGATTCTTTCATTTTGTTTTTCCCTTAATTATGAGGGTTCTTTCTCTTCTTACAGTTCAGATACTTGTCTTCCGTGATAGAGAAATTCTTCTCCTCCAGCATGGGGGATTCTTCTTCAAATTGTTCTTTTCTTGGCCAAGGGAAAATGAGATGGTCTTCACGACTTTTCTTGACGGACACCTTCGTTATATTTTCGGAGCTTCAACCCATCTCATTCAGACATCTATCACATTTCCCATCTTGCAGTCATCTGTGTCGTTCACTGTCTTCTTCAAGCCACTCTCTCTCTGGGTTTGCTGGGTTTGTCCTGCAGCTGTTCAATGTGTTCATCATATTGACCTTTCCTCTTCAGTCATTTTGTTTCTGGGTTCCATCAGTACCGCCTGCCTCAGTATATATTATTTCTTAACTTTCATCGCTCCATAAAGAAGAAGGAAAGAAAACCAAAAGGATGCCATAAGGGAGGAAAATGGCAGACATTGTTCTGTCTGTAGCTTCCAAAGTGGCAGAGTACCTGGTGGCTCTCCGTCGTCACTCCAGCTATGTGATGTTCTCGGGCAGCTACACTGGCCAACTTACGGAAGAACTTGAGAAGCTGAAAAACGCTAGGCAAAGGGTGCAGCTTTCCATCGATGAAGCTCAACAGGAAAAGAAGTTGATCAAAGCCCACCCCGAGAAATGGGTGACAGACGTGGAAAACATTGTTGACATGGCGCAAAACGCGCTGGAACATGATGAAAGAGCCAAGAAGACTTTCTTCTTCGGGTGGCTTCCCAACCTGAAGGAGCGTTATCGTCTCGGCAGGGAAGTGACAAGGACAGTTCGGGCCATCCAGGCATCCATTCGTCAAGGTCAATTGGAGATGGTCTATTGCAGGCATGCTCCATCAAGGCATGTTGTCGGCGCTCTCGATGTGAATTCCTCAGCCGATCATTGGGGTGACACTGTCATCGAGTCACGAGCTTCCATCCTAGAAAAGATAATGAATGATCTGGATGATGAGAAGCTAAAAGTGATTGGGATATACGGGCAAGATGGTGTGGGGAAGACTAACCTTTTGGAGGAAGTCGAGAAGAAACTCAGGAGCGAGAAGAGATTGTTCGACGTGATCACCAAAGTGAAAGTATCGCCGACTCCAAAATTGAAGAACATCCAAGACGGTATCGCTTATAAGAACATCCAAGACAGTATCACTTATGCCTTCAGTCTAAATCTGAAGGACGAGCTAAGCGAAGAGGGAAGAAGAGACCGTCTGTTTCGAGAAATACAGAGTGATTCGACGAAGAAGGTTCTCATAATATTGGAAGATCTGTGGGGGCACTTGATTTGAAGAAGGTCGGAATTCCTTCGGGATGCAAGTTGCTGCTAACGTCGAGATTTGAAAATGTGTTGGAAAAAGAGATGCATGCCGATCGAACAATTCATCTTGAAGGTTTAAACAATGAGGAGGCTTTAAAGCTATTTGAAAAGATAGTCCGCGACAGGCTCAAAGACGAGAAATTAAAACCAATATCAGCTAAAGTGGTCAAGAAACTTGCAGGTTTGCCTCTTTTGATTACCTCGGTTGCAAGCACTTTGAAATATAGCAATATGTTCGTATGGAAAAACGTGTTGACAAAAATAGGTGAGTCATATATAGATGCAGTAACCGACCAAAAAAATAATAGAGATGCAATAGTGAAGTTTTGTTACGACAATTTAAAGAGTGAGGATGCGAAGTCCTTGTTCTTACTCTGTGGTCTTGTCGGTGGGACCATTCAAGTCGAAACTCTACTGGTACTAGGCATGGGCTTGGGCTTGTTTAAGGGATCCTTTAAAAGGATAGAAGGTTCAAGGGAATTGTTGAAAACTTCAATTGATACCCTCCGTTCCGTTTGTTTGTTGCTAGATGGTGGCGATGACAAGGAACATGTGACCATAAATGATCTTTACAGTGAGGTGGTTGTCTCAACTCCATTAAGGGGTGAGAATTCCTTAGTGATGAACGGCAATTATGACTCATGGTCAACGGAAAAGCTTGTGAAATGTTGGGCAATATACCTAGTTGATGTTGTCGATGGTAGGCTTGCTAAACTAATGTCATGTCGGTTTACTGATTTGAAGATACTCATGCTGTCTCAATTAGAAGACTGGCTCGGGAGTCCTAGACATCGACATGATAAGAGAGATTGTTGTAGACTAGATTTCACATACATGAAAGATCTCCAAGTCCTATATCTTCGCTCCATGCATATCACTACTTTACCTTCCTCGATCGAAAACCTCAAAAACCTCCTGTCGTTATTCTTAGAAAATTGCCTTGTGGAGGATGTGGCAATTCTTGGCAAGCTCAAAGCATTGCAATTTCTCAGCTTTGCGGGGTCTTCAATTTCTAGGCTGCCTAAAGAAATGGGGCAACTTAAGAAATTGAGACTGTTGAATCTAAGCAATTGCAAAAAGCTTCAGATAATTGAGCCCAATGTCTTAAATGGCTTAGTCAACTTTGAAGAGTTATATATAAAGGGAAGCTTTGATAGATGGGCAGGCCCGGATGAAATCCCGTCAAAATCTTGCAATGCTAGGCTTGCTGAGTTGAGGAGCTTGGCAAAGCTAACCACTTTGGAAATATCAGTCCTTGATGCCACTGTAATCTTGAAGGATGATCCTATTAAAAAAAAAATAATATCGGAGGTTAATGCTGCTCAAAAAGAAAATCTAGAGGCAAAACTAGAGGCTTTTGATAAAAAAATGAAAAAATTGGAGGAGGAAGGTTCTGTTCAAAAAGAACAAATCTTGAAGGATCACCAGGATGATTCTATTAGAAAACAAAAAATCTCGGAGGTTAATTCTGCTAAAAATAAAAAAATCCGGGAGGCTTTTGAGAAAGAAATGAAAAAAATGGAGGAAAGTTATGAGCAAATAGAAAAAATCTTGAACGAGTTTAATAAATTTCAAAACGAAAATTTTTTGACGGCTTGTTATAGAAAAAAATTGGAGGAGGAGGGTCTTGTTCAAATAAAAAAAATCTTGGAGGATTATGACCAGCCATTTGGGAACCTAATCAGATTTTGGATTAGCATAGGAAATCTCGATGGAAGGGAATTTGAAGGTTTGAGAACCATGAAGCTCAGATTGGAAGGGTGCGATGATATTTTTTCAATAGAATGGGTTCAAAAAATTTTGCAGAAGACTCAATACTTGCATGTGGATGGATTGAGAAAGTTTGAGAACGTTCAAGATCTATTCACCCGAGGATTTCGAGAGCTGAAGCATCTTGACATTGACAATAGCCCATCAATTAAGTGCATTATCCATTCATCCATCAACCTCTATCACACCCCTTTCACAATTTTAGAGTCTTTGTTCCTCAAAAATCTTATCCATCTAGAGAAGATATGCAATGCCACTATGGCACCGGAGTGCTTTGGCAAATTGAAAGCCGTGCACATCGAAAAGTGCCACCAATTGAAAAATCTGTGGTTGCTGTCAGAGATGCAAAGACTTGTACATTTGGAAGAGATTCAAGTGTGCGAGTGTAACTCAATGGAAGCCATTACCTCAAATGATGTGGGAAAAGTAGAAGTTGCTGATGACCTAGTTGAGTTGCCTAACGTACGCCGTTTGGATTTGCGAAAGTTAGGAAATATGATGAGCTTTTCCAACGGAGGTGAGCGTGCTGCAATTCAGGTACCTTTTTTGTTTTCTTTTGTCATATTGCGAGCATATAAGTTTCCTTAATTCTTAATATTGCAAATGCTATCTAGAGCATACCATTACCATTAACGGGGGATTTAGGATAAGATGATATTAGTATTCACCAAACATTAATGCATATTACATTAGATTTGATTCTTTGTAACTGATGCGCTTTGATTGGAATCCAACCAATTTTCGTTGAAATGCTGATGATGTGATGTCACACCAGCAAATGAAAGATACAAAATGAAAAGAAATGGAGAGAGAGATGGAGGACACCCAAATCACATCTATCATGCCACGACTTTACCATGATAGGGGAAACGGCATGATCATGCTCCTATCGGAAGGATGCTGCCAAAAACACTAACCGATATAACCTTGTTATAAAAATATATATCCATTTATATATTGCATAAAACAACGAGCCGGTTATAGAATCAAAGTAAAAAAATCCACCAAATACTCACACACATCTCTAAACTATAACTAAACCTAACAATATCATCTCAGATATATACAACTACCTAAACTCATATCCAAAATTCAACTACCAAAATTTTCCCATTGATACTGCTCCAATCCTACTTGCCACTAGCTGAAGAATATAAAAATAAAATAAAATTGGAATCAGTGGTGTGAACAACCACAATTTTTTGAGTAGAATAAAAATGAGTTATATCACTTCAACACAACTTTATACATATAAAAAATATTCATTCAATCAATAATATTAAAGCAAGCATCAATAATTCAGTCCATTCACTAATCCAGTGCTCAATATTAAACAAATGTCATGGTTAACACCTCGAGACAAGGCTTATCAAGATTCCTCTTGGCTAGGTCTCCACTTATATCAGTTGGTGGTTTAGCCAAAGTAGGATATCCTAAAACCAGTATGATGCATACTTAACCCCTCAATGGATTCTAAATATAGCGATAATGAGCATAAACCTACTAACTTGTCCTCCATTAACTCACAAATTATATCCAAAAATGGGCATAAAACTGCTAACTTGTCCTCCATCAACTCTCAAATTACATCAAAAAATCCATCTCATTAATCGAGTTCACTAACATGAACATATAATTAGTTTAAATGGATCCATAATTTATAACTACTTTTGTCAGAGTAAGGTCACCAGTGAAAATTTATTCTTTGACCACATTAGATAGATTGTTAGGATTAGGCCAAATTGTTAATTTTTTCATAGCTATAATTTGATGCCTAATTCTTATGAGCAAAATTAGGTGTATAAATAACTATTATCTTTGAACGTTTCCTTACTTGCCCCAATGCTCTTATGACTTTCCGTCAATAGGATTATTCAAATTCTATATCCTTTGTCACGGCTACTCAATCTAGATGTTACCAAATATGTACTTTCTGTATATAAAAAAAAAAAGACTAACTGGCAATTATTGTTCACGCGCAATAATCGGGTTTTGAAATTGTGTCATTAGAAAACACAATATTTTGTTAATTCATGCTATAAGGTTATGAGCATTAAGTTTGTGTCAATTCATGTTAACTTAAGTTATGCCATATCATGGTGTATAATCGTGTTAATTCTTTTAAGAAATTGTCAACCCTACCAGTCCCAATTTTTGTTATAAAATTCTACTAGTTCTCACACGCGTGCATGATTGCTTTTGGTTACTTTGAAACTCAGTGGATTGATTAATTTCGTGGTAACCTCAAGTAGCATTACTCGAATGATGAGAGAAAAAAAAACATGTTATCTTCTTGTCGGTATGATAGAATGTCACAAGGTAAACTACACACATCTCAAGTATGCTCTATTTTAATCAACACTCTTGAAGTCATTTTTTAAAATCAAGATATCCTTAAAGCCAGCAAAAACAGAGATAAAAATATTGGATAGTTTATCGCAGCATAAACCCTCTTAAAATGTACAAAATCACAAAATAAACATAATCGCATTAAGAGAAAAAAGGAAAAATAAAATAAAATGAGAGACTCCAATCACAAATGTACGCGTGTGGAAGGGCAACGTAAGAAAAATAAAGGAAAACGCATTGGGACAAAAAAGTTCACGTGAGTGTGCATGTTGATCAAACTCTATATCCGACCCATAGAATGGGCTTTGAAAAAGCAATTCCTGGAATAGAAATTCTGTCTCTGTCTCTGTCTCTCTGTCTATACATACATACATACCATATATATACATATATATACATACACACATACCATATATATACATATATATATATATCCACAATTCATTTAGGTAGAGAGTTGGTAGGGGGTTCTTCTTTTTCCCTGTATATTATATGTAAGCATATATGTTTTGGTATTAGAGGTGATAGGTGATCTTCTAGACGAACTTTGTTTTCAAATATCCTTACTCTATGTTGGAAAATAATCTTGCTATTGTTCTCTACGTCAATTTCAGAATAAAAAAGTTTGACTCCTCATTTGACCATTCAACAAGAATTCTTCAAATATAATATGTCCATGAATATCGTCCCACCGAAATTACCTAGAGTTGGAAGTGACGATTTGCCAATTCAAATAAACTTGAAAATGATGATTATTATTTGACATTCTCGACTCTCAAGTCTCATGTAAAAAGTTTCTATAACATATTGTAATTGATCATTCACTTTAATTAAATACAGAAAATACATGTACGTAACATCTAATTAAAAACCAATATACATATATTCGTTAGAAATTGAGTTTTTTGCTAATGAGTTTGAATTTTGTAATGAAGTGCTTGATTGATAAAATATTTAAATATTAAACTACTTTTATCCAACAACTTAAGTTTTTAAAACAAATGATAGTGGTTCAACAAATCTCCCATGTTATTAGGACAGGAGATCTCATTTGCTTCCTCAATTAAATATGTCAAAACTTAGTACTAAGTACTAGGTTAAGCATGAGGGGAAAGTGATAAAATATTTGAATATTAAATAACGTCTTTATCTAATAATTAGTAGTACTCACAAAATTTTATAAAGTATTAACTAGCTAAGTAACGAAGAAACTCTCTTACAATAGTTAGTATTTTGACGGTTTAACTAATGATAAATTAACGTCCTTCTTCCCCATTATCATAAAAACCTTGAAATTCTCAACAATATCACATGTACGGCTTGGACCTTGCGGGCATGTACTCAGGAAGCAATTGAAAAACTTTGAGAGGAAAGTGAGCGGTTAGGTTCAAGAGGACCCAAAAGAAGAAGAAGAAAGAAAGAAACGTTGGAGATGAAGGGCCTTTTATACGGTCACTTCACTTCATTTGTACTTATTAGATCTCATATATATTTTTGTCTGATGGAAAAAAAAAAAAAAAAAAAAAACTCTGGCTCTCAGATTAATCATTCCCAAAGCCCCAATTTTCTCTTAATTGCACCAGAAAAAGGTGTCTGAGCCCCATCTAATATCAAATTGGGCAAGATCTTTTCTAGTGAGAGTTTGAGAAAACTGTTTGTTATCCAATGAAACAGTCAAATAAATTAGAAACGAGGAGTACTATGGATATTTCTATACTCCTTTTAATTTTTTTTTTCTTTTTTTCCTCTTGTGAAACTTAATAAAATATTCTATAGTGAGCGATCACTTGACTCTCTTCTCCCGTTGTAGAGTGCTGCGCTTACATCACGATTTAGTTATCACCAACAAAAATTTGCATGCACCACAATTTATCTATCTTGAGCAACCATATGGAAAAATGAATAAAATCATGCTATAATCAATATCATCATCTCTAGTTCTCAGTGATTATTTAGGGTATACAGTGGACATTTTTTAAGCCTTCGAGGGGTGATTTTATCTAATTGTGAATGCCTCATATCTTCCATATTCTAGAAAAGTGAACTCAAAAGGTTATTTGACTCACTGGAAATACTCACATAATTCTTTTAACATAAACTTATATAATAATCAGCCAAACCAACATGCCCTTTTTTTTTACCCAAAAAAAAAAGCATTTTTTACTTGCTTGAAGACGCAAAAGTTATTGTGGAGTCATATTCTTTCTTTTTTTGTTACAGGTTGTGTTTCCTAGCTTGGAGGCTTTACATATCTCTGGCGTGGGTTACATCAAGATGATATGGGACAATCATGTGGCATTATCCTTTCCAAGATGTTTTCAATATCTAAAGACCCTAGATGTGTCATATTGTGATGAGTTATCAAATATGTTCACACCAATAATAGTTGGAAATTTGGTGGAACTCACAAAATTGAGGATAAGTAATTGTAACAAGTTGACAGAGGTCATCAGAGATGAGGGAGGGAAAGAGGGGCCTGTAGTGGCTTTCAAACAATTAAAGTATATGCAGCTTGAAGAGTTGAGAGGGTTGGCATGTTTCAGCTCAGGTAGATACATTTTGAGGTTCCCTCTCTTGGAAGATATCATTGTGACTGGATGCCATAACATCAAGTTATTCTCTGAGGCACCAATAGAGGCGCCTAAGCTAAAGAAAGTACAAGGATCAACAGGAACATGGTTTTGCAATGGAAATATAAATGAAATCATACAAAAATTGGTAAGCATCAAATTTTGTGCAATTAGATAGTTTTGATTACCAACAATCTCATTGCTTTTTGCTAACCAGAAGTATATGATTAATAATGCATTTTTTTGACAGGCTATGGTTGATGGAGTAGAGTTTATGCATCTCTATCAGGAAAAAGGGCATAGCGATCTCATTTCGATCAAGCCATCCAGGCAACTAAAATCACTGGTGGTGGAAGGCTATTCATTTTTCAATGCGATTCCATCCGGATTGATGGATGAATTAGACAAAATTAACACATTGCAGGTGCAAGATTGTGAGCAGCTAGAAGAAATATTTGGCCTTGAAAAACCAGTGGCTAAGAAAAGCACCCCGGGGTTGCCTCAACTATGGGCTCTGAACTTGGTCAATTTACCAAAGTTGAGACAACTATGGAACAAAGATTTTCAAGGAAGGCTCTGCTTCAGTTCTCTAAGTTATCTAACCCTTTTTAAGTGCAACAACTTAAGACATGCTTTCGCTCCATCAATGGCTCGATGCCTTCCCATGCTTAAGTGGATGGAAATAAAGGAGTGTGATCAGATGGAAGGAGTGATTGCAGAGGAAAAAGGGGAGGGAAGTGCAATGGAGAAGATTACATTTCCGATTCTTTGTTGGATTGAGCTGGAACGCTTACCGAATATGACTGCTTTTTTTTTTAGCATGAATCATGCGTTGGAGTGCCCTGTACTACAAAAGCTGACCATTGCCCACTGCCGCAAGATGATAACGTTCACTTGGCAATCATTGATGAAAATTGAACAAGGCATTTCTTCACCTTTCACTCCACAGGTCGGTCTTTTTTTTTACAGAGTTAATGCTTCCCTTTTATTTTGTTCCGATGCTTTTGACAAATATACATACCTAGTAGAAAAATGGCAAAATAATAAGTTTTCACTTAATTCTAACACCAAAAGTGTAATGCTCTAAAATCCACGGAGATACCGTTGCGTAGTCTTATCTGAAGACCTGGATATTCTATCTCTCCAGTATCCACACTCCTACAATCGCTATTGGTGATTTAGCCTAAATACTGAGTTAGCACATCGCTGACTGAACAAGTAATCTGCTGCCTCTTCTAGGGATCAGAACTTCTAATAATTAGTAAGTGCTTTGTACTGATTTATGTGCATAACCTTTTGATATCTAGTAAGATAATTTTTTTTATAGTTCTAATTATCTTTTTAGAAGTGTTATGTTTGTGTCAGCTCAAAAAATCATATCATGCATAGTACTTTAAAATTGACTGGCTATCTTCTTAGCAATGTTATCACAATAACCATATAAAAGCATTTACTTTTTACGATCGAACCACCAAGTACTAAACATAAAATAGCATCTAAAGGGGCAAACACTTCTCGTATGGCCACTTCATATTTTCTTGCATAGAAGGAAACTTGCTGCATTATATTGAACATGGATAGCATGTCAAAAGGAACAAATCCAAAGACTGAAAAAAAAAGGGGAAAAGAAATTTAACAGAACAAAGTACCAAGGACAAGAAATTGTAAAGTATTTAAATACAATCTGCAAACTCACTTCACAATACTTTTGATTTAATTTAGGATAGCTTACCGTTAAAGTAAAAAATAAAAAGAAATATACAGGTACGCACCATCGTCTAATTTTTTTGAGGAATAAATATCAATTTCGAATTTATCTTGATTGAATTAAGTGAACACAAATATCTTTACCAAATTGATGTAAATATATATCACGTTTTTAAAAAGGCAATTAGCAAATGTCAACTGATCAAGTCAATCCTTTCTTCCTCTTCTTATGGCCTTTTCTGTTATATATTTTATATGGGTTTCAATTTTTTTTTGACGGAGGAAAATGCTTGTATTATTTTCCTATTCTAATGCTTCCGCCCAGTTTTTTTTATTTTTTATCATTATTTGTGACTAGGATGTTAAATCATAATAAATATCCACACATTTGTTTGCTCTTTATTCATAAGAGTCAGCAATAGTTATTCATTTGCTTTCAGTATAATTTCTTTGTTATATGCGAATTGTTACGTAATAATAAGTATCCATGTCACAAATAGTGACAGCATCAACCAACGGTTCCTTGCTCGTGTCACTAAAAAGCAAGGGAAGTTTGGAAGTTCCTTCTTTGAGGTTATAACTTTTGGTAATCATACTCATTGTGTCATTTTTCTCAATATGCCAGGTACTTTTTCCTCATGTTAAGTCGATGGTTCTCTCCCATGTGGACAGCTCAAACAAAGAGAAGGCTCTTGATAAACTTCAAGTGGAGTTTTGTGTCATCAAAGAAACTGGCCTCTCTAATGTTACATGATATGCCACAACTCAAGACCTTTTGCCCGACTTGTCATTTTTGAAGCAATTGTGAGTGACTCAATAAACTAAGCAGGTTGTCCTTTGCGGCATTTATTAACAAGTGGGCCTAGAGACGATCAAGAAGACCTTTCAAACCAAGAAGCATTCTCTTCATTTCAAAGTGCATGATAACAATTACTCTTATTCGGTTATTTCTGTGTTATTTAACACACTCAATAATCTCATATTTACTGCATGGTCATGTCACATTGTGATATCATAGAAAACATCATATCCCTTGCCTATTAGTTTGTCGACAGCATATGATGTTTCTAATATCTTTCAATATACTTTCCTTTGTGAACACCCATAAGATATTCCTACTTTCCTTTCTTATTTCTTACGACCTCTCCTTTCCCCAGTTTCCTTTTCTTTTGCCCAGTCGAAGAAGTGCTCCAATATCTCCATGTGTGATTCCTTGGTTTCCTTTTTTTTTAGATTGCCAAAAACCGCAAAATAATGCAAATGGATGAATCGGGGGAGGAAAGGATTTGATGGGCTCTTTTCCTTCTAATTATTCTGCTTTCTTTCCATAACCTCTCTCATTCGGCCAAGATTTCTCATTCATTACTAAACTGTGTACTTGTGAGATTTTGTGGGACCATTGTCAACTGTTCTAAAAGCTTAAGCTGTTAGATGAAAGCGTGGTTTATTATTTAAATATTCTAACACTCCCCCTCACGCTTAGTATGGTCTTTTTGCCTAGTACTAAGTGTGGAAATTTAATTGGGGAGGCAAATATGGGCCTGGAAGATTTGAACTCAGGATCTCTTAGTTTTGATACCATGTGAGATTTTGTGGGATCATTGCTAACTGTTCTAAAAATTTAAGCTGTTAGATGAAGACGTGGTTTATTATTTAAATATTCTAACAGTACTCACCGGATATCCAATATTTTCTGCCCATGATGCCTTTTGTTTTGCAGAAAATTCCTCAAACGCATGAGCGTATATTCTCATCGAAAATCTTTGCCGTAAACACGTCCAGAGAATCATGCGCCCATAACTGAAGTTTGACCAGAAACTCTTTCCTCTGTTTTACAATGATGGTCAAGTGAGGTCTTCAATGGGCTTGGACGAATGTCGTGCTCTTGCGGGCTTAATCCAATTTAATTGAGCTTAAAATCTTTCTGCTTTGACCTATTTGCCGCCCATTATAATGCAATTTTTTATGGGGTTTATTATAAAATGCTCTTGCAAACACAAATTAATGATATTTTTGTTTAGAATTGGGGCTCGACACCTAATTTTTTATGCAAGAAATGATTACATGGGCTGGTAAAATTTAGCTGTTAACAACCATGAAGAATGTGAAGAAGCGATCGGGACAATAATCACCTTCTTCAAGTTAATTACTCTTAGACTTCAGTGGAGTATGCTGTGGAATAAAGCCGGACCAAGGCTTTTTTTTTAGGTCGAAAGGACCAAGGCTTTGGTGACTGAGAGAAGCTCAGAAAGTTTCCAAAGAGAGTGCGCTTAAATACTAAGTTGTTTTGAATTACCCAAAAGAATTACTAAGTTTTATTAAGTGTGGCCGCAAAGTTTCTTTTCCTATGACTTTATTTTTTATTTAAGAGTCCATTTATTCTCAGAAAATATATGTTATGAAAATAATTTCCTAAAAATGATTAGTTATGTCGCTTGAAATAATTAGCCAAAATATTTTTTTCATTATTAATAATAATTTAGGGTCGTGCTTTTTCTACTCCTACTATTATGGTTAAAACACTCCTCATGACATTATTTTGGCAGTATTAACATTTGTGAGTCCCACCTTTTTTTAAGCATCCTTTTGTGTTTGATTCTAGTTCTGTTTGTTTCTTATTTGTCTTTTCTTGTGAGTCCCATTTTCCTGCTTCTTTATTTCTCTCGTTCTCTCTTAGTTCTAATCATGGTTCAAGCCCCGGTAGTATCTGTAAAAGAAAGAAAAAAGAACACTCCGTGGTCTGCCTCTGTCACTTGATATCCAAGTCATGTCGCACTTATCAGTTTTTGAATCCCTAACCAAAGTTTAATGCCCCAAAACACAATAGACCTAAAGGCTCTCACATTGAACTTCTTCACAGCAATGAAGTTCGTAATCACCTTTTTAGCCTTCTCAATTACCCACTGGCGGCAACTTGGGGACCAATATTGGCACGGAAGTAGAAGAGAGTGCAGGGTCGACGAAGAATATATATGGTTGTGCACGTAATGCTTTCAGGCTTTTCTGGCAATTCCTTACTAGTTTATGTACAAGTGGGAGCTGTACAGAAAAATTACTATGCGTATAAGTAAGTAAATGTACGTGAATAAAAGATAATTTTCTCTTCTTTTCCAGTTTTGAGTTTTGTCTATTTTCTGTACAATTGATTGTACCCTATATAAGTTGTCGATTTTAAGTTGTGGGTACTGAATATTTTCATCCCTTAGGAATAATTGTCAATTACGAAAAAAGATATGTAAAAGAAAAGTGTCTCTGTTTCCAGAAAAGAAACGAAAAAGGTGCAAAAACAATCTTATATATAAAAAAACGTACATATACACTTCATCGGTCTCATTAATGAGGTGTAATTACTAATTAGTCATTTTGTATAGAACCATTAAAGTGAGGTTCTCAGAAATAAATAAGTACTATGATTAGTAAACTTAATAAAGAGAAAATGGAAAGGCATCTTCCATGAACCTTCAGTTTTTTTCCAATGGAGTTATTTATGCAGCTCAAAAACTATGCATATTGACAAGATCAATAGATCGGTGTCTCCTAGATATCAATGGAGTGGTTGGAATTCTTTGGCACATGATAATCCTCATCAGGTGCAGCAATTACTTACGCTATATAATAACAGGAGACACGCAAGTCTATTCTTCTAGGAGTGGTCCTAAGTGAACATGCAAGTGTGGTGATTCGATCAGGTTTTGAGCAAGCTACCTTCGGGGTTAAAAGATAGGTGCCACTTTGTTTTCTAGAAAGAAAACTAACCCAATATAATAGTGAATATTCTTAATTTTTCCTTATAAAAGAACTCTTCATTTCCTAGATGCTAACTCTTAATTTTGCCACACTTGTCTCAATCTACATTCGAAGTTGATTTTGCTGCTAATGTTTTAAACGAGTGGACTAGCCTTCTTCGTTTTTCTTTGACTACTGGGAAGGTTTGGAGATTATTTCTACACTAGAAATTATTACTTATTTAAATACCAAGCTTAATATCACAAATATATGTTTGTTCATGTAAAAAAGAATTTAGATATTGGGACTGAAAAACTAGGTTCATTATTAAAGTGTAGATTCAAATGATGAGGCATGATTAATTAAAATCTAACATAAGAAGTTCTGGGTCACAGCCTGGGAAGAAATTTTAGTTGACGGTCGAGGCATAATCAACTTTTAAAGTAATTATTTAAGGTTTTTCTATTTACGCAGATTGGAAAAATAATTCAGTTAAGTGCCAAACAGACTATGCTCTGTTCAACGACGGAGATAGAAAAAGTTCAGCGGGGGGGACGACGGAGAGACCGAAACGAACCTGGATGACGGGAAGGGAGGGGAGGCCGAGATCGTCGCGCACGTTCTTGATGAGCGCTTCCATCTTCTCCCCGTACGCCTCCGCGTCGTGCTGCGTGGAGGCGTCGCTCTCGCCTTGGTACCACAGCAGCGCCTTGATCTCGCCGCCGCCGTCCCTCGCGCTCGCCCTCGGCCTCCTCACCATGCTCTCGTACAGCTCCTCCCCGCGCCCCCACTCAGGGATCGCCGTCCCCCCAACCGCGCACGGCACCAGGCCCAACGCCATCCCCGCGACCCCGCCGCGCTCCCTCACCGCGTTCGCGAAGGCCATCCCCGGCCCCACGCCGCAGGTCTTCCGGGTGTCGATGTCGCGGTGGAGGGACTCCCGGGCCTCCTCCCACCGGAGGTCGGCGCTGAGCCGGAGGACGGATGACGGAGGGGTCGGGGCGGCACTCCGGGGGGACGACCCCGTCCCAGCCTTGGTGGCGGGTGACGCCGCCGCGGCAGGCCATGTTGCTCTGGCCGGAGAGGATGAAGATGTGCTTGGCGGGCGGTGGCGGCGGCGGCGGCGGTTGCGCCGTAGCGGAGGTGGTGGCGCTCGTGGAGGGGAATTTGTTGGAGAATTGAAGGACTCGATCGACAATCGAAGGAGGAGGAAGAGTGAAGCTTTTTATTTTTATTTATTTTTACCCCCAAAGTTTTGTTTTTGTTTTGATTTATTTTTTACCCAGAAAAAAGAAGGAAGCTTCTTTAGTTTGGAGGAATGCCTGCAACATTCTGGTACGTGTGGGGCCGTGCGCGTGCGCTGATCTGACCGTCCGTGTGTCTGAGCATTTCTTCCTTTAGGCGAAGCTTCACGTGAAAGCTAGGTTTTTTTTTTTTTTTTTGGTCGATACGTGAAAGCTAGGTTACACATTGAGAAAAGGGGAAAAAGCAATTGCTATTCTACTTAAAAAAGAATTTTTGTGGCTCATTTTTCTTCTTATTTAATTCAGTTAGAATCAGCCAAACGTTTCGAAACATGTGGGGTTCATATGTTGTATCATATAATTTTCGAGAATTTAAAGTGACTTTCCCATGTCGAAATTTGAGGAAATTGCATTTTGGTTTGTTGTCAATGCATATCATAGATCATGCGGTGGGATTTAGCAATTGCTTTTGATGCTTGATTGTGTGTTGCTTCCAGCAAAGATGATCGTGGAGTTCATGTTGATGGCTCAAAAGGAGAAGTTGAAGCAAAAGATTCGATCGATGGAGGCCAGAGAGAAATGAATGTTGAGCGTGGAAAATATTTTTAGGAGTATGGTTATTTTTTTTTATTTGGTGACGTATAATTGAAATTTTTTTTTAATATTTGGATCTCATCAGAAAATGATATCAAATTCATGACTTTATCTCTAAAAAAAAAAACCGAAATTTTTAAATATTTTATTTTAAATTTTTTGAAGTTTTAATTATTTTTATTTTTAAATTACATTATTTTTTTATTTGTTATTTTATTTTTATTTTTACTATTTTTCCTTCTTCTTCTCCATCACTCCTCCGCTTCCTCATGTACCATCCTAGGCTACTTCCTCTAGTGGTTCATCCCTGACCGGCTTGCGAGGAGAAAGCTTGTCGGCCGTCCCTATGGTCGACAACGAGCAAAGAAGAAGCAAAAAGAAAAAGAAAGAAAATAAAAAAATAAGAAAATAAGAAATAAAAAAAATCAGATTTTTCAAACATAAAAAATTTCAATTTCAATTTCTAAATTTTTTTTTTTATAAGAACAATTGATTCGTTAACCAAGCTTTAGTAGATTCGGAAAACGTTTTCTGATTCTTTTAAAGAAAAAAAATCATTTTCCTGAATTTAAGTTTTTGTAGGCAAACCTTTTCCATTAATTAGGAAAATATTTTTCGTTGGCTCATTTTCCTAAATGATTCAAACATCGAAAAAATGAGGAAAATGTTTTCCACGAAACAAATAAAACCTTTTGAATCAAGTTGGAGATGTGAAAGAGAGAAGCAAAGGTGAACACTTGGAGCTGATGACATTGGTTTTAATATCCCATTGTTTTCTCACGTTATCAAAGATGTCGGAGCCAACTTCAATACTTAGGGTATATTTGTTTGAGTAAAACATTTTTTGGGCAATTAGTTTTCTAGACCTTTGCCCGTTTGATTTGCTGAAAAGGATCAGTCAATAGAAAATTATTTACTGTCAAAGAAAATATGCATGCTTGAAATTAGAAAAATGAATTCTTTAACCTGAAAAGGGGGAAAATATTTTCTTGAAAAATGATTTCTCGGAAATCATTTTTTTAATAGAAAGATTGTTAATAAGAGACGCACTCAGGGTATTCAATGAAGGATGAAGAACGCAGAGCAGAATTCTAATAACATATCGGAAAGTCTTGCTTCGAGACGGACTCTTCTTTCTACTTCTTTTTCCAATTCTATATAATTTTCGTACAATTTCTTAACAGATTTCCCAATTGGAAATGAAATGTTTTAGAAAAATCTCCCTTTGATGGTCAGCGTTTTTCCTTATTTCGAGCCATCAGGGTCCATCGTGAAGAAAAAGAGATAATAATTTTGTTGAAATGGAGGAAACCTGCGTATAGTTTTTTTTATGAAATTGTCCAACCATTTTGTTTCAGCAAAAAATGCAATTTTGTGCACTCGATTTAATAGAACAGCACGTAACTATCCGCCCCATAAATAAGCATGAATCAAGCTTTATCGACGTCTTTTACTTAAAAAAGTTTGAAAATTCATAACAAGTGTCTATTCGATAAATCATCCGGTTCTTATTTGCCATTATCACATATACTTGAAAAAAGCGTCAGAAAAATCTTAAACCTATTGTATTTGTGCAAATTTAATCCTAAAACTTTTAATTGTGCCAATTTACTTCTAAACATTTTGACTTATAGTCAATTTGGTCATTTCGGCTAATTTTGATCAAATATTGCTAATGCACGATCGGCGTTGACATTGACATTTTAATAATTTTCAATTTTTTCTTTTTTAATTTTTTTTCTTTTTTTTTTCCCCTCATTCTTTTGATGGCCAGCATTGCCATGGCCGATGAGGGTGGCTCTTGCTGCCATAAGCAAGCATCAGCCTCACCTAGGCCTAAGCAATGCTCGACGAGGCCCTTTTGGCCTAGGCAAGGGTTAGATTTGATGAGGCCGACCCTCACCCAGTCGATGACAAGCGCCAGCCATGCCATATAGCTTGGCTGGCGTTAACGTCAGCAATATCCAGTTAAAATTAGCTAGAAGTACTGAATTGGCTCTAGGTCAAAAAGCTTAGGACTAAATTGGCGTAATAAAATTTTAGGACTAAAATAGCATCAATATAATAGATTTAGGACTTTTCTGACACTTGTCCCCATTTACTTTGTTATGTATTTTAAACAATATATCTTAATAGATGAAAGGTCAAATAACTTCGACTAGCAATCAAGATCTACAAATTTATAATATATTTTAATTTTTTGGAAAGGCTTTCTCAAGAGATTATAGAAGCACTTGTGTATAATAAGGAATCTCTTCATTGTATTGCGACCCGACCTCGGTGCCTCAGCCTCTTTTTAGGGAACCTGGGCAAAAGGTGAGTTTACAGATATTTGTTCAAGTGGCAATCCTTAAGGCGCATCACATAAAGAAGATTTGAGGACATTATCTTTAATGTTAGTCCTTAAGGTCCATCAATCGAGAACGTGAGCTCTCCCAAGTTCATATCTCCCATAACAATAATTTATTTTAGAGTTTTTTAAGCACCCTAATAATTTAAATTAGGAGTCACCATTGCCTCGTTTTTTGAGGTCTGTTAGATTACTCAATTAAGGGTCAAGAGTGTTTCCTTGGTTTACGCTAATATTTTTATCAGTGTCATTTTGGTAGTTAATGGTTTGATTGTTACCTAAGGTGATCATGCATTTGTTTTTACATTTTTGTGCAAATTATTTGAATGCATTGAAGGGTGACCGCACGTGGATGGTTCGTTCGAACAATTTAAGCTATAAAAACATGATATAAAATAAAACATACAAGTAATGAAAGTGCATTGCAAGAAAGTAAACACCCAAGGCGGTTAAGGAAGAAACTATCCTAAGTGCATGAAAAATAAAATCCACAACTTGTTGGGCATTATTACAAAATTTGAATTGAAAACCCGAGACATGTTTGGGATGAAATGGGTATAACAAAAGGGACCAGATTGGACATCGGTCTATGGCTGCCTCCTCCTCCAGATGTCTTGATGAAGTGGTGTCCGTTTACCCAAACTAAGGTACTACTCATATAATGCATACACCAACCCTCATATTCCAAGCAATCACAATCAACGAACAAACAAGGACATTCAATTGGCAAAAACAGCCTCGAGGTCGGCCTTTGATTTGTGCACGCATTGACCCATTCTAAACCCTCTATGATTGATTGAGTTGTGATCATTGGTAACTGGCCATCCTTTGTGTTCACAAGCGGTAGTCAATACCAATTGATCCCTAAATTAGGGTCTAAAAGTTTTCCCATGGTTTCCCACGCACATGTATTAGCCCTACACATTCATCTAGCAATCACATGCATATGAATTAAGCATGCATTCAGACCAAATGATCTTTTTTCTCAAACCATCAAGCAAAGTGAGTAAGTCCAAAATAGGATCACTTGTTAACTAATTTGGAAGTTCGGATCATTTAGTTTTATAAGCATATGACCAACAGTTCCAAACAGTGCAAATCAAGTGTCATTTGAAAGCTAAATATGTGTAGAACAAATGTCCAGAAGACCATTAAACCCATTTTTGAACCATTTGATCCGAAATGGATGATATCCCAAAGGGTTCAGGACCCGACCCGGTTTGCTGAACTTTGAAAAATTCAGGAAAATTAAGAAATGGCTTTGGAATGGCATAAAAAAATTTTGTGCAGCTAGAACAAGATGTGAAGAACAAACTCTCAGTTTTGAGTTTTTCAAAATTCATGACCAGTTGATACAGAAAAATAAATTTAGGGATGGATGTTGAAATCAAATCAGTTTCAGGGACATCTCGAACCCTATGCAGATTGTTTGCAACCAAGGTCCTCAAACATTACAATTAAGTCAATTAATACCGCGAATTAGATAAAAACGAGATAAATTTGGAGGATTGTTTACGCTTATGTGAGTGGCGGAACGAATACAGGTTGCGTGCCCAAACCACACGCTTGAATCCACTCTATGGATCGAACTCGACCTAGCCTACTTGGAAAGGGCGGGATGATGAAATTTGTGATCAGTCTCTCACATTTCAGTATGCACCTATGAAATCGATGCCGTCGAGCCTTGCGTGACCAAGCTAAGTCCTCGGATGAAAGAGAAGAAAACTGCGGTGCTTATATATTTATATATTATACATGAGAGTCATATCATTAACATATAAATGTATGTGGATTCTTGTAAATTTCTAACAAATTAGTAGGTGTTTGGTATTTAAAGACATGATAGTATTAACAAACATGTTGTATTCAGATTAGGTATAAATTTAACATGAGTAATTTACTACACGAGATAATTACAACATAAAAATATCAATTGTTGGTCCAACGATAGTTAGATGAGACAGTAAAATACCGATGACATAGCTCAAAGAAATTTCCATAAAAAGATGGAGATTGGATATATAGTTAAAATCTTAACAAAGATAAATTTCAACATAGTAGGATTTTGGTGCACGAGAGAGAGCGTGAAAACATAAGAGGTTATACTGTTGTGACTTATCCTTGAGGGGCTGCCTTTACGAGAATAGGTTTAGAGGTATTTGTTTATGAGATGAGTCCAATGGCATGTACAAATGATGATATTGGATGGACCATTATTTGCTAACGCCGCATATGACTCATCAATCACAAAGATAGACTCTCTCAAGTTCATACCGCCTGTGACATTGTGTTGCGACCAAATTTTCGGGTGCACCACCTAAAATTAGGCTAATGGATTGCTAAGTCTAGACTTAGTTCGGACTCTTCCAAGCCCATACCAACTCGCGACTTAAATTCAAATATCTAGCATGCAAAAGGGAGTCGTCACTAATCAATTTGTGGTAGGTTGATTAAACACCTAAGTAAAATAATGGGAGAATCATTTTACTCCTACGAACAAGAGATTTTGGGTACGGGGACTTAGTTACACTAGTCTATCCTAGTGCCATTTCGGTACATTTTTCTTTTATTTCGAAAAAATGTTTTGCATGCAGTTTAAATTGATTTTAATTCACTTTCCTAACTTGTGAGGCGATCATACGGGTGCGCATACCACCAATTTAACACTTAGGAAATCAATTAAATAATGCAGAACTTATCTCAAAGCAACAAAAGCATTGCAGTGTTAGATCAGAATTCACATTAGCAATCATAAATATGATTTCTAATTAACAAGCAATCACTCAATTTTTGCTTTCACTTTTTAACGAGAATATAGTCCATATGCAATGCAATGCTTCTAATATAAAATGAAATAATATGGCATGGCAAAATGTCTTAAACTATATGAATGAGTAAAGATTTTTTTTGTGATTTTTTTAATGAACATGCAATAATTAAATATGCAATATAAATTAACCAAAATGACCTAATTCTAATGACGAACAATTTCTAATTAAATGACCCGAGCAATAATCACTAAATGACATGCATTTCATGAACCTAATTCTACATGACGTGCACATGATTTTTATTTTTTATTTAACGAAAACTCGTAATTAAAATTACCATAAATACAAATCTAACTCAAGCGAAATACTATCTATTCTAAATGCTTTCTAAACATGCATTAAAAAAACCCTATCATGCAATTCATCTAAAGATCTATCTAGACTTGAAATGCAATTTTTATCTAATATGCAATGACGCGCAAAGAATGCCATAATTCTATTTTTTTCCTCTTTTTTTTTTTATGAAATTCGAAATTAAAATTAAACATGCAATTCAGATAATAATAAAAAAACTAACATCCTAAATGAATGCACTTTTTTATTTTCTTTTTCATGACTCAAAATAAAATCCCTATCTTAAACATGCAAGATAATTATAACAAAAACAAACCTAATCTTAATTCAAACTTTTTTTGGATTTTTTTATTTTATGAAAATAAAACTGACTCAAACACCACGACATCAAATCAAACAAGATAAGATTGATATTCAAAAATTGGCGAACCATATCTCGCACATGAGATCGGGTTGTCCAATTTTTAAAATTAAATCGCTAATCGAATCTCGAGCATGAGATCGGATTATCGATTTTTGTAAGGGTTGCAAGTCAGATTTCGAGCGTGAAAATTGGACTGTTAATCCCTAATTCGATAGGCTCCTCGAGTTGTAAATATCATGACATATCAAGGTTTTTCGATAAGATACATCAAGGAATACTTCGAACAAAGAAATAAAATAAATAATATAAAACTACCTAATTTGAATTTTCTCCAAATCCGGGTTTAGCAACCGGGCTCGTGAATCGCGATGACTCGGGGATGGGTCACCATGGCGGTGCTCGCAACACTGTCTCAATAGAGTTCGTCATGAACGCTTGCGGTGGATGGCAGCAAGCTATCGTTGGTGCCAATAAGACACTCAGGTGCCCTGCAAAGAAAACAAAAAAAAAAGATCCGGCGTCATGGATGGGCTCCTAATAGTCCTTGGCTTGGTGTTGTCTGTTCTCCCTCTGTTCTCCCTGGTGATCGGCAAGGTGGCTGGCAATGGCAAGCAAGGGACCAAGGGTTGTGAACGGCTCTCAGTTTTCGATGGTGGGTGGAGGAGATCACCGTTGACTTCTCAATTTGGTGATCAATGACCAATTCTTCAAGGCTTGTTGTCGTGGAGTGGTCATGATTGGGAGCTGTAACAAGAGCGTGGCAACAGATTCTCGGAGCATGCTCAATTAGGCATAGTGTGGAGCTGTTCTCGTCAAAGCACGCGTGGTAGCTGCTTGCTGGTCATCGTCTCGTGACTGGGTGTGGGGAGCAGCGATAGATTGGCAGCTCATCGTCTCAGCCCGGCAAGCTTCAAATCGTCGTTGGGCTGAGCAGGGGACGATGGGCTTGAGGTGGTGATGCGCCAGCAGGTGTGACCACAAGAGCTTGGCTGTGGCAGCACGGTGGTCATTGGGATCTCGACCAATGGGCTTGGTCGAGGGACGCTACTAGAGATTCCTGCAAGTCACCTCGGTAGAGGTGTCGAGATCAACGTGGTGTAGTATTCTCGGTAAGATGAAGTCCAGGAGATGAGAAGATGGAATTGTCATAGTGAACCAAGTGGGAACGTGATCATCATCTTCAAAGTGTGATTCTCCTCTGGCAGTATATGAGCCCCTTTTTGGCGTACTCTCCAATGAGCAAGTTTTCTCTTTGCACCTTCGGAACCTCAAGAAGAAAGAATAGAAAACTCTCTTTTTGTGGCCGTATCAATACGCGTGGCCATGTATTCAATATGTGGCCCCCCCGAACCCTACGCGTTCCTCATCTATTTATAGGCTACCGATTAGTTTTTTTTTTTTTAAATTTTTTCGAATCGATATCCGCAATATTCGCTTTGTCGAACGCAATATCACTTGCCCTATCCAAAAACAATTCATCATATCTCGAACAAAAAAATTCGAATTTCTAATTTTTCACGAGATAATCTTTTGATCATTAAAAAAAAAAAACATGGGATTGGGCCAACCTGCTCGCTTCGTGGGCCTAGTCCATCTAATTTGAACCCATCCGCCACCGGTTCAATAAAATGCAAAAAATGCAAATAACAAAAATAAATGCAACCTAAATCTATATGCTATGCAATTAATAAAATTAACCCCTAATTTTCTGTACAATAAATAAATAAACTAAATCGCCAAAATTTAGGTGTCAACACATTATATTTTCTATTTTTAGCTTGAATTAACCCTATGAAAATTCTAATTAGAAGTTGCCACTAGCCAATTAAGGTTTGTTAGAAATCAATTGAGACACTAATTAAGACGCATGAGTGTCGTCTCAATTTCTACATAACCAAAGATTGTAGAATTGGGACTTGATTACACTAGTTATACAACTACTACTCTTTCGATACCTAAACTTTTTATGTTGTCAACTAAAGTGTTTTTCATGTAGTCTTTTCATCAATTTTAGGACTAATACACTAAGTGTTCATGCAATATTTTAATAAAAATCCCAACCGTGCTAAAAGAGAAAACAACAACCAATGAGTTGAAATTGTGCAATCAAGTATAATCAAATTGAAGTGCACGAGCAATGAATTAAGCATCGTCTCTAAAAAGAAAGCAGTGCAATTAATTTGGGTTTCCAAATTTTTTTAAGGATTTTGACATTTTATTCAAGACTAGAAAAATGTCCATTCGAAAAGAAAATTCTAAAATTGATTCAAAGCTCTAAAATCTAATGGAGTCAATTAAGGTCTTTTTTCCAAGCATTTTTCCAATTTTATTTTTTGGGAATTTTTCATTTTTTATTTTATATAATAATAATTATTTTTAATATTTTTTTATTTTTTTATTTTTTATTCTGAAAATGGACTTCGGGCCGTGTCAGGAAACGCAGTCCGAACCTACGGGTTTGACCCGGACCCTAAAGGTCCAGATTGGGTCCAAATTCGGACCAGCCCTCGGGCCTGGTCCGAATATCAAATTCAGTCCATGAGTATCCAACCCAATTTACATACTCGGCCCATAAATTTCTAAACCCACAGTGCCTAGTTCAAGCCATCTAATGGGCTTAGCCTTTGTAGCAGCTCGAGCCTAACTCCCCAAGTTCTGGCCCGTAATCAATCTAGCCCAATTCCAGCTCACCAGTAGGCCAAGCCCGACCTCCAGCCGGGCCATCTGATCCGAATTTTTTTGTTCATTTCAGATTTCTTTTATAATTTTCATTATTATTTTATTTCTTCTTCCTCACACCATCTTCTTCCCCGACTCCACATGCACCGACAGCGACGCCCTCTTCTGACTAGCTTTTGTCGAAGCTCCGGCCATCACCAGATCAACCTACGTTGATCATCCACTTCGACCGCCATTGGACCACTATATCGGCCGCCATTGATCTATTGTTGGTGACAACCGAGACAAAGTCATTCTAGAGCAGCTGCCATTTTCCGGCCAAAACAACATCCAAAACTTTTCGTACGATACAATTAATACATCTACATAGCAAGTGGAAGAAAATGGGGACCTAATTGTACCAAACTCAAACTCCGAGCATCACTAGGAAGTATGGAGGTCTTCGGCTCTGTTGATACTTGAACATGCTTATCACGAGAGGAAATATGACAAAAGACAAACTGGAATCACGTGCATGTCATGCATATGGTATTTGTTACATGCTTGACTATTGACAAGCACAAGAATAAATACCCAATCAGCAATGAAAAGGTGAAGGAATGCCACATGTCCAGTTATTGAAACGCGATGACAGAAAGTTGATAACTGCTCGAATAGGTTTTGGTGGCAAACTTGTCGATTGAAGCACTTAAAATATTGCTCAAGATACCAGAATAAGAAGCATCGAGGATACACATTATTGAGGAGCAATTGCTATTTGAAGACTTAATTATGAAATTGCCATCGATAGCCATATAACTTCTAGAGGTCAATTGAGACAGATCTAAAGAAGGTGGGTGAAGTAATTTGTGAGGAAAAAGGGGATACAGACAAAGTCAAGAGCGGTTATTAAGTGTGCGAATGATAAGCATTCTGTTATAGACATCAATTTCTATTCTTGAAATAAAATTTTCAATTTTTTTTTCCGAATAAATTTCTGAACAAAAATACACATTTGATAATGACACAAATTTTTTGTTCTTAGAATATAAATTCATTTAATAATGATACAAAATTTCTCTCTCTTGAGCAATGGTAGGTGGGCTGCCGACTAATAGTAAGGGCAAGTGATGAGAAGAGTTTTAATTTCTCAGAAATAGCATTTTTATTCCAAATGTAATTTTTGAATGAAAATTTTGTTCTAGAAGTAGAAAAAAGAAATTGTGTTATTAAACGGATTTTTATTCTAAATCTATTTTTGATAATAGAAGAATAGTTTTTGAAAAAAAATTAAATGATTATCATAAGCGCTCTAAAGATACACAACTACATAGAAGTTGCCATGTTATGTTATAAATGCCACTAGTTATCCAACGAGGAACCCCAAATAAACCAATCAAAATGTTATCTCTTTATCTTTCCTTTTCCTATACTACACTTTAATTTCCAAAGTTGTGGCTTTCAAATTCCCATCATCAATTAGATTTCGACGTGTATCTATATCCTGGTAAATTGTCATTGATTAGATCCTGGTGTTGTATCCCCTATCTTAGTCCATTGTTGTTGATTAAATTCCTTCGTCGTATCTCATTATTTTGGAGCAATGTTGTGATTGTTTTTTGGCATTGTATTCACGTATCCTCAATTTCTGTCGTTAATCGAATTCCAACATAGTGGCATGATTCAAGTTTGATTGTGTAATCTGTGGGCCTTGTTGCCGATTAAATTCCAACTTAGCCCAGTATTGTATATACGCAGCAGAAAATGTGAACCCTAATTCTGATTTCAACGCAATATTCAGCCTAGACGTAGTACATAAGACTCTAACTCAGCAATTTTTCATGGTAAACAAGCCTCAGATTTATTAAGATTTGTGCAAGATTTCATTGAGATTAAGTACATCACTCCAAGCTTTAACAAAGCAAAGTGAAACAGGGCCGAAAAGAGGGAAGTTCACCTGCTTCGTGGCTATGAAGGGCAATCAATGCCGGGGAGGAGGAATCAACCATGATGACAGAGACGACGATGTCGAAAATTGTCGACTATTTGATGGTGACAGCAACAGAGATGAGTCACAGAGCAAGACGACGACCTGGGCGATTGGAAAATGATGATCGTCTCCGGCTGAGTCGATGGTCATAGGTAAGATCTCATTAGAATTCTCCCCATCGTCGTCTCTCCCTCTCCGCTCCTTTTGTCGTATCTGTGAGAGAGAGAGAGAGAGAGAGAGAGGCTGGACAGAGGGACGGGTTGAGAGAAAAATAAAGATAAGGGCACAGGCTTAGGGAAGAAGGGAACAGGAGTAAGCAAAAGAGGCTGGGCCCAAACGAAGAGAAAAGAAAGGCAAGAGCAAAAAGGGGCTAGGATCAACCGGGCCGGTCCCTAGCAAGTCAAATCGAATCGGCCCCTCGTTTTTTTTTTTTTTTTTTTTTTTTTGGGACATATTTTCTAACAATTTTACTATTTCACCTGATTGACCCTCTTATATCCTATTTTGGCCCATTTACAATTTTAAAAGCAGATTATATGGACTAGCAAAATTAGGAGTTAACAAATACTAGTAAGAAACTTTTGATAGTTACTCGCCACTCATAGGTAATTAAGCCGAGGGAGGAGAGTGAAACTTCTTAATTTTAAGCGAAAGGCTCAAAAAAGTCATGAGTTAATCAAGTCTTAACGTTTATTCATTGTAGCATGATTATATAGATGAGCATGGAAGAGCCCTCTAAGCATGAGTAATTTTCTAGACTCATTACAAAGACAAAACTAGTTTTACTGGATAGCATAAAGACCTAAGAACCAAGAAATACAATAATGATATTTATAAGACCTTGAAAATACGAGAAATTTGATTGGCTGTAGGTCTCCAAATTTTTCCTACTTCCAAAGTTACTGAAACAATGTTCTTCAATGAATGCTTTGGCATCAAACGCTTCTCCTGCAAGGAAACTCATCCCCGAATTCCCTTTGTCTTCATCTTCAAAATTAAAAGTAGCCAATTTGCATATGGACATATGAGTAGTGGAGTTCCTTATGAGTGTGGATAGACATAAAATTCTCCACCATAAATTTATAACATTCATGGTTGTTACGTGGGCCAAACAGTTTTCAAAGTATGTTTATCCACACACTTAGAATCCATTCCTCAAATCGAACGCAACTCAGCCCACCTCAAAAGGATGGGAGGACAAAACTTTGACACTATTCTCTCACACCACGACACGTAACTATAGAATCGATGCCCCCGAGTCTTGCATGACGAAGCGGAGTCCTTGCATGAAGGAGGAGAGAACGTGAGGCGGGCCTATGGTGTGAAATGCTAGAGGTACAGCTAGCAAGTGGCCGAGGCGGACTTGGGCACGAGTGGTGAAGTGAAGGTGGTCGTCCTTGAGCAGCAGCCCCTTTGCGTCAATGGACACGACGTTCAAGAGCTTGATTCCAAGCTACGCCTGTCTCACTCTATCATGTACCTCATGTCCCTTGACGTGATTGTGATTTATACATCATTCGATTTACCGCAATACTTATTACATGCGTGCCGATTAAAAGAACTTATGCTTACTTTCATATTTAATTTCTTAAATGAAAATATAAATTCTCTACATGAATTTGATGAGAATTTGGGAAACCGTCGAGGCAACTTCGGATTGACATACCCAATTAAGGACAATATACATTTACAAATTGATTGAAATTTCTCTTTATTTTGAGAGAAAATGCTTGCGAGTTTAGAGCAATTAACGTTCCGCAAATGTTATGGAGACAAGACCTTATGGAGAGTCCTTTCAAGACGTATGGGATTATGGAGACTTGTTCTAATCTCAAACTCTTGACTTTGGCCAATTGGCCCCAACAAATAATCAATTCAAACGTCTAGTCTAGCACGTGATCATTCAGGCCTAGCTGCAACAATCAAAAATCAAATCTTAATTTCAGACCCGGACAAAGCATCAGCTCAAAAGATTGGGACGTGGATGCCAACTCAGATGATGTAGATCTCGAATCTTGACGCACATCATGAGTTTGCATTCTCTTTAATAAACCAGTCTATCCCACTACTTGTCCTATTGTACATTTAGTCACAATGGTCACTACTTTTGGCCGAAAGCATTTCAATTATTGTCCTCCCATCTAATAAAGTTGTCGTAAAAAAGCATCTTACTGGTGCACCTATGGTCTTATCTTGACTATAAGCATCTTGCAAATGCTTATGCGCAAAAGTCTATGATGCCCTCGGCCTTTTCTATGTAAGGCTAACTTCGAGGAGAAGTTGGGGTAAGAGTTGTCTAAGTCCTCTCCCCCAGCTGATTGCATTAGAGTTATAATTATCTTGTTAGTTCAATAAGAAGAGATAATGATGATATGCTCTCCGCTTGTCACTTCATGGATAAGAAAGTGTCTAATTCTTGAGTGCCTTATGGTATACATTAATAACATCTAGAGATTAAAAGCCGACTTGTAAAAAGCCAAGAAAAGATCTTACTCGTGGAATAGCATCTTCGTCTCAGATAATCACCAGTTATCACACTCTCCTCATTAGGTAATGTATGACCATTCCTCACATTCATTAATCACGTGAATCCTATCATCATGGCCACGTAATTGTGATACAAATAATTTTAGATTTGTATCATTTACTTTCTTTTCTCTAACATTACAGAATCAAGAATTAGGTAATGTATGACCATTGCTCACATTCGTTAATAATGTGATTCTATCATCGTGATGACGTGATTACGGTTCAAATAAATTTTAGATTGGTATAATTTACTTTCTTTTCTCCAACATCACAGAATCAAGGAAACTACTCTCTTTTTTTTTAACACGGCGGTTTTCGCAATCATTATGTCGCCTACTGAGGGCCCCACCCCACACCTCTGCATAACCATGAGCTAAAGAACTACCATCACCAATTCAAAAAATTACAAGCAAGACATCGATAAAAACAAGGGCCATGTCGAAAAGAATGAGATTTATGACACGTTTAGCTGCAATAGTGTCACTCTATTACAAATTTATTGCAGATTGACTGCCTATTAAAGTGCTTTTCGCAGTAATAATTATTATAACGTAATTTTTATGTCCCCGTCTTTTTCTTCCCACTCACTCTACTAAGAAAAATTTATTCATTACTAAATTTATTTATATTGTTTAAGTGAGAACACCAATTGTAAATTTATATGAATTAATCACATATATGATTAATTAGTGTGATTAATTAGTAAAATATTAAATAGTACGTAAATAACTGGTATAATTGTTACTAAGTTTCTTGATGATGCGCAAATTTTTTATTGAGTTAAAAATTATTGATACGATAATAATTAGAAAAATATTAGTTAATCACAAAAATTATTTCAACCACATGTTTATATCGTTTAATTTAAATGGAAATTAAAGACAGGTTGAATAGACCTAGATGGCGGCAAGGGAGAGCGGGTTGAGATCGTTGCGCACGTTCTTGATGAGCGCCTCCATATACCCCCGGTACGACAGCAATGCCTTAATCTCCCTGCCGTCGCCGCCGCCATGCCGTCCCCGTCCCTCACCCTCCTCGCCATGCTCTTGTATAGGTGCTCCTGTGCTCCCACTCCCGTATCGCCATTCCCCCACTGCACATAGCAGTAGCTCCACCCCCGCGCATTCCCTCGCAAGCGTGAACAAACCATAACTCTTATGTGTGTCTGATATTAATATTGGGTGGTATGGATTTTTCTTACCTCAAAAGTTAACTTAAAATATAAAACTTTTTATTATAATTATAAACCGATGATTAGCCTCTTTTACAATCGATATAGGACAACCTCAATATCAATGTTGCCGTGGAGGGGTTCCCGGGCCTCCTCCCATCGGAGGGCAACGTTGAGGCGGAGGACAGAGTGGTTGGGGCAACACTCCAGGGGATGACCCCGTCCTAGTAGTGGTGGCGAGTGACGCTGCCGTGGCTGGCCATGTTACACTAGCCAAAGGGGATTGATATGAAATCCTTCACCATAAACTTATAACATTCATGATTGTTACATGGGCCAAATGGTTTTCAAAGTATGTTTATCCACACACTTAGAATCCACCCTTTGAATTGAACACGACCTGGCCCACCTCGAAAGGACAGGAGGACGAAACTTTGACATTATTCTCTCACACCACGACATGTAACTACAGAATCGATGCTCTCGAGTCTTGCGCGACAAAGCGGAGTCCTTGCATGAAGGAGGAGAGAACACGAGGGGGGCCTATGGCACGAAATACTAGAGTTATGCATCGGCTCTCGAGTGATCGAGGCAGACTTGGGCATGAGTGGCGAGGTGAAGGTGGTCGTCCATGAATGGCAGCCCCTTCACGTTGATGCACACGACGCACACGACGCTCGAGAGCTTGATTCCAAGCTGTGCACGTCTCACTCTATCCATGTACCTCCCGCCCCCCGACGTGGTTGTGACTTTTACATCATTTGATTTCGTGCAATAGTTATTACATACCCGCCGATTAAAAGAATTCATGATTATATTTATATGTAATTTCTTAGATAAATAGATTTTCTACATGAATTTAATGAGAATTTGACAAACTCTCTAGGCGAATTCAGATTGACATACCCAATTAAGAATAATATTCATTTACAAATTGGTTGAAGTTTCTCCTTATTATGAGAGAAAATGCTCGCGAATTTTAGAGCAATTAAACGTTCCTCCAATGCTATGGAGACTAGACCTTATAGAGAGTCCTTTCAAGACCCATGGGATTATGGAGACGCTCAAATCTCAAACCCTTGACTTCGGTCGATTGGCCCCATCAAAAAATCAATTCAAACGTCCAATTTATTCACTCGGGCCCAGCTCCAACAATCAACAACCGGATCTTAATTTTGGACGTGACAAAGCACCAGCTCGGAAGATTTAAATATGGATTCCAACTCTAATGATGCAGGCCCGAATCTTGACCCACATCGTGAGCTCGCTTTCACTGTAATAAACTAGTCTGTCCCACTACTTGTACGTTTAGTAACAATGGCCACCGCTTATTGGCCCGAAGTGTTTCAATTATTGTCCTTCCATCCGATAAAGTTGCCGTGAAAAGGCATCTTGGCGGTACGATCTTATTTTGTATTATTGTCTAGTAAAAGCATACTGTACATGCCTATGTATTACACGCAAAAAGTTTATAATGCCCCCAGGCTTTTCAATGGAAGGCTAATTTTGACGAGAAGATGGGATAAGGGTTGTCTTAAGTTTTATATCTATATCTGACCAAAAAAAAAAAAAAAAAAAAAGTTTTATATCTATATACCCTCTCCCACAGTATTCTAAACGCTCTTATTCCTTCCTCAATTGATTGCATTAGAGAGTCATAATTATCTTGTCAGTTCAATAAGAAGAGATAATGATAGAATGCAGTGTCTAATTATTGAATTCCTTATGGTATACGTTAATGACGTTGAGAGATTAAAAGTCGATCCCTGTGAAAAGCCGAGAGAGGGTCTTATTTATGGGTAGCATATTAAATAATTAATAATTACTATACCCCTCATTGGGTAATGTATGGTCAAGGAAACGAGTGGATAAAATTATCTTAATCATTGTTGATCATATGAATCCCATCGTCATCATGGCCATGTGATTACGGTTGAAACGAGTTTGAGATTTGTATAATCTATTTTTCCCCAACATATAGAATCAAGAAAACTACTCTTTTTATTCGCGTGGCAGTGTCCCCATCTCATTTTATCGCTTGCTGAGGGCCCTATGCCCACACCTCTGCATAATCATTTTAAGGAAATACCCTCACCAATTCAAAAAATTACAAGCACAAAAGGAAAAAAAAAAACAAGAACCATGTCGAAAAGATTGAGATTCATGACGCGTGTAGCTTCAATAATGTCTATTATATTACAAATTTATTGCAGATTGACTGCCTACTATAGTGCTTTTCACAGTAATAATAATTAGAACATAATATTTATGTCCCCCTTTTTTTCTTCCCGCTCACTCTACTAAGTGAAATTTATTCATGAATAAATTTATTTAAATTGTTCAAGCAATGAGAACACCAATTGTAAATTTAATTTATATATGTATTTAACAAATAAAATAATCTATTTTAAGATTTATTATTATTTTTAAGAAATTAAAAATATATATATATATTTTTAAAAAGAGTCGATATGATCCGACAAAAAACAGGAGATTTTGTAAGATGGTGGAAGATCTCAGCATCGGGAAGCATTCCACTTGGGGTGGGCCCCAGAAGTAGGTAGGTAGAAGAAGAGAATATCTGATTTGCTTTCTCAAAGCAAAAGGGCCAAGTTCACCGTTCCTGGATAGGTTAGATCTTCTTCTCTTTCTTCTTTTTTGTTTTTTTTTTTTTGTTTTGTTTTTTTGGTGATTATAACTCATATAAGTACTTAAGTAGGTCAGCCATGCCACACCAAGGAGTAGAATTTGCTGGGCTACCCAAGAAAATCTCTCAATGTCTCAATTCCATCCCTAATTACTCAACTGATATTGCAAATTAGATATGAACGAGACAAATTTGGAGGATCGCTTATGCTGAAGTGCGTGGCTGATCGAATATGGGCTGCGTGCCTAAATCACATGATTGAATCCACTTCTCGGATTGAATCCGACTTTGCTTGCATGAAAAGGAACTTGTCATTAGTCTCTCACATTACGATACACACCTACAAAATCGATGCCCTCGAGCCTTGCATGACCAAGCAAGGTCCTAGAATGAGAAAGAAGAGAACGTGAGGGGGCATGCAATGCTCATATATATATTATACATGGGAGTCGTATCATAAACATATTAAGTATTTGGATTCCTGTAACTTTCTAATAAAATTGGTGTTCAGTACTCAAAGACATGAATAGTATTAACAAACATGTTGTATTTGGATTAGGTATAAATATAACATGATTAATTTACAACAAAAAAATACCCATTGTTGGCCCAATGGTTAATAGATGAAACAATAAAATACTGATGGCGTATCTCAAAGAAATTTATAAAAAAGATAGAGATTGGATATACAAAACAAATCTTAACAAAGATAAATTTCAACATGGTAGGAATCTGGTGCACGGGATAGAGTGTAAAAAGTAGGAGGTCATACAAGTAAGAAAACTTTTGATAGGTTATTCGCCACCAACAGGTAATTAATCTAAGGGATAAGAGAAAAACAAAAAAATTTATGTTCTTAAGCTGAAGACTCAAATAAGTTATGAATCAATCGAGTCTTACCTTTTATTCATTATAGCATGCTAATATAGATGAGTATGGAACAACCCTCCGAGCATGAGTAATTTTCTAGACTCATTGAAAAGACCAAAAAGAAAAAAAAAAAAAAAGACAACTAATTTTACTAGAAAGCATAACAAAGTCTTAGGAACTAGAACTTTGACTTTCGTAACTTTCATCATAATTAAGACTCATTAAGGAAATACAACAATGATATTGATAAGAACTTGAACATATGAGAAATTTAGTTGGCTGCAAGTCTCCAAGTTTTTATTATTTCCAAAGTTGCTGAATGAATGATCTTTAATTAATGCTTCGTCATCATAAACTTATGATGCGCATAAACTCATCCTCGAGTTTCCTTTGTCTCCACATGGGTGTGGATAGACAAAATCTTCTTTCCTAAGTTTATAACATTCATGGTTGTTACATGGGCTGAACGGTTTTCAAACTATATATCCATATTTTCTCATTTGCTCAAGAATTTTGAAAATAACTTATATAATTTTCCAAGTATGTTTTCTATGATCATGTGGTTGCCATTGAGTTTTCCACTGTGAGAATGCTAGGGATCGTTGAAGACTTCATCGATGGAGGATATCAGCAGCATAATCTCAAGAATTTTGCAAAATTCCTTGAATGGTTCCATCCTTTGATTTACTGGAAGTAGTCGTTTGTCAAAGAGCTGGCTCTCTGTCTAGATCATGAGGTCCCCACATCCATTTTTTTCCACAAGCCATCGATGTTATACACTCATGATGGAAAGTTTTATCTTTATCCACGCTTTAATGAAATTTCATAAGTCAGATGTCCACAAATCTTTCAGATGTTGTAGTCTAGACCTTTCATATAAATGCCAAACCGCCATGGGCCGCACGATCTATAATCCGGGACTACATCACTTTGTTGGGCCAGTTGAAGGGAGTTACTATTTGCTTTGAATCGAGACAATTTAATCAGGCAGCTGATTGGGTTGCTAAGGTATATCGAACCTACTCTCTCCCAACGTATTGGGTGGTTAATCCCCCCATCCTCTTTGGTTAATTTTATGTATGGACTAAGAATCCAATTGTAGCTCATTAGTTTCGGGCTAGTAATGAAATGTCGTTAATTTCTGACCAAAAACAAAATAAAAATCATATAGCCTTGTGCATATATACAAAAAGAATCAACTAGGCTCTATGGAGTTCTCTTGGGACCCATGAAATTATGGAAAATAAATCATTTCAAAAATATTTTCCTATAAAATAATCGATTCTTTGCTTAAAATATTAATCAATAAAAATTATTTTTAGTGTCAACAATAATTTATATTTCAGCCTAGATGATTGAAATTTTTTTAATTCGTTCAATTTTACACGCAGTACAAGAAATTATTTTATTGAAAACGTTTGTCGTGTAGAAATAAATTATTCGAAAAATATTTTATTAAATGCTGTCGTTTGCGATTTTACCCTTTGGACAGTTTCGGTTGGACTCGTTCGATCCTTTTTCCCCCCTCAAAGCAATCGAAAATCGCGAGGCATGGGCCGCGCAAGAAGCCGGACGACACTGTCCAACTTGACGGTGGGCCCCAGAAGTAGGTGTTCAACCGTATAGAGTTTTCACTATGGTTTCTATGTATTACCATAACAGGTGATTGAGCAAAAATCAGTGGATGGTTAGGAACACCAAAATACATAAAGGATTAGTAATGGAGATTATTTATTTATTTTATTGACTGTAACTGAGATGAGTGTATCAAGAATAAAATGAGAACCAACCTCATAATTTTTAAAAAGTAAAATAAAATGAGAACTACTTATTGGAATTTCTCACACTCCATTATATGGCGAATCAAATGCAGACACACTTAGAATCAGCCCTCCGAACGAACCCGACCCAGCCTGCCTCGAAAGGACGGGAGGATGGAACTTCGACATTATTCTCTCCCCCACAACACGTAACTACGAAATCGATGCTCCCCGAGTCTTGCGCGACGAAGCAACGTCACCTACATGGAAGAGGAGAGAGCGCGAGAGAAGAGGTTGGACGGCGGGGGGGCGCTACGGCGCGAAGTGCTGGAGGTACGCACCGGCCAGCATGTGGCCGAGGCGGACCTGGGCATGAGTGGTGAGGTGAATCTGGTCGTCATTGAGCGGCAGCCCCTTCGCGTCGATGCACACGACGTTCGGGAGCTTGATTCCGAGCTGTGCCCGTCTCACTATGTCCATGTACCTTGCATCCCCCGACGTGATTGCGACCTGTACATTGATTTAGCCCAGTAGTTGTTATGTACACCCGATTGAAATACCTTGTGATTACGTTCATATTTAATTTTTTAGATTAAAATTTAGTTTCTCTACATGAATTTAATGAGCATTAGGCAAACCATCTAGGCAAATTCGGATTGACATGCTCAATTAAGGACAATATTCATCTACAAATGGTTTAAGTTTTTCCTTATTATGAGAGACAATGCTTGCCAATTTTAAGCAATTAAACGTTCCTCGAAGAGCTATAAATATTATTTATTACTAAGAAGAAATGCGAAGATCGGGCCCCTGGAGGACTTCCACTTTTAATTTGTCAAAGGGCAGACACCACAATTAGATATTTACTCGGAAATAAAGTATACTAAAAATCCTAAAATTTATGGTTAAAGTACAGTCGAATCCTTATTTTAAAAAAAAAAATGCAATCGAATTCTAAAAATCATCAAAATGGTGCGCTTAATCTTCGTTAGCTCCCTTCAAATTGGCTAGCAAAGAATGTTTTATTTATTTATTTATTAGTTTGTCTTTCCTATATCGCCATCGTGCTAATGAAAAGTGCAACATGTATTAAAAAAAATTAAATAATATCATGTCAGCATTTTTCATTAATCAAATTGAATCAATTGGATAATTACTTTATCGTATTTTTTGAAAGTTTTAAAACTCACTTACACTTTGATGACAAGTTTTATAATTGTTAGTGCATTTGTCCATTTAGTTTAATATGAAAAACTTTGAAACCTATCAATATATACAAATTAAAAACACCTAGAACCAAACATGAGTTTTTCGTAATTTTTCAAAATTTACAATAGGTTTTTCCTGTTAAATATCTAATTGATATAAAATAAATCAGTAAAATTCAAATGACATATTCAAAATTTATGAGTATGAGATTTTTATGATAAATCCATTTATACAAGAAAAATCATGTATCTTTGGCAAATTTGATAACCATTTCAATTTAACACGCTTGTAACACGTATAACCAAATAGCTTAACATGTAACTCGTGTTAAGAAACAAATTGCTTGGATACATTTAGATATGTTAATAGACGTCCAAATAAATGTAGTAACTTTATAATAAATTCGTCATGTTTGGTATTCAAAGACATGATAGTATTAACAAACACATAATCTATAAGAGGAGATAATTACAACGCAAAAATATCAATTGTTGGCACAACGTTTACCACGACGAAAAGATCAAATACCGATGGCATAGCTCAAAGAAATTCATGAAAAAGACAGATTAGATCTACTGAACAAATCTTAACAAAGATAAATTTCAACTTAGTAGGATCCACAATAAAAAGTAATTTACCAATGTGCCATGTCATGCACCATGTAGCCTTTCAGAGGGACTGCATTGTCGTTAATAGACGCCATTAACCTTTACCATAAGGCACGCAAACCTCTAATTCTCGATAGATTGGTTAGCGAAGAGCATATACTTCTAACTCTCTAAAGCCATCGGGACTTAAGAGAGCAATAAAAGTGCTTACAAGAGTATGCAAAAGTATATATAGATTAAAAACTTAGAGTGCGTTTGCTAACCATTTTTTTTTTTCTGGAGCAAATTCTAATCAGAAATGGTTTTTTCTTTCTGAACATTTGAAGGCGTTTGGTAATTGTCCAAACTACTCCTAGAATAGAAATGTATTTAGTATAACCCCCACATTCTTTTGTGTTTTAGAATATCATTTAGTTTTTTAATAATCTTATTACATTTTTTTTTCTTTTTTCCTTTTGCTTTTACAGGACAATAAAACAAAATATGATCACAAATGTATTTATAAGATGCTTTTCCATGACAATTTTACTAACTAGACGGGCTATAATAAAAGCACTCTAACCAAAAGTAGTGGCTACCGTTAACGATACAACTAGTGGACAGACTGCCTTATAAAAGTAGATGCTTGTTGAACGGCTTATGGTGTGGGTTGAGATTCGAGCATGCATCATTTTGGCTGGAATCCTTATCAATGAGGATGTTCCTTTGATTGTTGGAGCTAGGCTCAAGGGACCATGTGCTCGATCTAAGGGATGGACATCACCTGATTGGATTGATTAATTGGTGAGATCAGTCAGTTAGATTCAAGTGTTTAAGATCAATGCTAGTGTCTCCATAATCTCATGAGTCTCGAGAGAACTTCATAAGATTTGGTTGATTCCTTATGTATTTTGTATTCTACTAAAGCTAGCTGGATGGCTCCTCTAATAGGTTTGTATGTTTGGGCGTAATCCCATGGAAACCTCTTCTTAATATGCCCAAATCATATGGATTTTGAAACAATATCATTCATTTCACTGAAAAAAAAAAAAACTCTTCGTATCCCCTTGTATTCTTTAGGAAGGTCTCTAATGCTGCATTCAAAAGATTTATACACATTCACAAGAGAATATGGAAATATGAGCTGTGGAATTCCAAATGGGAGTGGATAGACATAAAATATATCTCATAAGTTTATAAAATTCATGAGTTGCAAAATGGATGTCTTCCTTTCCACATATATGATAAGTTCAAACAAAAGACATTTTCATAGGCTTAGTTGTTACATGGCCAGAATAGTTTTCAAAGTACTCATTCGAAACAAAATAAATAGAAGGGGAAAATAATGTTTTTGCAGACCTTTCCAAATCTTAGAAGCTCCTCCATTACACGTGTTTACATCATCTATAGAACCACACTAGAAATCCAGAGAAGTATACCAAGAAGCAAGAGGTTCAAGAAGCCTATCATATAATTTTAATACTCCAAATCACACAGGTAGAAACCTCAAACTTATCCTAGAGAATGGTTCTTGAATGGTTGTATAAAAGTTACGTGAGAATGCCAGCTCAAGATTTTTAGACAATGTAAATGCCTAAACCTGAGACCTAGTGGCATGCATCACATATATCCATTTATCCATGTATTCTCATTTGGTCAAAATTTCCAAAAGAACTCAAAGATTTTATTGGTATGTTCTCCATAACACACCGTTGCTACTGAGTTCGTTGCTACTGAGTTTCCCATTGCAGGAATCCATGGATTGTTGAAGACTTCATGGATGAAGGATATCAGCAGCATAACCTCCAGCATTTTGCAAAATTTCTTGAATAGTTTCGCCCTTTGATTTATTGGAATCAATTTTTATCAAAGAGTTGGACATCGATCCAGATCATGAGGTCCACAAAACCATCATTTTCCACAAGCCATGGATGTTACACACTTATGATGAAATATTTTATATCTATTCGCTCCAAAATAAAATTTCATAAATCTTTTGAATGCAGTATTGTAGACCTTTCAAACAAATACATGGAGATCCAAAGAGTGTTCTACCAAAAGAATTATATTGTTCCATAATCCATATACCCTTATGCATATCAAGAAGAGGTTTTGTGGGATTATTCCCAAGCATACAAGCCTACTATAAAAGCTATCCAGCAATCTTTGGCAGTATATAGAGGGAATCATCTAGACCCTATGGAGTTCTCTCAAGATCCATGAAATTATGAAGACATTGGTTCTAATCTCAAACTCTTGACTATGGCCACTTGTCCTCATCAAATAATCAATATAGTCAAGTGGCGTCCAAACTACAGACCTAGCGCGTGGTCACTTAGGCCAGCCAACGATCAATAGTTAAATCTTCAAATTCGACTAGGATAAAGCACTAGCCCAAAAGATTTGAATATGGATATCAACTCTGATGATGCAAACTCGAATTATGACCCACATCACGAGCTTGGATCTACGTCAAAAAATCAGTTGTCCACTAATTGTATTATTTTACCTAAAGTAAAGAAGGCTACTACTTTTGGCCAAAATGCTTCTACTATTGTCTTTCCTTCTAGTAAAATTGTCCAGCAAAAGCATCTTGCATAAACACGTGTGGTCGTATTTTGTATTATTATCGCGTAAGAGCATCTTGCAGATGCCTATGTATGATAGACAAAAGTTTATAATGTCCTCAAAGGTTAACTTCAATGAGAAGTTGAAACAAGAGTATCTAAGTTTTCTATCTATATACACTCTCCCGTGATCTTCTAAACACTCTTCTTCCTCCCTTGAGGCTTGATGGAATTAAAGAGTTAGGATTATCTCGTGAGTCCGATAAGATGAGATAATGCTGGTATACTCTATACTTGCCACTCTGCAAATCATACGGATCAAGAAGATCTAAGTTTACAAGCCTTATGGTATAAATTAATGGCGTTTAGAGACTAAAAGGCAGTCCCTTTGAAAGCCGAATGAGGGCCTTCTTTATGAGATGGTATATTTGTCTCATATAATCTATAGTCCTTACCAAAGTCCCCTCACTAGGTAATGTACAGTCGATGCACCAAGTAAATGCAATTATCCAAATCATGTGAATCCCACCTTCATGCCCACAAGATGACAGTTCAAATAAAATTGATCTGTAAAATTTACTTTCTTTCCCCCAACATATCTTTTCTGATGAAGAGATTCAAGAAAACTACTCTTTTAATTTATTTGGCAGTGTTCCCATCTCATTTTGTTGCTTACTGGGGGCCCCACGCCCACACCTCTACCAACACCAATTAAAAAAATTACAGGCACTACACAAATATAAACAAAAATCATGTCGAAAATATTGAAATTTACGACTCGTTTAGCTGCAGGAACGGCTATTATATTACAGATCTATTGCAGATTGACTGCCTACTATGGTGCTTACTTGCGATAATCGTTATTACAACGTAATCCGTCCTTTTTTCCCACCCACTCTATTAAGTAAAATTTATTCATAACTAAATTTATTTAAATTATTCAAGCAATGAGAACAGCAATTATAAATTTATATGGGTTAATCAAATATATAATTACTATGTAAATTATTAAACAATATGTAAATAACTGGTATAATTCTTATTAAGTTACTTGATAATGCGCCAATTCATTATTATATTAAAAATTATTCCTACAATACTAATTAGCAAAACATTAGTTGCTCAACGTTAGGTACGGCTATCTAAATTGAGTATCAATGGCGTTGATAACAATTATTTTAATCCCCACGTTACATCGCTAAATTGAAATAAAAACAATAAATTGTTTATTAAACAATACAATATATATATATATATATATATTAAATTATAATGTCATTATTGGCCGTTAAAATGATAAAAATCACATATAGTGTGTATAACTTTGACTGCTACTCACAAATAGATTGCAAAAATAATTGATATGATAATGGGAGCATCTAATTCATTAACTTGACTATTAAAGTAATAATAATTGCATCTATTCTAATTTTGGTTCTAGGGTGTTTTGTAAAATAATTCAATTAAGTGCCAAGCAGACCAAAAAAAACAGAGAGAGCTATGCTCTGTTCAACAATGGCGATCGAAAAAACTCAGCGGAGGGGACGACGGAGACGGAGACGGAACTTACCTGGATGACGGGAAGGGAGGGCAGGCCGAGATCGTCGCGCACGTTCTTGATGAGCGCCTCCATCTTCTCCCCGTACGCCTCCGCTTCGTGCTGCGTGGAGGAGTCGCTCTCGCCTTGGTACCACAGCAGCGCCTTGATCTCCCCGCCGCCGTCCCTCACGCTCTCCCTCGCCCTCCTCACCATGCTCTCGTACAGCTCCTCCCCGCGCGCCCACTCCCGGATCGCCGTCCCCCCGACCGCGCACGGCACCAGCCCCACCGCCATCCCCGCGATCCCGCCTCGCTCCCTCACCGCGTTCGCGAAGGCCATCCCCGGGCCCACGCCGCAGGCCTTCCGGGTGTTGACGTTGCTGTGGAGGGGCTCCCGGGCCTCCTCCCACCGGAGGTCGGCGCTGAGGCGGAGGACGGAGGGATCGGGGCAGCACTCCGGGGGGACGACCCCATCCCAGCCGTGGTGGCGGGTGAGGCCGCCGTAGCCGGACATGTTGCTCTGGCCGGAGAGGATGAAGATGTGCTTGGGAGGTGGCGGGGGCGCCGGCGGCGTCGGGGGTTGCGCCGGAGCGGAGGCGGCGGCGGCCATGGAAGGGGGATTTGTTGGGGATTTGGAGGACTCGATCGACGATTGGCCAACAAAAATGGAAGAAGACGGAAGAGGATGAGAAAGGGGGAGCTTTTATATATTTATTTATTTATTATTTTTATCCCAAAGTTTTTATTTATATTTTGTTTATTTATTTATCTTTATTTAGGAGGAATGCCTGTAGCATTCTGGTACGTGTGGGGCTGTGCGCGTGCGCTGATCTCTGACCTGAGCATTCATTCCGTTAGGCGGAGCTTCACGTGAAAGCCAGGTCACACACCGAAAAAAAGGGAAAAAGCAATTGCTGTTTTACTTCAAAAGGATCTTAGTGGCTCATTTTCCTTTTATTTTAATTCAGTTAGAATCAGCCAAACTTTTCGAAATGTCCATATTCGCATGTGGAGTTTATATGTTATATTAAATAATTTTGGAGAATTTAAAGTATTTTTGCATTTCAAAATTTGAGAAAATTACAAATAAAGGCTGAAATGAGATTATTTTCTCAAAAGAGGGTCCAAAGAATATCTAAGTTTGAAATAAGGTATAAGGGCTCGAGCTCGCCAATTTTTTCGACATCGGGCATAAAAAAGCCAAATTTCTAGAAACTGAATTCTCGAAATTGGTCTTCTCTTCCCAACTTTCCTTATGAGGGGTGATGGATTTCGATCGAAGTGTTGCCTAAACAAGGATCGATGGGCATTGGTGATTTGGCCCCACACAACAACGCGCAAAGGGCTTTTTTTTTTTTTTTACCTTTTCTTCATTTACTAAGGTTTGGATAACTTAGAAAAATGAGTAAACGGAAAAATATTTTCTTGATCAACAAAAAAGTTACACTTAAATTTACGAAATTAATTTCTTTTTAGAAAATTCCAAAATTATTTTTCAAAATATGATAGATATCGACAATTGAACCAAAAACTCTGCAATTGGGCGTGGGAACTCTAATGCTTATTCTCAGGTAGGGGTGAGCAGCGGTCTAGGGTCGACCCTGGACCGACCCTGGACCGCCCAACCCCGCCTGGTTCGGTCCGGTTCCCAAGGGGACCAGGTCGGTCCTCGGTCTCCCGAAATTCCGGGACCGACACCGCGCGGTTGGTCCCCGGTCCCCAAGAGTTTTGGGTCGGTCCAACCCCGGACCAACCCCGTATATATATTATAATTACATTATATTATTTATAATTCTTTTATATATTCAAATCTAAGTAAAATGTCTGTTATAAAACCTAAGAGTTATGGTGAGATGTTCTATCAATAGCACTAATAGTAATTTCAATTTAAAACTTTTGTTGAGTATTAAGTATGTGTCGTTTGTTTTGTTTTTAGGTATTTAGAAGTTTAAGTGAATTAACAAGATGTGAAGTTATATATTCATGATTTATATTAAGTATTTTGAACTTTTTATGGTTTAATTGTATTTTATTAATGAATTTTAGCTGCACTTTACTTTTCAATATGTGTCAAATGGTAGAAGTTTTTGAAGAGTAGAGTAGTATTGCAGTTACTACGGTGATTTGCTAGTCAAGTGGTGTGAAGCTCATTTTTTGGTTGAGTGGATTCTACATGATCAAATGCAGAAAAACGCTTTTGCATATGGTGTTATGAATATTAAAGATAGATGATTACAAGAACTTTTCATCTTGTCCCATATCTCAATGAGTGGTTAGCTGGTACGAAATTTCTATTATTGTGTCATCTTAAATTTGCTGAATATGTATTGGTATTTATAGTTTAGTTGCACAATGCCACATTGTCGATGGAAGTGTAATTTGAATTTGTAAGTTTGCTTTTTTAGGGAGTATAAAAAACAAGACAAAAAATTATCGATCGGTCCCGGGTTGACCCTGGAACCGGACCGAACCCATTGGGTCGGTCCGGTCCTTGGTCCTAGGCTCAATAGGGTCGGTCCTCGGTCCTAAAAATTGAGGACCGACATTGTACGGGTTGGTCCTAGGGTTAGGGGGTGGCCCGGATCAACCCGGACCATGCTCACCCCTATTCTCAGGTCATCATCATAAAGGAGCGGATCCCTCGCGCTCAGGCCTGAGTCCATTAAGGTCGAGCTTGCAATCTCGGTGGCCATGCGCCTAGACCAGGTCCCCATTGTTGACACCCAGATCCTTAGTGCTCATGCTCAGGCACATTAAAGTTGGGCCCAGGTCCCCAAAGTTGATACCTATGTCTCCAATGCCCGGGCTTGGACCCAATGAGGCCGGGCTCTTATATGCAATGCCCCAGCACTAGGGTTGGATCCACAAAGGCCTAGTGTGAGTGCTTGGGTCCACGGTGCCCCAATCCCTTGCTCCTAAGCTCAGGTTCATTGAGACTAAGGACGGCGACCCTATTATCCATGCTTGGGTCCATCAAGGTTAGCCTCGAGATTCTGATGCCCATAATCGGGTCACCAATGCCTGCACCCCAATTCGTTGAGGTAGGGCTTGGGACCACGGTGGTCGACCCTATGTCCACAGAGGTAAGCTTGGGGCCATAAAGGTAGAGCTCGTGCTAAGTCTTTGGCACTTGTGCTCGGTTCCATAGAAGCCAAGCCTAGGACCTCAATACCTATGCTTGGGTTACCGAGCTTGAGACCCTAGTTGTGACATTCTGAATTTCCAGTTCTGTTTTCAATTTAATGAATTAGGCTTTTCATCGATATGCCTATAGTTCTTTTCCCTGAGCTGATCACTCATGGGATAACTAGTCTATCATGTGAAACCATTAAGGAATTTAATGCAATAGACTTGAGAATTTGACTAAGAAACGACAGCTCGACCGTGCTAATTTACAAGGGTTATTACGGCACCGTCAAAATTGATCAGAAACTGAAAATAGGTCATTTTGACAAAGGTATGTGATTAGTGTGTAATTGCGAAATTTCTGTTGAACGGCACTAAACCGATTTTTCTGTCATTTCTGTACCCCGTGTCCGTATTTGAAATCTCGAGATTTTCACGATAATCGAGAGTCACCAATGTGTCAAAGATGCACAATGTGGCTAGAAAATAATCGACCATAGGTCAAATGTACTAAAAATTCCTAATAGCTACCCGGCAGGTTAGGTTACGCCAAAATCGCGCCGGATTGAAATTAATCGCGAATTTGAACTTGAATTCAGAAATTGAAAGTTCTGTCATGTCCTGATTCATTTTAGGACCGTCGACTAGCCTTTTGAAGATTTTTCTACAAACCGAGATTTTTGGCAAAAATTCAATATAGGGCCGTTTTTGATCGAAAAAATCAGAGGACCATTTTTTGCCGCATTTTTAGGATTCAACTTGGTTTAATTGACGAAGAAAAATCTTAAGAGGGACGAGGGCATCTTGGTTGGATTTGTGGACTTCGAATTGAGTCAATTTGGAGGAGGATTGAAGGAGAATTGAATCCAATTGGATGGCCAATGGTCCAAATTCGTATGCCATGGCCTCCACCACCTTTAGACCACTTCATTGGCTTGCTAAAGAAGCTTTGGCAGCTGCAAATGGCTGAGGAAGACAACTAAAGGGTGGTAGGGCCAAAACTCAAGTGTTTTAGATATTTTTGCGGCCCCCTTGCTTTAGCAACCCTTCTCCCTCTCCATTCCAGCCCCTTTCTCCATTTTTGAAGCATTTGAGAGCTTGAGAGAATCAAAGGGAATAGCTAGTAGCCTGTCTGAGCCTCCCCCCTTGCCCATCAAAGTTGCTGCCGTCGTCCAACGCTATCGCGCACCCGCCATGAGCCGCGCACGCAGTCTGCTCGTCCCTAGCTGTCTCGCTGTCCCCTGAGTCCCCTGGCCGTCGTTGTGGTCATTGGAGCTCACCACCACCGCCGTATGTTGCCGTCTAGCCACCGTAGCCCCACCTAAACCAGTTGCTGCCTCTGCCTCCCATCCCAAGTTGTTTCAATTGTTGGTTCAGCCCCTTCGGTCCTTGGATAGAGACTGAAGGCCAGCAAGTGCTAATGTCTTCAGGAAGCTTTTCTGGGCCCTTTCGGACCTCGCTTGGTGTAGCTGTGGGCTATTTGTCGCCCGTCTCCGTGTCGCCGTTGTCGTGGACTCATCGGAATGCTAAACTGATGAATTTACTCGCTAAACTCTGCTTAGGGAGCTAATTATGCTTATGGGGTATTTAGTTTAAGTTAATTATGAATTATGTGGTTAGTTAGATTAGATTAGTGATTTAATTATTCAATTATGCATGTTAGGTTGTTAGATTAGATTAATTAAGGCCTAGATAGGATGTGCTATTTATCTAGACAGGTTCGAGAATTCTCCCAGCCCGTTTAGGCGGTTAATTTAGCAATTACGGCCTAAGTTAGTATTTATGGTATTTAAATTGAATTATTTAATTAATTTTAGTAATTATTTAATTATTTAATATTTTCCGGAAATTAGACCGGGATAGCCGGTGACCAGAATTTCATGCTGATTACAATGGTGTGTTCAGTTTATGCAATTGGATGTTAATTTGTGCAAATTAAGTGTTGATTGAAAATTTGGTCAATTATTCCAAAATTTGTGAATTTCGATATTAATTCAGAAAATCTCAGGTGTCAGGTTTTAACATTGAAAATGGTTTTATATACTATATAAAATAGTGAGATTTTAAAAAGAAGGTTATGAATTTTTCGGGTTCGATTTGACTGTGTACCCACACATGACTATTTTCACCGGGTATTTTTAATACGAAGAAAATATGCTAATATCACTATTTTAATTGAGGTATTTGAGTACAATGCACGGTGTCTTGGGTCAAGATTGAATGGTCATGTGTTGGTTAAGAGAACTCGTCCCAAGCGTTTATGCCGAACGTTACCCTATATGGGATTTGGGTCGCAGTAGATTCTAAACTTATACTCCTTCAGGAAAACCGTCTTTATGAGACGTAGCCATGCTCAATAGAGTGAGATGATGCCTGGCTACGCCAATAGACCGCCAAACTTCAAGTAAGCCGTACCCTAAAGGGGCGTAATTATCAATTGGAACGCATGATTAATTGAGTTAGATGCACCTGATTATGAGACAAAACTGTGTGGTATAGTATGTGACGTGTCATAATGGTTTGGCCTTATAATCAGGATCACTGTGATTGATTGAGTTAAAGGGGTGTTTTAATTGTAGTTTGGCCGTTCGCCGTTCGCCGCTCGATGCTCACTTGGCTTGTTAATCCCTGCTCAACACTTGATGCTCACTCTGTCCGATGCTCACCCCACTCGACCCTCACTGCTTGCCTTTCTTAGCTGACCTCGTTCGTTATTGAACCCATTGGGTCAATCCAGTCCTCGGTTGCCCTTTTAAGGAGTACAAAAAATGAAATAAAAAATTATTGATTGGTCTCGAGTTGACCTTGTAACTGAACCAAACTCATTGGGTCAATTTAGTCTTCGATTGCTTTTTCAAGGAATACAAAAAATGAAATAAAAAAATTATCGATTGGTCTTGGGTTAGCCCTGAAACTGGACTGAACTTACGAGTCGATTCGATCCTCGGTCCCAAAAATTGAGGACCGACATTGTGTAGGTTGGTCCTAGGGTTACGGGGTGGATCGGCCCAACTCGGACCATGCTCACCTCTAGCTTTCAAGCTTTTGGAAGAAAGTTCAAAAAGACTTGATCATAATTGATCTAAAAAATTGACATACCTATCTCTATCTTTTGAGTAGAGGCAACCTTTCGGAAAAAAAAAGGTTACAAAATGAATAGGTACGTTCTCAAATGTTATGATTAAAAAACATATGAAAAATTCGGAATTAAATAAAAAAAAATAACCGTAACTCATTTACGAACCATCACACTTTTTCAACCGAACACTCTGGTTAATTTTTATAATAATAAATCTGAATTTTTCAATATAGTGATTGTTGATTAGTGCCAAATTTCGTCCACATACGAATTCATATATTTTTGATGTGGAATAAGGCACCTCTTAATTTATTTTACAAATAAAGTACTGACAGGCTGGAGTTATTTCTTGATGGATGGGAGAAAAGGGGCGAAAAAAATGGGACAATCCAGTTGAATATAATTGGGTATGTGTCGATCAAACATCGACCAATTTCAAATGTCCTAATTTATGACCCGATTTCATATTAACTGCAAATCCAACCTTGCCTGTTTGGCGCGAAGTCCCAGAAATCGTGGTGGATGTTTAAGCGAAGAGCAATATAAAGCAAAAAAGAGAGTGAAAGAGATAGATGGCAGAGATTTCTTTAGTGAAAGATGATTCTTTCATATTTTCCTTTTCCTGTTAGGAAGATTCGTTTTCACTTTATTTAAAGTTTCCAAAGTGAAGAAATGATGAGATGGTTGAGGATTCTTTCATTTTGTTTTTCCCTTAATTATGAGGGTTCTTTATCTTCTTACAGTTCAGATACTTGTCTTCCGTGATAGAGAAATTCTTCTCCTCCAGCATGGGGGATTCTTCTTCAAATTATTCTTTTCTTGCCCAAGGGAAAATGAGATGGTCTTCACGACTTTTCTTGACGGACACCTTCCTTATATTTTCGGAGCTTCAACCCATCTCATTCAGACATCTATCACATTTCCCATCTTGCAGTCATCTGTGTCGTTCACTGTCTTCTTCAAGCCACTCTCTCTCTGGGTTTGCTGGGTTTGTCCTGCAGCTGTTCAATGTGTTCATCATATTGAACCTTTCCTCTTCAGTCATTTTGTTTCTGGGTTCCATCAGTACCGCCTGCCTCAGTATATATTATTTCTTAACTTTCATCGCTCCATAAAGAAGGAAAGAAAACCAAAAGGATGCCATAAGGGAGGAAAATGGCAGACATTGTTCTGTCTGTAGCTTCCAAAGTGGCAGAGTACCTGGTGGCTCTCCGTCGTCACTCCAGCTATGTGATGTTCTCCGGCAGCTACACTGGCCAACTTACGGAAGAACTTGAGAAGCTGAAAAACGCTAGGCAAAGGGTGCAGCTTTCCATCGATGAAGCTCAACAGGAAAAGAAGTTGATCAAAGCCCACCCCGAGAAATGGGTGACAGACGTGGAAAACATTGTTGACATGGCGCAAAACGCGCTGGAACATGATGAAAGAGCCAAGAAGACTTTCTTCTTCGGGTGGCTTCCCAACCTGAAGGAGCGTTATCGTCTCGGCAGGGAAGTGACAAGGACAGTTCGGGCCATCCAGGCATCCATTCGTCAAGGTCAATTGGAGATGGTCTATTGCAGGCATGCTCCATCAAGGCATGTTGTCGGCGCTCTCGATGTGAATTCCTCAGCCGATCATTGGGGTGACACTGTCATCGAGTCACGAGCTTCCATCCTAGAAAAAATAATGAATGATCTGGATGATGAGAAGCTAGAAGTGATTGGGATATACGGGCAAGATGGTGTGGGGAAGACTAACCTTTTGGAGGAAGTCGAGAAGAAACTCAGGAGCGAGAAGAGATTGTTCGACGTGATCACCAAAGTGAAAGTATTGCCGACTCCAAAATTGAAGAACATCCAAGACAAATTGAAGAACATCCAAGACGGTATCGCTTATAAGAACATCCAAGACAGTATCGCTTATGCCTTCAGTCTAAATCTGAAGGACGAGCTAAGCGAAGAGGGAAGAAGAGACCGTCTGCTTCGAGAAATACAGAGTGATTCGACGAAGAAGGTTCTCATAATATTGGAAGATCTGTGGGGGGCACTTGATTTGAAGAAGGTCGGAATTCCTTCGGGATGCAAGTTGCTGCTAACGTCGAGATTTGAAAATGTGTTGGAAAAAGAGATGCATGCCGATCGAACAATTCATCTTGAAGGTTTAAACAATGAGGAGGTTTTAAAGCTATTTGAAAAGATAGTCCGTGACAGGCTCAAAGACGAGAAATTGAAACCAATATCAGCTAAAGTGGTCAAGAAACTTGCAGGTTTGCCTCTTTTGATTACCTCGGTTGCAAGCACTTTGAAATATAGCAATATGTTCGTATGGAAAAACGTGTTGACAAAAATAGGTGGGTCAAATATAGATGCAGTAACCGACCAAAAAGATAATAGAGATGCAATAGTGAAGTTTTGTTACGACAATTTAAAGAGTGAGGATGCGAAGTCCTTGTTCTTACTCTGTGGTCTTATCGGTGGGACCATTCAAGTCGAAACTCTGCTGGTACTAGGCATGGGCTTGGACTTGTTTGAGGGATCCTTTAAAAGGATAGAAGGTTCAAGGGAATTGTTGAAAACTTCGATTGATACCCTCCGTTCCGTTTGTTTGTTGCTAGATGGTGGCGATGACAAGGAAAATGTGACCATAAATGATCTTTACAGTGAGGTGGTTGTCTCAACTCCATTAAGGGGTGAGAATTCCTTAGTGATGAACGGCAATTATGACTCATGGTCAACGGAAAAGCTTGTGAAATGTTGGGCAATATACCTAGTTGACGTTGTCGATGGTAGGCTTGCTGAAGTATCGTCATGTCGATTTACCGATTTGAAGATACTCATGTTGTCTCAATCAGAAGACTGGCTCAGGAGTCCTGCACACCAACATGATGAGGGAGATTGTTGTAGACTAGATTTCACATACATGAAAGATCTCCAAGTCCTATATCTTTGCTCCATGCATATCACTACTTTACCTTCCTCGATCGAAAACCTCAAAAACCTCCTGTCGTTATTCTTAGACAATTGCCTTGTGGAGGATGTGGCAATTCTTGGCAAGCTCAAAGCATTGCAATTTCTCAGCTTTGCGGGGTCTTCAATTTCTAGGCTGCCTAAAGAAATGGGGGAACTTAAGAAATTGAGACTATTGAATCTAAGCAACTGCAAAAAGCTTCAAATAATCGAGCCTGGTGTCTTAAAAAGCTTAGTCAACTTGGAAGAGTTATATATGAAGGGAAGCTTTGACAGATGGGTGAGCCCGGATGAAATCCCATCCAAATCTTGTAATGCTGGGCTTGGTGAGTTGAGGAGCTTGACAAAGCTAACCATTTTGGAAATTTCAATCCTTGATCCTGCTGTAATCTTGGAGGGTGATTCTATTAAAAACAAAATCTTGGAGGTTCATTCTATTACAGGAAAAAAAATCGAGGCTTGTTATCAAAAAAGGAAAAAATTGGAGGAGGATGGTTCCTTTCAAATGATGAAAATCTTGGAGGCTTGTAAAAAAGAAAAGAAAAAATTGGAGGAGGATGGTTCTCATCAAATAGAAGAAATCTCGAAGCATTATGAGCACGATGATTCTACTAAAAAAAGAGAAATCTCGGAGGTTAATTCTGTTCTACAAAAAAAAATCTCGGAGGTTGGTTCTGTTCTACAAAAAAAAAATCTGGGAGGTTGATTCTGTTCAACAAGAAAAAATCTCGGTGGAATGTGATGAAGTACAGAAACGATTGGAGGAGGAGGGTTTTGCTCAAAAAAATAAAAATCTGGGAGGATTATGACCAGACATTTGGGAACCTAATCAGATTTTGGATCAACATAGGAAATCTTGATGGAAGGGAATTTGAAGGTTTAAGAACCATGAAGCTCAAATTGGAAGGGCGCAACGATATTTTTTCAGTATATCAGGTTAAAATTTTTTTTCTGAAGACTCAATACTTGCATGTGGATGGATTGAGAGAGTTCAAGGACGTTCAAGATCTATTCACCCAAGGATTTCGAGAGCTGAAGCATCTTGACATTGACAATAGCCCATCAATTAAGTGCATTATCCATTCATCCATCGGCCTCCATCACACCCCTTTCACAATTTTAGAGTCTTTGTTCCTCAAAAATCTTATTCATCTAGAGAAGATATGCAATGCCACTATGGCACCAGAGTGCTTTGGCAAATTGAAAGCCGTGCACATCGAAAAGTGCCACCAATTGAAAAATCTGTGGTCGCTATCAAAGATTCAAAGACTTGTACATTTGGAAGAGATTCAAGTGTGCGAGTGTAACTCAATGGAAGCCATTACCTCAAATGACATGGGAAAAGTAGAAGTTGCTGATGAACTAGTTGAGTTGCCTAATGTACGCCGTCTGGATTTGCGAAAGTTACGAAATATGATGAGCTTTTCCAACGGAGGTGAGCGTGCTGCAATTCAGGTACCTTTTTTGTTTTCTTTTGTCATATTGCGAGCATATAAGTTTCCTTAATTCTTAATCTTGCAAATGCTATCTAGATCATACCATTACCATTAACGGGGGATTTAGGATAAGATGATATTAGTATTCACCAAACATTAATGCATATTACATTAGATTTGATTCTTTGTAACTGATGCGCTTTGATTGGAATCCAACCAATTTTCGTTGAAATGCTGATGATGTGATGTCACACCAGCAAATGAAAGATACATAATGAAAAGAAATGGAGAGAGAGATGGAGGACACCCAAACCCCATCTATCATGCCACGACTTTACCATTATAGGGGAAACGGCACGATCATGCTCCTATCGGAAGGATGCTGCCAAAAACACTAACCGATATAACCTTGTTATAAAAATATATATCCATTTATATATTGCATAAAACAACGAGCTGGTTAAAGAATCAAAGTAAAAAAATCCACCAAATACACACACACATCTCTAAACTATAACTAAACCTAACAATATCATCTTAGATATATACAACTACCTAAACTCATATCCAAAATTCAACTACCAAAATTTTCCCATTGATACTGCTCCAATCCTACTTGCCACTAGCTGAAGAATATAAAAATAAAATAAAATTGGAACTAGTGGTGTGAACAACCACAATTTTTTTAGTAGAATAAATTTCTTCCAAGCAGATTGAACATTCACCATGCATGTTACAAAGCAATACAAGAAACTCATTTATCCAAATTCAGTACATAATATTACATAAAAATTCAATATGAGTTATATCACTTCAACACAACTTTATACATAATAAAAAAGATTCATTCAATCAATAATATTAAAGCAAGCATCAATAATTCAGTCCATTCACTAATCCGGTGCTTAATATCAAACGAACGTCATGGTTAACACCTCAAGACAAGGCTCATCAAGATTCCTCTTGGCTAGGTCTCCACTTATATCAATTGGCGGTTTAGCCAAAGTAGGATATCCTGAAACCAATATGATGCATACTTAACCCCTCAATGGATTCTAAATATAGTGACAATGAGCATAAACCTACAAACTTGTCCTCCATATACTCACAAATTATATCCAAAAATCATTCTCATTAATCAAGTTCACTAACCTGAACATATAATTAGTTAAAATGGATCCATAATTTATAACTACTTTTGTCAAAGTAAGGTCACTAGTGAAAAGTTATTCTTCTACCACACCAGATAGATTGTTAGGATTAGGCCAAATTGTTAATTTTTTCATAGCTATAATTTGACGCATAATTCTTATGAGCAAAATTAGGTGTATAAATAACTACTATCTTTTGAACGTTTCCTTACTTGCCCCAATGCTCTTATGACTTTCCGTCAATAGGATTATTCAAATTATATATCCTTTGTCACGGCTACTCAATCTAGATGTTACCAAATATGTGCTTTCTGTGTGTGTGTGTCTATATATATATATAAGACTAAATGGCAATTATTGTTCACACACAATAATCGGGTTTCGAAAATGTGTCATTAGAAAACACAATATTTTGTTAATTCATGCTATAAGGTTATGCGCATCAAGTTCGTGTCAATTTACGTTAACTTAAGATATGCCGTATCATGGTGTACAATCGTGTTATTCTTTTAAGAAATTGTCAACCCTATCGGCCCCAATTTTTGTTAGAAAATTCTACTAGTTCTCACACGCGTGCATGATTGCTTTTGGTTACTTTGAAATTCAATGGATTGATTAATTTCGTGGTAACCTCAAGTAGCATTACTCGAATGATGAGGAAAAAAAAAAAAAACATGTTATCTTCTTGTTGGTATGATAGAAATGTTTGTTATGTCACAAGGTAAACTACACACATCTCAAGTATGCTCTATTTTAATCAACACTCTTGGAGTCATTTTTTATAATCAAGATATCCTTAAAGCCAGCAAAAACAGAGATAAAAATATTGGATAGTTTATCGCAGCGTAAACCCTCTTAAAATGTACAAAATCACAAAATAAACATAATCGCATTAAGAGAAAAAAGGAAAAATAAAATAAAATGAGAGACTCCAATCACAAATGTACGCGTGTGGAAGGGCAACGTAAGAAAAATAAAGGAAAACGCATTGGGACAAAAAAGTTCATGTAAGTGTACTTGTTGATCAAACTCTATATCCGACCCATAGAATGGGCTTTGAAAAAGCAATTCCTAGAATAGAAATTATGTCTCTGTCTCTGTCTCTCTGTCTATATATATAAAATCATTAAAATGAATGGGATTGTAATAGTAAAAGGGTGATAACTTGGTCCACAATTCATTTAGGTAGAGAGTTGGTAGGGGGTTCTTTTTTTTTCCCTGGACATTATATGTAAGCATATATGTTTTGGTATTAGAGGTGATAGGTGATCTTTTAGACGAACTTTGTTTTCAAAATGTCCTTCCTCTATGTTAAAGAATAATCTTGCTATTGTTCTTTACGTCAATTTCAGAATAAAAAAGTTTGACTCCTCATCTGACCATTCAAAAAGAATTCTTTAAATATAATATGTCCATGAATATCGTCCCACCGAAATTAGCTAGGGTTGGAAGTGACGATTTGCCAATTCCAATAAACTTGAAAATGATGATTATTATTTGACATTCTCGACTCTCGAGTCTCATGTCATAAGTATCTATAACATCTTGTAATTGATCATTTACTTTAATTAAATACGGAAAATACATGTACGTAACATCTAATTAAAAACCAATATACATATATTCGTTAGAAATTGAGTTTTTTGCTAACGAGCTTGAATTTTGTAATGAAGTGCTTGATTGATAAAATATTTAAATATTAAGCTACTTTCATCCAAGAGCTTGAGTTTTTAAAACAAATGACAGTGGTTTAACAAATCTCCCATGTTATTAGGACAGGAGATCTCATTTACTTCCTCAATTAAATATGTCAAAACTTAGTACTAAGTACTAGGTTAAGCATGAGGGGGAAGTGATAAAATATTTAATTATTAAATAACGTATTTATCTAATAGTTAGTAATACTCTCACACAATTTTATAAAGTATTAACTGGCTTAGTAACGAAGAAACTCTCTTACAATAGTTAGTATTTTGACGGTTTAACTAATGATAAATTAACGTCCTTCTTCCCCATTATCATAAAAACCTTGAAATTCTGACAATATCACATGTACGGCTTGGACCTTGCGGGCATGTGCTCAGGAAGCAATTGAAAAACTTTGAGAGGAAAGTGAGCGGTTAGGTTCAAGAGGACGCAAAAGAAGAAGAAGAAAGAAAGAAACGTTGGAGATGAAGGGACTTTTATACGGTCACTTCACTTCATTTGTACTTATTAGATCTCATATATATTTTTGTCTGATGGAAAAAAAAAATACTCTTGCTCTCAGATTAATCATCCCCAAAGCCCCAATTTTCTCTTAATTGCACCAGAAAATGGTGTCTAAGCCCCATCTAATATCAAATTGTGCAAGATCTTTTCTAGTGAGAGTTTTTTTTTTTTTTTTTTTTTGGTTAGTCCTATTTTAAGCCTACTCTAACACTTACTCTCAAACTTTTGCATTGCTGCCTTGCAGGGCGTGGGAGTCGAAACCCACTCCTGAAATGAAATCGTCCCCACCCCAATCCCCCCTGAGAATGTGGGGATTTGAACCCCATTCTAGTGAGAGTTTGAGAAAACTGTTTGTTATCCAATGAAATAGTCAAATAAATTAGAAACGAGGAGTACTATGGATATTTCTATACTCCTTTTAATTTTTCTTTTCTTTTTTTCCTGTTGTGCAACTTAATAAAATATTCTATAGTAAGCGATCGCTTGACTCTCTTCTCCCGTTGTAGAGTGCTGCGCTTACACCACGATTTAGTTATCACCAACAAAAATTTACATGCCCCACAATTATCTATCTTGAGCAACCATATGGAAAAATGAATAAAATCATGCTATAATCAATATCATCACCTCTAGTTCTCAGTGATTATTTAGGGTATACAGTGGACTTTTTTAAGTCTTCGAGGGGTAATTTTATCTAATTGTGAATGCCTCATATCTTCCGTATTCTAGAAAAGTGAACTCAAAAGGTTATTTGACTCATTGGAAATGCTCGCATAATTCTTTTAACATAAACTTATATAATAATCAGCCAAACCAACATGCCCTTTTTTTTTACCCAAAAAAAAAGCCTTTTTTACTTGCTTGAAGACGCAAAAGTTATTGTGGAGTCATATTCTTTCTTTTTTTGTTACAGGTTGTGTTTCCTAGCTTGGAGGCTTTACATATCTCTGGCGTGGGTTACATCAAGATGATATGGGACAATCATGTGGCATTATCATTTCCAAGATGTTTTCAATATCTAAAGACCCTAGATGTGTCATATTGTGATGAGTTATCAAATATGTTCACACCAATAATAGTTGGAAATTTGGTGGAACTCAAAAAATTGAGGATAAGTAATTGTAACAAATTGACAGAAGTCATCAGAGATGAGGGAGGGAAAGAGGGGCCTGTAGGGGCTTTCAAACAATTAAAGTATATACAGCTTGAAGAGTTGAGAGGGTTGACATGTTTCAGCTCAGGTAGATATATTTTGATGTTCCCTCTCTTGGAAGATATCATTGTGACTAAATGTCCCAACATCAAGTTCTTCTCTAAGGCACCAATAAGGGCACCAAAGCTAAAGAATGTACAAGTGTCGATAGGAACGTGGTTTTGCAACGGAAATATAAAGAACACCATACAGAAAATGGTATGCATCAAATTCTGTGCAATTGGATAATTTTGATTACCAACAAACTAATTGATTTTTGCTAACCATAAGTATATGATTAATGATGCATTTTTTGACAGGCTATGGAAGATGGAGTAGAGTTTATGCATCTCTATCGGGCAAAAGGGCATAGCGATCTTATTTCCATCAAGCCATCTAGGCAACTAAAATCACTGGTTGTGGATGGCTGTTCATTTTTCAACGCGATTCCATCTGGATTGATGGATAAATTAGACAAAATTAACACATTGCAGGTGCAAGATTGTGAGCAGCTAGAAGAAATATTCGGCCTTGAAAAACTGGTGGCTAAGAAAAGCACCTCGGGGTTGCCTCAACTATGGGCTCTGAACTTGGTCAATTTACCAAGGTTGAGGCAACTATGGAACAAAGATTTTCAAGGAACGCTCTGCTTCAGTTCTCTGAGTTATCTAACCTTTCATAAGTGCAACAACTTAAGACATGCTTTTGCTCCATCAATGGCTCGATGCCTTCCCATGCTTAAATGGATGGAAATAAAGGAGTGTGATCAGATGGAAGGAGTGATCGCAGAGGAAAAAGGGGAGAGAAGTGCAGTGAAGAAGATTACATTTCCGATTCTTTGTTGGATTAAGCTGGAACGCTTACCCAATATGACTGCTTTTCTTTTTAGCATTAATCATGCGTTGGAGTGCCCTGTGCTACAAGAGCTGACCATTGCCCACTGCCGCAAGATGATAACGTTCACTTGGCAATCATTGATGAAAATTGAACAAGGCATTTCTTCACCTTTCACTCCACAGTCGGTCTTTTTTTTTTTTACGAGTTAATGCTTCCCTTTTATTCTGTTCCGATGCTTTTGACAAATATACATACCTAGTAGAAAAATGACAAAATAATAAGTTTTCACTTAATTCTAACACCAAAAGTGTAATGCTCTAAAATCCACGGAGATACCGTTGCGTAGTCTTATCTGAAGACCTGGATATTCTATCTCTCCAGTCTCCACACTTCTACGATCGCTATTGGTGATTTAGCCTAAATACTGAGTTAGCACATCGCTGACTGAACAAGTAATCTGCTGCCTCTTCTAGGGATCAGAACTTCTAATAATTAGTAAGTGCTTTGTACTGATTTATGTGCATAACCTTTTGATATCTAGTAAGATAATTTTTTTTTATAGTTCTAATTATCTTTTTAGAAGTGTTATGTTTGTGTCAGCTCAAAAAATCATATCATGCATAGTACTTTAAAATTGACTAGCTATCTTCTTAGCAATGTTATTACAATAACCATATAAAAGCACATACTTTTTACGATCGAACCACCAAGTACTAAACATAAAATAGCATCTAAAGGGGCAAAACACTTTTCGTATGGCCACTTCATATTTTCTTGCATAGAAGGAAACTTGCTGCATTATATTGAACATGGATAGCATGTCAAAAGGAACAAATCCAAAGACTGAAAAAAAAAAAAGGGGGAAGAAATTTAAGAGAACAAAGTACCAAGGACAAGAAATTGTAAAGTATTTAAATACAATCTGCAAACTCACTTCACAATACTTTTGATTTAATTTAGGATAGGTTACCGTTAAAGTAAAAAATAAAAAGAAATATACAGGTACGCACCATCGTCTAATTTTTTTGAGGAATAAATATCAATTTCGAATTTATTTTGATTGAATTAAGTGAACAAATATCTTTACCAAATTTATGTAAATATATATCACGTTTTTAAAAAGGAAATTAGCACATGTCAACTGATCAAGTCAATCCTTTCTTCCTCTTCTTATGGCCTTTTCTGTTATATATTTTATATGGGTTTCAATTCGTTTTTGACGGAGGAAAATGCTTGTATTATTTTCCTATTCTAATGCTTCCGCCCATTTTTTTTTTTTTCATTATTTGTGACTAGGATGTTAAATCATAATAAGTATCCACACATTTGTTTGCTCTTTATTCATAAGAGTCAGCAATAGTTATTCATTTGCTTTCAGTATAATTTCTTTGTTATATGCGAATTGTTATGTAATAATAAGTATCCATGTCACAAATAGTGACAGCATCAACCAACGCTTCCTTGCTCGTGTCACTAAAAAGCAAGGGAAGTTTGGAAGTTCCTTCTTTGAGGTTATAACTTTTGGTAATCATACTCATTGTGTCATTTTTCTCAATATGCTAGGTACTTTTTCCTCATGTTAAGTCGATGGTTCTCTCCCATGTGGACAGCTCAAACAAAGAGAAGGCTCTTGATAAACTTCGAGTGGAGTTTTGTGTCATCAAAGAAACTGGCCTCTCTAATGTTACATGATATGCCACAACTCAAGACCTTTTGCCCGACTTGTCATTTTGAAGCAATTGCGAGTGACTCAATAAACTAAGCATGTTGTCCTTTGCGGCATTTATTAACAAGTGGGCCTAGAGACGATCAAGAAGACCTTTCAAACCAAGAAGCATTCTCTTCATTTCAAAGTGCATGATAATAATTACTCTTATTTGGTTTTTTCTGTGTTATTTAACACACTCAATAATCTCATATTTACTGCATGGTCATGTCACATTGTGATATCATAGAAAACATCATATCCCTTGCCTATTAGTTTGTCGACAAAGCATATGATGTTTCTAATATCTTTCAGATACTTTCCTTTGTGAACACCCATAAGATATTCCTACTTTCCTTTCTCATTTCTTACGACCTCTCCTTTCCCCAGTTTCCTTTTCTTTTGCCCAGTCGAAGAAGTGCTCCAATATCTCCATGTGTGATTCCTTGGTTTCTTTCCTTTAAAAATTTCATAAGGGGTTTTCTCAAGAATTGGCCTTAAAAACACTCGGTTTATAATATAGCAAGCAGTTGAGACAGCTTCAGCCCAAAACCTTGAAGAAATTTGATTTCCAATTAAAAGAGTTCTTGCCATTTCTTGTAAAAACCTATTCTTCCTTTCCACAACCCCATTCTGTTCTGGTGTATATGGAGAGGAGAATTTGTGCTGAAAACCAAATTCATCACAAAATTTAGTAAAGTCTTGATTTTCAAACTCACCTCCATGGTTTGTACGAATGCTTGAGATAGTGTGACCTTTCTCATTCTGCACTTTCTTAGCAAACTTTGAAAAAGAGAGAAAGTCTCGACTTACTTGAAAGAAAGTAGACCCAAGTAAATCGTGAGTAATCATCCACAATTACTAGACAGAACCTTTTTCCACCAATGCTTTGCGTTCGGTAGGTCCAAACAAATCCATATGCGTAAGCTGCAGTACATGATTAGTGGAAACTTTATTTATTGATTTGTAAGAGTTTCTAACTTGTTTACCCAGTACGCATGGTGTACATAGATCAGACTTTGAGTAATTGAGAATAGGCAATCCTCGAACAAGTTTCTTGGTAGAGATCTTGTTGATTTGCTTCATATTGGTATGGCCTAACTTTTTGTGCCATAGATTAGCTTCATCTTGTACTGATATTAAGCACTGTGATCTTTCTTGATTCACATCCAGAAGATAGATATTTCAATGTCTTCGTCCAGTAAAAGATTGAGTAAAGTCTTTACCGATTCCGAGCACGTTTCTTCCCGGAAGTTGATCTTGAAACCGTATCACACAACCGACTTATGCTAAGCAAGTTGTATTTTAACCCTTCAACTAAGGAAACATTATTGATTGACAAACTTCCAATCTTTACTGTTCCTCGACCAGTAATTCTTCCTTTGTTGTTACCTCCAAAGGAAACTTTTCATCCGTCTATCTGGACAAGTTTTATGAAGCAACTTGAATCTCCTGTCATATGTCTTGAGCAGCCACTATCAAGATACCATTTAATCTTCCTTTTGATAGTAACCTGCAATTAACACGAATTCAAGCTTTCTTTGGTACCCATATCATCTCGAGTTCACTGTCTAAGTCTATGTCTGAATCAAGGTCTGAGTCTGAATCTGATTTTGCCATTAAACAGATATTGGCATAATCATCATCACTTTCTTCACATTCAGTATCACTCCAAGTCTCTACTTTGAGTGCCTTCCTGTATTTCTCAGTCTTTCCTTTTCTCTTCTTTAACAAAGGACAGTTGGGTCTGATGTGTCCCTTTTTCTTACATTCAAAGCAAGTCACTTCTTTGTTAGAATCATCTTCCTCTGTTGACTTGTTTTGAAACCTTGAGAGCTTTGTTTCTTCCAATTGAATTTTTTTCTGTTCAACTTTCTGAATCTCTTTATCATGAGTGCCAGTTCTTCATCATCTAGATTTTCTTCGAGTGTCGTAGCATCGAATAGTCATTAGACTTTAAGGCAATAGATTTCTTACCTTTTGAATCTTCCTCTTCGTTAGTCCTTTCCACTTCATAAGATTGAAGAGTCCCAACCGGTTCGTCTACGAGAGTGGAGCAATCCTCTGCGTCTCTCTTATTGAGGTTTTTATGTAATTCCGTCTTTAGAGAGTCTTCGTAGGAGTTTGTTGACCTTCATATGTCCTGAAATTGGATGTCCCGATATTCAAGACCATTCACAATTTCAGTAAAGCGACTAAACATGTCGGTTATTGATTCTCCTGATCTCATCTTAAAGACTTCATATTGTCCCAAAAGAATATTGATCCTCGTTTCTTTCACACGATCAGTTCCTTCATAGGTAATGTGAAGCCTATCCCAGACTTCTTTTGCTGTATCACAAGAAGATATTCTATTATACTTAGTAGGGGATAAAGCACAATATAAGGAGTAAATAGCTTTGGCGTCAAGAGTCTGTCTCTCTTGGTGATTTCTTCTTGAGTCGGTAGAGTGGGATCGGCAGCTTTCTTTTCCTCTCTCGATTCGATGCGGCGGCGGAATGATTCCTTTATCAACCACTTCCCATTCCAAAGGATCTTTCGATCTTAGGAATGCCTTCATCTTATTTTTCCATATGCTTTGTAGTCTTTTCCATCAAAGTATGGAGGTCAGTATTGCTTTGACCTTCAACCAACCCCGTAGGCAACATATTAGCCATAGATCTTTTACTAAGAAGTAAAGACACTTCTTATGAACAAGTACACAAGCTCTGATACCAATTGTTAGGACTAGAATTAGCACCTAGAGGGGGGTGAATAGGTGATTAAAGCACTTTTAACAATTTAATCCGAATGAGAGATTAATGAATTAAACCAATAATCGCTGCAAATGAAAGTAATGAAAGATAAAAGGATTAGGGATAGAGAATCAAGACTCCAGATTTATAATGGTTCGGCTTAGACCAAGCCTACGTCCACTCTCCCGCACGGACAGCCCTTACATGGATTTCACTAAGAATCAAAAAGAGTGATTACAGTCTCATGCTCTTGAGTCCACAATGTAGAAGCTCTACTACACTTCCTCAAGGTCTCACAACAATATGATCTCTCTTTTGATTACATATAACTCTCGAAAAATAAGATCGCAAAATAGAAAAGGAGATTCAGACTTTGGAATTCTTCTATCTGGCACCCTTCAACAACTGGAGCATCTCTCTTATATACTTCTTCACGCCTTCGATAACGTTGGCACCTTCCAAAGAAGTTCTTCCAATCAACTCGTTGGACAGAATCAATTAGAGAGATCTCGAGCTCTTTAAGGTAAGTGTTGATAGCCCATCAATCCTGCTCGCCCATACAATCAGGATCTTGGTTTCTTAAGTAGATTCTTCCAAATATAAGTTGCGAAATTTTTGGAGAATCTATACATATTCGAATACGAAAGTAAGATTTTCTAGTGTTGAATCCAGTAGAAATATATTCTCTAGCCGTTAGAATAAATACCATATAAGATCAAAATAAAAGTTGGTTTGGAGACTGTCCATGAGAGTAGACTTTGAAACATGAGTCTTGCTAGCTTCAGACTTTGATATTCAGACTTTGTCAGTAGAGTCTGTAAGTCTTCAGACTAGACTGAGGAAAATGTTTTATCAACTTCAAAATACCTGAAGAGAATTTATCCAACAAAGTAGGGGAACATAAATTAATAGGGCCATAATTGGTTCAAATAATGTCAGATGCAGTAAAGATAATTTAGAATCGTCTCTGAACTGCACAAAGCCAACAAAAGAGTTATGCAGATAAACGTTGTAGGCCTCTGGAATTCAACATAGGCGACCATGTATTTTTAAAAGTATCACCCATGAAGAATGTTTCAAGGTTTGGGAAGAAAGGAAAATTGAGTCCATAGTTCATAGGACCTTTCGAGATTATTGAAATAATTAAAGGGTTGGCATATTGATTAGCTCTACCGCCGAAATTGTCCAACATACACGATGTTTTCCACGTACTTATGTTAAGGAAATACAAACCGGATCCTGTGGACGTATTAGACTTTGAAGTACCTAAGATACATGAGAAGGTGAAATACGTGGAAGAGCCTATACAAATCCTAGATTGGAGGGACCAAGTCTTGAGGAAAAAGACTATTCCATTAGTTAAGGTCTTGTGGTGATATCGTGATTTGAAAGATGCAACATGGGAAACTGAGGACAACATTAGAAGTCGATACCCTCAACTCTTTAGAGAATTAGGTAAGTCTAAATTTCGAGAACAAAATTTTCTAAGAAGGGAAGAGTTGTGACATCTTGAATTTCACCCACCTATTAAGCAATAATTAAGTAAAGATTAAGGTTGGTGATGATTGAGGTGGAAAAGATAATCCGCAATAGGCTTTCAAGCTTTTGGAAGAAAGTTCGAAAAGACTTGATCATAATTGATCTCAAAAATCGACATACTTACCTCTATTTTTCGAACCTAGGCAACCCTTTAGAAAATGTTGTACTATGAACATGTATGTTCTTAAGGTTACGATGGAAAAAGAAAAAGAAAAATTCAGAATTAAATAAATAAAAAATAAAAAATAACCGTAATGATTTATGAATAGTTGAACTTTCAACTGAACACTATGGTTAACTTTTATAATAATAAATCTGAAATTTTCAATAAATAAAAAGATGGTGACTATTGATTAGTGCCAAATCTCATCCACGTACGTACTCATATCTTTTTGATGTGGAATAAAGCACCTCTTAGTTTGTTTTACAAAGAAACTATCATTAGGCTGGAGTTATTTGTTGGTGGATGGGAGAGAAGGAGCCAAAAAATGGGACAACCCAGTTGAGTATAATCGGGTATGTGTCGATCAAACATCGACCGATTTCAAATGTCCTAATTTATGACACAGGTTCATATTAGCTATAAATCCAAAATCGCCTGTTTGGCGCGAAGTCCCAGAAAATGCGGTGGAAGTTTAAACAAAGAGCAATACAAAGCAGGAGAGAGAGTGAAAGAGAGAGATGGTGGAAATTTCTCTAGTGAAAGATGATTCTTTCATATTTTTCTTTTCCTGTTAGGAAGATTCTTTTTCACTTTACTTAAAGTTTCCAAAGGGAAGAAATGGTGAGATGGTCGAGGATCCTTTCATTTTGTTTTTCCCTTACTTATGAGGGTTCTTTCTCTTCTTTCAGTTCAGATACTTGTCTTCTATTATAGAGGAATTCTTTTCCTCCAGCATGGGGGATTCTTCTTCAGGTTGTTCTTTTCTTGGCAAAGGAAAAGTGAGATGGTCTTCACGACTTTTCTTGACGGACACCTTCGTAATATTTTCGGAGCTTCAACCCATTTCATTCCGACGTCTATCACATTTCCCATCTTGCAGTCATCTGTGTCGTTCACTGTCTTCTTCAAGCCACTAGCTCTCTCTCTCTCTCTCTCTCTCTCTCTCTCTCTGTGGGTTTGCTGGACTTGTCCTGCAGCTGTTCAATGTGTTCATCATATTGAATCTTTCCTCTTCAGTCATTTTGTTTCTGGGTTCCATCAGTACCGCCTTCCTCAGCATATATAAATTCTTAACTCTCATTGCTCCATAAAGAAGGAAAGAAAACCAGAAAGATGCCGAAAGGGAGGAAAATGGCAGACGTTGTTCTGTCTGTAGCTTCCAAAGTGGCAAAGCACCTGATGGCTCCAGTCCGTCGTCTCTCCAGCTACGTGATAATCTCTGGCAGCTACACTGGCCAACTTAAGGAAGAACTTGACAAGCTGGAAAACGCTGGGCAAAGGGTGCAGCTTTCCATCAATGAAGCTCGACAGGAAAAGAAGTTGATCAAAGCCCACCCCGAGAAATGGGTGACCGACATGAAAACCCTTCTTGATGAGGGAGACGCGCTGAAAAACGATGAACGAGCCAATAAAACTTACTTCTGCCGGTGGCTTCCCAACCTGAAGGAGCGTTATCGTCTCATCAGGGACGTAAGGAGTAAAGTCCGGGAGATCCAGGATCACATTCTGAAGAGTCGATTCGAGATGGTCTATTGCAAGCATGCTCCATCAGGGCAAGCTGTCAGCGCTCTCAATGTGGATTCCTCAGCCGATCATTGGGGTGACACTATCATCGAGCCACGAGCTCCCATCCTAGAAAAAATAATGAATACTCTGGCTGATGAGGAGCTGAAAGTGATTGGGATATACGGGTGTGATGGCGTGGGGAAGACTACCCTTTTGGAGGAAGTCGAGAAGAAACTCAAGAGTGAGAAGAGATTGTTCGACGTGATCGCCAAAGCGAACGTATCGCAGATTCCAAAATTGAAGAAAATCCAAGACGTTATCGCTTATGCCCTGGGTCTATATCTGAAGGACGAGCTGAGCAAAGAGGGAAGAAGAGACTGTCTGTTTCAAAAAATACAGAGTGATCCGACGAAGAAGGTTCTCATAATATTAGATGATTTGTGGGAGACACATGATTTGAAGGCGGTCGGAATTCCTTTGGGACACGAGAGCAGGGGATGCAAGTTGCTGCTAACGTCGAGATCTAAAGATGTGGTGGAGATGCATGCCGATCGAACAATTCATCTTGAAGGTTTAAACAATGACGAGGCTTTAAAGTTATTTGAAAAGATGGTCCACGACAGGCTCAAAGACGAGAAATTGAAACCAATAGCAGCTAAAGTGGTCAAGAAGCTTGCAGGTTTGCCTCTTTTGATTACCTCGGTCGCAAGCACTTTGAAATATAGCAATATGTTTGTATGGAAAAACGTGTTGATAAAGATAGGTGAGTCAAATATAGATACAAAAAAAATAGGTGAGTCAAATATAGTTTCAATAGTGAAGTTGTGTTATGACAATTTGAAGAGTGAGGACGCGAAGTCCTTATTCTTGCTCTGCGGTCTTATTGGTGGGACCATTCAAGTCGAAACTCTGTTGGTACTAGGTATGGGCTTGGGCTTGTTTGAGGGATTATCTAAGAGGATAGAAGGTTCGAGGGATAAATTGAATACTTTGCTTGATAGCCTCCATTCCGTTTGTTTGTTGCAAGAATGTGGTGATTACATGGAAAATGTGACTGTACATGATCTTTACAGCAAGGTGGTTGTCTCAACTCCATTCATGGGTGAGGATTCCTTAGTGATGAATAGCAATGATGACTCATGGTCAAAGGAAAAGCTTGTGAAATGTTGGGCAATTTACCTAGTTAATGTTGTCAATGGTAGGCTTGCTGAATTGATATCATGTCAGTCTATCAACTTGAAGATACTCATGTTGTCTCAACCAAAAGACTGGCTCGGGAGTCTTGCACATCGACATGATGAGGGAGATTGTTGTAGACTAGATTTCACATACATGAATGAGCTCCAAGTCTTGTATCTTCGCTCCATGCATATCGCTACTTTACCTTCCTCAATTGAAATTCTCAAAAACCTCCGGTCGTTATTCTTAGACAATTGTCTTGTGGAGGATGTGGTAGTTCTTGGCAAGCTCAAAGCATTGCAGTTTCTCAGCTTTGCGGGGTCTACAATTTCTAGGCTACCTACAGAAATGGGGGAACTTAAGAATTTGAGACTATTGAATCTAAGCAACTGCAAAAAGCTTCAGATGATTGAGCCTGGTGTCTTAAAAAGCTTAGTCAACTTGGAAGAGTTATATATGAAGGGAAGCTTTGATAGATGGGTGGGCCCGGATGAAATCCCACCAAAATCTTGTAATGCTGGACTTGCCGAGTTGAGGAACTTGAGAAAGCTAACCACCTTGGAAATATCAATCCTTGATCCAACTGTAATCTTGAAGGATGATTCTATTAAAGAAGAAAAAATCTTGGAGGTTAGTTCTGTTCAGAAAAAAATAATCTCGGAGGCTTGTGATAAAGAAAAGAAAAAATTGGAGGAGGAAGGTTTTGCTCAAATACAAAAAATCTTGGAGGATCCTGGCCAAGATGATTCTACTAAGGAAAAAAAAAATCTCGGAGGTTAATTCTGTCAAAAAAAAAAAAAAACAAATCTCGGAGGCTTCTGATAAAATAAAGAAAAAATTGGAGGGGGAGGGTTTTGTTCAAGTAAAAAAAATCTTGGAGGATTATGACCAGCCATTTGGGAACCTAATCAGATTTTGGATCAACATAGGAAATCTTGACGGAAGGGAATTTGAAGGCTTAAGAACCATGAAGCTCAAATCGGAAGAGTGTGATGATATTTTTTCAATAGAATGGGTTCAAAAAACTCTGCAGAAAACTCAATACTTGCATGTGGACGGATTGAGAGAGTTCAAGAATGTTCAAGATTTGTGCACCCGAGGATTTCGAGACCTGAAGCATCTTGACATTGACAATAGCCCATCAATTAAGTACATTATCAATTCATCCATCAGCCTCCCTCACGCCACTTTCACGATTTTAGAGTCTTTGTTCCTCCAAAATCTTATTGGTCTGGACAAGATATGCAATGGCCCTATGGCACCAGAGTGCTTTAGCAAATTGAAAGCTGTGCGTATAGAAAAGTGCCACCAATTGAAAAATCTGTGGTTGCTATCAGAGATGCCAAGATTTGTATATTTGGAAGAGATCCAAGTATGCGAATGTGACTCAATTAAAGCCTTTATCACAAATGACGCAAGAAAAGTAGAAGTTGCTGATGACATAGTTGAGTTGCCTACTGTACGCCATCTGGATTTGCGAAAGTTAGGAGATATAATGAGCTTTTCCACCGGAGGTGAGGGTGCTGCAATTCAGGTACCTTTTTTGTTTTCTCCCTATGTCAGTTTGTCATATTGCAAGTATTAAGTTTCCTTAATTCTTAATATTGCGAATGCTACCTATATCATAATGTTATCGGGGGATTTAGAATAAGATGATATTAGTATTCACCAAACATTAATGCGCTTTGATTGGAATCCAACCAGCTTTCGTTGAAATGCTGATGATGTGGTGTCTCGCCAGTAGTAATGTAAAAGATACAAAATGAAAATGACTGGAGAGAGAAATGGAGGACAACCTACCCTCATCTATCATACCACAACTTTACCATTATAGGGGAAACGGCACGATCATGCTCCTTTTGGAAGGGTGCTGCCAAAAACACAAACCGATGTAAACTTGTTATAATAATGAATTTCAATTTATATAATGCATAAAACAACGAGCTGGTTATAGAATCAAAGTTAAAAAATCCACCAAAGACACAGACACATTTTACAAAATCCACCAAAGACACACACACATCTCTAAACTATAACTAAACCTAACAATATCATCTCAGATATGTACGACTACCTAAACTTATATCCAAAATTCAACTATGAAAAGTTTCCCACTGATACTACTCACATCCTACTTGCCGCTAGTTGAAGAATATGAATAAAAAAATTGGAATAAGTGATGTGAGCAACCACAACTCATTGAGTAGAATAAATTTCTTCCAAACAGATTGAACATTCACCATGCATATTACAAAGCAATAAAAGAAACTCATTTATCCAAAATCAACACATAATATTACATAAAAATTCAATATGAGTTATATCACTTCAACACAACTTTTTACATATGAAAAATATTCATTCAATCAATTATATTAAAGCAAACATCAATGATTCAGTCCATTCACTAATCCAGTGCTTAATATCAAACAAATGTCATTATTAACACCTTGAGACAAGGCTTACTAAGATTCCCCTTGGTTAGGTCTCCACTTATCAATTGGTGGTTCAGCCCAAGCAAGATATCTTGAAACCAGTATGATGCATACTTAACCCCTTAGTGGATTCTAAATATAGCAACAATGGGCATAAAACTACTAACTTGTCCTCCATTAACTCACAAATTCCATCCAAAATCCACCTCATTAATCAAGTTCACTAACCTGAACATATAATTAGTTAATATGGATCCATAATTTATAACTACTTTTGTCAGAGTAAGGTCACTAGTGAAAATTAATCTTCCACCGCACCTGATGGACTGTTAGGATCAGGCCAAATTGTTAATTTTTTCATAGCTATAATTTGACGCATAATTCTTATGAGCAGGATTAGGTGTATAAATAACTATTATCTTTAAAAGTTTTCTTACTTGCCCCTATGCTCTTGTGACAGTCCGTCAATGGGATTACTCAAATTCTATATCCTTTGTCATGGCTGCTCAATCTAGACGTTGCCAAATATGTACTTTATATATATATATATATATATATATATATATATATGTATGTATGTATGTATGTATGTATATGTGTGTGTGTGTAAGACTAACTAGCAATTAGTGTTCTTGCGCAACAATTGGGTTTTGAAATTGTGTCATTGGAAAACACAATATTTTGTTAATTTATGCTATAAGTTATGTGCATTAAGTTTGTGTCAATTCGCATCAACTTAAGATTTGCTGTATCATGGTGTGCAATCGTGTTAATTCTTTTAAGAAACTGTCAACACTGTCAGTCCCAATTTTTGTTATAAAATTCTACTAGTTCTCACACGCGTGCATGACTGCTTTTGGTTGCTTTGAAACTCAATAGATTGATTAATTTCGTGGTAACCTCAAGTAGCATTACTCGAATGATGAAAAAAGAACATGTCATCCTCTTGTTGGCATGATAGATATGTTTGTTAGGTCATAAGGTAGACAATACACACCTCAAGTATGCTCTATTTTAATCAACACTCTTGGAGTCATTTTTTTATAATCAAGATATCCTTAAAGCCAGCAAAAACAGAGATAAAAATATTGGATAGTTTTTTCACAGCATAAACCCTCTTAAAATGTACAAAATCAGAAAATGAACATAATCGCATTAAGAGAAAAAAAGGGGGGAAAATGAGACACTCCAATCACAAATGTGCTCATGTGGAAGGGCAACGTTAAAAAAAATAAATTGAAAACGCATTGGAACAAAAAAGTTCCTTTAAGTGTGCATGTTGATCAAACTCTATATCCGACGTCTAGAATGGGCTTTGAAATAGCAATTCCTTGAATAGAAATTTCTCTCTCTCTCTCTCTCTCTCTCTCTCTCTCTCTCTCTCTCTCTCTCTCTCTCTCTCTCTCTCTCTCTCTCTCTCTCTCTCTCTCTCTCTCTCTCTCTCTCTCTCTCTCTCTCTCTCTCTCTCTCTCTCTCTCTCTCTCTCTCTCTCTCTCTCTCTCTCTCTCTCTCTCTCTCTCTCTCTCTCTCTCTCTCTCTCTCTCTCTCTCTCTCTCTCTCTCTCTCTCTCTCTCTCTCTCTCTCTCTCTCTCTCTCTCTCTCTCTCTCTCTCTCTCTCTCTCTCTATAATCATTAAAATGAATGGGATTGTAATAGTAAAAGGGCGATGACTTAGTCCATAATTCATTTAGGTGGAGAGTTAGTAGGTGAGTTCTTTTTTTCCCTGTATATTAAATTTAAGCACATATATATAGGTATTAGAGGTGATAGGTGATCTTTAAGACGAACTTTGTTTTGAAATATCTTTCCTCTATGTTGGAGAATAATCTTACTATTGTCATTTATGTCAATTTCAGAATAAAAAAGTTTGACTCCTCATTTGAACATTCAACAAGAATTCTTCAAATATAATATGTCCATGGATATCGTCCCATCGAAATTACCTAGAGTTGGAAGTGACGATTTGCCAATTCAAATAAACTTGAAAATGATGATTATTATTTGGCATTCTCAACGCTCAAGTTGTTGGATAAATTCTCTTGAAGTATTTTGAAGTTGACAAAACATGTTTATCAGTCTAGTCTGAAGACTTACAGACTCTATTGACAAAGTCTGAAGATTAAAGTCTGACGATTAAAGTCTGAAGATCAAAGTCTGAAGCTAGCAAGACTCAAGACTTATATTTCAAAGTCTACTCACATGGATAGTTTCCAGGACGACGTTTATTCTGATCTTATATGATATTTATTCTAACGACTAATGGATATCTTTCTCTTTGGATTCAGCACTAAACGATCTAAGTTTTATATGGAATATGTTTAGATTCTTTGACGACTTCGCAACTTATATTTGGAAGGATCTACTTATGAAAACCGAGATCCCGATTGTATGGGCGAAGGATTGATGGGCTATCAACACTTACCTTAAAGAGCTCGAGATCTTTCTAATTGATTCTGTCCAACGGGTTGATTGGAAGAACTTCTTTGGAAGGTGCCAACAGTATTGGTGGCATGAAGAAGTATATAAGAGAGATGCTCTAGTTGTTGAAGGGTGCGGATAGAAGAATTCCAAAGTCTGAATCTCCTTTTCTATTTTGCGATATTATTCTTTGAGCGTTACATGTAATCAAAAGAGAGATCATATTGTAGACCTTGAGGAAGTGTAGTAGAGTAATCTACACTTTGTGGACTCAAGAGCGTGAGACCGTAATCACTCTTATTGATTCTTAGTGAAATCCAGCTGAAGGGCTGTCCGTGCGGAGAGTGGACGTAGGCTTGATCTAAGCCGAACCACTATAAATCTGGAGTCTTGATTCTCTATCCCTAATCTTTTTATTGTTAACTGTTTTCATTTGCTGCGATCGTTGATTTTAAATTATTTATTTCTCATTCGATTTGAATTGTTAAAATCGCTTCAAACACCTATTCACCCCCCTCTAGGTGCTAATTCTAGTCCTAACAATTGGTATCAGAGCTTGTGTACTTGTTTATAAGAAGTGTCTTTACTTCTAAGTAAAAGATCTATGGCTAGTATGTTACCTACAGGGCTGGTTGAAGGTCAAAGCAATACCAGACCTCCATACTTTGATGGAAAAGATTATAGCATGTGGAAAAATAAGATGAAGGCATTCCTAAGATCGAAAGATCCTTTGGAATGGGAAGTGGTTGATAAAGGAATCATTCCTGCTGCTGCATCGGAATCAGAGAGAGGAAAAGAACCTGCTGTTCCTACTCCTTTGACTCAAGAGGAAATCACCAAGAGACAGACTCTCGACGCCAAAGCTATTTACTCTTTATATTGTGCTTTATCTCCTACTGAATATAATAGAATATCTTCTTGTGATACAGCAAAAGAAGTATGGGATAGGCTTCACATTACCTATGAGGGAACTGATCGTGTGAAAGAAACAAGGATCAACATTCTCTTGGGACAATATGAAGTCTTTAAGATGAGATCGGGAGAATCAATTACGACATGTTTAGTCGATTTACTGAAATTGTGAATGGTCTTGAATATCAGGGACATCCAATCTCAGGACATATGAAGGTCAACAAACTTCTTCGAGGACTCTCAAAAGACTGGAATTATATAAAAACCTCAACAAGAGAGACACGGAGGATTGCTCCACTTTCTGTAGATGAATTGGTTGGGACTCTTCAATCCTATGAAGTAGAATAGACCAACGAAGAGGAAGACTCAAAAGGTAAAAAATCTATTGCCTTAAAGTCTAATGACTATTCGATGTTACGAGACTCAAAGAAGATCTAGATGATGAAGAACGGCACTTATGATAAAGAGATTCGAAAGTTGAACAGAAAAGGAAGGAAATTCAATTGGAAGAAACAAAATTCTCAAAGGTTTCAAAACAGGTCAACGAGAGGAAGATGATACGAATAAAGAAGTGACTTGCTTTGAATGCAAGAAAAATGGTCACATCGGACCTAACTCGTCCTCTCGTTAAAGAAGAGAAAAGGGAAGACTGAGAAAAACGGGAAGGCACTCAAAGCGAGAGACTTGGAGTGATACTGAATGTGAAGATAGTGACAATGATTATGCCAATATTTGTTTAATGGCAAAATCGGACTCGGACTCGAGACCTTGATTCGGATACGTACTCGGACATGAACTCGAGGTTAGTAACTTGAAGATTCCTGTTAAAGTTTCTAAATACATTGATGAACTTTGTCTTAGTCTGAAAACCTCTCTTAAGAGGATCTCCGAATTGAAAAGGGAAAATTCTACATTGAAACAACAGGATAAACTTATGAAAGAAAAGTTTGAAAAACTGGAAAAAGATTTTGCTTTTGTGAAAGAAAACTCGATATATTTCAAATGAAAATAATCTTTTGAAAAATGATATCACTAACATATCAAAGAGATTTTCAAATGGTTCTGAAAAGCTGGATAAGATTCTTTCGATACAAAGACCATATTTTGACAAGTTAGGTCTTGGTATGACTTCAAACAATTCCACGATTGATTTTCCGAAGGTAAAAGAAAGAATTAAACAAAGACCAGCTAGAACTATTTACAAGAATCATTTCCGAAAAGTCTTTGTAAAACCTGTTGGTAGAAATGCTCTGAGATGTTCCAAGTGTAAAAGCTTAGAACACTTTGAGAAAGAATGTCCTTTGGTTTGGAGACCTGTTAAAAGGAGCTGGGCTAAGACTGTCTATTGTTCTAACGCTTCTGGACCCAAGATGGTATGGGTACCAAAAAGAGCTTGATTTCTGTTAATTGCAGGTTACTATCAAAAAGAAGATAAAATGGTATCTTGATAGTGGCTACTCAAGACATATGACAGAGACTCAAGCTGCTTCATAAAACTTATCCGATAGACGGAGGAAAAGTTTCCTTTGGTGGTAACAACGGAGGAAAGATTACGGGTCGAGGAACAAGTGAAGATTGGAAGTTTGTCTATCAATAATGTTTCATTAGTTGAAGGATTAAATTATAACCTCGCTTAGCATAAGTCACTGTGTGATTCGGTTTCAAGATCAACTTTCGGGAAGAAACGTGTTCGGAATCGGTAAAAGACCTTACTCAATCTTTTACCGATCGAAGACATGGAAATATCTATCTTCCGGATGTGAATCAAGAAAGATCACAAAGTGCTTAATATCGGTACAAGATGAAGCAAATCTATGGCACAAAAAGCTAGGCCATATCAACATGAAGCGGATCAACAAGATCTCTACAAAGAAACTTGTTCGAGGATTGCCTACTCGAATTATTCAAAGTCGATCTATGTACACCATGCGTACTGGGTAAACAGGTTAGAAATTCTTACAAATCAATAAATAGAGTATCCACTAATCATGTATTGCAGCTTTTGCATATGGATTTGTTTGGACCTACCAGAACGAAAAGCATTAGTGGTAAAAGGTTCTGTCTGGTAATAGTGGATGACTATTCACGATTTACTTGGGTCTACTTTCTCACAAGTAAGTCAGAGACTTTCTCTCTCTTTTCAAAATTTGCTAAAAATGTGCAGAATGAGAAAGGTCACACCATTACAAGCATTCGTACAGACCATGGAGGTGAGTTTGAAAATCAAGACTTTGCTAATTTATGTGATGAATTTGGTTTTCAACATAAATTTTCTTCTCCATATACACCGAACAGAATGGGGTTGTGGAAAGGAAGAATAGATCTTTACAAGAAATGGCAAGAACACTTTTAATTGGAAATCAAGTTTCTTCAAGGTTTTGGGCGTAAGTCGTTTCAACCGCTTGCTATATTATAAACCGAGTGTTTTTAAGACCAATTCTTGAGAAAACTCCTTATGAAATTTTTAAAGGGAAGAAACCAATAGTTTCTTATTTTCAAATATTTGGTTGCAAATGTTTTATTCTAAAGAACGCAAATGATCGTGTTGGTAAGTTTGAAGAAAAATCAGATGAAGGATTCTTTCTTGGATACTCTACTACAAGCAAAGCTTTTAGAGTGTTCAACAAAAAGACTCGACTGTGGAAGAATCAATGAATATCAAATTTCAAGACTCTCCACAAGTTCAGCGAGATACTGATCAAGATTCGAAATCCGCTCCAGACATTACTAGATCAAACTCCACTTTGAAGCTTGCTAAATCAAAATCGGTACAACAAGCTACCGATGAAGAACCTACTCAAGAAGAAGATCAACAATCTATCGATCGAACAAGAATCGGAAGCACAAGTCTAGTCATCCCGAAGAACTCATTATTAGAAACATTAATGAGGGAATTCGAACAAGATCCAAAAGGCGAGAAGATTCTAGTGCTTTGTTGCTCTTATTTCGAACTAGAACCCAAAAATATTGAAGAAGCTTTAGCCGATGAAAGCTGGATTGAAGCAATGCAAGAAGAGCTCGAGACAATTCAGTATTAACGACGTATGGGAATTAACTCCCAAACCAAAAGGTAAATCAGTTATTGGAGCTAAATGGGTTTTCAGGAATAAAGTTGATGAAAAAGGCAAAGTAACGAGAAACAAAGCAAGACTCGTGGCTAAAGGATACACGCAAGAAGAAGGGATAGACTATGATGAGACTTAAGCTCCAAAGAGCAAGGTTAGAGGCAATCGATTACTACTTGCTTTTGCTTGCTATAAGAATTTCAGGTTGTTTCAAATGGATGTCAAAAGTGCATTCCCGAATGGATTCATTCAAGAAGAAGTCTACGTAGAACAACCTCCCGGTTTTGAAGATTCAAAGAAACCGGGTTACGTATTCGATCAAGAAAGCGTTATATGGACTGAAACAAGCTCCTCGAGCTTGGTATGAAAGGCTAAGTAATTTCTTAATTCATAGTGGCTTTTCTAAAGGAAAGGTAGACACTACTTTATTCATTAAAAAGGAAGGTAAAAGCTTTCTACTTGTACAGATTTATGTTGATGACATCATATTTGGATCATCTAATGAGACTTTGTGCAAGAAATTTTCTAAGTCTATGCAGGATGAATTCGAGATGAGCATGATGGGCGAACTATCCTTTTTCCTTGGTCTACAAGTCAAACAACTAAAGGAGGGAATATTCATTCATCAAGAGAAATATGCAAAAGAACTTGTTAAAAAGTTCGGTCTGGAAAATTGCAAAAAGACTGACATACCAATGTCAAGTTCCTTGAAGATAGACAAAGATGAAGCAGGAAAGAAAATTGACCAAAAGTTATACAGAGTATCATTGGTTCACTTCTTTATCTTACGCATCCGGACGACATATTATTTAGTGTTTGCATATGTGCTAGGTTTCAATCGACCCTAGAGAATCTCACTTAAGCGTTGTTAAACGTATTATTAAATATGTTGCTACTATCTTTGCTAAGATCGGTCTTTGGTATCCCAAAGAAGGAGACTTTACACTTCTTGGCTATTCGACGCGAGATCTTGCAGGTTGTAGAGTTGAAAGAAAAAGCACTTCAAGTACTTGTCAATTGCTTGGAAACAGGGCGGTATCCCGGTTTTCGAGGAAACAAAGTACGTGGCTCTTTCAACAAATGAAGCGAGAATACGTTGCTCTTGGAAGTTGCTGTTCTCAAATATTGTGGATAAAACAACAACTGCAAGACTTTGGCATTGAAGACTCTTGCACATAAATTAGATGTGACAACACCAGTGCAATAAATCTTACAAAGAATCATATCCTACATTCAAGAGCAAAACATATTGAGATTCGACATCACTTTATAATAGATCATGTTCAGAACAAAGAAGTCTTGATACAATTCATAGACTCAAAGAATCAACTGGCAGACATCTTCACAAAGCCACTTGAGAAAAGCTTGTTTGAGTCTATCCGCTCAAGACTCAATATTTTATCTCTTGAAGAATGCTGAAGCTCAGACTCAGAAACTAAAGTCTGACAAAGAATCAGACTCAAAGGTCAAAAGACTGAGAATACGAATCGACACGACTGTAAGTTCATTTACTTAAACTGTCTTATTGATAAGGTAAGATTATCTGTCTATTTTAAGTCGGTTATTTTTAAAGAGAGTGGTTATCGTTTTATTAAGGCAGTTATTTTTCAAAAAGGAAAAATCAAGATTTTCAAAAGATACGACGCTTGGTTATCCCCGTACACACTTATACTTATACATCTCTTCTCCTTCGTTTTCACTTTACTCAAAAACCCTAGATCAAAAGCTTTTCACTGCTCTGCAATTTTCTCTCCAAAACTTCTTCGTTTCAAAGTTCTCAACTTTCTTGTGACACAAGTGAGAAAGTCTCTCCAAAGAAAAGCACAATGTCGTATCAGAGGAAGTCTTCCAGAATAGCAAACAGGGGACCACAGGGATCAGGTGAGGGGCCTACGCACTTTGATCTCACTGAGGAAAGCGACATTCCAACTGAGCAATCTCAACAGCGATTATCTCCAACTAGACCTCAAGAACAGAGCCCTCAAGATGCAGAAACGATTTATGAAGATATCGAACCAGTAAGAACTCTTAAGCCTGCCTTTGTTTATAAGCTTTACTATGCGTTAAAGGAAGGTGGTTCTGCTATGTCTTTTGTGGATGAGTTTCTGAAAGAGAAGGGTTATAGAAACGAGACACACTTTCTTACTGTCATGGAAAGGTCTGGAGTTGTGCTTGAGGGAACGGCTGCAAGAGCATTTGCAAATTTCCCTAGTGACCCTAGGTTTAGTAGTATGAATCAGCCTGAGGGAAAGGATGATGATGAAAAGATGTTCATACACTTTAAACCATGGATGGGTGTGGCTGCAAGCCTTAGACGGAAGAAGGATGAATTGTTCCGCTCGGACGGACACAGGAAGAGGTATGAAAAATTGCTGAAGCGTGGGGTGATGAACCCACGAACTGTGGATTTCGATTTTCTGGACTTGTTGAGCATAAATCTGCGTGAGAAATTCAAAAAACTCCAACTTTATCAGTTCTGCACAAACTGTGACACGGCACATTTTGAATTGACTGCTTATTTCTACTCCAATATCAGTTTCATTGATGCAAACAGCTTTACTTTCAGCGTGAGCGATAAAGAGTATGTCATTGATAAGGACATAATGGCTTATGTGCTTGGTGTGGAAAGAGGGATTTTCCAACCAATTGGCATGTCTGTCAGCCATGCTACTCTTGATCTAGCAAAGGACAGAATTGCAGAAGGAAGACTCTCTTACTCCAGAATGAATGCAACAAATACTTTGCTGCATAAGATTGTAATCAACTGTCTAAGACCCAAATCGACATCCAAAACAGATGTATCAATTTCTGAAGCCAAGTTGATGTTTGCCATCAAGACTGGTGTGAACTTCTCTTTGCCACATACCATCATCTTTCACATGTATAGATGCATGGTTAAGGACAAAGGAAAGCTTCCTTATGTTGCTCTCATTACTCGTCTCTTCAGACATCTACATATTCAACCTCCTCATATTCTCACAGTGAAGACTATTGATAAAATGGTCATCGGGCTGAGGATGATTACCAAGATGCGTCTGAAAGAGCTTAGCAAGAAGCTAGAGAAATTCAAGGAAAAGACTCATGTCAAGCTCAGACCAGACTCATCAGCAGCCAAAAGGAAAGGGAAAGAACCTGTGGTTAGTTCTACCAAGAAGCGAAGGGCAATCATTCTAGAAGATGAAGATGATGAGGATGCTATACCCATCTCTACTCTTATTTCTCAATTTGCTGCATCTATTCCAACTGTTCCAGAACATCAAGTTGCAGAGGAAGAGAAAGAAAAAGAGGAAGAGAAAGAGAAAGAGAAAGAGGAAGATAAAGAGAAAGAGAAAGAGGAAGAGGAAGAGAAAGAGAAAGAGAAGACAGAGGAAGAGAAGACAGAAAAAGAAAGAGAGGAAGAGGAAGAGGAAGAAGGAAAAGAAGAACAAGCAGATGAACCAGAAAGAACAGATTCTCCAGCAGAAAAGGAGGATTTACAACACCGTCACTGAGGAAACGCCTCAGAAAGAAGAATTCTTTTCTCCACCAGAAGACATGGAAACAGGGGGAGATAAAGAAAGAGAAAACACACCTCTTCGGCTGACTTTCAGAGAAGAGGATGCTCAAACTAGTGTTAGTCGATCACCTCCTGATGCTGAGGATATTCATGCTGCACAGTTTTCTGAAGGAGAGGCATCTTCTCCACACACTGAACCTCCTGCTGACATTCATACTGGCTTGACGCCGCCTTCAGACCGAGCTGAAACAAGCACTCAGACTGACAACTCTGCAAATTTTCAAAGACTGCTTGAGATCATCTTGGAACTTAAAGGTCAAATTTATGCCATGGGATATGAATTTCAGACCTTGCGAGAATGAAAATCATGCAATGTTCATCACTTTGCATGATCGGCTTAAAGATGTTCAGCGTCGATTCGGGATACTGCAAAGGGCACTACTCTCACCCAAGTACAGGAAGATTTGAGGAAGTTGGAAGACACTGTCAAGTCTATGAGAGACTTTCAACTTGTTCGCATTCCTCGAGCTCCTTGATTTTTTAATGCTGACAAAAAGGGGGAGAAGACTTTGCAGATTTTTGTTCTCAAAACCAATCCAAACCAAATTCTATCTTTTTATCTTTTTATCACTTTTTATTGCTATCTTGACTTTGACTTGAGTTTTTTTTAACGTGTGCAATTTTTGAATATGTGCTCACTATGGTAATACTTTAAGCTTCGTAAATTTGATAGTACTGTCTGTTTATGACTAATGAGGTTTTGGTGAATGCAGATCTGTGTACAGGGAAAGTCTGTGTACAGGATATCTGTGTACATGATAACTTCTACTATCTTATTTAATCTTTTATGATGCTTGCTTAAAAGTTGTATTGCAGGGCGATAATATTCAAATCTGCAGGAAAGTTTTGTCACCATCAAAAAGGGGGAGATTGTTGGATAAATTCTCTTGAAGTATTTTGAAGTTGACAAAACATGTTTATCAGTCTAGTCTGAAGACTTACAGACTCTATTGACAAAGTCTAAAGATTAAAGTCTGACGATTAAAGTCTGAAGATCAAAGTCTGAAGCTAGCAAGACTCAAGACTTATATTTCAAAGTCTACTCACATGGACAGTTTCTAGGACGACGTTTATTCTGATCTTATATGATCTTTATTCTAACGACTAATGGATATCTTTCTACTGGATTCAGCACTAAACTATCTAAGTTTTATATGGAATATGTTTAGATTCTTTGACGACTTCGCAACTTATATTTGGAAGGATCTACTTATGGAAACCGAGATCCTGATTGTATGGGCGAGCAGGATTGATGGGCTATCAACACTTACCTTAAAGAGCTCGAGATTTCTAATTGATTCTGTCCAACGGGTTGATTAGCAGAACTTCTTTGGAAGGTGCCAACGGTATTGTAGGCATGAAGAAGTATATAAGAGAGATGCTCTAGTTGTTGAAGGGTGCGGATAGAAGAATTCCAAAGTCTGAATCTCCTTTTCTATTTTGCGATATCATTCTTTGAGCGTTACATGTAATTAAAAGAGAGATCATATTGTAGACCTTGAGGAAGTGTAGTAGAGTAATCTACACTGTGGACTCAAGAGCGTGAGACTGTAATCACTCTTATTGATTCTTAGTGAAATCCAGCCTGAAGGGCTATCCGTGCGGGAGAGTGGACGTAGGCTTGATCTAAGCCGAACCTCTATAAATCTGGAGTCTTGATTCTCTATCCCTAATCTTTTTATTGTTAACTGTTTTCATTTGCTGCGATCGTTGATTTTAAATTATTTATTTCTCATTCGATTTGAATTGTTAAAATCGCTTCAAACACCTATTCACCCCCCTCTAGGTGCTAATTATAGTCCTAACACAAGTCTCATGTAATAAGTACGTATAACATCTTATAATTGATCATTCACTTTAACTAAATATGGAAAATACATGTACGTAACATCTAATTAAAAGCCAATATACATAAATTCAATAGAAATTGAGTTTTTTGCTAACGAGTTTGAATTTTGTAATGAAGTGCTTGATTGATAAAATATTTAAATATTAAACCATGCTTTTATCTAACAGCTTAAGTTTTTAAAATTGATGATAGTGGTTCCACAAATATCACGTGTTATTGGAAGAGGAGGTCTCATTTGCTTCCTCAATTAAATATATCTACACTTAGTATTAGGCATTAGGTTAAAAGCCTAGATTTTTTTTTCTTTGGTCAGTGGTTAAAAGCCTAGATTAAGCGTGAGGAAAAAGTGATAAAATATTTAAATATTAAATAACATTTTTATCTAAGAACTGGTATTAATCTCACAAAATCTTACGAATCATTAACTGGCTCAATAACCAAGAAACTCTATTACAATAGTTTGTATTATGGTAGTTTAACTAACGATAAATTAACGCCCTTCTTCCCCATTATCATAAAAACCTTGAAATTCTCAACAAATATCACATGTACGGCTTGGACCTTGCGGGCATGTACTCAGGAAGCAATTGAAAAACTCTGAGTGGAAAGTGAGCAGTTAGGTTCTAGAGAGCCCAAAAGAAGAAGAAGAAAGAAAGAAACGTTGGAAATGAAGGGCCTTTTATACGCTCACTTTACTTCATTTGCACTTATAAGATCTAACATATATTTTTATCTGATGGAAAAAAAAAAGAAAAAAAACTCTTGCTCTCAGATTAATCATCCCCCAAAGCCCCAATTCTCTTAATTGGACCAGCAAAATGTGTCTGAGCCCCATCGATTATCAAATTGGGCAAGATCCTTTTTAGTGAGAGTTTTAGAAAACTGTTTGTTATTCAATGAAACAGTCGAATAAATTAGAAACGAGTACTATGGATATTTCTATACTCCTTTTAATATTTTTTCTTTTTTTCTTGTTGTGCAACTTAATAAAATATTCTATAATAAAATATCTATAGCAAGCGATCGCTTGACTCTCTTCTGCCGTTGTCGTGTGCTGCACTTGCACCACGATTTAGTTATCACCGACAAAAATTTGCACGCACCCCAATTTCGCAACTTGTCTATCTTGAGCAACCATATGGAAAAATGAATCAAATCATGCTATAATCAATATCATCATCTCTAGTTCTCAGTGATTATTTAGGGTATACAGTGGACATTTTTTAAGCCTTCTAGGTGTGATATTATCTAATAGTGAATGCCTCAAATCTTCCATAATCTAGAAAGTGAACTCGAAAGTTCATTTGACTCACTGGTAACATAAACTAATTTCATAAATTTTTGAACATCAGCCAAACCATCATGCCCTTTTTAATTGGTTGAAGACGTAGAATTTTCATGGAGCCATATTCTTTCTGTTTTGATTACAGGTTGTATTTCCTATCTTGGAGGTATTACATATCTCTGGCATGGGTTACATCAAGCTGATATGGGACAATCATGTGGCATTATCTTTTCCAAGATGTTTTCGACATCTGAAAACTCTAGATGTGTCATATTGTGATGAGTTATCAAATATGTTCACACCAGTAATAGTTGGAAATTTGGTGGAACTCATAAAATTGAAAATAAGTAATTGTAACAAGTTGATAAAGGTCATCAGCAATGAGGGAGGTAAAGAGGGGCCTGTAGTGGCTTTCAAACAATTGAAGTACATACAGCTTGAAGAGTTGAGAGGATTGACTTGTTTCAGCTCAGGTAAATATATTTTGATGTTCCCTCTCTTGGAAGCTATCATTGCAACTGGATGTATCAACATGAAGTTCTTTTCTGAGGCACCAATAAGGGCGCCAAAGCTAAAGGAAGTACAAGTATCAACAGGAATGTGGTTTTGCAATGGAAATATAAATAACACCATGCAACGTATCTCAAAAGAAATGGTATGCATCAAATTATGTGCAATTGGATAATTTTGATTACCAATATATTAATTGCTTTTTGCTAACCACGAGTGTATGCTTAATGGTGCATCTTTTGACAGGCTATGGTTGATGGAGTAGAGTTTATGCATCTACCTGGGTTCTACGGGCTAACGGAAAAATGGCATAGCAATCTTATTTCCATCAAGTCATTTGGGCAATTAAAATCATTGGTGGTGGATAATTGTTCATCATTTCTCAACGCCATTCCATCCAGATTGATACGCGTTTTAGACAAAATTAACACTTTGCAAGTGCAACATTGCGAGCAGCTAGAAGAAATATTTGACGTTGAAAAGTTGGAGCTTGAGAAAAGCATTCGAATGCTGCCTCAACTATGGGGCTTGGACTTGGTCAATTTACCAAAGTTGAGGCAACTATGGAACAAAGATTTTCAAGGAACGCTCTGCTTCAGTTCTCTGAGTTATCTAACCTTTTATAAGTGCAACAACTTAAGACATGCTTTCGCTCCATCAATGGCTCGATGCCTTCCCATGCTTCAATGGATGGAAATAAAGGAGTGTGATCAGATGGAAGGAGTGATAGCAGAGGAAAAAGGGGAGAGAAATGCAGTGGAGAAGATTACATTTCCGATTCTTTGTTGGATTAAGCTGGAACGTTTACCCAATATGACTGCTTTTCTTTTTCGCATGAATCATGCGTTGGAGTGCCCTGTGCTACAAGAGCTTACCATTGCCCACTGCCGCAAGATGATAACGTTCACTTGGCAATCATTGATGAAAATTGAACAAGGCATTTCTTCACCTTTCACTCCACAGGTCGGTCTTTTTTTTACAGAGTTAATGCTTCCCTTTTATTTTGTTCCGATGCTTTTGACAAATATACATACCTAGTAGAAAAATGACAAAATAATAAGTTTTCACTTAATTCTAACACCAAAAGTGTAATGCTCTAAAATCCACGGAGCTACTGTTGCGTAGTCTTATCTGAAGACCTGGATATTCTATCTCTCCAGTCTCCACACTTCTGCAATCTCTATTGGTGATTTAACCTAAATACTGAGTTAGCACATCGCTGACTGAACAAGTAATCCGCTGCCTCTTCTAGGGATCAGAAATTCTAATAATTAGTAAGTGCTTTGTACTGATTTATGTGCATAACCTTTTAATATCTAGTAAGATATTTTTTTTATAGTTCTAATTATCTTTTAAGAAGTGTTATGTTTGTGTCAGCTCAAAAAATCATATCATGCATAGTACTTTAAAATTGACTAGCTATCTTCTTAGCAATGTTATCACAATAACCATATAAAAGCATTTACTTTTTACGATCGAACCACCAAGTACTAAACATAAAATAGCATCTAAAGGGGCAAACACTTCTCGTATGGCCACTTCATATTTTCTTGCATAGAAGGAAACTTGCTGCATTATATTGAACATGGATAGCATGTCAAAAGGAACAAATCCAAAGACTGAAAAAAAAAAAAAAGGGGAAAAGAAATTTAACAGAACAAAGTACCAAGGACAAGAAATTGTAAAGTATTTAAATACAATCTGCAAACTCACTTCACAATACTTTTGATTTAATTTAGGATAGGTTACCGTTAAAGTACAAAATAAAAGAAATATACAGGTACGCACCATCGTCTAAATTTTTTGAGGAATAAATATCAATATCGAATTTATTTTGATTGAATTGAGTGAACACAAATATCTTTACCAAATTGATGTAAATATATATCACGTTTTTAAAAGGGCAATTAGCAAATGTCAACTGATCAAGTCAATCCTTTCTTCCTCTTCTTATGGCCTTTTCTGTTATATATTTTATATGGGTTTCAATTTTTTTTTGACGGAGGAAAATGCTTGTATTATTTTCCTATTCTAATGCTTCCGCCCAGTTTTTTTTTTTTTTTTTTTTATCATTATTTGTGACTAGGATGTTAAATCATAATAAGTATCGACACATTTGTTTGCTCTTTATTCATAAGAGTCAGCAATAGTTATTCATTTGCTTTCAGTATAATGTCTTTGTTATATGCGAATTGTTACGTAATAATAAGAATCCATGTCACAAATAGTGACAGCATCATCCAACGCTTCCTCGCTCGTGTCACTAAAAAGCAAAGGAAGCTTGGAAGTCCCTTCTTTGAGGTTATAACTTTTGGTAATCATATTCATTGTGTCATTTTTCTCAATATGCCAGGTACTTTTTCCTCATGTTAAGTCTATGGTTCTCTCCCACGTGAACAGCTCAAACAAAAAGGCTCTTGATAAACTTCAAGTGGAGTTTTGTGTCATCAAAGAAACTGGCCTCTCTAATGTTACATGATATGCCACAACTCAAGACCTTTTGCCCGACTTGTCATTTTTGAAGCAATTGCGAGTGACTCAATAAACTAAGCATGTTGTCCTTTGCGGCATTTATTAACAAGTGGGCCTAGAGACGATCAAGAAGACCTTTCAAACCAAGAAGCATTCTCTTCATTTCAAAGTGCATGATAATAATTACTCTTATTTGGTTTTTTCTGTTTATTTAACACACTCAATAATCTCATATTTACTGCATGGTCATGTCACATTGTGATATCATAGAAAACATCATATCCCTTGCCTATTAGTTTGTCGACAGCATATGATGTTTCTAATATCTTTCAGTATACTTTCCTTTGTGAACACCCATAAGATATTCCTACTTTCCTTTCTTATTTCTTACGACCTCTCCTTTCCCAGTTTCCTTTTCTTTTGCCCAGTCGAAGAAGTGCTCCAATATCTCCATGTGTGATTCTTTGGGTTTCCTTTTTTTTAGATTGCCAAAAACCGCAAAATAACGCAAATGGATGAATCGGGGGAGGAAAGGATTTGATGGGCTCTTTTCCTTTTAATTATTCTGCTTTCTTTCCGTAACCTCTCTCATTCGGCCGAGATTTCTCATTCATTACTAAACTGTGTACTTGTGAGATTTTGTGGGACCATTGCCAACTATTCTAAAAGCTTAAGCCGTTAGATGAAAGCGTGGTTTATTATTTAAATATTCTAATGCTCCCCCTCACACGCTTGGTCTGGTCTTTTTGCCTAGTTCTAAGCGTGGAAATTTAATTGGGGAGGCAAATAGGGGCCTAGAAGATTCAAATTCAGGACCTCCTAACTTTAATACCATGTGAGATTTTGAGGGATCATTGCCAACTGTTCTAAAAGCTTAAACTGTTAGATGAAGACGTGGTTTATTATTTAAATATTATAACAGTACTCACCGGATATCCAATATTTTCTGCCCATGATGTCTTTTGTTTTGCAGAAAATTCCTCAAACGCATGAGCGTATATTCTCATCGGAAATCTTTGCCGTGAACACGTCCAGAGAATCATGCGCCCATAACTGAAGTTTGACCAGAAACTCTTTCCTCCGTTTTATAATGATGGTCAAGTGAGGTCTTCAATGGGCTTGGACGAATGTCGTGCTCTTGCGGGCTTAATCCAATCTAATTGAGCTTAAGATCTTTCTGCTTTGACCTATTTGCCGCCCATTATAATGCAATTTTTATGGGGTTTATTATAAAATGCTCTTGCAAACACAAATTAATGATATTTTTGTTTAGAATTGGGGCTCAACACCTAATTTTTTATGCAAAAAATGATTACATGGGCTGGTAAAATTTAGCTGTTAACAACCATGAAGAATGTGAGGAAGCGATCGGGACAATAATCACCTTCTTCAAGTTAATTACTCTTAGACTTCAGTGGAGTATGCTGTGGAATAGAGCCGGACCAAGGCTTTTTTTTTTGGTCGAAAGGACCAAGGCTTTGGTGACTGAGAGAAGCTCAGAAAGTTTCCAAAGAGAGTGCGATTAAATACTAAGTTGTTTTGAATTACCCAAAAAAATTACTAAGTTTTATTAAGTGTGGCCGCAAAGTTTCTTTTCCTATGACTTTATTTTTTATTTAAGAGTCCATTTATTCTGAGAAAATATATGTTATGAAAATAATTTCCTAAAAATGATTAGTTACGTCGCTTGGAATAATTAGTCAAAATATTTTTTTCATTATCATAATAATTTAGGGTCGTGCTTTTTCTGCTCCTACTATGGTTAAAACACTCCTCATGACATTATTTTGGCAGTATTAACATTTGTGGGTCCCACCTTTTTTTAAGCATCCTTTTTTGTTTGATTCTAATTCTGCTTGTTTCTTATTTGTCTTTTCTTGTGAGTCCCATTTTCCTCCTTCATTTCTTTGGCTCTCTCTTAGTTCTAACCATGGTTCAAGCCCTGGTAGTATCTGTAAAAGAAAGAAAAAAGAACACTCCGTGGTCTGCCTCTGTCACTTGATATCCAAGTCATGTCGCACTTATCAGTTTTTGAATCCCTAACCAAAGTTTAATGCCCCAAAACACAATAGACCTAAAGCTCTCACATTGAACTTCTTCACAGCAATGAAGTTCGTAATCACCATTTTAGCCTTCTCAATTACCCACTGGCGGCAACTTGGCGACCAATATTGGCACGGAAGTAGAAGAGAGTGCAGGGTCGAAGAGGGGCTAGTCGTCGCTGGTCTTGAGGATGGAATTGTTGTTCTTGAAAGTGGCATTTTTGGTTTGCATATGCAACTTAGTGAGAGCAGGGGCGCATTTGGGCCATGGATCTAGAGGCTGGTAGGTGATGGCAAATTGGTGGAGAAGTAGACATCACTTAAACCCTCTAAGACTGATTGAGTTGTTATCATTGGTAATTGGCCATCCCTTACGTTCACAAGCGATAGTCAATACCAATTGATCCCTGAATTAGGGTCTAAAAGTTTTCCCATGGTTTCCCACGCACATGCATCATCCCTAAACGTTCATCTAGCAATCACATACATAAGAGATAAAGCATGCATTCAGACCAAATAGTCTTGTTTCTCAAACCATCAGGCAAAGTGAGTGAGCCCAAAATAGGATCACTTGTTCATTAATTTGGAAATTCGGGTCATTTAGTTTTGAAAGCATATGACCAACCAAATGAGTTCCAAACAATTTTAAATCAAGTGTTATTTTATTTTATTTTTTTTGTCTGAAACGTTGCTTTTCATTCAAGGTGGTAAAATATTACAACCCATAGATAGGGCTTTAGTACATAGCAAATCCAAGAGAATTTGGGGAGGTGAAAAAGCCCATGTTGGAGAAAGGATTCCACGGCCATGGGCCTTGGCAGCCCAATCAGCTATGGAATTGGCTTCATGTCTGCAATGCTGGTTGCGCAGATGGGGAAAACAGTGGATCAACGATGTAGCGTCGGCGAAGTGATGTAGCGTCGGCGAACAACGCTCGACACTCCCACGGCGGTAAACGGCAATGAGTGACAGTTTCCACAAGCACAAGACAATCGAATTCAACCCGTAGATGAGCGTCGGCCTTTCCTTTCTGCAGTAAACATTTGAGTGTGAGGGTTAGGGCTTGGATTTTAGTTTGTAGCGGGGTGGATGCTGGGACACTACGGGAGAAGCCATCGATCAAAATGCCTAAGTGATCCCTGCAAACACACATGATGGCACCTGTGTGACACGCTATTGGAAATGCCCCATCAATGTTGATTTTAATGATGCCTGGTGCCGGTGGAGTCCACACCCAATTAGGGTTCAGCACAGGTTGTCCTGTATCGAACGCCGGCTTCAGGGTGTTGTTGATAAGCATTGCATTAGTAAGAGCCAGATCCACAAGCTAATCGAGGTTGGTGCGTTGATATCTGAAAGTGAAGTGGTTTCGTGCCTTCCAGATCTACCAAAGAAGGGATGCAATGGTCTCCAAAGCAGGTGAGTTGGCCCTATTCCCAATTAGATCTTCTAGCCAAGCATCCATTCTATTTGTTCTGTAAGCTGATATATCAATCTTTACTTTGGGGTGAGACCAAATATCCTTTGTCCATGGGCAAAATAGAAATATATATTCAATTGTTTCAGGGGTATTGGATGGGCATAGCTGACATACCGGGTATGGGATGATGTGTCGCCAAAATAGGTTGTCCTTGGTAGAGAGGGCGTTGTGGCATAAGGACCACAGAAAAATTCGTATTTTTGGGGCGGTCTTTGCTTTCCAAACTTGTCGCCATAGGTGGGGTGGCGTTTGGTAGGATGAGGAAGCACCGGTTTTGGCAAAGCTATGAGCTGAATGTCTGAGGTAATTATAGCCACTTTTCATTGTATATATACCTGTCTACGTCCCTGTCCAAATAAGTTGGTCTGTGGTGGAAGTAGGGCGTAATTGTAGGGCGACAATGTCTTCAATTGTTTGGTTATCAAAGCTACGTCTAAGTAGGGGAACATTCAAAGTGTTCTGTTCTGGAATGATAAAACTAGCCACCTTCTCTGGCTCTCCCCTAGGCGTTGGTCCACCAATGGTTCCTCTTGTGAGCCATTTATCCTCATGGACTCGTATCCTCTACCCATTACCGACAGACCACTGAAGCTGGTTTAAAATAGAATTTCTGCCTAAAAGTAAACTTTGCCAACCCCAGGATGGTCTAGTTCCTTTTGCTACATGCCAGAAGTCATTAGAATGAAAATATAGTCCCTTGAAAACTTAACCCCATAAGGATAAAGGGTTTTGGAAAAGTCTCCAAGCTTGTTTACCCAAAAGGGCTTTGTTAAATGTAAGTAAGTCTCGAAAACCAAGCCCCCCCTTATTCTTCCGCTCTTTAAGTAGGTCCCAAGCCTTCCAATGTATTCCCGACCTAGTACTATTATTTTGCCACCAGAACTTGGCTCAATGGACTTGCAAATAGATACAGGGAGTTTAAACATCGACATGGCATACTGCAGGAGTGCCTGTACCACTGTTTTTAATAGGATTTTCTTTCCTCCTTTAGATATGAGGTTCTCTTTCCACCCTTCCAGCTTTGCATTAACTCGCCCTAAAATCCAAGCAAACATATCTTTTTTGGAAACCCCCCAATTAGATGGTATACCCAAGTATTTCCCAGTCTTTTCAAGCACAGGTACTCTCAATTCGCTAGCCAAATTTTGCTTTAAACTGATAAGACAATCTCTACTGAGGAAGAGTCTTGATTTGTTTCTATTCACGGCTTGGCCCATGCCTACACAGTATTGATGCAATATATTCGCTAAATTGTGGCATTCTAGGAGCCGTCCATCTAAGAAAAATATTGCATCATCCGCAAAAAATAGATGAGATAGGGTAGGACACCACCTGTTAAGTTTGATCCTCGTTAAGTTTCCCATGTCGACAGCTTGCTGGATAAAAGTAGATAAGACATTAGCCAAAAGGATGAATAGATACGAAGAGAGGGGATCTCCCTATCTAAGCCCCCTTGTTGGATGAAAGGATGGTAATGGTTCGCCATTTAATTTAACTCTGAGGGAGACCGTGGTAATACATTGCATCACCCACTGTACCCATTTACCGTGAAATCCCAGCTTTCTAAGATAGGCCTCCAGAAAATCCCACTCAACCCTATCATATGCTTTATGCATATCCAGTTTTAACACTGCCTGAAATCTTTTCTTCCTTTCCCTGATTTTAAGTTGATGTAGGACTTCTTGGCAACCAAAATGTTATCTTGTATTTGTCTACCCGTCACAAAGGCACTCTGTTCCTTTGAAAGCAACCCAGGTAACCATGTCTTCAGACGATTTGCTAGCAATTTAGATATGATTTTATAGATAAAGTTGCAAAGACTAATGGGTCTATATTGATCTAACCTCTCGGGGTGCGGTATCTTTGGGATCAGAGAAATGAGTGTTTTGTTAAAAGCAGAGGGTAGCACTCCTGAGTTGAAAAAATCTTGCACCGAGATAAAGATATCTTCCTGAAGAATATCCCAATGGGTTTGGTAGAACAACCCATTCAAGCCATCAGGTCTCGGGGCTTTAGTAGCCCCTAGGAAAGCTGCTTGCTTAATTTCCTCCCAAGATACCTCTATTGTTAAAACTGTATTCATTTCTGCTGTGACCACTTGGGGACATTGTGTAAGTATAGGGCCATAATCACGATAGCCAACCGAACTATAGAGATTTTGAAAGTAATCCAGCGTTATATTCTTCAGTTGATTAGAATCCCGGATCCACCCATGATGTTCATCCTGCAACATGCTGATTCGATTTCGTTGTCTCCGTTGAATAGTAGTCGCATGAAAAAACTTGGTGTTCTTATCCCCCTATCGTAGCCAGTTCATTCGTGATCTCATCGCCCAATATTGTTCCTCTTGTTGCCATATGTGTTGGACTTCATCTTTCAGACTAGTTACATGTGCTTTATCATAGTAGTGACTGGGTTGATTAATATGATTCTGTATTTGTTGTTTTAACAGATGATTTGTTTCTGGCCATTGGAGAATTTTGATTTACTCCACCTAGTGAGCGCCAAATCTATAACTTGAAGCTTGCAGAATAGTGAGGAATCCGATAGCGATAAAGAGGCCCAAGCATCTCTAATAACCATGTGGCAGTCCTTGTCTTGTATCCAAAAGGCTTCAAAAGTGAAAGTCTTCCTCCTCCTTGGTGGATTGGGTTTGGTAGTTAGCAAGAGCGGGCTATGATTTGAACCTAGAGCAAGAAAGGCAAAGACTTCAGCTTCCGGGTAAGTCAATCTCTAGTCCATAGTAAACAGCGCCCTATCAAGTCTTTCTTTAACCACCTCATCGCCATCTCTATTGTTCACCCATGTAAAGGCACAACCCCTGCTTTCAATATCCAGCAACGAACAGTCATTTAAAAATTCCCTAAAGGAGTGCAATCTATAAGGTTCAGCTATCTTCTTACCCGCTTTCTCCCAATGATATATAATCTCGTTGAAATCACCAATGCACACCCACGGCAGGGTATTTGAAAAACTGAGTTGTCTCAAATCTGCCCATAATTGATGTCTGTGTTGATAAACCGATGGTGCGTGAAGGCAGGTAAGGCATATTAGATTTCCACTTGGTACATCGGTGCAGATCATGTCAATGAAATGTATAGTGTGTCGCTCTACACACAAAGAGACCTGATCATTCCAGAAAATCATCATCCCTCCGGCCAAACTCATGGGACTCACCATAAAACAACTTGGATATTTCAAATCAAGTGTTATTTGAAAGCTAAAGATGTGCAGAACAAACGTCCAGAAGACCATTAAACCCAATTTTGAACCATTTGATCCAAAATGGATGATTCATCCCGAATGGTTCAGGACCCGATTCGGTTCGGTCTGAACTGTGAAAAATTAAGGAAAAATAACAAATGGCTTTGGAATGGCATGAAAAAATTTTGTGCAGCTAGAACAAGATGTGAAGAACAAACTCTCAGTTTTGAGTATTTCAAAATTCATGATACAGAAAAATTAAATTTAGGGATGGATGTTGAAATCAAATCAGTTTGAGGGACATCTCGAATCCTATGCATATTTCTTGCAACTAAGGTCATCAAACATTGCAATTAAGTCAATTAATCTTGCGAATTAGATAAAAACGAGACAAATTCGGAGGAATGCTTATGCTTACGTGCGTGGCGGATCAAAGATAGGCCGCGTGCCTAAACCACATATGCTCAAATCTACTCTGCGGATCAAACCCAACCTAGCCTGCTTGGAAAGGGCGGGATGACAAAACTTGTGATCAGTCTCTCACATTATGGCACGCACCTATGAAATCGATGCCCTCAAGTCTTGCGCGACCAAGCAGAGTCCTCAGATGAAAGGTAAGAGAACTGCAATGCTTATGTATTAATATATTATACATGCGAATCATATCATAAACATATGAAAGTACGTGGATTCCTGTAACTTTCTAATAAATTTGCGGGGCGGGTGTTGGTATCCAAAGACATGATAGTATTAACAAACATGTTGTATTCGGATTAGGTATAAAATTAACACGAGTAATTTACAACACGAGATAATGACAACATTAAAATATCAATTGTTGGCCCAACGGTTATTAGATGAAACAGTAAAATACTGATGGCATAGCTCAAACAAATTTCCAAAAGAAAGATAGGGAAGAAAGATAGGGATTGGATATACAGAAAAAATCTTAACAAAGATAAATTTCAACATAGTAAGATTTCGGTGCACCGGAGAGAGTGTAAAAAAGTAAGAGGTTATACTGCCGTGACCTACCCTTGAGGGGCCACCTTTGGGAGATTAGGTTTAGAGGTATTTCTTTATGAGATAAGTCCAATGGCATGTACAAATGACAATCTTAATTGGCCGCAAACGACTCGTCAATCACAAATGTGGACTCTCCCAAGTCCATATCGTGTGTGACATTATATTTTCTATTTTTAACTTGAATTAACCCTATGAAAGTTCTAATGAGAAGTCACCACTAGTCAATTAAGGTTAGCTAGAAATCAATTGACACGCGGGAGTGTGGTCTCAATTTCTACAGAACTAGAGATTTTAGACTCAAAGACTTGATTACACTAATTATACAATTAGTGCACTTGCGGTCCCTAAACTTGATTATGTTGTCAACTAACGTGTTTTTCATGTAGTCTTTTCATCAATTTTGAACTAATCCGCTAAGTGCTCATGCGATGTTTTTATTAAAATCCCAACCGTGCTAAAAGAGAAAACAACAACCAATGAATTGAAATTGCACAATTAAGTACAACCAAATTGAAGTGCACGAGCAATGACCTGAGCATTGTCTCTAAAAAGAAAGCAATGCAAAACAACCCCTATCGTAAAGCTCTAAGAGCTTATTTAATTTGGGTTCCCAAAATTTTTTTAAAGGATTTAGAAATTTTATTCAAGACTAGAAAAATGTCCATTTGAAAAGAAAATTATATTATTGATTCAAAGCTCTAAAATATAATGGAGTCAATTAAGGTCATTTTTCTGAACTTTTTCCAATTTTTTATTTTTATTTAATTACTATCATCTTAATCATTTTTTACTTTTTAAATTTTGTATTCTCAAAATGGACTTCGGACCGGGTCAGGAAACCCTGTCCGAACAGACGGATCTGAACCGGACCCTAAAGGTCTGGGTTCGGTCCAAATTCGGTCCAGCCCTAGGGCCTGGTCCAAATATCAAATCAGACCAATTTATATACTCAGCCCCTAAATTTCTAAACCCACAGTGCCTAGTTCAACCATGGCTCTAATCTAATGGGCTTACCTTTGCAGCAGCTCGAGCCCAACTCCCCAAGTTGTGGCCCCTAATCAATCTAGCCCAATTCTAGCTCACCATCAGGCCAAGCCCAACCTCCAGCCCGGCCACCTGATTCGAATTATTTGTTATTTTCAGTATTTTTTTTTAGAATTTTCATTATTATTTTATTTCTTCTTCCTTACACCATCTCCTTCCTCAAGTCCACATGCACTGGGAGCAACGCCCTCTTCCGACGAGCTTTCGTTGAAGCTCCAGCCATCACCAGATCAGCCTATATTAGTCGTCCACTCCGATCGCCACTGGACCACCATATTGGCCGTCACTGGTCTATTACCGGCGACAATCGAGACAAAAAATTTTCGTACATTGCAATTAATGCATCTACATAGCAAGTGGAAGAAAATGGGAAGCTAATTGTAGCGGACTCAAATGGCGGACATTGCCTGTAAGTAGGAAGGTCCTCGACTCTGTTGATACTCGAAATTAACCCTGTCGTCACATGCTTATCACGAGAGGAAATGTGACAAAAGATAGACTAGAATTACGTGCATGTCATGCAGATGGTATTTGTTACATGCTTGAATATTGACAAGCACAAGGATAATTACTCAATGATCGATGAAGAGGTGAGGGAATGCGATGTGTCCAGTTATTGAAATACGATGATTGAAAGTTGATGGCTCCTTGATCAGGTTTTGGTGGCAAACTTATCAATAGAAACATTTAAAATATTGCTCAAGATACCTAAATCACAAGCATCGAGTATACATATTATTGAGGAGTATTTGCTATTTGAAGACTCAATTATGGAATGGCCATCAATAACCGTGTGACTTCCAAAGTACGATTGAGACGGCTCTAAAGAAGGCGCGTGAAGTAATTTGTGAGGAAAAAAAGGGATATGGACAAAGTGAAGAACAGTTACTAAGTGCGCACATAATGATCATTCTATTCCATAAATTAATTTTTATTCCTTCGATGAGTTTCTAAGCACAAATATGTATTTGATAATGATACAATTTTTTTGTTTTTGGAATAGAAATTTATTTGATAATGATACAAAATTTTTCTCTTTTGGATGGCGGTAGGCTAAAAGTAAGAGCGAGTAATGAGAAGAATTTATATTTCTCATTTCTATTTTGGAAATAACATTTCTGTTCTAAGCCTAATTCTGGAATAAAAAAATTATTCTAGAAATAGAAAAATGAAATTGTATTATCAAACGAATTTATGTTCTAAAATTGTTCTCAATAACAGAAAAATAGTTCTAATAAAAAATAAAATAGTTATCATGCACACTCTAAAAGATACATAACTACTCAGAAGTTACCATGTTATTTTATAAATATTACTAGTCATCCAACGAGAAACCCCAGATAAACCAATTAAAATGTTATCTCTTCATCTTTCCTTTTCCTGTTGCACTTTAATTTTCATAATTGTAGCTTTCAGATTCCCATCGTCAATTAGATTTCAGCGTGTATCTATATCTTGGTACATTGTCGTCAATTAGATTTTGATATTATATCCCCTATCACGGTGCATTGTCATTGATTATATTCCTGCATCGTATCTCATTATCTCAAAGCATTGTCATAGATTAAATTCTGGCATTATATTTACCTATCCTCAGGCATAGTTCAAGTTTGATAGCGTAATATGTGGGCCTTGTTGTTGATTAAATTCCAACTTAGCCTAGTGCTGCATAGTGTTGTTTGGATCCAAGAAGTTAATTTGATATCGCATTAGATATTCTCTGCCTTGAGTTAGTGCAGAACCTTTATCCCCATTAATAAAAAAATGAAAAATGACCTTCGGTAAAAGATATTTCATTGTGGAAGCAATTTCAGTGAAACAAGCTCAAAGTTTATTCATGACTGACGCCGGAAATTGCTGAACAAGCCACAAAATCAAAGGAAATTGCAGAGTCCGGCGCAGTTCAACAATAACAAGGGAAGAACACGAATCGATTCTAAATGTAAGCATGGTTTTTTGCCGGATTGCACTGAGGAATCCGACTAGTGGTGTGCAGCACAAAACGTGAACGATATTCGGCCTAGTTGTAGTACCTAAGACTCTAGTTCAGCATTTTTCGTTGTAAACAAGCCTCGATTTCTGAAGATTTGTGAAAGATTTCATTGAGATTGGGCTCGTCACTCCAAGCTTTAACAAAGCAAAAGGGAAGCAGGGCCGAGAAGAGGGAAGTTCACCTGCTTCGCGGCGATGAAGGTGCAATCAGCGCCGGGGAGGAGGAATCAACCGCGATGACAGAGACGATGATGTCGAGAATTTTCGACTATTTGATGGTGACAACAACGAAGATGAATCACGGAGCAAGACGACCACCGGGCGATCGGAAAATGATGAGAGGGGCTGGACAATGGGCCGGGTTGAGAGAAAAATAAAGATAAGGGCACAGGCCCAGGAAAGAGGGGAACAGAAGTGAGCAGAAGAAACTGGGCCCAAACGAAGAGAAAAGAAGGGAAAGACCAAAAAGGGGTTGGGCTCAGTTAGGAAAAGAAAGAAAAAGGGCCGGGATCAGACGGGCCGGTTCCCAGCGGGCCGAATCGAACCGGGCCCCTTTTTTTGGGACATATTTTCTAGCAGTTTTACTATTTCACCTAATTGACCCTCTTTTACACTATTTTGGCCCATTTCCATTTTAAATGCGAATTTATTAGACTGGCAAAATTAGGAGTGAACAAATACAGGTAAGAAATTTTCGATAGGTTACTCGCCACTAGTAAGTAACTAACCCGAGGGATGAGAGTAAAACAAGAAAAGTAGTTTTAGGCCTAAAGCTGAAAAATGTTATGAATCAATCAAGTCTTACCTTTTATTCATTGTAGCATGCTTATATAGATGAGCATGGAACAACCCTCCATGAGTATTTTTCTGGACTCATTGAAAAAACAAAATTACTTCTATTAGATAGCATAAAGACTTAGGAACCAAGAAATATAATAATGATGTTTACGAGACCTTGAGAATACGAGAAATTTAGTTGGTTGTAGGTGTTCAAATTTTTACTACTTCCAAAGTTCTTCAATGAATGTTCTGGCATCCGGCGCTTCTCCTGCATGTAAACTCAATCCTGAATCCCCTTTGTCTTCATTCTCAAAATTGAAAGTAGCCAATTTGTATATGAACATATGAGCTATGGAGTTCCATATGGCTGTGGGTAAATATAAAATCCTTCACGATAAACTCATAACATTCATGGTTGTTACATGGGTCGAACGGTTTTCAAAGTATGTTTATCCACACACTTAGAATCCACCCCTCGAATCGAGCACAACTTGGCCCAACTCGAAAGGATAGGAGGACGAAACTTTGACATTATTCTCTCACACCATGACACATAGCTATATAATCGATGCCGTCAAATCTTGCACGACAAAGCAGAGTCCTTGCATGAAGGAGGAGAGAACACGAGGGGGGCCTATAACACGAAATACTGGAGGCATCCGTCGGCTCTTGAGTGATCGAGGCAGACTTGGGCATGAGTGGCAAGGTGAAGGTGGTCGTCCATGAACGGCAGCCCCTTCACGTCCCCACGCACACGTCGCTCGAGAGCTTGATTCCAAGCTGTGTATGTCTCACCCTATCCATGTACCTCCCACCTCCTGACGTGATTGCTACTTGTACATCATTTGATTTCGTGCTATAATTAGTGCTATAATTATTACATACGCCGATTAAAAGAACTTATGGTTACATTTATATGTAATTTCTTAGATAAAAATATAGATTTTCTACATGAATTTAATGAGAATTTGGCAAACTCTCTAGGCGAATTCGGATTGACATACCCAATTAAGGATAATATTCATTTACAAATTGGTTGGAGTTTCTCCTTATTATGAGAGAAAATGCTTGCGAATTTTAGAGCAATTAAACGTTCCTCAAATGTCATGGAGACTAGACCTTATAGAGAGTCCTTTCAAGACCCAAGGGATTATGGAGGCGCTCTAATCTCAAACTCTTGACTTCGGCCAATTGGCCCCAACAAAAAATCAATTCAAACGTCCAATTTATTTACTCGGGCCCAGCTCCAACAATCAACTGCCGGATCTTAATTTTGGACGGGACAAAGCACCTGCTCAGAAGATTTGAATATGGATTCCAACTCTGATGATGCAGGCCCGAATCTTGACCCACATCTTGAGGTCGCTTTCGCTCTAATAAACTAGTCTGTCCCACTACTTGTACTATTGTACGTTTAGTAACAATGGCCACCGCTTATTGGCCCCAAAGTGCTTCAATTATTGTCCTTCCATCTGATGAAGCTGTCGTGAAAAAGCGTCTTGGAGGTACACGTATGATCTTATTTCGTATTATTGTCCAGTAAAAACATCTCGTACATGCCTATGTATTACAGCAAAAAGTTTATAATGCCCTCAGCCTTTTCAATGTAAGGCTAATTTTGATGAGAAGTTGGAATAAGAGTTGTCTTAAGTTTTATATCCATATACCATCTCCCACGGTATTCTAAATGCTCTTATTCCTCCCTCAATTGATTGCATTAGAGTCATAATTATCTTGTCAGTTCAATAAGAAGGGATAATGATAAAATGCGATGTCTAATTATTGAATGGCTTAGCATATGTTAATGACGTCTAGAAAGTAAAAGGTGATTCCTATGAAAAACTGAGAAAGTAAAAGGTGATTCCTATGAAAAACTGAGAGAGGATCTTATTTATGGGGTAACATATTCGTCTCAAATAATTATTAATTAATGTACCCCTCATTGGGTAATGTATAGTCGATGTAGCAAGGGAATAAAATTATCTGAACCACTGCTGACCATGTGAATCCCGTCGTCATCATGGTCACGTGATTACAGTTGAAATGAGTTTGAGATTTGTATAATTTACTTACTTTCCCCCAACATATAGAATCAAGAAAACTACTCTTTTTATTCGTGTGGCAGTGTCCCCATCTCATTTTGTTGCTTACTTAGGGCACTATGCCCACACCTACGCATAACCACGCTAAGGAGCTACCGTCACCAATTCAAAAAATTACAAGCACGACACACAAAAAAGAAAAAGAAAGAAAAAAACAAGAACCATGTCGAAAAGATTGAGATTCAAGATACGTGTAGCTTCAATATTACAAATTTATTGCAGATTGACTACCTATTATTGTGCTTTTCGCATCAATAATTACATTAACGTAATATTTATGTCCCCCTCTCTTTCTTCCCGCTCACTCTACTAACTGAAATTTATTCATGACTAAATTTATTTAAATTGTTCAAGCAATTAGAACACCAATTGTAAATTTAATTTATATATGTATTTAACAAATAAAATAATCTATTTTAAGATTTATTATTATTTGAAAGAAATTAAAAATATATATATTTTTTAAAAAGTCGATTTGGTCCGAGTCAATTCCCTTTTGAACTGAAAATCGCCGATTTCATTTTTATAGAACTAAGAATCAGATGTCTCTAGAAACTAAATCAAATCAGCCAGTTCGGTCCAATCCGAATGATTCCCGATTTGGATGGTCCCCTTTGGTACCACGGCAGCGCCTTGATCTCCGCCGCCGCCCCCTCGTCCCTCTCTCTCTCCCTCGCCCTCCTCACCATGGTCTCGTACAGGTGGCCCCCGCGCTCCCACTCCCGGATCGCCGTTCCCCACACCGCCCACGGCACCAGGCCCATCACCAGCCCCGCCCCTGCGCCCCCGCCGCTCTCCCTCACCGCGTTCGCGAAGGCCATCCCCGGGCCCACGCCGTAGGCCTTCCGGGTGTCGATGTTGCGATGGAGGGCCTCCCGGGCCTCCTCCCACCGGAGGTCGGCGCTGAGGTCGTGAGGCGGAGGACGGCGAGGTCGGGGCGGCACTCCGGGGGGACGACCCCGTCCCAGCCGTGGTGGCGGGTGACGCCGCCGCGGCCGGCCATGTTGCTCTGGCCGGAGAGGATGAAGATGTGCTTGGCGGGCGGCGGCGGCGTCGCTGGGGGTTGCGCCGGGGCGGAGGCGGTGGCGCCCATGGAGGGAGATTTGTTGGAGAATTGGGAGGACGAGGAGGAGGAAATTTTTGTTTTTATTTATTTATTTATTATTACCCCAAAATTTTATTTTGTTTTGTTTTTATTTAACTTTTACTCCTAGAAAAAAAGAAAGGAAGAGCTTCTTTTTTGGGGAAATGCCTGGAGCATTCTGATACACATGGGTTCGTGCACGTGGGCTGATCTGATCGTCCGTGGGTCCGTGGGCTGATCTGACCGTCCGTATGTCTGAGCTTTCTTCCTTGAGGACGAAGCTTCACGTGAAAAAGCCTGGTCGCGCAATGAAAAAAAGGGGAAAAAGCATTTGCCATTTTACGAGACCCGACACAGCTCACTTTATTATGACACAGGATGGATAACAAAAAAATTCATATATTTATAATAAATTTATTTTATGGATGTCAACTCTAATAAAGTTGTCACGAAAAAGCATCTTACACATGCACGTATGGTCTTATGTTGTATTATTGTCTTGTAAAACCATCTTACGTTGCCTATGTAGTATGCACAAAAGCCTATGATGCCCTTGGCCTTTTCTATGTAAGGCTAACTTCGATGAGAAGTTGGAATAAGAGTTGCTCTCTCCCTCCACTAATGGCATTAGAGAGTTATAATTATCTTGTTAGTTCAATAAGAAGAGATAATGATGGTATGCTTTGCGCTTGTCACTACATGGATAAGAAAGTGTCTAATTTTCAAGTGCCTTGTAGTATACATTAATGACATCTAGAGATTAAAAGGCGACCTGTGAAAAGTTGAGAGAGGATTTTGTTTGTGGGAAAGCATGTTCATCTCATATAATCATCGGTTACCATACTCCTCCATTAGATAATGTATGACCATTACTCATCTTCGTTAATCATGTGAATCTCATCATCACGGTCACATGATTATCGTTGAAATAAATTTGAGATTTGAAAATTTACCTTCTTTCCCCCGACATAATAGAATCAAGAAGACTACTCTTTTTTCGTTTCCACTTGGCAATGTTCCCACTCGTTTTCTTGCTTACTGAGGGCCCCACTCTGCATAATCATCAGCTAAGGAACTACCATCACCAAGTCAAAAAATTACAAGCACGATGTTGGAAGATATGATGCAGATCTTGTGATATATCTTAGAAGATGTAGATAATTTATTTTAGTCAGTTTAAGATTAGATCAGATACACATAGATCAAAGGAATATAATCTTTCTTTCTTTATTATTCGATATTTTGTATTATATAGGGATCGGTTTTGTACATGAGATTCAGAGAAGTGAATACAAAAGAAATTCTCCCACATCTTCTTCTTCTTACAATTCCAGTATTCATCTTCTTCCTCAGATTCTGACATGGTATCAGAGCAGCCTTGATTCTGAACCCTTTTTTTTGCTTCCGCTCCGATTACCTCGTAAGCGAACTCCAAATTCCAGACGAGTGTTGCCAAAGGAATCACGGTGTTTGATTGCCTAAAAGCAAGGAACCTTATCTGCGAAAAGAGTCAACAGAGGAATCATTTTTTCTTTTCAATATGACAAGACCAGAGGATCTTACCTCAACTACTGCCGATCCTTCTGCAACAGAGGCACCGATGCAAACCAATGTCATCCCTGCACTAGATCAACAAGAAAGACAAACCCAACAATCGCACGTGCAATGGCAACATCAGACTCAGGCGAATACCGGGCAACCCTTCACGGGCTACCCATATCAATGGATGCCATATCCATGGTATCCTGGGTCAATTCCCACTACATCATCGCCTGGCTACCAAAGCAGCGCGCGAGCCGATGGCGGTCTACCAACCAGTGATGGGGCAAATCCTGCCACCGGCCCGGAGCAGACGGGCGGTTCGATTGGACCGGGTATGGGAACGAATCCCTACCCGGGTTTTCAAAATGCGGGTCATTTTTTTGGCTTGGGTGGTTCGGGTCAGGGTGCACCGAACCCCTTTCCATATCCGATCTTCGCCACCAGTGGCCGCCCAGAACCCGGCGATCCACTTTACACCACGACAGCCGACGGGCCAGAACTACGGCTCATCACTCAGGAACTGACCCGAGCAGAAAATTATTCCAGCTGGTCGCGAGAATTCCGACGGGCGTTGGTGACCAAAGAAAAAGATGGGTTTATTGATGGAACGATTCCAATTCCATCCGACGAGCGGCAGGCATGACTATGGAGGAAGTGTAACCAGTTAGTCCGAACATGGATCGGCAACTGCGTTACTTCCGAAGTCGCGGCCGGATTACCGCCGACGGAAGATCCCAAACAGATGTGGGATAATGTAAAAGAAATGTACGGAAAATTGGATCGTGTTCGTGTTTTTTCACTAACCCAGCAACTTTCTGAGTTGAAACAGGGAAATATGAGCGTTGCCACCATTTACAACAAGATCTCAGCGTTGTGGAATGAATTGGAAGCGGTGGAAGAAAAATTAGAAGGACCCGAATCGACTCTACAACAATACAGAGCGATTCGGGAACGAGAAAAGGTCACAAGATTCTTACTTGCCCTAAATGAATCGTACCTTTCGTTCCGAACGCAGATACTCACCATGGATCCAACACCAACCCTCGCTCGGATCTACCAACTTGCGACGCAGGAAGAGAGCCAGCGTCTTGCTGTGCTCGATAACCCTAAAGATGGGGTCGCACTTGCTGTACATAGCAGCGCTCTCGAGAGAGGAACGGCGAGAAGGGGGCGAGGAGGAATCGTGCAGAATTTAGGGTTTTCTGAGAGGGGTGATGACTCTCGAAACCTAAACCTAAAAAGAGGAACGGACGGCCACGATTGGATGAGGCGATCGGACGGCTCGCGGGCTCTCCATCCATTAGTGGGATCCGATGGTCACCGAGGGCTCTTCTCGGCAGCATCGGACGGCTCACGTGCAACCTCGCCAGCGACAGGATCCAACGGACCGCATTCATTCTTTGCATCCGACGGTCCTCAAGAAGCGATGTCCATTCCTTATTTAAAAAATCCAATTGGGCCGCCATATGCTGCAACATTAAGGGGAAATTTCAAAGGCAAAGGTAAATTATACTGTGATTATTGCAAGCGTCCACATCACACAATCGATAATTGTTGGAAACTACATGGCAAGCCTGGAGAAAAAGGAAAGAAGGATTTTTCAACTGCTTTACAGGTCACAGGACAACATCAGCCAATTAATCAAGAGCAATATCAAGATCTTATGAAGGCTTTCAAAAAATTAGACACATCTGACAAGGCTGGAAGCTTCACAGGTACTTCATATTGCTTGGCAAATTCAATTTCCAATGAAAAGTGGATAATTGATTCTGGGGCTAGTGATCATATTGCTCGTGATAAAAAATTCTTTTCAAAAATCCAGAAATTGCCTACTCCGGCTTCAGTACAGCTTCCAAATGGTAATTCCACACTTGTGATGATGATTGGCAACATAAATCTTAGCCCACTCATAACTCTCAAGAACGTATTATACGTTCCTGATTTCAATTTCAATCTAATATCAGTGTCTCGAGTTTCTGAAGAAAATTCTTGCCGAGTCCTATTTGATTCTGATAAATGTATATTTCAGGCCCTTTCGACTGGCAGACTGATGGGCTTGGGTAGTACCTCTCAAGGGCTATATTTCTAGATCAATTTTCCTAGCAATTCACATTTATCATGTATTGATTTGAATAATTTGTCATTGTGTAATTCTGCTACCAATGATAAAAATCTTATTAGTCATCAAAGATTGGGCCATAGTGCTTCTATTCCCTGTTCTCATTGCCCAATTTGTCCACTAGCAAAACAAACTCGTGCACCTTTTCCAAATAGTGTTTCTCGTGCAAAAAGTCCCCTCTCTCTAATCCATGTTGATATTTGGGGACCCTACCACACAACAAATCGTGATGGTTCTCGATTTTTTCTCACAATTGTGGATGATTTTTCAAGAGCCACATGGATATTTCTGATGCAGTCCAAAGGCCAAGTCTTTCATTATCTGAAAACTTTCTTCTCCTTGTCCAAAAATCAATTTGGGAAGTCTATTCAGCGCATCCGCACTGATAATGGAAAGGAATTCTTCAGTAGTGAATGTGAGATTTTTTTCTCATCAAATGGAATATTGCATGAAAGCTCATGTGTCTACACTCCACAACAGAATGGCATTGTTGAGCGTAAGCACCGGCATTTATTAGAGGTATCCCGTGCTCTGAAATTTCAAGCCTCGATTCCCGAAAATTTTTGGGGAGATTGTATAATTACAGCTGCTTATCTAATTAATCGTATGCCGAGTCGGGTGCTTGCTGGAAAAACTCCATATGAAATGCTTTATAGAAGGAAACCGAAACTTCATCATTTAAGAGTTTTTGGTTGCCTATGCTATGTAACTACGGTAGGAGCTCGAGACAAGATGAGTCCTCGAGCCCGTCAGTGCATTTTTATGGGATATGCAACTCTGCAGAAGGGATATAGAATTTTTGAGCCATCTACTGGAGCTTTTTTTATAAGCAGGGATGTTGTCTTTCATGAGGAAATATTTCCTTTCCACGACAAGTCGAAACCTTCTACAAATTCTGACAGGGACACCAACCATACTTCATTTAAATCAGACGAAGAATCATCCCCTGGCCAAACCTATATTCTCACACATCCAGAACGTACATCAAGCATTCCATTCCCAATTCACAAAGCATCTTTTATGGATAACTCTATTGGAAATATAGAAGAAGCTGATGTAACGTCTCCTGGATATGTCAACAATGAAGAAGTGCCACCGAATGAGGAGATTGCATCTTCTAGCCAACAGTCTCCAATACCCAGGAGATCAGGACGCTCTATCCGCCCGCCTACATGGACAAAGGATTATATTTGTACAGCTTCAAAGTCATCAGGTACACATTATCCTATCTCCGCATATGTGTCTTTCCAAAGATTATCTTCCGACCATATGTGTTGTATTAGTCGAGTATCTGAGAAACAAGAACCATCTCATTATAATGAGGCTGTCCAAGATCCTCGTTGGCAAGAAGCCATGGAAAAGGAATTGCATGCCTTATTAGAAAATCATACATGGGATATTGTCTCATTACCACCAAATCGCAAGCCAATTGGTTGCAAGTGGGTCTACAAGATCAAATATAAGGTAGATGGATCCATCGAAAGATACAAGGCTCGCTTAGTGGCTAAAGGGTTTACTCAGAAAGAAGGATTTGATTATCATGAAACTTTCTCTCCAGTCGCAAAGGATGTTACAGTTCGTACTTTCTTATCCATTGCTGCATTTCGTGATTGGTCATTACATCAGATGGATGTTCATAATGCATTTCTTCATGGAGATTTAGATGAAGAAATTTATATGGACCTTCCACCAGGTTTACGGAGACAGGGGGAGTCCAATGTATGTCGTCTCCGTAAATCCCTTTATGGTCTCAAGCAGGCTTCGCGACAGTGGTATGCCAAGTTCACCAGTGCACTTACAGCTGTTGGATTCAAGCAATCCAAGCATGATTATGCACTTTTCTCTTGGACAAAAGGTACGTCATCCGTCTACTTAATGATATACGTTGATGACATACTTATCATGGGCAATGATGAGCTTGCTGTGAAGAACCTTAAAGAAAATCTCCATTCCAAGTTTCATATCAAAGATTTGGGATCACCAAAATATTTTCTTGGAATTGAGATAGCCCGTTCAAAAGAAGGTATCTCTCTTAGTCAGAGAAAATATGTACTGGAAATTATATCAGAAGCGGGACTATCAGGTTGCAAGCCAGCAGTCATTCCTATCGAGCAAAATGTCAAGTTAACCACTGCAGAATATGATGCGGGCATTCAGTCCACATAAAATGATTTGCTACTCAAGGATCCGTCAAGCTATCAGAGACTAGTTGGGAAACTCATATATCTCACTATGACGAGACCTGACATTTGTTATGCTGTTCAGACACTCAGTCAATTCATGCACAGCCCAAAACAGTCTCACATGAATGCTGCCTTGAAAGTGGTAAAGTATTTGAAGAAATGTCCGGGATTAGGGATCCTCCTTTCCCGCAATTGCAACATGAAAATGACAGCTTATTGTGATGCGGATTATGCGACTTGTCCTATGAGTCGGAGATCCATCACTGGTTTTTGTATCAAACTCGGCGAGTCCTTGCTTTCATGGAAGACGAAGAAACAGTCTACCATATCTCTGTCATCAGCAGAAGCAGAGTATCGATCAATGGCAAAGGCTGTTTGTGAAGTAGTTTGGCTACGAGGCTTACTTCTAGACCTTGGAGTGAAGGTCGAGGGATCAACTTTGTTATTTTGTGACAATGATTCAGCACTTAAGCTAGCTGCAAATCCTGTGTTACATGAAAGGACAAAGCACATAGAAGTCGATTGTCACTTCACTCGAGAGAAGATTCAAGAAGGAATAATCGAAGCAAGAGGAATCAGAACCACAGAACAACCTGCCGATATATTTACCAAGCCTTTATGTCAAAGACAACATTCATATCTTCTAGACAAGCTTGGTGTCTTAGATATATACAAGCCACCAGCTTGAGGGGGAGTGTTGGAAGATATGATGCAGATCTTGTGATATATCTTAGAAGATGTAGATCATTTATTTTAGTCGGTTTAAGATTAGATCAGATACACATAGATCAAAGGAATATAATCTTTCTTTCTTTATTATTCGATATTTTGTATTATATAGGGATCGGTTTTGTACATGAGATTCAGAGAAGTGAATACAAAAGAAATTCTCCCACATCTTCTTCTTCTTACAATTCCAGTATTCATCTTCTTCCTCAGATTCTGACACACGACACCGATAAAAACGAGAACCATGTCGAATAGATTGAGATTTATAACACGTTTAGCTGCAATAATGTCTATTCTATTACAAATTTATTGCAGACTGACTGCCTATCAAAGTGCTTTTCGCAGTAACAATTATTATAACCTCATTTTTATGTCCCCGTCTTTTTATTCCCACTCACTCTACTAAGAAAAATTTATTCACTACTAAATTTATTTATATTGTTCAAGTGAGAACAGCAATTGTAAATTTATATGAATTAATCACATATATAATTAATAAGTAAATAACTGGTATAATTGTTACTAAGTTTCTTGAGGGTGTGCAAATTCTTTATTGTATTAAAAATTATTGATACGATAATAGTTAGAAGAATATTAGTTAATCACAAAAATTATTTTAATCACATGTTTATATCGTTAAATTTAAATGGAAACTAAAGACAGGCTAAACAGACCTAGATGGCATGAAGGGAGAGTGGGCTGAGATCGTTGCGCACGTTCTCGATGAGTGCCTCCTTGTGCCCCCGGGGCTGTCTAGGCAGGTAGGGAGAGCGGGCAAGATCGTTGCGCATGTTATTTATAAACCGACCACCACTCCTTTTTATAATTAATGTAGAACAATCTCAATATCAATGTTGCCGCGGAGGGACTCTCGGGCCTCCTCCTATCGGAGGGCGACACTAAGGCGGAGGACAGAGTGGTTGGGGCAACACTCCAGGGGATGACCCCGTCCTAGTTGTGGTGGCGAGTGACGCTTCCACGGTCAGCCATGTTACTCTACCCAAAGCGGATGATTATGTGCTTGTGGGCGGCGGCGACGGCTTTGGGGTCTCTTCCAAGGGGGAGGCGGTGGCGCCTGTGGCAGGGGACTTCTTGTATAATTGGAAGGACGAGGAGGAAGCTTTTTTATTTTTATTTTTATTTTTATTTATTATTAACCCCAAATTTTTTATTTTATTTTGTTTATATTTGATTTTACTCCCAGAAAAATGAAAGGAAAAGCTTCTATATTTTTTTGGAAAAAGTATTAGAATACATAAAATAATAATAATTATTGAAAATATATTACAAAATATTAGAAAATAAAAAGAAATGTCTGAGACGTGCAAACACTGTCCTTAAGGATAATTCCGCCCCTCGGAGTACGAAACTCGATGCATAAGGCACAAACTTTGTTGTTCAACGTGGTTTTGCGCTAATATGCCATGCGCGTGCTTGGTTTATTCATAAGTGCTTTAGAGATTTTCGTCAAAAATTCTTATAGGAGCGGCCCCACTCCACACTTATATAAGTGATTCCATCAAGTGTATTATGCAGTTTGTTATACCACCAATAATGGCTATGGAATTTCATTAAGAGCTTAGCTCAACCTATTTTTCCTTGCAATTTTGCACTATTTTCACCTTAGGATGGACAATAATTTTTAGTAGTGCACTAGATCAACAAATGACTTGTTATTACCCATATGAACCTAATTCATGGGATCGCCAATCATATAGGTTGGGTTACCATCATTGTTGATTTTCTTCAATTGGCTTGTCCATTCCCTCGATGTATAGTCAAAGGATTGGCCAAAATCCATTTCGACTTCATATAATTAATGGACATAATTCCATCATTAGGCATGCTTTATCACATCATCCTTCAATCAGATGTGTCCATTTTTACCATTGAAAATTTTCATTGCAATGGTTATTGCCACTTGGCAATCATGATACTTAGACACATAAGGTTTCAATTTATTCCCAAAGGAATATCTGTTAAGAGTTTCTCAACTACTTAGCCTCATTTTCATATATGAGTGAGAAGAATTTTCTCTTTTTCTCAAGAATTTGAATAGTTCTCAATTTACCAAAAAATAGTGAATATTTTCTTCTCCTTCCCCCATTAGAGCTTAAGAGGATAAGGCATTTTGTTTACACATATATGCCTGGTAGCACTTGAGTCTACCGCCCATAATTTCGATTAGCCATATATTGGCATGGGAATGACCACAACAATTACTTCATCAAATCATCTGCTTCAACCAAGTTGACTTTTGGTTTAGCAGGATTGTCATTTCCCCCACCAATTTGTTTTATTTCCAAGCTATATCACCTCCACAAAGGTGAACATATATCCATTAATGGATGTTGTCTCATCTGAATTTGAAATCTAGTTACATCGTTGTATCCTTCTAATACAGTGGGAAATCCACTATATAAGATGCCTTAATTAGATCATAGCGAGGCATCCTAGACAGTGGAGAACATATAGCTTTTAGCCATGCCCCATTTCATATCAACTACAAAATAATCTAGATGAATGAGGCATTGCTAGCAATGAGAATATCAATGAGAAGAGCAAAACAGCCCATGGCTAGAGCCCATAACATATACATACATTCACCATGTCACAACAAGTGATACAACATGTATAAACATCATATCAAACATATAGATATGCATGTTCATGTTATGTTCATGTTATAAAACAAAATGATGCCCATTATATTAAATATGGCGGTGAATCTTTTCACCAACCATCCAAAGCTAATGTAGACAAACATGACAGTAAATAAAACTCATAATATTCATGTGAAATGCACATGCTAGATGCTAAAAGAAATAACAAAATTTCCGTCAGCTTGGCATTACATGATTTAAGATTGCCCCTGAAAACATAACAATAATCCCATAAAATTCATTTGCCATTTAACTGAATCTAACTCTCCACCAGGAAAAAGAAGATTTGCGAGATGATAATCGAATTAGGAGTTCAAGTTTGTTAGATACCATTAGGAGTCGACTAGTCAAATAGACTTGCAGAAACGGTAGCGATGTATATGGTGTAGCATGATGATGAACAATAAGCAGCAAATAGGTACGAATCAAGTTTGCACTTCATTACCTTTACCAACTTGGTAATCACACTAATAAATGAAGAAACATTCTTAGACAATCCGAAGAAACAATTTAAAGCAAGCAAAGACAGAAAGAAATATCATCCTAGATCGCTACACAATATGGTAACTATAAAGTTTACATTTGTCTTTCTCCCCTAATAAGCAACTAAGTTTTCTTATACTGATCAAATATCACCATTACAATTTTCTCACTATTCTTATTTGGGTTAAATTAGTATACAATTTTACATAAAGAATTTCCAACTTTGCATAGAATGCAAAAAGCTTTCACCTCAAGCACCAACAACGTAACCAATAGAATAAGAGCACAAGTCCAAAAAAGAGAATGCCTACACAAGCCAAACAGCCAGATTCGACCAACTAAAACTTCTCATTACACTCGGATCTCAAAGAAGCGAAACAATCCCAAAAGTTTCAGATCGAATGCCACAAGACGTGCAATGTACAATATATCTTAACAATCCAAACATGCATGGCCAAATCAACCCCACATTCATAGGATCGTACAGTCAATTCATAGGATTTGTATAATTTACTTTCTTTCCCCCAACATATAGAATCAAGAAAACTACTCTTTTTATTCGCGTGGCAGTGTCCCCATCTCATTTTGTTGCTTACTGACGGCACTATGCCCACCCCTCTGAATAACCATGCTACGGAACAACGTCACCAATTCAAAATTTACAAGCACGACACCAAAAAAAAAAAAAAAAAAAAAAACAAGATTGAGACTCATGACACGTGTAGCTACAATGATGTGTATTATATTACAAATTTATTGCAGATTGAGTGCCTATTATAGTGCTTTTCGCAGTAATAATTATTATAACGTAATGTTTATGGCCCCGTCTTTTTCTTCCCGCTCACTCTACTAACTGAAATTTATTCATGACTAAATTTGTTTATATTGTTCAAGCAATGAGAGCACCAATTGTAAATTTAATTTAGTTTAAATTTAATTCATACATATTTAAGAAATAAAATAAACTATTTGAAGATTTATTACTATTTTTAAGAAATTAAAAAAAATATATTTTTTAAAAAAGAGTCGATCTTGTCTGATTTAATTTCTCTATAATCGGAAATTGGATCGAAAATCACCTGTTTTATTTTTATAGAATTGAGAACTAGATTGATGTCTCCGAAAATTGGATCAAATTAGTCATTCCGATCCCGTCTGAATGATTACCGATTTGGCTGATCCGATACGCTTACAGCTAGCCTAGTACAATCCGAATGATTACCGATTTGGATGATCCGATACGCTTATGGCTAGCGTCTCTCCCCTTGGTACCACGGCAAGATTACCGGATTACTGGATCGCCATGATTATCGGATTGTCGTTCCCCACATCGCGCACGGCACCAGGCCCACCACCAACCCCGCCCCCGCCGCGCTCGCTCACCGCGTTCGCGAAGGCCATCCCCGGGCCCACGCCGCAGGCCTTCCGGGTGTCGATGTCGCGATGGAGGGGTTCCCGAGCCTCTCGCGCCTCCTCCCACCGGAGGTCGGCGCTGAGGCCGTGAGGCAGAGGACGGCGGGGTCGTCAGGTCGGGGCGGCACTCTGGGGGACGACTCCGTCCCAGCCGTGGTGGCGGGTGACGCCACCGCGGTCGGCCATGTTGCTCTGGTCGGAGAGGATGAAGATGTGCTTGGCAGGCGGCGGCGGCACTGGGGGTTGCGCCGGGGAGGAGGCGGTGGCTGCCATGGAGGGGGATTTGTTGGAGAATTGGAAGGAGGAGGAGGAAATTTTTGTTTGTTTTCTCAAATTTATTATTACCCCAAAATTTTATTATTATTATTATTTATTTAATTTTTACTCCTAGAAAAAAGAAAGGAAGAGCTTCTTTATTTTAGGGAATGCCTGGAGCATTTTGGTACACATGGGTCCGTGCACGTGGGCTGCTCTGACCGTCCGTGGGTCCGTGCGCGGGGGCTGCTCTGACCGTCCGTATGTCTGAGCTTTCTTCCTCGAGTACGAACCTTCACGTGAAAAAGGCTGGTCACGCAGTGAAAAAAGGGGAAAAAAGCATTTGCTATTTTACGAGACCCGACAGAGAAGTCACTACGATACAAAAGGAGACTCACTTTATTTTAACACAGGGTGAATAACAAAAAAAAAAATTCGAAATGATATATTTATGATAAATTTATTTATTATTATTAATAATTTTAAATTAATGTAATTTTTGGATAACCAGAAAATTTTAAATTAATATATTATGATAATTTTATCTTAAATTAATTTTTTGATTATAAAAAATCTTTAAATTAATGTATATATGTGATAAATATATTTTTATTAACTTTTGTTAAATTTTATTATTAAATATACTGACGTAAATGACACGTGATGAGACGTGGCTTACTGATGTGGGATTAACCATTTAATATCTTAGTGTGCGAGTGGAGTCTCGTAATGTGTACAGTGGACGACAACTTTGAAAGCCACGAAGACAGTGTGTGGGTCCAGTTAAAGTTTTCTTCCATCGACTCCTATAACCCTACGCTACACATAAAAAAAAGGCCACCTTTATTGTTCTTTGTACGTTGACATAAATTGCACGATGCTGAATGGCTTCTGCGCTAATATATTACAACATTTTCATCGGGAAAAATGTGATGGTCTTAAGGACTTTTCTTGGCCGACACCTTCGTGGATATTTTCAGAGCTTCAACCCATCTCCTCTCTCATTTCCAACTCGCGTTCACTCTGTCCTCTCTCTCTCTCTCTCTCACTCTCTCTCTGTGGGTGCTGGATTTGTCCTGCAGCTGTTCGATGGGTTCATCATATTGATCTTTCCTCTTCTTCAGTCATTTCGGTTCTGGGTTCCATCCGTCACAGCCCTATTCAGCATATACAAGTTCTTAACTTTCATTCCTCCACGAAAAAGGAGGAGAGAAAACAAGAAAGATAGAAGTCAAAAGAGGGGCAAATGGAGGATGCTGTTGTAGGTATAGCTTGGGACATGTTAACGGACCTCTGCTTGTATCCAGTTCGTAGTCGATGGGGCTACTTGACACGCTACGACGTCTACGTTCTCGATCTTGAGAAGGAACTTGAGAGGCTGAATTACGCGAGGCAAAGGGTGCAGCATTTTATTGATGAAGCTCGAAACAACATGAGGGAGATCGAGGCAGACGTCGAGATATGGGTGAAAGACGCGGAGATTAACACCAACAAGGCGCGAGACGTGCTGGAATATGATGAAAGAGCCAAGAAAGCTTGCTTCTGCGGGTGGCTTCCCAACCCGAAGGTGCGTTATCGTCTCGGCAGGGAGGCGCGGAGGACGGTCAGAGCCATCGAGTCACTCATTTGGCGGAATCCATTAGAGAATGTCTTCACCGAATCGCGAGCTTCCATCTTAGAAGCCATAATGAAGGCTCTGGATGATGAGCAGTTCACAGTGATTGGGATCTACGGGCCAGGGGGCGTGGGGAAGACTACGCTGTTGGAGGATGTCCAGAAGAAACTCAGCAACGAGAAGAGATACCTGATTGCCAGAACGACAGTCTCACAAACTACGGACTTGAAGAAAATCCAACACAACATCGCTGACGCCTTGAGTCTGGATCTGAAGAACGAGCCAAGCGGAGTCGGAAGAAAAGATCTTCTGTTTCAGAAATTACAGAGCGATCCAACAAAGAAGGTTCTCATAATGTTGGATGATCTGTGGGAGCCACTTGATCTGAAGGCGGTCGGAATTCCTTCAGGAGACGAGAGCAGGGGATGCCAGGTGTTGGTCACGTCGAGATCTAAAGATGTGCTGCAACAAATGCGTACCTCTACCATGTATGAACTTACAGGTTTAACGAAAGATGAAGCTTTTAGGCTTTTTGAAAAGACGGTTGGTGACGGGCTCAAAGACAATGTGGAATTAAGAGAGATAGCTGCTCAACGGGTCAGCAAGCTTGCAGGTTTGCCTCTTTTGATTATCTCTGTCGCAAGCACTTTGAAATATAGCCCCGTGTCTGCATGGAAAGACATGTTGATAAAAATAGATGAGCCATATAGAGAAACCATAGTAAAGCTGAGTTACGACCATTTGAAGAGTGAGGAGGCCAAGTCCTTATTCTTGCTCTGCGGTCTTATTGGCGGGACCATTCAAGTTGAAACTTTGCTGGGACTAGGTGTGGGTTTGGGCTTGTTTGAGGGATTCAATAAGACGATACAACATTCAAGGGATAGGTTGAATACTATGCTTGGTAGCCTTCGTTCCTTTTGTTTATTGCGGGATGGCGGTGATGATAAGGAAAATGTGACCATACATGATCTTTACAGTGAGATGGCCGTCTCAATTCCATTTAGAGATGAAAATTCCTCAATGATGAACAGCAATTATGGCTCGTGGGCAAAGGAAAAACTTGAGAAATGTTGGGCAATATGCCTAATTAATGTTGTCAATGATAGGCTTGTTGAACTAATGACGCATCAGTTTACCAACTTGAAGATACTCATGTTGTCCCAACCAAAAGACTGGCTCGGGAGTCCTGCACACCAACATGATAAGGAAGATTGCTGTGGACTAGATTTCAAAGACATGAAGGATCTCCGAGTCCTATATCTTCACTCTATGCATATCACCACTTTACCTTCCTCGATCGAAATCTTGGTAAACCTCCGGTCATTATACTTAAATAATTGCCCTGTGGAGGATGTGGCAATTCTTGGCAAGCTCAAAGCATTGCAGATTCTCAGCTTTGCAGGGTCTGCAATTTATAAGCTACCTAAAGAAATCGGGGAATTGATGAATCTGAGATCTTTGAATCTAAGCAACTGCAACATGCTTCAAATAATCGAGCCTGGTGTCCTAGAAAGCTTAATCAACTTGGAAGAGTTACATATGAAGGGAAGCTTTGATAGACTAGAAATATCGGTCCGTGATCCCACCATACTCTTGGAGGATGGTGACTTGCCATTTGAGAACTTGATTAGATTTTGTATCAACATAGGAGACGTTGAAGGGAGGACGTTTGAAGGTTTGAGAACCATGGAGCTCAAATGGGAAGAGTGCGATAATGTTCTTTCAAGAGGATGGGTTCAAAAAACTCTACATGAGACTCAATACTTGCATTTGGACGGGTTGAGAGGGTTCAAGAAGAATGCTCCTGAGTTGTGCACCCAAGGATTTGGACAATTGAAGCATCTCGACATTCTCAACAGCCCCTCGATCGAGTACATTGCCAAGAACACAAGTGCTTTCACAATTTTAGAGTCTTTGTTCCTTGAAAATCTTATTAATTTGGAGAAGATATGCCATGGCCCCGTTGCACCCGAGTGCTTTAGCAAATTGAAAGCCATGGCCGTCAAAAGATGTAACCGATTGAAAAATTTGTGGTGTCGTTTAGAGATATTAACCAGAGTTGAAATCACATCAAACGGTGCTCCAACTCAGGTAATCTTTTCATTTTCTCCCTCTACTAGTTTGTCTTATTGCGAGTATGTAAGCTTCCTTTATTCTAAATCTTGCAAACACGACCTATATCATGCTATTACAAGGGGATTTAGGATAAGATGAAATTGGTATTCACTAAAGATTACAGCATATTCCATTAAACTTTGATTCTTTGTAATTGATGCGCTTTGATTGGAATCCAACCAATTTTCAATGAAATGTTGATGATATGGCGTCACGTAGCAGTAATGTAAAATATAAAAAAATGAAAAGAAATGGAGAGGGAAATAGAGGTTGGAGGACAACCAAACCTCATCTGTCATACCCCAACTTTACCGTTATCAGGGAAATGAGACAGTCATACTCTTATTTGAGGGATACGGCCTAGAACACAAACCAATATCAATTTGAAATAAAAATATATATCCATTTATATATTTGATAAACCAACGAGCTGGTTATAGAATCGAAGTTCAAAAAACCACCTAATATACACACACATCTCTAAACTAATAACTAAACCCAACAATATCATTTCAGGTATATACAACTATCTAAACTTATATTCAAAATCCAATTACCAAAAGTTTCCCATCAACAATGCTCTTGTTCTACTTGCTGCTAACGGAAGAATTTATAAAAAATTAGAATGAATGATGTGAGTAGCCACAGCTTAGTAAGTGGCACAAATTTTTTTCAAGTAGATCGAACATTCACCATGCATATTAAAAAGCAATACCAGAAACTCATTTATCCAAATCCAATACATATTATACATAAAAATCCAACTATGAGTTATATAACTTAAGTATGGCTTTATACATATAAAAAACATACATTCAATCAATAATATCCAAACAAACATCAATAGTCCAGTCCATTTACTAATTTAGCGCTCAATATCAAACTAATGTCATGATTAATAGCTTGAAACACGAGTACCAAGATTATCTTTGCCTAAGTCTTCACCTAGATGAGCCCCATACAACGAGCATAAAACTACCGACTAGTCCTCCATTAACCCATGAATCCTATTCATAATCCTTCTCATAAATCAAGTTAACCAACCATAACATATAATTAGTTAAAATATATTCATAATTTATAATTACTTTTGGCAATGTAAGGCCACTAGTGATAATTCATTCTTCCACTTTACCGGTGAGATCGTCAGGATTAGGCCAAATTGTTAATTTTCCATTGCTATGATTTGACACATAATTCTTTTGAACAGGATTAGGTGTATAAACAACTATTCTCTTTGAAAGTTTCCTAACTTGCTCCTCTGCCCTTGTGACTGTCGGTGAATAGGATTACTCAAATTCTATATCCTTTGTGACAGCCACTCAATCTAGACGTTACCACTTATGTACTTCTTATATTAATAAAATTGACTAATTGATAATTCGTGCTCATGTGCAATAATCAGGTTTTGAAATTGTGTCATTGGAAAACCCAATTTTGTTAATTTATGCTATAAGCTTCTATGCATTAAGTTAGTGTCAAATTGTGTCAACTTCATGCTCGTCATATCATGGTGTACAATCGTGTTATTTTTCATGTTAGAAATGGTCAACCCTGTCACTCCCAATATTCTCTATAAAATTCTACCAGTTCTCATGTGCGTGCATGATTGCTTTTGGTTACTCTGAAACTCGATGGATTGACGAATCTTGAGGTAAACTCAAGTAGTATTACTTGAATGATGAAGAAAGAACATAAGCCATTCTCTTGTTCATATGATATAAATATTTGTTACCTCATGAGGTAGATTTGACACATCTCAAGTATGCTCTTCTTTAATCAACACTCTTGAGCAGCGTTTCATGGTCATCGTCAGGATAAAATTCAAGATAGGATAAGCCTATGGTGCATTTGGTTAGGGGTGATCGGTTTCCAATCCGATTCGATTCAATAGAACTAGTCACTTTGTTTTTCCCACTACCTTTTCCCTCTACTTTTTTCCCATTACTTGGAACTGGACCGAGTAGCATTTAGTTAATCATTTTACTAATTTTTTTGAAAAAATAATTTTAAAAAATATATAGTTGGTTTGGTTCAATTCCCCCTTAGAATTGGGAACCAAACCGGCCGGACACCAGTTCTATTTTTAGGAATCAAGAATCGGATCGAACCGGCCAGTTCGATTCGGTAGTGGTTTTTGATTCGGGCAGTTCGTTTTGTACACCCCTATGTTTGGTGCCTGTTCAAAGAAGGATAAAGTTGAATATAAGAGGAATATAATCCAGATAAAATTATCTCACAAGCGAGGTAAGATAAATGTAGATAAGATTTCTTATATCGATGATAAGAAAGTTATATTTTTTTTTTTTCGAATAATAATTTTTCAAAATTTATAAAGTTAAAGTTATATTTCAATATCAATAATATTTAAATTATAATATAAGAAATTTAAAATAACAAAGTAAAAGCAATTACATTTTTAAATTTAGGCTTATTTTTATTTATATTTCTAGTTTAATTCCATCTCATAAAATAAATTTAATATATATTTATATTTATTACATATTTTAGGTATTTTAGTATTTTAGTTAGATTAATATAATTTACCATTTAATAAAATTTTATTAGAGAATAATGGAAAGGGAAAAAATAAATAAAAAAGAAAATAATTAAAAAAAAGAAAAAAAAAGCAAATAAAAATGAAATAGATAAAAGTGTTGTGAGAAAATTTTACTATCTCCATTTGTGCAACTTTTTGGTTTACTTATATTGATATACCGTTTATACCAAACAACGTAATATTCTGTGAATATATCTGATTTTATTATTATAATATACTAAACAATGAATTTTAATAATCAAGATATCCTTAGAGCGAGCAAAAAGATAGATAAAAATATTGGATAGTTTTATCACAACTTAAATCCTATTAAAAAGTACAGAATCAGAAAATGAACATAATCGCATTAAGAGGAAAAAAGAGAAAAAGAACGAGAGACTCCCGTCACAAATGCGCGCATGTGGAAGGGAATTCGTCAAATATAATAAGTCCATGGATATCGTCCCAACGAAATTACCAAGAGTTGGAAGTGACGATTTGCCATTTCAAATAGACTTGAAAATGATGATTATTATTTGGCATTCTAGACGCTAGAGTCTCATGTAATAAGTACGTATAACATCTTATAATTGATAATTTACTTTAACTAAATACGGAAAGTATATTTACGTAACATTTAAATAAAAAACAATATTCATCATCTTATTAGAAATCGAATTTTTTGCTAACGAGTTTGAAATTTGAAAAGAAGTGTTTGATAAATCATTAACCACCTCAATAACAAAGAAACTCTCTTATAGTAGTATTATGGCAGTCTAACTAACAATAAATTAATGTGCTTTAATTTAAAAATAAAGATGTAACACCCTTAAGGTGTGAATGATAACCATTCTATTCTCAGGACCTATTTCTAGCTATAAATAGATTTTTCTATCATTACTCTCTAGACAAGTTTCTAAACAAAAATATGCATTTCATAATAATACAAAATTTTTATTCTTTGAACAGAAATTCTTTTGATAACAACAAAATTTTTCCCTTCTGGACCATGGGAGGCGGTGGCAAGGCTAACAGTGAGGATGAGTAATGAGGAGTTTTTATTTTTCATTTCTATTCTAGAAATAGAGAAGTAGAAAATTTCTACTTCTCATTACTATTCTAAACCTATTTTTGGATTGAAAAATGAAATTCCGTTACCAAACGGATTTTTGTTCCACTTTTTTGCGGAACAAAAAAAAAAAGGGAAAATAGACACTAATATTTACAATTCACGTCTTTACTGACTCATATAATCAATGATTTACTTTTGTTATAGAATTAAGGCAAGGCTATCTCCATCGGCTATAAGACGAGGGACACAGCTTTCATTGCGAACTTGACTGAATTGCCCTCAACCGTAGTCCCACGTTCTTCTGTTAAACTGAAAATTCCTTTTCCTTTATTTATTTTTTTGGATGAAAATTCAACCTCTTTTCCAAGGTTGCATTTGTTGTCTTTCTCTTTCGAAAGCATTATGAACAGGTAATACAACTGCCAAAAAGGATCTCTAAAAGCTTCCTGACTCTCAACAATGTCACATGAAAAGCATGTACTCAGGAAAGCAATTGAGAAAACTTGAGAGGAAAGTGAGTAGTTGGGTTAAAGAGCACCCAATAAAAAATATTGGAGATGAAGGGTCCTTGAGACGTTCGGTTGACTTCATTTGCACTAACTTTATATCATAAATATTCTTGTCCAATAGAAAAATCTCTTGCTCTCATATTAATCATATCCCAAAGCCCCATTTCTCTCTTAATTATAAGGTAGTAACCGAACTGGAATTTTTTGCATTTTTGGTTCGGTTCCAATTTCAGCTTCGGTTTCAGTTTGGATGATGAAAAAATAACTACTTTTATTCCTATTTAGATAGTTTCGGTTTGGCTTGGTCAACCAAACCAAACTGAAAATCGTCCATTTTCTTAATATTACAATTTACTTCTCTCCCATTTTTCACTGAAACCCCTTTTTTAATATTACAAAAAAAAAAAAAAAAAAAAAAAAAAAACCAATCTAGACAGAACTGAACCGAATTGAGTCTTTGGTTCGAGTTATATTCGGCTGGGGTTGTGGTTCGGTTCAAAGACAATGCACACCCAAATGGTTCAATTCGGATTTCTTGAAAATTTGAATCGAATCGAGCCGTTGACACCCTTCCTTAATTGTACCCGTAAAAAGAGTCTGAGTCCTATCCATTACCAAACCAGGTAACATCTATAAAGTGCGGGGCTGTAGAAATCACCCTTTTTAGTTTTTACGTTAATTGCTTGACCATTTTTATGAGACTTTGGTTTAAAGAAATAAAGTATATCTAGCAAGTCAGCCATTTTATTCGAGTTATCTGACTTCTCAAGTTGACAGTGGAAGGACGTCTCAATGAAAATGAAACAGAGCAATTTGAATTTTTTGAGCCAAAATTTGAGGTCGAAATTATTGTTGTGTTCACTTTATTACATAGATGGATAAGTGCAGCTCCACTTGCGAAGCCATTTCTGGCCTCAACAATTCTACTAGAAGGATAGACTGGAGAAGGATTCCTTATCTTTTTCAGTGAGAGTTTTAGAAAACTTTTCGTTATTTCATGAAATACTCGAGGAAATTAGAGACGAGGTGGTCTATGGAGGTTTCTATACTCCTTTTAATTTTATATTTTTTGCTCTTTGTGTAACTTAATAATTTATTCTATCACTTGACTCTATTTTACCGTTGTAGAGTGCTGCGCTTGCAACGCGATTTAGTTATCGCCAATAAAAAATAGCATGCATCCCAATTTTGCAACTAAACTATCTTGAGCAACCATATGGAAAAATGAATGGAATCGTACTATAATTAATATCATCATATCTAGTTCTTAGTGATTATTTAGCGTAAACAATGGACATTTTTTAAGACTTCGAGGTGCGATTTTATCTAATAGTGAAGGCCTCAAATCTTCGATAATCTAGAAAAGTGAACTCAAATGGTCATTTGACTCACTGGAAATGTTCACATTATTATTCTAACATAAACTAATTCAATAAGTTTTTGAACATTAGTCAAACCAACATGCCCTTTTTACTTGTTTGAAGAGGCATAAGTTATTGTGGAGTCATATTCTTTCTTTTGTGATTACAGGTTGTGTTTCCTTTTCAACATTTGAAGACTCTAGACGTGTCACATTGTGATGAGTTATCAAAAATGTTCACACTGACAATAGCTAGGAATTTGGTGGAACTCACAGAATTGAAGATAAGTAATTGTAAAATGTTGACAGAAGTCATCAGCAATGAGGGATGTACAGAGGGGCCTACAGTGGCTTTCAAACAATTGAAATATATGGAGCTCATAGATTTGAAGGGGTTGACATGTTTTAGCTCAGTTAGCCATACTTTGATGTTCCCTCTCTTGGAAGACGTCATTGTGACCGGATGTCTCAACATGGAGTTGTTCTCTGAGGCACCAATAAGGGCGCCAAAGCTAAAGAGAGTGCAATTACCAAGAGAAATGTGGTTTTGGAATGGAAACAATGGAAACACCATGCAAAATATGTCTATAGAAATGGTATGCATCAAATTCTATGCAATTGGATGGTTTTGATTACCAACAGACTAATTGCTTTTTGCTAACTAGAAGCTTATACTTTATGATCCATTTTTTGACAGGCCACGGTTGACGAAGTAGAGTTTATGCATTTGTCTAGGTTCTCTGGGCTGATGGAAAAATGGCATAGCGGACTTATTCCCATCAAGTTGTGGCAACTAAAATCACTGGTGGTGGATAACTGTCCTTCATTCCTTAACGCGATTCCATCCAAATTGATGCTTGTTTTACACAAAATTAACACATTGCAAGTGCAAGATTGTGAGCTGTTAGAAGAAATATTTGACCTTGAATGGCTGGAGGCTGAAAAAAGCAAAAGCGTGCTGCCCCAACTATGGTGTATGAACTTGATCAATTTACCAAAATTAAGGCGATTATGGAACAAAGATCGTCAAGGGCGGCTCTGTTTTGGTTCTCTAAGTTATCTAACCCTTTATAATTGCAGCGACTTACGATATGCTTTCACTCCATCAATGGCTCAATCCCTTCCCACTCTTCAATGGATGGAAATAAAGGAGTGCGTTCAAATGGATGGAGTGATTGGAGAGGAAGGAGGGGAGAGCAGTGCAGTGGAGAATATTACATTCCGGATGCTTCGTTGGATGGAGTTGGAACGTTTACCCAATTTGACTAGTTTTCTTTCTAGCATGAATTGTACGTTAGAATGCCCCAAATTACAATATTTGACCATTGCTGCCTGCCCCAAGATAAAAATCTTCACTTGGCAATCATTGATGAAGATTGACCGGGACATTTCTTCACCTTTCACTCCACAGGTTAGTCTTCTTTATTTCTTTATTTATTTTACGAGGTAATGCTTCAGTAATTTCTTATTCCAATATGACAAACATATATATCCAGTATAAAAACGACAAAATAATAGGTTCTCACTTAATTATAATACCAAAAGTGTAATGCTCGGAAATCCACGTAGCTTCTGCTGCGTACTCTTATTTGAAGACCTTGATCTTCTATCTCTCCAATCTACGCAATCCTACAATCACTATTGGTGATTTAGCCCCAATACTGACTTTATACATCAATGACTGGACAAGTAATCCGCTACTTCTTCTACGGATCAGAAATTCTTATAATTAGTTAAGTGCTTTGTACGGATTTATGTACATAACCTTTTATTATCTAGTAAAAAGATTAAAAAAATTTCTAATCCTCAATAAATGTTATAATTATTTCACATCCTCTTTTAGAAGTGTTATTTTTGTGTCGGCTCAAAAAATCATATCAGGCGTAGTACATTAGATTTTTTTTTTTTTCCAGGAGTGCTTTAGAATTGATTAGCTAGCTTCTCAGCAAAGTGATCACAATAGCCATCTAAAAACATTTAATTTTTACAATTGAACCGTAAAGTACTATACATAGAATAGCATCTAAAAGTGGCAAAACATTTCCGTATTGCCACTTTATATTTTCTTGCCTAGAAAGAAACTTGCCTCATTCTATGGAACATGGAGTATCTTCCTAGCATATCAAAAGGAACACATCCAAAGAATGAAAAATAAAATAAAAGGTAAGTAATCTAACAGAACAAAGTACCAAGGATAAGAAGTTGTAGATATGACCTGCAAACTCACTTCAAAATACCGTTTAATTGAATTTAGGAAAGGTTACAGTCAAAGTATAAGAAAAGAAATATACAGGTATACACCCTCGTCTAATTTTTTTGAGGAATAAATATCAATTTTGAATTTATATTGATTGAATTAAGTGAACACAAACTAATATCTCTACCAAATTTATGTAAATATGCATCACTTTTTAAAAACGGCAATTAACACTTACCAACTGATCAAGTCAGTCCTTTTTTCCCCTTCTTTTGGCCTTTTCTGTTATAAATTTTATATAAGTTTCAATTATTGCTTTCTTTTTTGACGGAGGAAAATGCTTGTGCTTATTTTCTTATTCGTATGCTTTTGCTCAGCTCTTTTATCGCTATTTGAGTATAACATGTTTTATCATAGTGAGTATCCACACATTTTTTTGTTCTTTAATCAAAAGAGTCAGCAATAGCTATACATTTACTTTTAGTATTATTTATTTGTTATATATAAGTTGTCACGAAATAATGGGCTTCTCCCATGTTACATCACTAATAGTGAAAGCATCGACCAACCCCTTCTTGCTTGTGTCACCAACAAGCTCTAAAATTGTCATGATTTATGAGAGCTAGGGAAGTTTGGAAGTTCCTTTTTTGAGCTCATAACTCAATGTAATCACATTTATTGTGTCATTTTTCTCGATATTCCAGGTACCATTTCCTCACGTTAAGTCGATGGTTCTCTCCCACATGGACAACTCAAGCAAAAGAGTGGTTGACCCTAGTCAACGTTTATGGAATGTGAAGGCTCTTGAGAAACTTCAAGTAGAGTTTCGTGTGAATGAAGAAACTAGCCTCCCTACTGTTACATGATATGCCACAAATGAAGACCTTTGCCCAACTTGCAATTCTTGAAGGAATTGTTATTGACTCACTTTGATACGCTAAATATGTTGCCTTTAATGACATTTATTAACAAGTGGGCCCAGAGACCATCAGCAAGACCTTTCAGATCAAGAAGCATACTCCTCTTTTAAGAACATATAATGACCATTGCACTTATTTAATTGTTACTTTGTTCGATGCATAGTCATATCATACTGTGATACCATAGGAAACATTATTTTCCTTGCCTTTAAGTTTGTCGACAACCTATCATGTCCCCTGCATAGTCATATCACGTCCTATTTTCCTTGCTTATTTATCACGACCTCTCCTCTGCCCAATTTCCTCTTCTTTTGCCCGGTCCAGGAAGGGCTCTATTATCTCTACGTGTGATTTCTTGATTTCCGTTTTTTAGATTGCGAAAAACCGCGAGATCATGCCCATGGATGAATCGGTGGGAGGTAAGGATTTGATGGGCTCTTTTCCTCTTTTTTTTTTTTTATTATTCTTCTTTCTTTCCATAGCCTCTCTCCTTCGGACGAGATTTCTGATTCATTATCAAACCGCGTACCCACCGGATAATCATCCGATATTTTCTTCCCATGATGCCTTTTGTTCTGCAAAAATTTCCTCAAACACAAGCGTATAGTCTCATCTAAAAGCTTTGCCGTGAACATATCCAGAGAATCATGCGCATATAACTGAAGTTTGTCCATAAACTCTTTCCTCTATTTTTAGTGATAGTCAAGTACGGACTCCCGCGGGCTTTGTCCAAATAATTTAACTCAGCTCAAAACCACAAAGTTTTAACCCATTTAGTGCCAAGTCTAATTATAATGTAATTTATGTGGGCTTTATTAGAAAATGCTCATAATATGCAAATGCAAATTAATAATATTTTTATTCAGGGTCGAGATCAACTTTTAATTCTTTATGCAATAAATGACTAAACGAGCTTTCAAAATTTATGTGTCAACAACCGTGAAGAACCTGAAGAAGCAATTGGGACGAGGATCACCTTCTCCAAGTTAACTACTCTTTAGACTCTATAATTTGACGAAATGTACTCAGAATTCCCATCCTTGCAAGTCTTCAGTGGAGTATGCTATGGAACAGAGCCGGACCAAGGCTTTGGTGACTGGGAAAGCTCGGAAACTCCCAAAGTGAGTGGGATTAAATACTTATTACCAAAAAAAAAAACTAAGTTTTATTAAGTGCGGCCACAAATTTTTCTATGAGATCAGTAATTATTTTACATTAAGAATGTAGAGTTACAAGTGGTAGGAGAAAGAGAGGGAAGTTTCAAAATTCAAAGAGAGGGTAGTTTTAAAATTCTAGGGTTTTGTGAGGTCCAAAACTGGAAAATATTCTGTATTATTGGAATTTAAAATTGCTCATCATTTTCCAATCTTAGTTTGTAAGATGATAGGAAAAATTTCAAATAGAGACATGAAGTAAAGCCATTTTATAAAGAGAAAAAGGGTTTATAGTGAATCTTGTCTCAAATTAGGGCTTTAAATGGCATAAGTTAGTCTCAAATTTTCGCCGATGGACTTTGTTCGGTGACTAGAGTGGGGGCAATTTTGTCCAAAATTTGCAATAGGATAAAAATGGTAAAATCCAAAGATGAGCTGTATATGGTTTGCATGAAGAAACAAAGTGGATGAACAAGACGTCTCCAGGTGCGTTTGATTCACTATTTTGAAAGTCTATTGAAAAAATGCAAAGTAGTTTAGCCTAAAGGACTTTGGGTAAATGCAAAGGCCGTTTGGTAAATTATGTTTTGAGAAGTAATTTTGAGAGAAATCTTGTTTGGTAGAAAATACATTTGAAAAACCCTTTGGGTGAGTAATATTAGTTTTTCTAACTTTTATTTGTTTAAAATTGAAAAAAATATATGCAGCTTTTTAAATGTAAATTTTGACAATAATGCTAAAAAAAATCAAATATATATAAATGCTAAAAAAATCAAATATATATAATTTATTTATAAAAAAAAAAAGACCAAACCTTTCATCGGTCTGGCGAAGGGCTACGGCCGTCGATGAGCCAGATTTGGCATCGGTGGTCGTCGATCGAGGTCACTTGAGGGCAGGTGACCTCTAGTGAGGGTTGTGCAACCCTAGTGAGGGTCGCTAGAGGTCACCCAACCTTGGGCGACTGTTGCTTGGGTCTCACAGTCTCAAGCAGCCCTCACCTAGGTCTTGCGAGGTCACATGACTGACGGCCGTTGTCACGCTGGCCTCACGGGACCCAAGCGAGGGTCACCTGAGGCCGTGAGACCTAGGCAGTGGTCGCCTCGGTCGTGTATCACTTGGGTCGCCCAACCTCGGGCGACCTTGATTGACGACTGTTGGTGTCGATTTGGCTAGCCAAATTCTTGTAGCCGTTCGCCAAATTGGCGAAAGGTAGGTCTTTTTTTTTTCAAAAATAAATTATTTATATTTGATTTTTTAAACATTTTTTAGCATTTAAAATAATGAGGGAAAAATAAAAAATTTGAAGAATGGGTGAGGGTAGTTTTGGAAAAGAATGAGTTTCAACATTTCGCCAAATGCCGAAAACTCTACTAGCATTGGCTTTTCAGCCTTTCCAATGTTGGCTTTCACTCGAAAGTTACTTCAAAATGATTGCCAAACGGTCTAGCATTTCCCTAAGAAGCTTTGGAGATCAAAAGCCACTTCGGAATGCTAAACTAAACGTATGCTTCATCTTTGCAATGGTGCATGGAAATGTTTTATATAAGGATGAGAGTTTTTTTTAACTTCTTTTGTTATTCAATATTTCTACCTTCATCTTATATTATCTGTTTTTAGTGTAGAAATTGAATGTCACGGCTCCATGTGGAATGTATACCTCTTTAACAAGAATTTTTATTATGTCCACGATCCCTAGAAAAACAGCTTCCATTGCGGCACTAAAATATTTATATGTGCACATGATTATTTGATTATATCAGGTTATGTAAATTATGGATTAGATGTGTAAGTATATTTTACCAATGATTTAAACTATTTTTGTTTTTGGTGAACGACTGAATTAATAGAATAGTGAGTGAATTTTGCATGTAAACCAAGGCTGAGCTTTTTTGTGAAATTACACCCTATGAAAACTGAGGAGTGCCTAGAGGACCCCTCAATCTTATCTTTTCTGATCTAGACATTTACCGATCGGGTCTATCAAGGAAAGCCCCAGTTGCTGACTTCTTTTTTGGTGCGGCTTCAGGACTTATGCATGAGATTGCTTCTTGGAACGAGCCTTTACCTGTTCTTAATCAAGACCCTGATCACTTTTGTTGGTTGCCCCATCGGTCCGGAGTTTTCACTGCTGCTTCAGCTTGGGATGTTATTCGGCCGAGAGGTCAATTCATGCACCGATTCCTTTTGTGGCTGATTTCTAGAAATAGACTGCCCACTCAGGTTTTGCTTCTTGCTTATGGCAGGATTTCTGATGCTAAATGTGCTTTTTGCTCTTGTCGTCCTGATTCTGTAGATCACCTTTGCTTTGGCTGTCGTATTACTGGGGCTCTGGCTCTTTTTTGGGCAATTAGAAGCAATCTTCCTTGGCGAAACAACTCGTGGAGGGATGACCTTCAATGGGCCTTCAAGTATTTATCTAGTGATTCCTTTCACATTACCATCTCTCAGTTCGCTTTTGCAGCTTTATGTGATATTATTTGGAAGGAAGGGAATAATATCATTTTCCGTGATTGGACTCTCTACGTGCCTACTATGAAGAAACGGCTTGATAAAGTTGTTAGGGATAAGGCTTTGACCTTCCATCAGGTGCCGGATACCCCTGCCAATAGAAGATTACAATAGAGCTGGAGCCTCAATCTGTCTATCTTCTCGGACTGATCTGTTTCCTTCTTTCTGCTTTGTCTTTGTTTTGCAGAGGGTGTTTCCCTTCTTTTGTCCTTTGTTGGGTCACCATGACACCCTTACACCCCTGTTGACAATCCTTTTGTCATATTGGGCACAAGGCCTTCTGTTGGTGTCGGGTCTCATTTCTTTTGTATATTCCCGCTTTGGGTGAAAGTTAATATACATGTTACCTTTACCAAAAAAAAAAAAAAAAAATCGAGGAGTGCCTAAGTTGTGAAAATTGTCTGAGAATTTGTGTATTTCTTTGTGAATTTGAGAGATTATTTCTTAAGCAAGTGCGAGGGCTAAACACTCTGTGACTTATGAAGTGTAAAGACTAATGTGATGGCAGAATCTTGGCTATTTGTAAAACGACTATGCAAATTTGGGACTAAGAATATATATGGTCGTGCACACGAAAACGTGATGCTTTCGGGCTTTTTCAGCAATTACTTACTAGTTTATCTACTGGTGGGAGCTGTATAGAAAATTTACTATGTATATAATAATTAATAACGTGTGCTAGAATAAAAGATAATCTTTACTCTTCTTTTCCAGTTTTGAGATTTGTCTATTTTCTGTACAATTGATTATAACCTATATAAGTGGTCGATTTTGAGGTGTAGGTGCTGAATATATTCATCCATTAGGAATAATCATCAATTAAGAAAAAAGGATATGTAAAAGAAAGGCGGCTCCAATTCCAGAAAAGAAACGGAAAAGGTGCAAAAACAATCTAATATATAAAAAACGCACATATACACGTCATCGGTCTCATTAACGAGGTGTAATTAGTCATTTTGTTCAGAAATAATAAAGTGAGGTTCTCAGAAATAAATAATGATTATGATTAGTAAACTTAATAAAGAGAAAATGGAAAGGCATCTTCCATAAACCTTCATCTTCTTCCAATGAAGTTATTTATGCAGCTCGAAACCTATGCATATATACAAGATCAATAAATAGGTGTCTCTTAGATATCAATGGAATGGTTGGAATTGTTTGGTACATGATGATCTTCATCAGGTGCGCCAATTCCTCTATTCTACATACACCATATAATAATTGGAGACACGTAAGTCTATACTCCTGAGAGTGGTCTTAAGTGAATGCGCAAGTGTGGTGATTCGATTTAGGTTTTGAGCAAGCAACCCTTTGGGGGTAGAAAGATAGGTGCCACTTTGTTTTTGAGAAAGAGAACCAACCTAATTTAAAAGTGAAAGTTCTTAATTTTTCCTTATAAAAGAACTCTTCTTAATTTTTCCTCAATGGTAATTCGAGGTCTATTTTGCTGCTAATGTTTTAAACGTGTGAACGAGCCCTTCTTCGTTTTTCTTTTAACTCCTGCGAAGGTTTGGAGATTATATATACACTAGAAATTATTACTCATTTAAAATTCCAACCTTAATCTTACAAAATATATTTTTGTTCATGTGAAAAAAGAATTTAGATATTGGGACTGAAAAACTAGGTTATTAAAGTTTAGATTCAAATAACGAGGCACGATTAATGAAAATCTAACACTAGAAGTTCTAGGTCACGGCTGGGAAGAAATTTTAGTTGATGGTCAAGGCATAATCAACTTTTAAAGTAAGAAGGAAAAATTCCACGTAAGGACTCATTTTCGGCTTCAAGATAGACGAAAAGCTCTGTTCAACAATGGCGATCGAAAAAGCTCAGCGGAGGGGACGACGGAGAGACCGAAACGAACCCGGATGACGGGAAGGGAAGGGAAGGCAGGCCGAGATCGTCGCGGACGCTCCCCGTAAGCCTCCGCATCGTGATGCGTGGAGGCGTCGCTCTCGCCTTGGTACCACAGCAGCGCCTTGATCTCGCCGCCGCCGTCCCTCACGCTCTCCCTCGCCCTCCTCACCATGCTCTCGTACAGCTGCTCCCCGCGCCCCCACTCCCGGATCGCCGTCCCCCCACCGCGCACGGCACCAGCCCCACCGCCATCCCCGCGACTCCGCCGCGCTCCCTCACCGCGTTCGCGAAGGCCATCCCCGGGCCCACGCCGCAGGCCTTCCGGGTGTCGATGTCGCGGTGGAGGGTCTCCCGGGCCTCCTCCCACCGGAGGTCGGCGCCGAGGCGAAGGACGGAGGGGTCGGGGCGGCACTCCGGGGGGACGACCCCGTCCCAGCCGTGGTGGCGGGTGACGCCGCCCCGGCCGGCCTTGTTGCTCTGGTCGGAGAGGATGAAGATGTGCTTGGCGGGCGGCGGGGGCGCCGGCGGCGCCGGGGGTTGCGCCGGAGCGGAGGCGGCGGCGCCCATGGAAGGGGGATTTGTGGGGGATTTGGAGGACTCGATCGACGATTGGCTAACAAAAATGGAAGAAAACGGAAGAGGATGAGAGAGGGGGAGCTTTTATATTTTTGTTTTTGTCTTTTATTTATTTTTATCCCCAAATTTTAATTTATATTTTGTTTATTTATTTATCTTTATTTTGGAGGAATGTCTGTAGCATTCTGGTACGTGTCGGGCCGTGCGCGTGTGCTGACCGTCCGGTCTGAGCATTTCTTCCTTTAGGCGAAGCTTCACGCGAAAGCCAGGTCACGCATTGAGAAAAGGGGAAAAAGCAATTGCTATTTCACTAAGAAAGAATCTTCGTGACTCATTTTTTATTTTTATTTTAATTCAGTTGGAATCAGCCAAACTTTTCGAAATGTCATGAGGAGTTTATATGTTGTATTACATAATTTTTGAGGATTTAAAGTGATTTTCACATTTCGAAATTTGAGAAAATTACAAATAAGGATTGAAATAAAGTTATTTTCTCGAAAGAAGTTCTAGAACATCTCTAAGTTTTAAATAAGATCCCGAAGTAACCAAATCAGTTTTACATATTTAGGTCTCTTATAAAGGAAACTTAATTTGTGCCTCAAAAGTAGAAGTGGAAGCAAAAGATTTGATGTGCATAACCTTTTAAATCTAGTAAAAAGATTAAAAAAAATTCTAATCCTCAATAAATGTAATTATAATCTGCACATCTCCATTTGATTTTAGATGTGTTATTTTTCTGTCAGCTCAAAAAATCATATCATGTGTAGTAATTTGAATTGATTAGCTAGCTTCTTAGCAACATTATCGGAATAACCAGATAAAAACATTTACATTTTACAATTGAACCATAAAGTACTAAACATAGAATAGCATCTAAAAGTGGCAGGACATTTTCCGTATTGCCACTTCATATTTTCTCGCATAGAAAGAAACTTGCCTCATCTTATTGAGCATGGATTATCTCCCTAGCATATAAAAAGGAACGCCTCCAAAGACTAATAAAAGGGGGGAAGAACATTGACGGAACAACGTACCCAGGATAATCGACCTAAAAAAGGAAAAGAAAAAAGGTACCAAGGATAAGAAGTTGTAAGGTTTCTAAATATAACCTGCAAACTCACTTCAAAATACCATTTGATTGAATTTGGGAGAGGTCACCGACAAAGTATATAAGGAAAGAATATACAGATACACACCATATTCTAATTTTTTTTTGTAAAACAAACGTCAATTTCGAATTTATTTTGATTGAATTAAGTGAACACATGCTAATATCTTTACCAAATTTTTGCAAATATACATCGCTTTGTTGAAATGGCAATTAACACATACCAACTAATCAAGTCAGTCTTTTTTCCCACTCTTTTGGCCTATTCTGTTATAAATTTTGTATAGGTTTCAGTTATCGCTTTCTTTTTCCACGGAGGAAGATGCTTGTGTTATTTTCTTAAAATGCTTTTGCCCAGTTCTTTTATCTCCTTTTGTGAGTAGGATGTTTTATCATAATGACTATCCACACATTTGTTTGCTCTTTAATCGTAAGAGTCCGCAATGATTATCCATTTACTTTTGGTATAATTTATTTGCTATATATGAGTTGTCAACTAATAATAGGCATCCCTCACGTTCTGTCACCAACAGTGAAAGCATCGACCAACCCCTTCTTGCTTGTGTCACCAAAGAGCTCTAGAATTGTCATGATTCGTGAGAGCTAGGGAAATTTGGAAGTTCCTTTTTTTGAGGTCATAACTCAATGTAATCAAATTCATTGTGTCATTTTACTCAATGTGCTAGGTACTATTTCCTGGACCTAGGTCGATGGTTCTCTCCCACATGGACAACTCAAGAACAACACAGGTCGATGGTAGTCAACATTTATGGAAAAAGGAGGATTTTGAGAAACTTCGAATAGAGTTTTGAAGGAATTGGCCTTCCTACTATTACATGATATGCGGAGTTTTGAAGGTCAAGACCTTCTGCCCAACTTACCATTCTCGAAGGAATTGCTAATGACTCACCGTGCTAAGCTAAACATGTTGTCCTTTGGGCATTTATTACCAAGTGGGCCAAGAGACGATCAATAGCACCTTTCAGATCAAGAAGCATACTCTTCATTTAAGATTGCATTGTTACAATTGCTCATTTAATTGTTACTTTGTCCTTTAACACACTTACTAAGCTCATGTATAATGCATGGTCATGTCATACTGTAATACCATAGAAAACATTATCTCTTGCCTATAAGTTTGTCGACAACATATGATATTTCTAATAACTTTAAGTTTCCTATTTTCCTTTCTTATTTTTCATGACTCTCCTCTGTCCAATTGTTTCTTTTGAGGAAAAGTTCAAATACGAGCTTAAAGTGAAGTTACTTTCTCAAGGAGAGCATAAAGTGAATATTATTTCAAATGAGGACTTGAAAATGGCTAAATTAATTTCAAATAAGGGCATAAACTCGTCGGTCGGAAAATATTTATTGGTCGAAAGCACTTGATTTTTCCAGCTATTGGGGCATTGTGTCCAAAATAAAATCTAAATAAAGATTAAAAATAAAACAGAAAAACTAAAAGAAATAAAAAATGGTCGGGGCATGCGTCCGTCATTCCCATTGTGCCGTTGAGTGCCGTCGACCCCCGCCGGGATATGAAGTTGCAGATGAAGCTGCAGATAAAGATGGTGGTCTTTTGTTGGGCGTCTTCTTCTTCCTCGACCCACCACACACGGACATTTCTGTGAGACAACTCCCAAATCTAAGTTCGAGATCCCCGCCGTTGATCGGAAATCTTTGGTTTTCGATTGTTCTTGGTCTCTCCGTGTTTATTCATCCTGTTCATCTTTATTCCCGATTGATGGTGAGGGCTGTTGGTGCAGCGAAGAGGACAACCGTGAACAAAGAAGAAGATGAGAAAAAAATGATAAGAAAAAAAGAAATATATCTGGGTGAAAATGCTCCCAACCTTGTCGCCTGAAAAAAGGTCGGTGAGCATTTGGCCCGCCGGCGATATCAAACCTTTATTTGAGACTAACTTTTAGTCGTATCTTAATTCGAAATAATCTTCATTTTGGATCTCTTTTTGGAAAATGAATTAACTTTAGGTCTTTATTCGAAATTTTTCTTTTTCTTTTGCTCGGTCGAGGAAGTGATCTAATATCTCCATTTGTGATCCCTTGATTTACTTTTTTTTTTTCCCTAATAGGTTGCCAAAAACAGCAAGATAATGCCAATGGACGGATCGTTGGGAGGTAAGGATTTGATGGGCTCGTTTCCTTTTTTATTTTCATTTCCTTCTATAACCTCTCTCATTCGGCCAAGATTTCTGATTCATTACCAAACCGTGTACCCACCGGATGATCATCCGAGATTTTCTGCCCATGATGCCTTTTGTTTTGCAAAAACTTCCTCAAAGACGTAAGCGTATATTCTCATCCAAAAGCTTTGCCGTGAACATGTCCAGAGAGTCATGCGTCCATAACTGAAATTTGACCATAAACTTCTTCCTCTATTTTTCAGTGATTGTCAAGTGAGGACTTTAATGGGCTTGGACGAATTTTGTACTCCCGTGGGCTTTGTCCAAATAATTTAATTCAGCTCAGAACCCTCTAAGTTTTAACCCACTTAGTACCAGTCCACTTATCATGTAATTTATGTGGGCTTCATTATAAAATGCTCATAATATGTAAATGCCAATTAATAATATTTTTATTTAGGGGTTGATGTCAACTCTTAATTTTTTTATGCAATAAATGACTAAATCGGCATTCAAAATTTAGGTGTCAATAGCCGCGTAGAATGTGAAGAAGCGATCGGGATGATAATCACCTTCTCTGAGTTAACTACTCTTTAGACTTTATATTTTGGTGAAATGCACGTCGAATTCCCGTCCTTGCAATTCTTCAGTAGAGTATACTGTGGAACAGAGCCGGACCAGGACTTTGGTGACAGGGAAAGCTAGGAAAGCTCCCAAAGTGAGTGGGATTAAATACCAAGTTATTATTATTATTATTACCAAAAAAGAAACTAAGTTTTATTAATTTTAGCCACAAAATTTCTTTTCCTATGACATTAATTTTTATTTAAGTATTTTTTTTTTTACATTGATGCTTCATTCATTTAATAGAAAATAATTTTTGTTATTGAAAAAACACCTTCAAAAGTGAAGAAATTGTTTTCCAATTTTCAAAAGTAAAAAATGTTTTTCATAATTTCTTCCATCTCACTTCTTTCACCTAACTAATTTTCATTATATATATATATATATTAAATATAATTTTTAATTTTCTTTACTTTTTTTCCTTTTCTTCTTCTTCCTTGGCCTTTGCCGGTTTTCCAATTTTCAAAAGTAGAAAATGTTTCTCTTTTTTTCCAGTTTTGAGTTTCGTCTTTTTTCTGTACAATTGATTGTACCCTATATAAGTTGTCGATTTTAACTTGTGGGTGCTGAATATTTTCATCCATTAGGAATAATCGTTAATTAAGAAAAAAGATATGTAAAAGAAAGGCGGCTCCATTTCCAGAAAAGAAAGGAAAAAAGGTGCAAAAACAATCTAGTATATAAAAAAAACGTACATTTACACCTCATTCGTCTCATTAGTGAGATGCAATTAGTCATTTTGTATAGAACCATTAAAGTGAGGTTCCAAGAAATACATAAGTATTATGATTAGTAAACTTAATAAAGAGAAAATGGAAAGGCATCTTCCATCAACCTTCAGTTTTTTTTCCAATGGTGTCATTTATGCGGCTAAAACACTATTCATATTCACAAGATCGATAGATAGGTGTCTCTTCGATATCAATGGAATGGTTGCAATTCTTTGGCACACGATAATACTCATCAGCCGTGGCAATTCCTCTATTCCACATACACTGGATAATAATCGGAGTTATGCAAGTTTATACTCTTGGGAGTGGTCCTAAGTGAATGCACAAATTTGGTGATTCGATTCAGGTTTTGACCGAGCAACCCCTCGGAGTTAAAAGATTGGGGCCACTTCGTTTTCTAGAAAGAAAACTGACTTAATTTAAAGTGAAAATTCTTCTTATTATTATTTTTTTATATAAAAGAACTCTTCATTTCCTAAATGGTAACTCTTAATTTGGCCGCACTTATCTCAATCTATATTCGAAGTTGATTTTGCTGCTAATGTTTTAAACGTGTGAACTGAGCCCTTCTTTCTTGTTCTTTAACTCCTGGGAAGGTTTGGAGATTATGTCTACACTAGAAATTATTGCTTATTTGAAATTCCAACCTTAATCTCACAAGATATATGTTTGTTAATGTAAAAAAAGAATTTAGATATTGCGACTGAAAAACTAGTTTCACTGAAGTTTAGATTCAAATGATGAAGCATGATTAATTAAAATCTAACATTAGGAGTTCCGGGTTACGGGCTTGGAAGAAATTTTAGTTGATGGTCGGGGCATAATTAACCTAAACATTAAGAAGAATAGCGAAATTGAGTGCGACTATCGGGGATCTCATCTCAATTACATTTTGTCAATATTGGGCATTTTCTGTGTTGTTGCTCAGAACGCCCAGATGACTTGGATTTAATTTTGATTGTAATGATGACCACCTTTTCTTCTCTTGTCATGTGAATGATTAGTTTGAAGAAGCGAATTGAGTAAAAAATAAACTGTAGAAATAAAACCTGGACACAACGAATTTACTTGTTCGGTTATACGTTTACTCCATGGAGAGCCAATGAGATGGTTCCACAGTTCCACTATAATTGGCAGAAGTGGGATCACAATCCCTCCATGATCTCACTCATAAGTGTTTCTCAATCCTAGAGTATCACAAGAGTCAATCGCAAGAGATGAATTTTTCCAACATTCTTAACTCTCTTGGGTGACGACTCTCAATACTCTCTATATCTCTCGCAAATTTTCGCACATGTTAACCACACTCGCTATGCACGGGAGACCAGACTCAACAACATAATATTTATATGCAAAATATTATGAGCCCTATTTGACGACATCGATTTCATCTTCAATAAGGAAAATAACTCTTCTGAATGTTAATTTCCCTTTTTGCATTACCCACAATCCTATTGGCAAGAGTTCAATTTTTATCCAATTTTTACTTTCCTAATATGGCCAAGATTTTCTTGCAATTCAATTGCGGGTGGGATTTCAAATCAGTTGGGGTTGACTTCGAGTCATAATCAACACATCACAATGTCATGGCCTAGTGCACTTGCAGAGACAACTGATCTCAAGCATACTCAGCCTGAGGTTTACCGATCAAGTCTATAGGAACCTTGGTAGATTTTTTTATGCATATTCATTAATCATTTGTATTCTTAGAGGTAGTTTTCCTCTCTGAGGGCAGGTATTTCTATTTGGAAATGAGTTGTCTAGGATTAAGTAGGGGCTGATCCTTTTCATTAGTGGCCTTACTATTTTCTCGGTCGATGATAACGTGAGTCGATCTTTAGATATGTTATCTGCCGTCACCATTACATCCTGTTCATAATGGCTATTTGACAACTCGATACATGAGCATGTTCATTTGTCTACAGGTTATTCCCAGGCTAGGGTAAGCGTCAGTTTCCTTACTGTTTTTCGGTACGCAACATGTTCTGAGGTCAATAGCTTTTTCTAATGGCATGCTTGAAGGGCGATCAGCAGGTCCGGAAGCCGTGGAGTCTCAGGGAAAGCAGCGAAGCTTATCAGACATTCAAGGGTTTCACTAAAGCTCAGAACCATGATGGGTGACATGGTTATGCTGACGTGCTCATCGTCTCGTAGGAGGAAAGTGAAAGTAGGAACAAGCTCTTTGGTTTTTTCGCATCTTGCGAAGTGATTCCATTGGTTCTCCGTTGGACAGCCATCACTTGCGTGCACTCGTACCATACGTTTTCTGTTGATTGTCGCAGATGCTTCAAATATGTTTACCCTAATATTTGAAGAAGAATATCATGTCATTGTGAACAAAGCACAAGACAAGACACTATATTCTGTTGCGTCAAATCTGTACTTAGCAAAGGCACAGAGTTAATTTGACTGACGAGAGAAACAGGCCAAAAAATAGGAGTATCTAGTTGAAAATGATCCCGTATGTGTTGATCAAATATAGGCCCATTTCAAATCACCTGATCTATGACCGGATTCATATTGACCACAAATCCGAACTAGCCCGTTTGGCACGTCGAAGTCCCAGAAATCGCGGTGGAAGTTTAAACAAATAGCAGTGCAAAGCGCGAGAGAGAGAGAGAGAGAGAGACGGCAGATATTTCTTTAGGGAAAGATGATTCTTCATTTTTTTTCCCCTTTCGAGGATTTTTTTTTACTTTATTTAAAGTTTCCAAAGTGAATAAATGATGAGATGGTCGAGAAATCTTTCATTTTTTTATACCTTCATTATGCGGATTCTTTCTCATCTTTCGGTGCAGATACTTGTCTTCTATGATAGAGGGTTCTTTTCCCCCAGCAAAGGAAAACCTTCTTCGAATTCTTCTTTTCTTGACTGAGGGAAAATGACATGGTCTTAAGGACTTCTCTTGACCGACACCTTCGTAGATGTTTCCAGAGCTTCAACCCATCTCATCTGGACGCCTCTCTCTCTCTCTCTCTCTCTCTCTCTCTCTGTGCTGGGTGTGTCCTGCAACTACTCAACGTGTTCATCATATCGAATCCTTCCTCCTCTTCAATCGTTTCGTTTCCGGGTTCAGTAGTTGAGCCTTTCTCAGCATATATAATGGCGAATATTGCCAGGCCTGTAGCTTCCAAAGTGGCAGAGTACCCCACGGACACGCTATGTCAACGATGCAGCTATGTGATATCCTACGAGAGCTACGTTCGCCAACTTAAGGGTAGAGTTGATAGGCTGCGTGACGTGAGGGATAGGGTGCAAGATTCCATAAATGAAGCTCGAAAAAACAAGAAGCAGATTGGAGCCGACGTTGTGAGATGGAAAAAAGACGTGGAGATTGTTGCCAACAAGGCACGGGACATCCTGGAACAAGACGGAAGAGCCAAGAAAACTTGCTTCTGCAGGTGGCTTCCCAAATTGAAGGTACGTTGGCTTCGCAGTTCGAGGGTGCAGTGTCTTCCCAACTTGAAGTTGCGTTATCATCTCGGTAGGGAGGCGAGCAGGACAATCCTGGACATTCAGGCACTCATTCTGCGGAGTCGATTCGAGAAGGTCTACTACGAGAGTGATCCCGATGTGGATTACGTGGCCGGTGATCAGGGTGTCACTGTCACGGAGTAGCGAGCTTCCATCTTAGAGGACATGATGAATCTTTTCATAATGAGAAGCTCGAAGTGACTGGAGGTCTACGGGCCTAGTGGCGAGGAAAAGACTACGCCGTTTGAGGAAGTCGAGAAGAAACTCAGGAATCTGAAGAGATTGTTCCACATGATCGTCAAAGTGAAAATTTCACAGGCTCCTGACTTGAAGAATATCCAAAACGAGATCGCTGATGCAGGGGAATCGTCTGTCGGAGAGATTACAAAAAGATCCGAGTGAGAAGGTTTTCATAATATTGGGATAAAACAATAGGAATGTCATAACTTTTATATAGTTCTTACTTGAGTGCTATAACTTTTCTGTTTTTTGCTCACTTGAGCATCATTTCTGGCAAATTGTCATACATGGATTTTTTACTTGATGTGAATTTTTTTAATTAATGATTTTTAAATTTATTAAGCTTTCTTTTCAATTTCATTTTTTTTTAGTGTTGGCAACAGTTACTTACCCTCATCGGTTGCAAAGGTTGTGTCCTCTGCCGGTGGGGCCACAAAGGCCCTAGGTGAGGCCATCTCATGCTGCAGGCAAGGTGGCCCTCACTCAGTTTGAATGAGGCCTTTGTGGCCGGTCCTTTCTAGCACCAAAAAAAAAAAAAAAAAAAAAAAGCCAAGAAAAAAGGGAAAGGAAATACAAAAATTCAAAAAAATAAAATAAAAAATGTCCACGTAGGATAACCCGCGTCCATGTGAAATTTTCATGATGACGTAAATTGCTGATGACAATTAAGTGATTGATATTTTAAATTTATGACATTTAAGTGAATGAAATAAAAAAGTTATAGCATTCAAGTGAACATCTTAATTAAGAAAGTTATGACACTCTTGCTAATCTTGTCCCTATAATATTGGACGATTAGTGGGATAAACTTGTTTTGAAGGCAGTCAGAATTCCATTAGGAGACTAGAGCAGGGGATGGAAGTTGCTGCTAACACCGTGATTTAAAGATGTGCTGGAAAAAAAAGATGCATGCCGCTCGAGCATTTTGTCTTGAAGGTTTAAACAACGATGAAGCTTGCGGGCTATTAAAAAAAGACGGTAGGCAACAAGCTCAAAGCCAAGGAGATGAAATCAATAGCAGCTCAAGTGGTCAAGAAGCTCGTAGGTTTGCCTCTTTTGGTTACCTCGTTCGTAAGAACTTTAAAGTATAGTGGTGTGTATATATGGAAACACGTTGATAAAAATAGGTAAGTCAAATATGGAAACAATAGCAAAGTTGAGTTACAACCATTTGAAGAGTGAGGGACACAAAGTCCTTATTTTTGCTCGTGATCTCATTGGCGGACCATTTGAGTCAAAATTCTGCTAGTATCAAGCATGGGGTTGGGCTTATTTGTTGTAGGATGGTGGCGATGACAAGGAAAATTTGACCATAAATGATCTGTACAACGAGGTGGTCATCTTCACTCCATTTAGAGGAGAGAATTCCTCAATGATTAGCAGTAATTATGGCTCACGGTCAAAGGAAAAGCTGGAGAAATGTTGGGCAATGTGCCTAGTTAATGTTGTCAGTTATGGGCTTGCTGAACTTATGCTTTGTTGATTTACTTACCGGAAGAAACTCATGATGTTTCAACTAGAAGACACGCTCAGGAGTCCTGCCCATTGATATGATGAGGGAGATTGCTATAGATTGGGTTTCGAATACATGAAGGAGCTCCGAGTCTTAGATCTTCGCTCCATGTATATCACCACTTTACCTTCCTTGATCGAAATTTTTGCAAACCTCCGGTCATTATACTTAGACAATTGCCCTGTGGAGGATGTGACAATTCTTAGCAAGCTCAAAGCATTGCAAATTCTCAACTTCGCAAGGTCTGCAATTTATAGGCTACTTTAAGAAATTAGGAAAATGATTAATATCCTGAAAAACTCCAAACTGGTACGCTTGTGACAAATTTATCCAAAAACTATTTTTTTTATCACGAAAAACTCCAAACTAAACTCATTTATGATATATACTCAAACAAGATGTACATTTACCCCAAGATTTATGATATTCTCTAAAAAAATCCCTTCGCATATATACCATTGGTTCTCTAGCTGAACTAAACTCATTTTCAGCAACCAAATGGCTTTCGACGACGATGGGAATTGCAAATTGAGCGACAATCACAAAAATAGTAGAAACGATACGAATACATATGTACCTTGCGCAGTGGGGAGAAAGGAAGAGCTATGTAGCTTTATGCTTCCTCAGAACCAAGGATGGAGAAGGGTTTTAGGGCTTCTACGAATTAGAGAGTATAGTTGTGGGCCTGGAATTATATGGAAAATGGGTCAAGTTTAGCTCTTTTCCCTTCATTTCATTTGCTTCGAAAATCATTAACTGGGAGCATGTGATTGAGTTCTAATAAGTTGCTAAGCTAACTATTTCCATAATTGAACATCGAGTTGACTCGTAAGAGCTGAGCCCCCCATTAAGGCTCAAGTTTATTTTTTTGGTCGAAAGAGGTAAAAATGCATTAACTTGGAATAGAGTTACAAAAGTTTAACGCCTCATAACTAATGAGGTCGAAAAGAAAAGGAAGGGGGGATACAACCCAGTTTGAAGGAAGTTTTGCCCGCGGGCCTTTGTAGCCCAATCTGCCACAAAATTGGCCTCCCTTCGGCAGTGACATAGTTGTAGGTTAGGGAAAAGTTACAGCAGCGCCATAGACTTAGCGAAAAGAGCTATGCTCTCCCATGGCATGCGGCTAGGGTTTTGCAGCGTTTCAACCACTTGCAGACAGTCTGATTCCAGTAGGATGCATTCCTGAGTCTATCATTTCTATAGTAAATAAAGGAGAGAAAAGTTGAGAGCTTGCACTTTTGTTTGCAGGGCCAACGCTGAGTTGATTCGTCGGGTGAAGCTCGAGTTTGAATCATGATATTGCACAATGCGTTCTTATAATATATAAATACATATATATTGTTTTTGTTAATCTGGATAGATTATGTTGTGTGATTTTAATTTTTTTTTGAGGGGTTAGTATCGTGCGGGAAAAGGACATTGAGACTAGGATGTTGTAGACAGGTGGACTTAAATGCATGGTGATGAGTGATGAGCATTAAGTCGAATGGAGGAGTTGATATTCAGGAGGCAAATGACTACTAATACGTTGTTAAGAGCTACCGATGACCAAACTTAAAGAAGTCTCCCACATGATATGTGGTTCTTATAGCTAGAGAGCTCGTGGTTAATGAATAGGATCTTAGCATGTGGCTATTTAGGTAGTGAGAAATCAACCATTGAGAGGTTGTCATGCGTAATGAATGATAATTATTGGTTATTTACCATATGTCATGAGGACATAGGCCAACGACAAATTGCCATGTGTCGTGTGCTTAATAAAGTAGATTTGAAATAAATGCTGAAAATTCAAATTAGCCTCCAAAATTGAGGCCGATTTCATCAAGTATCTCATGAATTTAAATTATTTTCATATAATCCCTTGATTACATGTGTCCATCCTCCTCCCCCTTTTCCCCAAGGGGTTTTCCATTTTATTTTGAGAACAAATTTTTTTTTGTCGGCCACAAATGCCCCTCAATTGGGCCAAATATGCATTAATGGCCGACCGATTTGCTAAACGCGAATTCCAGATCAGTTTGTTGCAACAAGCAAGGGCTGGTAATGGACCATCAACGCGAATTCCAAAACAATTTGCTCAACTGGTGCAGGCAACTTAGGAATCTGCAGATATGAATCTTGTCTCTTCTTCAGGATTTTCGTTAGCCTTCTCACAGCCGGCAATTACTCATGCGTAGTTGTCCAGCTCATTTGCCTGGTGTAGAGCAGCTTCCCCCGAAAATGCAGGTAGTCGACCGATTTAAGTCATCCTTTACGGCTTCAACAATATACATACGATCTCTATTTTTTATTGTACATATATATGCTACATTTAATGTACCTGGCGCATGCCTTGAAATGGAAGGGGAGGTTGGGGGTTCAAATCCCCACCTTCTCAGAGGGGATTGGGGTAGGGACGATTTCATTTCAGGAGTGGGTTTCGACTCCCACGCCCTGCAAGGAGGCAGGGCAAAAGTCTGAGAGTGAGTGTTAGAGTAGAATTAGCGTAGGACCGACAAAAAAAAAATAAAAAATTAAGTCATGTTTAAATTCTTAGGAACCAGAGACTTTTGCCATGTGAGGGTTGTGTCTAGAGAGGGCAAAGGGACTTGTGAGATTGACTCAAGTAATAGAACGGCTTAAATTTCGCATGGAAGTTAAGGTCATGTAAACCTTTATGAAAGATCTAGTTTAAATTCGTAATCTCCCATAAGCTAATATTCGATCGAGGTCTTGCAATTATGAATGAAAAAGCAAGACTATGCAATTTTTTTTTTCCCTTAGAGATCGGATTCCAACTATATCGACAAATTGGACCTCAAAATTTTAGTAAAAAAAAAAAAAAAACTTTGAGGCGGAAAAAGTGTCAACATGCTTCCTTGTACTTTTTATCCCTCCTTTTTTTTCCTAAGCAAGAATGATTAATTGCATGAGAAATGACAAATTATTGTGATACACACTGCGATTATTATATTATTATGATATATATATATATATATATATATGTGTGTGTGTGTGTGTGTGTGTGTGTGTGTGTGTGTGTGTGTGTGTGTGTGTGTGTGTGTGTGATGCCACCTAAAGAAGATCTTTGCTGCGGCTGGTTCCCTTGTATGAGTATGTGTGAAAGATTCTGTAGTTAGCTAGGTGTTCTATTTGCCTAGAGATGGTCTCTCCAAGGTTAAAGGGACATGAAAGTCCTATAATTTAAACATGATATGAGTTGGCCTATGTAGCCCAAGTTGTATTGTGTAGCTTGAGTTAGCTCGTGTAGCCTATGTTGACCATTATCATGTAGCCTATGTATTTATTCTTGCTGATGTAGAGAATATCCGTGATAATTGGGTTGTGTGGCGTGGCAAAGAGGTATTTAGGATTCCTACCACCAACTCTTGTGAGAATCTGAGCACCTTATACTCTTCCAGAATCAATGATTGCAGACAATTGACGACTAGTGATCTTCCGGACGACTAACTAGTCGTGAAGATTGTGTTTTCTATCCAAAAGTCAGTTCTCTCTCTTCCATGACGTCTTCATGCAGGTGCGTGTGCGCCTCCCTCTCTGCATCTTGAACTTATATCCATAGATAAACTCTTCTAATGAAATCAAAGTCGAGGTTTGGCAGTCAAAAACTTCAGGAAATGCTAATAAGGAGAATCAAAACTGATGAAGAGCAAATCGTATGCTCCTCCGGAATCAATGATTGTAGTGACAATTGAGACAAGTGATCTTTCGGACAACTAGCGAGTCGTAAAGATTGTCTCCAAATATCAACTCTCTCTTTCTCTCTCTCCATGACATCTTCATTTAGGTGTGTGCGCACCTCCCTCTCTCCATCGATAAACTCTTGTAATGATATCAAAGTCGAGGTTTGACAGTCAAAAATTTCAGGAAATGCTAACGAGGGGAATCAAGGCATTCCATTCTTGAAGCTAAGTTTACGGATTTCATTAATAGAGTGTTTGTTGTTAGATCATACTACATGTGGTCGAAAGATGTAAAAAGAGAGGTGGATTTGAATTCCAGTGATGAGCATTGAGTTAATGGAGTAGTTGAGAAGGAGACACAAATAACTAGCAGTAGGTTCTTAAGAGCTACCAAGCGTCAAATTAAAAGATGTCTCCCAAATGATACGGGGTGTTTACAGGAAGACCATGACTAAGGATAGGATCTTATCTAGACAGTGAGAAATCAACTGAGGATAGATTACCTCATGTCATGAGGATGTTGTTTATCGATGGCTTGCCTTATGTCATGAGGACATAGGCCAACAATGAGTTGCCACTTGCTATGAGGATGTTGTCTGGAGTGCTTTTTCAAATTAGTTTTATTCTTGTGATAGCAACTTCTATAATAGCAGTTGAAGCATACGAGGATAGGCAAAGCATTTTTGCCAACATCAGTGAAAAAATTGACTAGTTGACGATACAAAGTTCAATTTTGAGAAGTTGCCGAGCAAGAAAAATTTCTGGAGGCACAAATAAACTAAACCAAATGAAGAGAGTTACCAAGGAATGTGACGGTTGAATTTGCAGGGCCTGGATGGCTGAACAGCTCACGAGGCTTTCGAGCTGTCTTTGAATGGAGTGATTTTTTTTTTTAAAGAAAACTCTTGGTTAAATCCTTTGGATCCAGAAAGAGGGGGAGATCGGACTAGGCGACGGAATGGGCATAGGCTTCGCATGGATGTTAGGGTCGTATCCAAAACCTCTATAAGAATTCTAGTTTAAATTCGCCGGTCGGGTGGTGCAATGGGCTTGTCCACAAAATTTGCAATCTCGCCTAAGTTAATGTTAGATGCAGGCATGATATTCTAATTTCTAAATGCGAATGAACATAGTCAGGATTGAGAACGCGAGGCAGTGCATGTGTTTTTTCCCCTTAAAAATCAAATTCCGATGAAAACAATGAATCGACCTTTAAATTTTGCAAATTGCAAGAAAAGACCTTTGAGGTAAAAATTTTAGATATCGACATGGTTGCCTCCTTGTACTTATCTCTCTTATATTTCCTTGAAAAAGGAAGGTCATGTTTGGCAGGGAAAATTATCCAAAAAGTCCTAAACTTATTGCACTTTTGCTAATTCAATCATAAATCTTTTAACTATGCCAATTGAATCATAAACCTTTCAACATTTTGCCAATTGAGTCTATCTGGCCAATTTTGGACGGAATTCACTGACGTGGATGCCGACCATCCTATGTGGCACTGTCGACGTTGACGTGGACAAAATTTATTATTTTTAAATATTTTTTGAATTTTGAATTTTGAATTTTGAATTTTTTACCTTTTCTTCCTCTAGTCGGTCACCCAGCCTTCAGTGACCTGCCAGAGGCCATGATTGACGAGGGTCGACCTCCCCAACCTTGCGCAAGGTTGCCCTCGTTGGGATTTGGTGAGGGGCAACCACACTATCCTCAAGCAGGGCTCGCTCTCGCCAGAGGCCAGGGAGGGTTAGCCTCGCGAGCCTTAGGCGAGGTTGCCCTCGCCTAGATCTAGCGAGAGGCGACCTCGCCGGCCTTGGGCAGGCTCGCCCTCATCGGATTTAATAAGGGCGACCCTCACTCACAACTGGCTGCGTTACCCCTCTCCAGACCTCGGTGAGGGCCACCTTGCCTGAGGCTTGTGAGGCCAACCCTCGCTAGCCTTTGGCGAGGCTTAACCTCGTCGGACTTGGCAAAGGGAGGTCGACCCTCGCTGGTTGTGGCCTCTAGCCAGTTGCCGAAGGCTAGGCGATTGGCTAGAGGAAAAAAGAGAGAGGAAAGAACTAATAAAAAAGAAAAGAGAAAAAAGAAAAGAGAAATTAAAAACATAAAGAAATAATTTAAAAAATTGAAAAAAAAAATTAACAAATTTTAAAAAAAAATTCCACGTTAGCAAATTATGGTCAAAATTGGCCAAATGGACTCAACTGGCAAAATGTAAAAAGATTTAGGACTCAATTGATAAAGTTAAAAGGTTTTTGATTGAATTGGCAAAAGTGAAATAGGTTTGAGACTTTTTGGACAAGTTTCCCTTATTTTGCATCCACGTTCTTTGAGCTAAACAATATATAGGTTTTATGTAGCATCGACATTTTTGTAGCTGAACAATAGATATGGGCTTCATTAGTCAAGTTTTTCTTTGTTGGATCATGAGGCCGTCCTTCTTTTAGCATGCAATTCCCTCTCTTTCTCTCTCAACGAATGTGGGTTCGTTTTGCTTCTGTATTGTTGCGACCCTCCCAAACGGGCAGTCCAAGGAGGACCAACGGGCCATGTTCCGCACGAATTCTCTCAAATCCTTACCTCGCACGATGTTAAGATGTCAATGCAACTAGAAATATATGTGAATTAAGGCTCCATTAGTTTCAAGAAAATGATTTTTGGATTTTCAAGCATCCAATACATCTAAAATAAACTAATCAATGAAAACATTTTCCACTAATGAAAAAACACCTTCAAAAGTAGGTATATTCTTTCATCTCGTTTCTTCCCCCAAACACATTTTCTTTTTATCTTTCTTTTTTTAATCAAGATTTTAAATAATTTTTTTTCTTTTCTTTTTCTTTCCTTTTCTTTTTCTTCTTCCTCGGCCAGTCACTGGTCATAGGCTATCTCAAGCGTTGCCACTAGCTAGTGAGGCAAGCGAGGCTTTGCCTCACCTAATCTAGCAAGCTTGAGTTCTCCTAAGGCTAGATTGAGCTAGCATTTCAGATTTGATGAGGCCCTAGCTCGCTCAACCCGCCTTAGACGAGCTTGTGCTCATTGGCCCACGTCTTGGCTAATCGCTGGGTTGCCGGTCATCACTAAGGCACACAATCAGCAAAGGAAGGAGGAGGAAGAAGGAGGAAGGAAAAGAAAAGGAAAGAAAAATAAAATAAAATAAATCGATTTTTTAAAAATAATTAAAAACTCAAATTTTAAAATATTTTAAAAATTAAAAATTAAACATTCGATTTTTTGGTAATTTTCCTTAGAAAATAATATCATATATTAAACAGTGAGAAATATTTTTCTAGTTTATTTTATGTTTCAACCGAACATCGGAAAATATTGTTATTTTTCGAGAAAATGGCTTCTTGGAAAACAATTTCCAGAAACGTCATATTTTCCGTGAAACGAATGGAGTCTAAAAATCATTGCTAGCTTATTGAAGTTGGTTAGAAACTAAGTAAGGCATAGGAGTATACTTCACTTTGTACGCAACCAAATAGTTAGGATTGAGGACTTGATTATACTAGTTATTTAACTAGTGCCATTTTGATACTTGAACTTGATTATTTCTGCTAAGGTATTTTGAAAGTTTCAATGTCCACATTGAATTAAAGGGACTTTCCAATTCAACGATTAGTAACTTGATGTATATTTGGTTCATGAAATTACAATAGATGTGCTTAATGAGAGTAGCAAATAAATGGCCAACATGAAGGAAAATTCAAGGTAGCCTCTAGACATGGGGCCATTTCCGTAAAGTATTCTATGAACTTAAGTTTGTCTCAAATCATCCCTTGATTTTTATTTTATTTTCATATAAATGTGCATCGATGGCCCCTTCCCCTCTCCCCCTTCCCCTCCCTCTCCCTCTCTCAATTTTTATTTTTTGCATTTTATTTATTGTCGAAAAAAAAAAAGCCCCTCAAATTGGGGCAAAATGCACTGGAGATGCACATGCTCTATAGCCGGCCGTTCTTTTCGCCGGAGAGCGCCATAGGGGGCCTAATGATGTAACTTATCAAGTATAGGGCGTAATTTGAGGCAAACTCGAATTGAGAAAGTACTTTCCGCAAACGGCCCTAATCGGGGGCCTAATTAGAATTCTCCCCAAACACGAAGATAAAATGATAACGAAATGGGCTGATACACGCCTGTAGGAGTTTCCAAACGCTAATATGGCAGCCTACATGAGATTTCAAAATTGCTGATATTGAATTTTAAGGAAACTTAGGTACTGCATGGTAAAATTTCTATTTCTCAGTTTCTCAATTTCTCTATTCCCCGGAACAGAGAAATTGGAGAAACCCGTTTGATAACACAAACTGATTTCTCTATTTCTGAAACTGATTTCTGTTTCAGAAATTATTTTGGAGGAGAAATGAGAAGCTAGAAATTGTAGCTTTTCTATTTCTGAAACAGAAGTAGAAATTGTTTCTCATTTTCTCCAATCTGGGCATCCTTCTTCATTCACCATACGGGCTTTTCTATTCGGGTGTTCCTTCTCCTCAACCTTCAACCAAAAACCCTAGCGCCGTCGACTCCAACTCCGCCCTCTCGCCGGTGACATCATCGCTCACCTCGCCGTCGACTCTGACTTCGTCCTCCCTGCAGTCGACGACTCCGCCGGATCCGATCGCGTCAAACCCATCTTGGGTTCGTCTCCGAGATCAGAACCCGCGGCCCTTCCTGTGAATCTCCGAACCCGCGTGTCGTTCTCTGACGCCGGTTAGCAATTCTCCGTCGGCTACGCCTCTCCTGCCGAAATAGCAGCAGAGCTTCGTCGAGGAGGATCGGGTCGGCCGCTTTCGTTTGATCCAGCGGCATCGACCTCGTTAAGGTCGAACCTCCGTCGCCAACTCGTCGACCGGGGGCCTTTCGATCGAGTCCTCCGCAAGTTCCACGAGGACGACTATCGAGCCGTTGTCTGGGTCCGAGCTCAATTCGAAGATTCCTGAGGAGCGGATTGTGGACTCGCCGGAGGTTAATCGACAGGTGCCACAATCGGATCTCGATGCTCCAGGTAATTTTCGAATTTGGAATTGAATATCCCAATGGTTCGTCATTTTAGAATCCTCAATCGGATAGTGGGTTACGGTAGTAAGAAGGTTGTTGAATGAATAATCGTATGATTGCATGTCCTGTTTGGGCGGAACGCCAAATGTTAGTTGTTTTGCCCTAACCAAACATGTTTTGTGTTCTTATTAAATCATGGGGGTTAGCCTTTGATTTCTTGAAGATCTTGCAAACTACACATAGTCTTGGTTATGTGCTTGGGAGGTATTGGATTTTCATTACCTTGTCGTATCATGATCTAGAAGTTTCATTTTCATCTGTATTGGTTCTTGGCCTGCCATGATCTGAAATCTTTATTTGTTATGCTGCTGCATACCCTGCCCCTTCTCTTCATCTTTTGAGAAAGGGTCTCCATTTCAATATGATCAGCTTTTTGTAAGTCTAACGTGAAAGCTTATTCGTGTATCATTTGAATGTGGTCCCATTGCTTCTTTTTATGTAGAGCAGGGTATATTATATTCATGGAGTACCAACGCATTCAACATCATAAATCTCTTGAAAGTTTATTGAAATGGATTTCTTAAATCAATCATGTGTGGGTTTCATGGCCTTATTTGAAATTTTGGCTACTTGACATGTGGGATACTCTCTTCAAATTCGTTTGATTTTAGGGTCAAGATTAACTAACATGAAAAGAGTAGGTGATTTTTCTTTACACATTTACCATCTCTATGTTATTGAGGGGAGTAGAAAATGCCTCGATACATGCATGTTTGTATTTTTGTTAGATGAAAAGGAATGAACAGAGGAAAATACGTGATCATGTTAAATACTAACACGTTCCGTGCTTCTTTAGTAGGAAATAATTCGAAATGTGCTTTTCTTCTGTTGGACTAGCATGACGAAATCCTGCTAAGTATGGGGAACTATAATGGATGCTTAGATACTTGAAGGAGCAAAAGAGGCTGTAATATCCACCTTACAAAAAATGATTTCCCTCTTCTTTTGCAGTCCTCTATATGACGAAATCATCTCACTGTGTCTTGACCTTGGAGAATTGGATGCTGCAAAGTAGCCATTGTTGCGTACATGGAGACCACTGGAATCACGGTGCCTGATCAGACCCTGGACAGGGTCATTTCTGCACGGCAAGGCATTGATAGTGTCACCGATGATGTGCCCAAATAGATCCTTGCATTCAAGGGTTATCAGAGTTTGTATCGGGGTATCAACGAGTACTCCGATACCTGAATGTGGGGCTTGAGATTATCAACAAAGCTGATTGCAAGGACGAAGCCGATTTTTGTCATGATGAAGATGATTATGAGTGAGATCCTATGTTTACATTTGAGGACTTTTCCAGAAAGAAAGTGAACTCGACATACCAATGAGACGCATAAGAGATGAAATCTGAATTGTACATACCTTACTCTTATAGTTGAATGGGGCCGTTGTGGTAGTAGATTTATACGTTTATTATTTATTGGATCGAGAGTCACTTCTTGTACGCCCCAGAAAACGAGCGAGATTCTCGCATTTTCTGCGGACATCTTAAATATGTCATCGAGGGGAGCTTTTCCAATAGTAGATGAAAATGCAAGAGGCCTCTCATGCTTGTTTGTCATTGTAGAGATGGTTTTTCAGAAGACTCTACTCGCAAATTTATTCTGTTATACCGCTCGAAGCACCCCTTGGCGCAGCCATGCCTTGTTTTGATTGGAACTCGCTAAAATCCCGAAGTGAGGATTTGGTCTCGTATGACCAAACCGTCCGGAGTTCGTGGGGAAGTAACCTTTCAAAATGACATATCATTGTCTCAGCTTCATGCCGAAGCAATCTTATTTGGAATATTTATTAGATTGACTTGTCTTTGAAGCAAAGAGCAAGCAAGATTTGTGTTGCCTTCCATCTCAATTTTTCACTAATTTCGCATGCAAGCCGACTAATTAGGTTCTTTTATTTTTGACAAGTCTAGAAAAAAAAAAACTCTTTTTTTTTTCTTTTTGTAAAATGTTTTATGCTATACAACGTTCCTTGCGCATGATGCCAATGTTAAAGAAGTTAATTCTTTTTAATTTTAGAAATAGATATGCATTGTTGAAACTTCTTGTTGTAATGTATTAGTATTATTTTTATTATTATTTTGTATTTGAGGATTTTCTATATTGTTATCTAATCAATTTCTATTCCTAGAAATAGAAATTTTATTCTGTTATCAAACGGATTTCTGTTTCAGAAATAGAAATTTTGAATCGTTATCAAACGGGTTTCTTTGCTCAGAAATTTGTCCGGGGAATAGAAATTGAGAAATCAATTTCTGTCCAGAAATCAATTTCTGTTTCAGAAATTTTGTCATGCGCACCCTTATGTTGTCCTTAGTATAGTTCTTAGACATTTTTTTTTTTTTTTACAGATATAGATTATTCATATTACATTTTACCGAGTCGCGTTCAAGTTTCAAAAATCAATATTATTAAGTGTGCTTTGTATAGCGTACCTCTCTCTCTCCTCTCGGTAGAGTTTCTTCCTCTCCATCCGGGCAAAGCTACTCTCTATCCTCTCATGGGTGATAGGGTCATCAAATCTCAAAAATCCCCCTGAAAATTTTCTCCAGTTAAATCAAAATGGAGGGTATCATCATCCTCTCCAAAAAAGAAGAATCTTTCCTTCCAAACCATCCATAGTTTTTTCAAGACCCCAAAACCTAACCTTTGAAAACCCAATTATTTTCCTGAATCACAACCAAAATCGTTGTCTCTTCGAATGGGTCAAGAAGGCTGCAAGACTTTGCCGAGCAACCCATCTACTGGATGACCGGTACACTACAACCCAGATTTGGGCGACTCACATCTGTCCAGTATTGGTGGCATCGTTCCACTGGGAGGGGCTGCGACCAACTACAAATCCTCACATGCTAAGTGAATCTGCCACTTGGGTTATGGAGGTGGCATTTTGACCGCCATTTTCCTCAAAGCTCCCTTCAAAACAAGCTGATAACTAGATCGACAAGAACTCTATTCAGATAACGTACACACTCAGACTTGGCACCAGTAAGTCCTTTGCTTCCGTCTTCTACAAAATAGGAAAATGGAGATAGAGAATGAGAATGAAATCTGTCTTGCAGCGCTACATAAAAGTTTGGGCTATTTATGGACGGAGGATGATGTCATGGATGTGAGAAGAGAAATTCCAATGGAAAAAAGTATAAAATGTAACCTAACCATGTACGATAAACTATTTTCATAGCCAAACGTGAATTTTCAGGCTTTCCAAAACACTATGAAGAAGGCTTGGAAGATAGATAGGTGATTTGCAATGAGAAAGAATCAGGGTTTCATTCCTTTTTGTTTGAATCAGAGGTTGAAAAAGAAAAAGTCTTCAATCAGTGATCTTGGTCCTTCACAAGTAACTTACTAATGCTAAAATAGTGTGTGATTGATATACTCGAGCATTGTTGTAACTTCACAAAATGTGCCTTTTGGGTTCAAATAGTAGGGATATCCTAGGATGGATGTTGGAAGATGTATATTCAGATTTAGCTACAAAGATTGAGAAGGTTTTGGATGTTCAGCTAGAAACTAAAGGAGGAGGACCTCATAAAATAGGATGAGTGAAGGTTGAATTGAACTTAACGGCTCTTTTGAGATCTAGAACTATTGTTAAACTAGGAGAAAGAATGTTGTGGGTGGAATTTAAATATGAACGTTTGCCCCGCTCCTATTATGCATGTGGGAGAATAGGCCACAATGCATCGTATTATGAAGAAATCCCCTATGAACAAACAAAATGAGCTGAAAATAAAGCAAGAAAATATGGACCTTGGCTGAAAGCTGAAGTGCGTGAAAACAGTCCACATTAGGAGGCTTTCTATGGCAATATAAACATGCAGCATGAAGAAGATGAATCAGTTCTAGGAACGCAAATCCAACCAGCTGAAATGGAAATTATCGTGAGAGAGGAAGGAGTAAAAAGTCTAGGCTCAACTAGAAGCGAAAAAAAAAAACCCCCCGAAGGTCCTTCACTAAAGGAGCATGAGGGAAGGGCAGATCAAATTGCAGCAAAAAAGGAAAGTAAAGACAAGCAAATAGTTTTACTTGAACCACCCCCTACTGAAGCTATCAAGATTAACGCACCAAGTGTCAAGAAAAGTTAGATTTTTAAAAAGAGCAAAAAAACAAAAGAAGATTCAAGAATCTATCATAGCACTGGTAGATAAGATGGAGCTTTTAGATTCCCTTATTCATGTGGTAAGAGAAGGAAATGAGTGGGCTTTGGTGGCTAGCCCTAATAATCCACAGGAGATGACATGAGGGTTTTGAGCTAAAACTGTCAAGGCCTGAGCAACCCCTTAACGGTCCAATAGTTGAGAGCCTTAATGGCTCAGGAAAGGCTCCTTTAGTATTTCTAATGGAAATAAAGAACAAGGAGTCAGTGGTGGAAAGGGTAAGAAGATGGCTTAAATTCCCACACTCGTATCTCGTACAACCAAAAGGAATAGTAGGAGATTTGGTCATCATGTGGCTTGAAGAAGTAGAAATTAAAGTGAATTTCAGCTCAAAAGAAATCTTTGACCTAGAATGCACGGAACTGGAAAGTGGAACACATATGAGTATCACATCCCTTCACACTTCCACAAATTTTTTAGAGAGACTGGCACTTTGGCAACAAATACGAAGCTTCCAAGTAACAAACCAACTTCAGTGGATATGCATGGGTGACTTTAATGAGATTTTGTATAACCAGGAGAAAGAAGGTATGAGAGAGGTCAACCATCACAAAATAGTGCTTTTCAAGACTTCATGAATGATTGTTCTTTCATGGACATGGAGAGTAAAGGCTATGCCTACATGTGGACAAATAAGTAGGAAGGCGATGCACTAGTTAGGAAAAGGATGGATAGGGTATTATGCACTATGGGGTGGAGGGTGGCTTTTCCAAATGTAGAAGTGGTGGTACTACATGTTGTGGGATTAGATCATAGCCCGCTTATGCTCTATTTGTATCCATTTCAAAACAAAAGAAAAAAGGAGTTCGAGTTTGAGGCATACTGGCTTGAAGAACAGGAATGTGGGGAAAGTATAAAAAGCACATGGCAGGAGGAACAGTTTCAGCTGCTAAGTTTCTCAGGAAAAATCCAAGAAGTGTCAAAGGAACTAGCATCATAGAGTCAGGGGAAGTTTTCCAATGCACCACACCAAATTAGAGGGCTGAAAAGGAAATTAATGGAGATAAACAACAAACTAGGGGCAACCACCAGTAAAGAAGAAATCCAGAAGATAGTGGAACAATTGGAAAAGTTATGGCGATAAGAGGAAATGTACTAGGAGATGAGATCCCGAATTGAGTGGCTACAGTTGGGAGACAAAAACACTAAATACTTTCATGCAACAATGATCCAGAGGAGACATCGAAACAAGATAACAATGCTGAAGATTGATGAAGGGAATTGGTCTAGAGAACCAGACATTCTTAAAAACCACATAAGGGAATTCTATCGAAACCTATATGAATCGGTAGGACCCCATAATTTCCAACCTACCCTAGACCAATGCTTGAGCCTGGTCAAGGATGAGATAAACAAAAATTTGATGGCCAACATCACAATGGAGGAAGTTAAAGTAGCCATGTTTCAGCTAAGAGCATCTAAAGCCCTAGAGCCCAACGAGTTGAATGGCCAATCTTATTGTCACTTCTGGGAGGAAATCAAAGAGGATATACTTCAGCTGATCTAGATTTTTTTTGAAACAGGTATCCTTGACCAAAATTCAAACAAAACTCATATTGCACTTATTCCTAAGGTCAAGAACCCAAAGGATATAAGTCAGTTTAAAGCTATAAGCCTATGCAATTTCAACTACAAAATCATTTCAAAAGTGATGGTTAATAGGCTAAAGCCATGGCTTCAAGAGATAATAGTAATATAACAAAGTGCTTTTATTCAAGGCCATCAAATTCATGATAATATTCTCATAGTCTAGGAAGTGCTGCACCAATTGAGGGTAAAGAAGAGAAGAAGTTCCAAGCCATTCTTAAATTGGACATGCAAAAGGTGTGTGACAAGATCAAATGGGATTTCTTGAGAGCATGTATGCTAAAAATGGGGTTTTGTGAGTAATAGGTCGATTTAATCATGCAGTGTGTCTCAACAATATTGTTTAGTGTGAAAGTGAACAAAGAACCTACGCAACATTTTTTACACTCACATGGCATTAGATAAGTGTTGAGAAAACTCTTACCATGATTTTGAAATTGACAAAACTCACTATCTCTAATTCTTAAATTACTTGTGAGTTATTTTTGAGGATTTATCAAGGTTCTATCAAAGACTCTTGCGTAAGTTATTTCATCCTAGAAACATTTCCCATTCTAACAAAGGCCATAATGAAATCATGTTCAAAATGAGAAATAGTCCAAAGTTAGACTCAACGACGTGCAACCCAAATGAACTTTATTTGGAGACAAAAGATCTTTTTCAATGACTATCTTCTGGTCAATGATTTCACTTTACACACACACACACACACACACACACACACACACACACACACACATTAATTAAGTCAGCTACAAATTTGACATGATCAATCTTGAAGATAAGTTTCTTATGAGTAAGTTCTACTTATGAAAACCTAAATTCTGATTGTATGAGCGACTAGAATTAGCGGAATTTCCATTATCTTCAAATGGCTACAAGATCTTTTTTAATAAATTTTGTCTAACGAATTGATTGGAAGAAATTCCTCTAGAGAATGTCAACGGCTAGTGTGACATGGAGGAGTATTTAAAGAAGGTCATTTGGTCAAGTTGAAGTGTGGGACGTGAAAATTAGAATTGCAAATTCTAAAACTTCTCTCAACTACTCATCTTCTTCAGTGTGCCTTACAAATTGTGTTCAAAAGAGAAAAACACAAAAAGAGTGGCTTAGTGAGTTAGAAGGTTATATCACTGAGTATTTGCATTCACAAGTTGTAATTCTCTATTGATACGATAGTGAAATCCAACTAGTAGGCTATCAATGTAGGACAGTGAACGTGGGCTTAATTTAAGCTGAACCACTATAAAATCGTATGCAATCTTTTATTTCCTTAGCTCTCTTTACTTCAGTTTGTTGCACTTTTACAAGTTATCATAGAAGTTTGTTCTATTACATAATAGATTCTAAACATCTACCAGAATTCTGGTGTTTCATGAATATGATTCTGTTTTTCATCCCAACTTTATTTGCAATTTATTTTATTCCACAATTTTTTGTTAAGATTTCTTTTAAGCACCTATTCACCCCCTCTAGGTGCTCTTACTAGTTTATCAACAAGGAGATCCACTATCCCCTTACCTATTTATATTAATGGTCAATGTGCTATCATGGATGATGCATAAAGGCAAAGCAGATGGAATCCTCAAGGGAATCACTCTAAATAAGTATTGCCCTACATTGTCCCATTTCTTATTTGCTGATGATGCTATTATCTTCCTAGATGGAACAATAAAGGAGTGCCAAAGCTCTGTAGAAATTCTAAACCAATATTGTTATGCAACAAGTCAAGCCGTCAATTTGAACAGATTATGAATCGCTTTCAGCAACTCCACATAATTTGAAGAGGAATATGGCTCATGAATTACGTGTCCCAATAATAGAAAAGAATGGAAAATATCTCAAAATACCATCTAATTAGGGTTAGTCAAAGAAAGACATGTTCGCTTGGATATTGGCTAGAGTAGATAAGAAGATGGAGGGATGGAATGAAAAGTTTCTTCAAATGCAGGTAAAGAAATACTAATAAAGAGCATAGTGCAAGCTATTCCTCAAAATGCCATGTCAATCTTCAAGACACTAAATTATGTTTGTAATGCTATAGAGAAGAGAGTAGCCTCCTTTTGGTGGAAAGAAAGTGATACAAGGAGGGGAATGCATTGGAAAAAAATGGGAAGTGATGAAACTCCAGAAAGATGAAGGAGGCTTAGGTTTCAAAGATTTGCAAACTTTTAATAGAGCTATATTGGGAAAACAAACTTGGAGATTACATCGAAATCCTTCGGCACTATTGATTCAAGTTCTTTAGCATATTCTTTCCGGAAAGGGATTTTTGGAAAGCCAAAAGAGGACATCCCCCGTCTTGGGGTTGGCAGAGTATCCTAGCCAGAAGAGAAGTCATTGAGCTAGAACTTAGGTGGGTAGTGGGAGATGGTAAATCTATAAAAATCTGAGAGGACAAATGGCTAGCCTTGGGCATAGTTGAGGGTCCCGCAAATGAGAACAATCCATACAAAGTGGCAGAACTAATAAATGAAGACACAAGGGAGTGGAAAAGAACCCATTTTGCATAACCTTTTTGTGGAAAAAGTTGTTGAAGAGATATTAGCAACCCTCATCAACCCTTCCCCCCAAGCGGACATTCTATACCAAACAGCAAATAAAATTGGATGTTATACAATTAAAAGCGACTACAACAATGAGCAGTCCACGTCCTTCAAGATAGATCCAAACATGGCATCAACCTCATACTAGCCACTTTGTATGGATTATTCGCGAAATGTCACCGAAGCAAATAGATGGCTGATGGGCATCTTCAGAAAAAAATGATGACCAACCTGAAGAAGCAACAGTAACAATGACCCTCTGGCTCATGTGGAAAGCGAGGAACAATGTTGTGTTTCGAGGACAGCAGCCCAATCCTAAAGCCATACTAGAAGATGTGCGAGCATAGGTCAACAGCTACCTCAGATGGAACCCACATAACAACATATCAAAAGCCAGATCTAGAACAAAAGAAACAAAGTAGAAACCCCCAACAGACTCAAACTTGAAGCTTAACATGGATGCATCTTGGGTGGGGAGTGAAACCCCATGCTAAATTGTTGGGATCTTCAGGAATTCGAGCAGAACTACGCAGGGAGGCTTCGCTTGTGAGACCAGAGTCAAATCTCCTCTTCAAGCTGAAACCCTAGCCTTTGTGAAAGAGCTTAAGTTCCTGCAAAAAATCCAAGAGGGTCACGTGCGGGTGAGTCAGTAGAAAGCAATAGATCTTGTTTGTAAAAGTGACAATTTGGTGGTAACAAGGGGAGAAAAAGCACCTTGGGCCATGATGAACATAGTAAATGAAGGAATGAGAATCCTAGCCCAGTTCAGCCAAGTAAAACCGACTCATTGCCTTAGGGAAGGAAACCAAGCCACCAATTGGGTAGCGGAAGCTCACCGTACCAAAAAACTCCCTCTCAATTGGGCATCCTCCCATCCCTAGCCTTTTCGGGATATTTTATGTTTGGAAGTATATTTACCTTTATCTTGTAATTATTGTATGAATAAATGAAAGAAATCACATGTTTATGACCCAAAAAAAAAAAAGGAGTGTGCATTGTATAGTCAGCCTTGGATATCCAAATAACACTGAACTCAAAAAATAAAATGTACCCGTTTGACTTAAATTGGCTATATGGCCCTGATGGCACTATCTTATTAGATGATATTTCTCTTACCAATTCGTAAAGGTTATAACCAAAACATTCAAGAGGCAAAATTCCCTTAGGCACGCAAATATGTGCAAAGAGTCATTAACATGTGAAAGTGAAATTCATTCTTAAATCTATAGTACAAATGTCAATTTAGTCATGAACTTTTTAATTTTGCCAATGTAACCATACACCATTGCACAAAATTATAATGTAATCATTTTGACCATTCTCTACTAGAAATTGCTGCATTAACGTGCCACATAGGATAGCTAGCAACGATTGCATACCACATCAACGATTTGCTAGAAAAACTACATTGGAATTTCATGCAAATATTTAAGACGACATTGCCAAAATTTTATTAAAAAAAAATTAGAACAAAATTATCATTTATATAACAGGTTTAAGACTAATTTGATAATTGTCTTTTTCTCTCCATCTTACATGCAGTCTCATAAAAATTGACCTTCTAATTGTACAGCAATATCGAACTACTTGCTGCAGTTTCAAGAGCTATGCCTTACTCGTTACAAGAATCAAGTTGGAACGAAATGGTGATTCCATTAGTCCGATTCCTTAACGAAATCTCAGACTTTGGTGGGTCCTTTGTCCATCTACCTTTTGCTAAAGAGGGCGTGTCTCATTCGTGTTGGAAAAGGATGACCAATGTATAAGCTCGTGAACCTCAGGTTTTTCGTACATTAATATATTCACCGATTATAGGACAAGCTTGGGATGCTAAAAAGGCAGAACCGACCAATCCACTTTACTTTCCGTCAAGAAAAACCAAACCCGTCTATTCATCAATTACTTCCCTCTCTTTCCTTGCTACACCCAAGTCAAAAAGGCTAAAAAGAACAACGCCGCTTTGATTTTTAGTGGCCAAAGCTTTTTCAAAGGGACCCAAATCCCACTAATAGCAATTCAGCATCACATCAGAAAGACCTCATCAAATCACGGTGTCATCATCTTTTCAAGAACTTGGAGTGCTTCCTTCATGGAGGGCCTCCTTTGTGGGACAAGAGAGGCACAGCCGAATGCCAACTTGAAGCAGCCCAGGACCACCTCCTCCCTGCTCGCCACCTCAGCCCTGATCGCCACATCGGCCATCCTCAGCACCCAACCCCGGTCCTCGTTGCCGACCGTACCGGCGTTCCACTGGGCCAGCTCCCCGTCCAAGAATACTCTCCCCGTGAGCAGCTCGAGCAAAACAACGCCAAACGAGTACACGTCCCATTTCGAGCTTGGCTTGAAGCTCTTCAAGGACTCGGGCGCTTGATAAGGAGAGGGAGCGCCGAGATTCGAGCTCGTGGGCACTACAAATGGGCTGTTGTTGTTACTATGATTAACGTTAGCGATCGAAAAATCTTGATGGTGTGCGAATCTTTGACTTCCGAATCGGTTCGATGATCCTGATCCGGTCGCTGTCATGTGGTGGCTGGCTCCACCGACGACGAGCTTCTCGAGGCCAAAGTCAGAGATCAGCGGTTCCATGTCGGAGTTGAGGAGGATCTTGGTGGGCTTGATGTTGCCATGGACGAGCTTCTTGTCGTGGACGTGAGCGAGTCCACGGGCGACTCCTCTTGCGATCTTGAGCCGATGTTCGAGAGAGAGGTGGAATGGGGATGACCCGACTTTCCCTAGGATTGGAACAAAATCGTTACCAATCAATTTGTGAGTATCTAAAATAATTACTGAATTTCATTAAGTTCAATACTCATGTAAAATATAATGAACACAACCACATGAGGCGATTTTCATATACCCAATGCATCTTGTCTTGAGATTATATCTTTTTTATTTATGAAAATAAAGATTCATTTTCCTAGAATAAAAGTCTAATATACTCATTTTATAAGCTCAAAGAATTACGGCACAACATCACATGCCAATCCGGTCGACATGCATCCTATGAACTGTAACAAAAACGAGTTAGTGATATAACTTATAATTTAATCAGATTTTTCAGTCCTTTCTTTCTCTGAATTTATTATATGAACGATTAGTAATTATTAACAATAAATTACTTGGTAGTTCGGGCCAGCAAATTGCACATGGTGGGCACACTAGATGCCGATTTTCTGTACTCTACAAATAATAAAATACAGCATTCATCAAGCTTAGGGAGCTGCAATTTTCGAGTATTTTATTTTTGCGCCTATTTTTTTTCAAACTTGAATTATTTAAATTATTATCCCGAGAAGAACAAGCTGGGAATTTCATTAATTCACCTGAAAGAATATTAAAAAAGACATTCCTTGAGAGCCAATCTGATCTCTATCTGATTCCCCTGAAGGGTATCAGATTTGAAAATTGTGTTAATCTAACATAAAAAAAGAAAAAGTCGAGAAAATTTTATCAGAAAGGAAAATCACTACACATGTCAAGAAAAATAATTATCATATTGAAAAAATAATTATTACGTGTTATAGACTCCTTTTTTTATTTTACAAAAGGCGATATTGTTAAAAGCAAAAAGGAGAAAGATCGCTAATTAAAAAGAATGTCATGTGATGATATATTTGATGTACCCCATAATCCAAAAAGCCATAGATTTAGGTCCAAGGTGTACTAGCCTCGTCCAACAAACCGCCGCGACACGGCATCTTGGAATTGCATGTCCTAAAGTGACGAGGAAGCAAACATAATCCCAAATGTCCTTTTTGACATGTATTGGATGAATCAATCTTTAGACCAAATTCTATCGATCACTTTACCACCAAAGGAAGCTTGAGTATGTCTCGAGATCCGATAACCCGACCAACTTGACCGACCGATCGACCCCTTCATAGTCCTTTTATAAGGGTAGGGATTGCATGGAACCCCAAGCAATCAAATGGGGTTTTGATCTTGCAAGAATACATACATTAAGGAACGTACCTTCGTCTTTGCATATGAGAATATGCAAACTAATACTACGAAAATTCCAAGACTCAGAGCCGGATGAAAAAGATGTGAACACTATTCATAAAATAAATGAAAAACATCATAGTTGTTTCCCAACTTGCAAATGATTTTCAGGATGTTGCATGGTAGCACTATGTCTTAAGAACAAAATAATTTCATAGATTCTGAAATTTCCAGAACACAAATTCCCTTTTCGTAATTTGCAATTTCGTGATACGATATTCTCTTCGTTTGTAGTTTAATATGGAATTTTCAATTTTGAGAAGAATCAAACAGAAAACAAGAACATGGAAAATAGAAGAAAAAAAAAAACAGGGGAGCAGAGAGGATGAAGAAGAAGACTTACTGTAACCAGAGCATGCACTGGCGAGGCTGCCATTGGAGACGTAGTCGTAGATCACGAGCTTCTCGTCGTCTCCCCAGTAGAACCCTCTCAGCCTCACCAGGTTCGGGTGCTTCACCTTCGCGATCGCCCTCGCGTGCTGCTCGAACTCCTTCATCCTCTCCACCCCGCTCTCCCCGATCCTCCTCACCGCGTACGCCGTCCCGTCCTCCAGCACCGCCTTGTACACGATGCTCCCCCCGCTCGCCCCCAGTATGTACGCCGACGCCCGCAGCAGCGTGTCCAGCTCCAGCCGCGTCTCCCCGTCGACCGTCACGAGGGTCCCCGTCTTCTGGTTCGCGCCCGCCCCGTTCTGGGGGTGGTGGTTGTGGTTGCTTGTTGTCGTCGCGGGCAAGTCTTTGTCTTCCTCGTCCTCGCTGGAACATGATTCGGAGGTCGACATTTCGTGGCCTGTGATTGTGAGGCAATAGCAGTTTGCGGCTTTTCTCGATTCCGGTGCCGGGTCTTGCTCTGCCGCTGGTTCTGGTTTCTGGTGTGATTTGGGCTCGTTGGTTGTGGTGACTTTGTGGTCTCTTTTCCGCTTCTTGACTTGGTAGACGTAGAGGATGACCAACGCGAGGACTCCTATTCCGGCTAGATCGCCGACAGCGATTCCTGCTATGGCCCCTGGTTTTAGCCCGCCGGGCGTTTGGCCTTTTGCCGCGACAGATGATCCGGGTGAGTCCGCTGATGGGTCGGTGCCGACTGTCTTCGGGATGACTGCGATAGCCGGTGGCGTGGTTGTGGTGGCATTGGGTGGCGTGGAGAGAGTTGAAGGGATGGAGCATAGGATCTTCAGCGGCTTACCACAGAGATCCATGTTGCCCGCCAAGAACTCTGATTTCTGATCCGCCCAAGCCAGTGACTGCGGGATTGCGCCGCTCAGGTTGTTGAATGAGAGATCGATAGTGGTGTTTCTTGGGATTTTCGCGGCGAACCCTGGCGGTATAGGGCCCGAAAGCTTGTTGTAGGAGAGATTCAAGTAACGCAGACCGTTTCCTCGGAAATCCGATGGCAGAGATCCATTCAGCAAATTTGAAGACAAGTCTAGGACTTCCACCGAAACAAACCCGCTAGGAACACCACCTGCGAGGTAATTACTCCTTAAAGAAACAACAGACAAGTTCTTCAGGGAGGTTATGCTCTTAGGAATACTCCCACTCAGTGCATTATCAGAGAGATTCAGGAACCAGAGGCTCCTGGAGTCTCCGATGAACTCGGGCAGCTCACCTGAGATCACGTTGTTGGATAGAGAGACCACTTGAAGCGTGGAGGAATTGATGATAGTCGAAGGCAAGGATCCGTTGAAGTAATTACTAGATAAATCAAGATGGGTGAGGTGCTCCATCATGCCAAGATCTTTAGGGATCGAGCCCAGAAGCTTGTTATTGGGGAGGATTAATCTGGTGACTCTGAGCATGGCTGGTGTTCCAGGATCCCCAATCAGTGTGCAGGTGACTCCATTCCAGGCGCATGGGGTCACATCGTTATAGTTCCAGCTCTCCAGGACAGACAGCGGGTCACTCAAAATGGAGTACTTGAAGGCGAGCAAGAGGACACCATCCGAGTTCAGAGCAGACGAACTAAGCAGGAGGAGGCTAAAAGCCAAAGCACTCAAACAGGGGAGGAGATTTCTGGGGTTTGGAGTCATGGTTCCTTGAGCTGGTCACAGCTGCACATGCTGGCTACCGATTCATAGTGAAGAAAAAGAGCAGAGACGTAGTGGAGTGAGAGGAGAGCGAGGAGAGAGAGGGTGACCAACTCCAGCTCCTGTTGTTCTGGTTAGCATGTAACAGGTAAAAAAGGAAAAAAGGGAGAGAGAGCCTGGTGATGGGTTCTATGAACAGTCCCCCAAAAGCTAAAGCTCTACTCCAAACAATGAAAGTGACCCAACAGACGAAGTGAGCTCAGCATGGAGGGAACTACCGAGTGGGAAAAGTTCCTAGAGAACGGAGGAGGTAGCTACAGTGATTAGTTGCAGAGACAGAGCTGAGCTGAGCTGAGCTGAGAAAAAGGGGGTACTGCCTCCTCTTTTGTGCAGTTGGGAGGCAACGAGGGCAAGAAACTTTTAAAAGGCGAACCCCAGGGAAGATAAACAAATGGAAAATGAGGACCCCTGGCTTTCCACTGCCCCTGCCAACCATCCTTTTAACTTTTTGTGAGCTTGAAGTATTTGCCACAGGGTAAGCAACAGCAAAAAGCAGAGGGAGGAATCTAATGTGTTGCTACTACAGGACAGCCGAGTGAGTTGGAGCCCGTCTGATTGCAGAGCAGAGGAGCTCATTTAGTCCACCCTCCTTTTGAACATTGATTTGACTTTTGGTACCCCTCGTTTTCCTCTGATTTTTCTTGACATTTGCCTGGCGTTAAACATGGGGTGGCTACACCGGAGATTTCCATTTAGACAAGGGATATTGAGGGGACCGGTGGAAATATAATTTTGGTCATACCTATTTTATTGTCCCGAGAACCGAGTTGGAATAGAAATCAGTCTGGTAACACAGTTTCATTTTTTCTATTTTTAGAATAAATTTTTAGTCCAGAGATGAGAAGTAAAATTTTTCCAATTTTCTATTTTGAAACGGAAATGAGAAATGAATACTCTTCCTATTACTTTCCCTCGCCACTAGTCAATTGCCTCCCGTGCTACCCACTGCCGCCCATTGCCGCCCACCATCTGACATCCTTCATCGTACGTCACCAACGGCCTCTTGTTGTCACCTGCTTGAAAGGGAGAAATTTTAGGTCGTCATCAAATACATATTTTTGTTCATAAACTTGTCCAGGAAATAAAAATTAAAAAAAAAAAAAAATCTATTTCTAATAAGAAATTGTGTGTAAAAACAGAATAGTTACCATCCGTGTCCCTAGTGGCCTTGAGCATGGTAATTTCGTCATGCTCCTCTGTCGGTCCAATGGCTGACCCTGACAATCTTTTTGATCGGACAAGTGATATTAAGACGCTAGAGTCTAACAACTGATAAGAGACACGGCAAAATTGTCATGTTTGTGGTCACGGGACATAGAAACGGTTGCTTACGGGAATTGATTTGTTAGCAAATGACTTTTTCGTTTGCCAGCTTTGGCGCGAACCTGCCAAGGCAGTCAAAAAGAAACTTCCTACCTTTTTTTTTTTTGGTCAGTAACTTCCTACCTTGCTTATCATAAACGTATTCAGGACTTAATGAACATTCAGATACATTCCATTGTACAGATAAGCTCTTTATCAATATCGTAAACCAATCCAACGTTACTCCTCATAAAATTGCTTAAATTTCATCATGGAGTTGGCTTCGTGATTAGTGAATGGCCTTGAAAGTTCAGATTAGTTCGGTTCCTCTAACAAGTAAAAGTGCAAATAATTTCATGTTTAGGCCATCCGCTAGAGTTTTGACTTGCACTCTACATAATATGTAAAGATGGTTTTCTAGTCATACAAAAACATTTTTAGTCGCAATAGAGATGGTTGCTATTTCAAGTGGTAAATTTTATAATTTAAGTCATGTACCTTGAACACAATTCATAAAAGTCGAATGCCCAAATCTAACTTAATTCATAACGGATTAACTTAAAGTTCAAATGTCATTAACTTTGTGCCTTGTATCATTCGACCCGAAAAATTCATGGCACTATCTAACTAAGTAGTTCCCATTTCATGTTAAACTGCTAATGTTTTTGTCTATGATGAGGAAACCCATCTTAGATAGGTAATCTCTACGTACGTTGAAATACCCCTATTAACTTCAATGGATCAGGCAAGTCACAAACCAAGATTCGAATGGTCCAACTACGAAACTATTCGCACTTTATTAAGTAAAATAATTAGCATATTCATTTCCACTTTCGCCACAATTTAATTACTAAAAAGCACATTGGAGCCCGGAGCAATGTGGTTCTCTGGGTCGCGGGTTAGGTCTGCCATTGGAGAACTGCTCTAAATTGTGAACTGAGCTGTGACGACTCCGTCGACGAATAGTGGAATATATCATCCCAAGCTAATTCACTTAGTCGTATTCCTAACCTGATCCCCAATCTAAGTACCAACCCTTCAGATCTAATCAAATAAATTAAAGCACTTAATCATTGTTAAATAGTAGCTTAATTTGCATGCAGCATTTGTTCATGATAACAGCTGTGCGAATGCCTGACCGGGTGGGCCATGCTGTGCTTTGACATGGGTACACGAATTCTTCAACAAAAGCATGCTTTGAATATTAATATGTAATGAGTTATGGAGTTTATTATTTAAATATTCTAAAGGTAAATAAAAGTTTGAAAAGATTCTCAAGAAGTTTCTGGTCTAATATATTGTGAGATTTTGTGGAACCACCGTTAACTATTCTAAAAGCTTAAATTGTTATATGAAAATATGGTTTATTACTTAAATATTTTAACAATTAGCATGAAACATCTTCAATGCAAAAACATTTCATAGCAAGTACTAGCAAAGGGGACACTAATGAATGACTAAAGGTCTATTTGATAATATGTCAAACAGTGTTTGATTCTATTATTTCATTCCCCGGAACAAAAAGAAAAACAATATAAATCCGTTTGGTAACATTTTTGCTCTCGAGAATAGATTTGTAATAGAATCAAAAAGTAAAAAATAAAGTTGCTTCTTTGTTCCGAGGAATAATTCTAAAATCAAACCCAAACCTTTTTTCCCCCTCTTTTCTTTCCTTCTTTTTCTTTTCTTTTTTGCTTCCTCTTCTTCTTCCTCTAGCCAATCGCCAGCACGACAATGGCCAATGACCGACTAGATGAGATCCACAATGTCATTGAAGCCTCGCCAACCCTTAGAGAAGCTTGGCCTCACCCAATTGTTTGCGAGGGTTGACCTTGCCCAGCCGACTTACCACGAGGTTGGCCTCACCTTGGCCTAGCAAGGTCGAGCTTCATAGCGGCTAGGTGAGGTTGACCCTCACCGATGGCTAGGGGAGGCTCCCCTAAGGCTAGCAACCTCGCCGGCTCTCATATAGCCAATTGCTAGCTATCACCATGGCCGACGTTTAACTAGAGAAAGAAGATAAGGAAAAATTTAAAAAAGAGAGAGAGAGAGAGAGAAAAAAGAAAAAAATATAATAAATATTAAAAAATTAAAGGAAATTTTAAGTCACAAGAAAAATTGAGGGTCCTATCAAACACATTTCTATTTCGGGAATAAAAATTTTGTATAATGATCAAATGCCTCAAATGCTTAGAAACTTATTTAAGGAACAAAGTTAGAAAAATTATGTGTGAACATAAATTATTTTCGGAAACAAAATAGTTACCAAACACAACTTAATAAGCGCAAGAATTAAACAAAAACCGCTCCTTTTCTGTATTTTTTAGGTAACTTCTCTCCTCTATATGGAAAACACGCAATGTTGTTGTTCCTATTTTGTTTTTCTATGATATAGGAACATGTGCGCAAAAACCAAATTATCTTGAAGGATTATGAAATCACACTTTATAGACCTTACAAGACGGTTAAGTGCAAAACTTTTTTGACGTGTCCGTGATTTTGTTTGTCACGGTCGAGACGAAGCTTCCTATGACTTCCTTAAAACGTAATTTTGTCTACTTAGACTAACTCCCGCTCGTGACGAAGAAAATTACTTTTGAAGTCTTTTACTTGTAAATCGATGAATGATGAGTTTTGTCCTCTTCTAGCAAACATCTCTTATGAGGACAAATGGAAAATGGAGAGGCTAGACACAAGGGTTCAAAAGATGTGGACAGCGTTCACGAGCGATGACATGACCCTTTTCTTACAGCGAGACTCTCTGTACTTTGTAGCTCTATGGTCCCCTACAAAAACGCACTCAAATCTTCTTTGCTAAATTTGGGTCTCTTACATTATGATCTATTCATAAATTGTGCCCATATGTATCCACAGTCCCACACGCAAACAAAAGGAACATCCCATGTGGTAAATTAGATAGTGATTATGACAACACACGATTTTTCTTCTCTATTATGTTATGCATACCACAAATTGATACAATGCTCTAAATCCAGCCACCCAAATATGGGTTTAGTTCTTAAAATAATAGCAAAGAAATTTTCCCAATATCCAAACACATCTCCCTTTCCCGCGGTCACTCTCTGCTTTACCACAAAACCGATAGCCCCACCCTTGCTCCGAGGCCGCGTCATCGCCTCCCACTCCGCAATCGTGGTCCACAGCCATCATGCCGATAGGTGGTAGCTCAATCTCTTTTTCTCTTTGCCCCCTGCAACCCTTTTGTGATTGGGGGAAGAGCTTTGCGATGGTTCCAGCCACCATACAAAATGGATTCCCTAACCACAGGTGACGACCCTAGATTTGGGGTCGCCTGAGGTTGGGGACCTCGGATACGAGGTTGCACTGATAGATTCATGGCCGATTTCGATATTGATGAGGAGAAGACCTATGATGATGGCTCGAATCTAAGAGAGGGGACATCACCTGTCTTTATGTTGTTAGGAATGATTAATTTCAAGATGGGTAGATTCCCCAAATTAGCGCTCATTCTTAGTTTTGAATCAAGAACATAACCGGTTGAACCCTGAAACTAACACCCTTTTTCCCTAGAGTACCCTGCTTCCTGTCTCGATGGCTATGAATTCATTGAAAGAATGATAAGAATTTCAACTGCGAAAAATAAGCATCGAGCTTATATGGTACGATTGCAAACACAGGGACACTATATCAGTCCTCCACCTCCCAGACAAACACCTGCACTTGTCTTTTAGCTGTCCTTTCAAGCTCCGTTTAACCCACATAAAGAACACACGAAACCATCATTCTCAATTTGTCAGTGATTTTAGCAATTCTTGCTGTAGAACCTCATGATGAAACCGAACCAGTCAAGGATAATTCCCAATTTTTTTGCCAAGAACTCAAACCAGTCACCAGTCAAACCGGTTCTGTAAGGCCGGTTTAGTTTAATTTCCCGGTTGAGTAGGGCTAGTTAGGGCGCGCGTGATAACACTTCGTTTATTTCTTCGTTTTCTGCATTAGGACAGGTTTGGAAAAATCTGTTTGTAACGATTTGATTTCTCTTTTCAAAACAGTTTCTACTTGAAATAGAGAAATCGAAGAAATCGAAGTAGAAATTTTCTACTTCTCTCTTTCTAAAGTAGAAATAGAAATTTTTTTTTTTCTCCATTTGAGCATTTCTTCATTCACAGGCTTTAAAAAATCCTTAAAAATGAATAAATAAAAATAAAATTTATTATAAAAATATAATTTATTCATTTTTATTTTTTATTTTTTTATTTTTATTATAAATATTATTTTTATTTTTAATAAATAAATTTAATTAAATATCATTTTATTAAAAATAAAAAATAAATATATTCATTTTATTCATTTAAAAATAAAAATAAATTTATTAAAATAGATTAAAAATAAATAAATTATTTTTATTTATCATTTTATTTTTAGTTTATTAAAATAGATTAAAAATAAATAATTTTTTTTTTCTCCATTTGAGCATTTCTTCATTCACGGGCTTTAAAAAATCCTTAAAAATGAATAAATAAAAATAAAATTTATTATAAAAATAAAATTTATTCATTTTTAATTTTTATATTTATTATAAATATTATTTTTATATTTATTATAAATATTATTTTTATTTTTAATAAATAAATTTAATCGAAATAAATTTATTTATTAAAAATAAATTTAATTAAATATCATTTTATTAAAAATAAAAATAAATATATTCATTTTATTCATTTAAAAATAAAAATAAATTTATTAAAATAGATTAAAAATAAATAAATTATTTTATTTTATTCCTAGAAATAGAAATTTTATTCTTTATCAAACGGTTTACATTCCCGAAATAGAAATTTTGTGTTGTTATCAAACGGGTTTCTTTGCTTCGAAACTTGGCGGGAATAGAAATTGAGAAATCAATTTCTAGCCAGAAATCAATTTCTGGAACAGAAATTTTGTCATGCGCGCCCTTACTCGTCCCAACGTTGTGGGTCTGGAGAGCCTGTCCGTAATCGTCAAATAGTAGGAAGGAGAAGAGACAGAAAAGAGAATATAAAGTGGCAGCAATGGAAAAAAAAGGGTAAAATAACACACCGCCTCAGCAATCAGCATGAGATTGTTTGAGCATGCGTAAATTTATTCTTTCATATTTATGAAAACTGAGCATATTGTTTTTTGCATATAATTTCATGAATTTACCAATGGATACTGCTAATAGAGATTTGTTGTGAGTTTATATTCACATGAGCTATATATTATTCTTATCTCTTCAAGATGTTCTTTGAGAGTTTCAACTTGATGGGTTTGAAGGAGCGCTCTAACCCCTTCTAATAGGCTTGGAGTCGGCTCATTTTCTCTTGACACGTCGTCATCCGTGGCTAGCCCATCCCTCCTACCTATAATCTAGCTTTCATCAGTTTCCTATGCTAGGATTGTCACATGACATATCTCAATCAATCCTTTTGATTGTCTCAATATAAATAACCTATCAATTTACTCATTGAAGGGATCTTTTTGACTTTCGAACGTCTAGAATTAAGCACCCTATTGGCCTCAACAGCTAACCACTGAGAAATTCTCCAACAAGGGATTTGCCAATCCTCGCCTGTCGCCTGGCATTAGGGTTCACTAGAACTGCCCTCTCTATTTCATCCCTTTTTTTACGTTATTACTGCACGACTCTAACCCTTCATCAAGCCACAGGAACCTCGGGAGAAAAAGCTTCTCAAGATACATGATAGTGAGGAATTATATAGTACGCGAAAGCATACGCTACTTTGCCTCTACACGTCTTGTTTACAGACAAAAGATTGCACCATTAGAATCCATATGATGTCATCATTTCCCTATATTGCAGTCATTTTGAAAAAAAAATTGTAAATGATCACAAATTACATAGGCATATGTAATCTCTTTTATGAATTTGAGACACGAGTGTGGATGATCAACTATGTAGAGTCTCACAATGCACCATGTGAGTCCTACAAGCCAGTTAACAAGTTGTGGGAGTGGGTCTTGTCAAAAGAGGTTTGAACCAGTGTTTTCAAACCTAGACTTGACCAATTGGTTCAATCAGCTCGACCAGGAAACAGACCACTGTTTGTCCAACTTTGTTAATAGCTTGGACTGATCAAGAATCAGTCAAACCCAATGCCAACCCAGTTCAATCTATCATTTCGGTCACCAATTTGACCGGATCCTTGATCAAGGTACTGACTTTGTGTACAAAATTTATGAGATGGGTCTTAGGTATCAATCTTCTGACCTTCTAACCTCTTTGACTCGACAGTCCAACCGATGGACCCAAAAACCGGAGGTGAAGCTGGTTCTTTGACCAATCCAGGTTTAAAAACGTTGGTCTGAACAAATCACCTTTCATTTGTGAGCTGAAAACCCGGTAACATCCTAACCGATTGCATCAACTCTAGGAAGAGTTGGAGATGTACGTAGTTTTCCCCCACCACTAATGTTTTAATGACAATATATGCATGTGCATCTAATCAATCTGTCTTTGATTGACATTAATGTTCATAGTGTTAATCGCCAAGCCCGTTATCACAAACTAAACTCTAAAGAAACATGTGAAAGAGGATGTCCCAGCATTTGAGAATAGAGAACTTAATCTTTGACAGGAATTCAAAGTGGGGTTTACAATTCCTATTCTTTTCATTGGCAGTTGTCATTCAGTGGAAGAGGAGTTCGAATCAAATGCATAAATTATATTAGAACAGTAAGATGATTGAATCATGCCTACAGCAGTCGAGGTCTTTCATTGCTTTTGTCTGTCTTCTCGCATGGAAAGCTTCAATCTTTCAAAGCCCGACACCATGAGTCTTGTCTCCGCGTGCCATGTCGTAAAAGGAACTCGACCTTGTACGAGGCAAGGATTGATTGACATATCATGTAATTGTCGAAGAAAGACGAAGAGAGTAGTACCAAACGCTGCTTCAATATATTTTTCTTTTTTTTCAATTATCAATTCTTTTTTCTTCGTTGACTGCTTTTATTATTCCTACATTCATATGTTAAAATATTATGAAATATGTTGACGTCGATATCGATAGCTCGAATCTTTCAGAGTTGAATTTCCAAAGGTAATTTTAGAGCCAAAAGTCATCCCATCTCGAATTTAGACTCCTCAAATCAAGTTTTCATCAATTTCTTGATTTAGGGACTAAGCTCCGTATTGTAGAGACTTCTTGGTAACATATACATATACGTTTCGTGTTTTTCCATTTTCACCTCAGTAAATTAAAGAAAAAAAGTACTTCCAGAAATATTTTATCTACCCATATAATTTTTAAAGTAAAAAACTCTAGGTTAATTATAGTTAATTCATTAAAGTTTGTGAACTTATAATTATCAAGTTTGCCTCCATCAGAATAAAGTTTTAGATTTATCTTTGCGTATAATTATCCATATAAATTGCGTATGCACATGAGGCTTCCATCATCTTGCAAGTGTTCACGCTAGAAAGAGTTTTAAAATATAAGATATATATTTTCACCATTCTCTACTACCTTAACCCTTTGAAAAAAGAATATGTGCTTGAAATATAAACAGAAATTTTGAATTTTGTAAAACAAGTGGAAATGTTGTGGTTTATACCTAAAAGGTAACTTTGATAAATGGAAAACACAGTTCACTTTGCACAAGATGGTACCGTGAACTTATTAAAATAATGACAACTATAAAATATCCTTTTATGTGCCTCTTTCATCCCTTGCTAATAAGGGTGAAGTATTAGGTATACAATGTCTTCTCTTTTTGTTCTATCTTCCGTTTTATATGATGAGTTCGTGTTTTGCAGAGGAGAATCTATGTAAATATACTTTGTCTTCAGTGATTGTCCTTGTTGCTTGGAAAAGAGCAATTTTCAAATTGTTGGTTAATATACACTTTTGAAGTCATGACAATTGATCATTTCTTCAATGTGTCTATTCAAATTTTGACTTGGGTTTGACTATTATTTTCACATCTAAGGACATAAAAATGTGATACGTTGATCCCATTCTAATCTCATTATAGCTGGGGAGAGTACCATCAGTTTTCTAATCATGAGAGTTAGGCAGATCTCTCTCTCTCTCTCTCTCTAAAAATGTGATACGTTGATCCCATTCTAATCTCATTATAGCTGGGGAGAGTACCATCAGTTTTCTAATCATGAGAGTTGGGCAGATCTCTCTCTCTCTCTCTCTCTCTCTCTCTCTCTCTCTCTTATATGTAACTATGGTGGGTTTTATTTCTTATATTTTAAATCAAACTAAACAAATAATCTAGACAATGAGGAAACTTTGCCCAAAGCAACAAATACTTCTAATGCAATATCCTTTGGTAGATGTGAAGCCGGTGCTTATTCTCGGGTGATGCACAATTAAATAATCGACATTGGAGATAGGTACTCACCAAACTACTTCTATATTAATCCTTAGATTTAGCAGTTAATTAACTTATGCACTGGACATCATTTGGTCATCTATGGATGACTTGGTATTCTATTTTATGTAGAAAGACTCGTAGAAAACTAGGCATATATATATACACCACTGAACTAATGAGTTAATATAATTATTTTGATAGGTTAAAGATATCGACTATATTATTACGACTATTTCCCGTTTCCATTTTACAGAATTCTAAATACCATATTGACATATCGTCAATATTGCCACGTCATCATGCACGCTTTTTGTGCTATTTTGTCACATACTTTTTCACATAGTACTGCATCATCAATGATTTTGTTATGTCATATGATTTGGTACATCACACCAAACAGGTTGCCATGTCATTCGAGCGGACATGTTACACACATATAATTCTTGATGCTAGAATAGGGAAATTCCAAGAACCCAGGATACTAGATTGTTTATGGTACATAGATATATATAAAGTAGTTATTATGAGAATTGGAAAATTTTTTCTCTCAATTCTAGTGAAATTACTGACAATGGTATCCAAAATCTATTTGATGACAATAAATTTATTGGGGGAATATCTGGAAGTGCCAAAAAATGAGTCGTCCACTTGTGTAATTTTAATTCAAGTCCATGTCACTAAAAATCTTGCATCGTGTAAGCTCAATTCACATGAGCAATTGAATCAAGTTCATGGCACATACACGTGCGAGTGGCACACCATTTTATTTGAACGTGGAAGATAGAGATTGGGGTAGTACGGCAGGTAAGAATGAGTTTTGAACCGATTGAAAATACATTATTTAAATGTGAGCCATGTCACTGATAAATACATACATACATATATATATATATATATATATATATATATATATATATATATATATATATATATATATATATATATATATATCATAGTACATAGGTGCACCACGCTGGAAAAGACTTCTAATCACACCAAAAGAACTCACTAGAAAACAATATGAATGATCAATAGAAACCAAAAGACGTCATAACACATGACATGACGTGTATTGGAACAATTCTACAATCAAAAGGAGGCAATCCAATACATAGATATTCTCAGGTGACCTCGTATGGTACTAAACTCTTCAAGGGCTGGCGGCTGGCGGAGGAGTGAGAAGAGGAATTGAAGGGATTTTAGGGAGAGAAGTAGGGATGTTTGGCATCGGTGGCAATGTGGTCGGCATGGTCGGCAAGCTTGGAAGCGGCGGTAGAGTGGCCTTGGGTAGTGTTGGTTGGATGGTGGGCAGCGTTGGCAGTGTGGGCTGAGGCAAGGTAGGGATGGCAGGCATTGGTGGCAGGGCGACCTTTGGCAGTGTCGGCATGGCCGGTAGCGGCGGCAGCGAAGTCGGTAGAGTAGGTATGGTGGGAAGCGATGGTATCGATGGCATAGTTGTTTGTAACAGATGACGAGCCCCGAAGCTCATATTGATGGTCAAGGAAATTAGGACGATGAAGAGAACGAAACTCTTTGAGGAAAAAGCCATATTGGTAAATGGAGAACGAGTTCTATGTTGTGTATAGAGGTCTAGGAAGAGAAAGATGGTTACTTGTGATGCCAGTTTGAGGAGAATGATTGGAGTTTATATAGCAAGAAATGTGTAGAACCGGGGCTGTGATGATGAGTTGGTGACTAGTCTTCTGGTACGGTTAGGCTAGAAATAGGAGATCGGGAGTTCATTGGTCCTTAGTTAGCTCACCTCCTCCTTTGCATCTCCCACCGGCAAAAGAGAAAAGTCAAATGGTTGTTCTCTTCTACCAGGTGGCAATGTGTCCATGAAGTCAAAGCTTCAATCGGATCTTTTGTCTCTAAGGAAGGTAACGAACAACATGCTTCTTAACTGGGATCGTCATTGTGACATATTGGGCTAGGGTTTCTCGTCTACCAGAACAGATGTATGATTTCTTTGCGCTCCCAAATGCACTTAGAAGAAGTTATGTCAAATTTGATATAACCAAATGTAATGGAACGAGCCTTCTTTCACATGAATTAGGTGCAGGCAATACCTGATATCCATCTCATATCATGAACTTGACAGAAACTTAATGACAGATAACTTAAAAATTGCTCATTTGCTCATGTTGAGGATTACCAAAAAGGTTATACAATTATTGTAATTATGTCAATTCAATCCTAAACCTTTTTTTATTAATAAGTTTTAAACATTTTGCATTTGTGTTAATTTAGTTTATTCAGTCAATTTTGACCAGTCGATATTGACATGGACACCGGCTGTCCTATGTGCAGTGTTGACCCCAGTGCAATGCTGACGTGAACAATTTTTAATAGTGTATGCATATTTTTAATTATTTATTGATTGATTTATTTTTCTTTTTCCCTTTTTTTTCTCTTCCCTTCGTCTTCTAGCTGGTCATAGCAAGTTGGCCCTCACCTCGACGCCAAGTTAGTGCCTAATTTTTAATAATATTTGACATGGATGGTCGACCTCACGACCCTTGCCTTTGGCTGGTCGTAGAATTTCAACGACTGACTAGAGAATGAAGATGAAGGAAAGAAAAATAAATATATAAATATATAAATAATTCAAAAATATATTAAAATTATCTATATCAATATCGGCTACATCAGTAGGACGGCCGAAATCCATGTTAGCGCCAACCAACCAAATTGACCGGATGGACTTATTGGCATAAATGCGACAGATTTAGAACTCAATTGATAAAAAAAATGTTTATGATTAAATTGGCATAGTTACGATATATTTATGATTTTTTTTTTTATAATTTTTCATCGATCATGGTATGGTTTCACAAAACCACCAAATTTGAGATCTCTTTTTCTGTGCACCGGCACTGTTTCGTCCTCTACAGGCGTGCCAAGGAAAGGAAAAGCAATTTGGTGCAGAATTTATAAATTTAGGTATATGAAATGACACACTGCATCACATGCATCACATGCAAAACAAGCGAACATATGTAATTAGCAGATAAACATGGAGACGAACAATAATATTTGCAAAGAACCGCGGCCGTAAATACTACTCTTGTTTACGTGTCCACGATCGTAATGGCAAAGTCCATTTACATCGACAGTATACGAAATCTGCAGTGGAGACCATTTTGATGTCACTGGTAAATTTCCCTTTAGGTCTAGAGGCACATCTCGAAGATAGAGTAGACCATACAGCAACCTCTCTAGTATACAATTATTACAAAGACAATAAACAGTCTATCATCGGTACTTTGTGCAGCCACGGAGCATGCAATGGAATAATTGGTCATCCAGATTGTGATTCTTGCTTACTTGTCGCTAAGATGTAATAAGAAGGGGAAAATTGTCCAAAAAATCATAATTTTTCTTTTTTACTTTTTGTTAATTGAGTCCATTCAATCAATTTTGGTCAAAAATCGTTGACATGGACATCAGCTATTCTATGTGGCACTAACGACACTAACGTAAATAATTTTTCGTAATATCTCATTATCCTTTCAATTTTCATTAATTTTTATTTTTTTATTTTTTATTTTTTCCCTTTCTCTTATTTTCTTTTTCTTCTTTCTTTTTTCTTTTCCCTTTGTTGGCTACCGCTGGGCCTCATCTAAGGCTAGCAAAGGTCGCCAACACTAGCCTCAAGCAAGGGCCACCCTTGCTAGCCTCAAGCAAGGGACGTTGGGCTTGGACAGGTGAGGACCATCCTCACCGGCCTAGGGTGAGGGATGTTAGGCTTGGGTGGACAAGGGTTGCCCTTGCCTAAGGCTAGCAAGGGCGATGACCTTTGTTGGTCATCATTAAAGCCCAACAATGGCCGATGGAGGGAAAAATGGAAAAAGAAAAGAAGAAAAAAGAAAAAAAAGAAGAAGAAGAAGGAAAAGACAAGAAAAGAGAGGAAAATAATTAAAAAATTTTAAAATATAAAAAAAAATTATTTCCATTAACATTGGTTGTACCATGTAATCGGTATCCACGTTAGCGATTTTCTAGCCAAATTGATAGGATAGACTTTAATTGATTGAAAGTATAAATATTTAGGACTCAATTGTCAAAATTAAAATATTTCGAATTGAATTGATAAAAATGATAATAGGTTTAGAATTTTTTAGAAAATATTTCTCAATAAATGGGAATTACCCATTCAGCCAAAACTCCAACTCCCCGGTTGTTGAATTAGGTACGAGACTTATGAATTCCTGGATAAATTTGCTTTCAAACAGGAGAGACGAGGGGTGCGCTGATGTCATGTCATAATGATTGCGTCGGCCAATTGGGTCATCACAACGATGTCTTAATGATATGGCAAGGTATATAATGTCACATCTAGTTCAAGTTTCTCTCCATCCTAATTTATATTCTCATGTAGTGCCATCATTTAAGTCACTTGACGTCGAGTTTGGATTTCTTTTAATACATTATTCCTTTTAATTTCACATCTTGTGAATAATTCTCAACCCTATATTAGAGTACTATCAAATTGTTTATAACAGTGAAAGCTACAACCGTTATTGTACTTGCGAACATGTTAAAAATAATGTAATTTATTCCGTAGTCAATCTCGAACTATTATCGAACAACATTTGTTTTCATTTTTGGCAAAGTGATCAGAAATCTTTTTTAATACTCATTAATTGAATTTAGTAGACATACCCTCTTCCAACCAATCTCTGGATTGACTGCTAATAAATATTGATATCACCTAAATTTATGTTGTGCACTCGAGAACCACCAGACTGCTATTAAGTTCCATCGAGGGCCAGTGAACAATATGCGCAATTTCTAGAACAAGCCATTAACAGCAGTCAATCTCCACATGCATCATCATCGAGATCTCCTAAATCATCGCTGATTGTCAATTCATCTGCCCTCGTGAATAGGTTTCCCTATATGTTTGATCATAACTTGCGGCAAAAATTGAGAACGACCACGGTCAATCTCCACATGCATCGCATCCACCTTTCTTAAATTGTCGTAACCTTAAATTTACAAGTCTTCCATCAACAGGTCATTGCAACTACATGTCCGTGTCCATCATTGGCAAAATTTCTCATCATCAACGAGTCATCGCAACGACAATTCAGCAGGAGCCATGAGAGCCGTCGTAATACAACCAGCAAAATCATCCACCGACTACTGAAGCAAATAAAATTATAAGCATACAGATATGAGCCACTGCACTTAAGTTCGCTAAAAGAGTTCTGTTGGTGCATCGAAGTGAAGTAAACTGCATAAAAGTCCCTCAAGTATTTCACGATGTAGAAATTGAGAGCGACTTTCCTGTCTCCGATTTCACAATATTCTAATCTAATAGCAACTGCAATATCAGAAAGACCAACCACAAACAAAGAGTGAATATGGCCAGAAAAGCTCCATTTCCAATTTCGAATTAAGAAAAGGCAAAGTCATTCCCTATGACTTTTCTTACCCCAGAGAAGAGAAAGGTGTTAAAACAACTAGTGAGGCAAGGGAAAATCAGCAAAGCAGGAAATGAGACCATGGCTTTTCACAATGAGGAAGTGGAACAAGGCAGGTTGAAAAATCTAGAATTAGAAGATCTACAAAACCTAATGTTGTCATTCCAGCTCTGGCATACCATGCTACGAAGTTCCGGTAAAATATTTACCCACTGCTCTACTGGCCTGCTTCATCAAATATCAATGAAAAGCCAATTCTTCCTATGTCAACATGCCCTTTACAACCCTCCAATCCCATTTGTAAATTGGTCAACCTGCAGCAGAAGAAGTAGATCTTCACGCACAGTTCAAAGCTGGGTAAGAAATATGAGCCTGCAACAATTGCAGATTCTGAACAGGAAAAAACCGTGACAGGATTATAAACTTTCCATTTATCAACTACTAGAAAAAACATGACAATTTGATTGATCACCAACTTTGCAAGTCCAAGAAACTAAGATCATCCAACTGAGAAATAAGAAGTGCATCTGACTCTTTCTTTCCATCCCAGGATATAATGGTAATAACGTCACGATCTCCCCACTCAGCCTTCTAGAATGTGTGAGAGGAACTTTAGGAGCAAATGCACTAAATATAATTTGCAAAGTCCATGGATTGATGAGGCATGGAGCAAAAGGGAAAACTTCAATTATTAACATTGAACGGATGGATTGCTGCTCAAAGCCAAAAACTATTCTGAAAGAAAAACCTCCAAAGAGGAATTGCAAGCCAAATTGCTCTTCAAAAGTAAGGTTGTAGCTGATGAAGATCCGGGAAAAATGTAACACCTGTAACACCCTATGTTTTCTCTAATTCTCACAGATATCATGATGCTCTTGACAAAGTGACATATTCCTGCAGAAGTCTCTCATCTATTGTTTGGTGTATGATACTAATCCAATCATCCTTTCATTCCTAAAAACTTCAGAAAAGCAGATAAATGACAATTCCATCAAACTTCCATTCTCCCACAGAATTATTAAGTGGTGAATGAGATCAATGTTGATAAAAAAACAACCAATATTTCTGACTGGATTTGGAAGAACTCTCAGCTAAAGAAAAAACTAAAAATTAACACATAGTGCATTCTAAAAAATGCCACTCTAAATCTCAAGCAGTTAATGAAGGACAGAGACCACTTGCCTATTGAGTCTTCTTTTTCCTGTTAGAAGCCGAGGGAATCTTCTTCAAGATATTGTTATCAATCCACATTAACAGCACTTGAATAGCTTTATGAGCTCTACACAATTTTTCATCAATAACCTCTTGGTATTTGTCATATAAAAGGGGAACTGTCAGAGAAAGAACGACCCCTGCAAAGAAAGACCCAGATGCCTGATATATACCTGAAAAATTGCAATTACAAAAAATCACAGGGAAGCATGGTAACTTACCAATATAAACCAAAGTAATGAAGTTGAAGAGACTGCCAATGTAAGTGATCAACCATAAGCCAAGAGTTACCTATCCAAAAGGGAAAACCCAAATCAGCACAATGGCTTTTAAATATATGGCATTTACATACAACTTTCCACCAGAGATACTTGCAAAGTAATGCACCTAACCTGTAGGAAAAGTTTCAAGTTTCGACCGACTGTTATGTCACGTGCAATAGACAACGTGTAGTTCACCCACTCTTGCATCACATCAGCAATTTTAAAAACAGATTCTTCAGAAACCTTCAAGTCAGGAAGGGGAGGCAATGGTCTGAACAATTTAACTCAATTAGAAAAGGAGAACTATAACTTCTTAGTCTGAAGTCTTCCACCAATGCAAGGTCAGGAAAGAAAGCATTTTAAGATCAAAGTCTGTTGTGCTTGTTTTAACTAATAAGAAATAAGAAGAATTGCAAATGAAACTTTACCAACTCTGGATGATTTTTACAGGACAATAAGTTTGTTATGCTTAAATTTTATACAAGTGTCTGCAAAATTGAGCATGAAATCCTTTCTCCCATGTCTGCTCCCCATCCTCAATAGGCTTAAAAAAACTATCTGACCTCACCTATATTCCTTTTTGTTCTCGCCTGTCTGTAAGACCAACTAATCAAGCCAAAATCAATTTGCGCTTCATGAACACAAAATAAATTCTCTCTCTCCCATTAGAATTTAAAATATGTAGATTAGGTGAGCAACATCTAAGTTTGCATTTTTGTCATTTAAGAAGTTGTTTAATACATATTCCAATCTCTAGCAGCAAAAAGCACACCTCAATAAGCTTCAAGTTTTAAGAAGGTTCATTCATTCTTCTAACATTTTCTACTATTCATCTCCGAACACGTGACAGGCAGCCCGAAATCATGGTAGATGCTTCTCAAACGAACTCTTGATTAGTGAAATAATTAGCTGCATACCTAAACAGTATTTTGTTTTACTTGGTGCTTGCACAAGTAAATTAAAGGTGACAAAATAATTGCGAAAAAAAAAACAGCACAGCTTACATTTTCCGAAATCACTCACATTGGATTTTACAGAAAAGACACTCAATCAGAGAAAGGACTAAGGAGTACCGGTTAAGAAGAGACGCCGATTTAGCCCACAGGAAGAGGATTGCAAAGAGAAGCAACAGCACAGTGGCCGCAAACGAGAGGACATTGTAGCCAGCTCTCTCAAAGACGAACCAAAGCGCGGTGGCGCCGGCCAGCAACGTAGCCCCTCCCGTCCAATTCTTCCACAGAAGCAAATCAGCAACTGACCCAATTCGAATGGAACGAATTATAACCACCCAAAAATGCGCATAAATCACAGAACTGCAATCTATACCGCTAAAGGCGAAGGAGCTGAATAATCTCTATTAACTCACTTCATAACTAGACGTGAAATGTGTATGCAAGATTGCATTTCACGCAAACTGAGGAAAAGGAAGGTACAGAACCAGAACCAGAGCCAACAGAGGACAGCCCACGAACGAAACGAAGTGTGATCATCCATGGAAGAACGATCAGAGAGGAACCCACTTGGAATTTCGTTGCAACAGGGCTTTGCGTTGCAGAGTCGGACCGACATGAGGGGATCCCATGAAAGAAGAACATGTTTGCCTTCGTGCATAAAGAGTAGAGAGAGAGAGAGAGAGAGAGAGAGAGAGAGAGAGAGAGAGAGAGAGAGAGAGAGAGAGAGAGGGAGAGTACCGCAGCCACCACCAAGGGCTCGATGGACAGAAAGACGACGAGGTTGATGAGAGTCTCCCATGGCGATTTTTGCAGGCTCTCGCGCTCGCGCCCTCGCGGATTGACAGTGATTTTCTCGAGAAAAAAAGTTCCCGGAAAAAAGGAAGGGAGAGAAAATGATGGAACGTCGTGAGCAGCACGTTACCCAGACGAAGAAATTGGGCCATTTCCAGGTTTTGGACTTAACTGGGCCTGGCCCAAACCACTTTAACCAAAAAGCACGTGCATAAATTCCATATGCACATGCCAAAAAAAATAATATTAACTTGTGCGGAGATTATTGTAAAATGAGATGTTTACATTAAATATTTATGGGACTTATCTTTACTCTTTTATAAAAACGAAAAAAATATTTAAATAGGATTTATTACATATCATTAGCTCTCAAAAATCATCTTTCGTTTATGGATACAAAATAAGAGGTAATTGCACATTTTAGATTTTATTGGGCCAACCGGCATAAACCCATTTCATTTTCGGGTGATTGGATTAAACACTATTCTTGCAAAATATGATGTGCTACTTTATACAATATGTTGCGCCTTTAAGCATTTCTCATTTCCTGATATTAATAGAACCTCATTAAATGTTCAAAAGTCCAAATTTATATCATGTGCTATCGCACATTGCTAGATATATAATCTACTGTATGTAATTATCCTAAGACATATTTCTTGAGTAGAAGGGCATAATTAATCTTAAGACGCAATAAAATCAGAAAAAAATTGGAAAAAATAAATTAGACTCGTTATAAGATACCCCATTCTTTATCATAGGCTACCCATCCTCAATTTATTCTTTTCTTTGTTTATCCAGCGGAAATAATAGCAAAAAAGAATAAATTGAGAAGTGTTTGACCAAAAGATAATAGGCAATAATGAATCATATGTACTGCATTCCTTGATTTGACCTCGTTGCCACATGGTTATGCCCGACAGAAACCTCCGACAAAATTCACGTGAAATAAAATCAATTGGTTTTGCGTTTTCATTTCAATAGTTCATGAAAACTGTTTAGTATTGCAAAAATGATTCAGGCTGGGATAAAATAACATTTAAAACTCTAAGAAAATTACCTCCACAATGAATGACGTTTGTATCCAAGCATTCATGATAGCAATGACGCTCGTCCCTTGTCATTAAATGGTAGAGGCGCAGACAAAATCAAACAATAAAAGCAAGAGGTAAATGCTAAGGTAAACTTAACATAGAGGATTTATGTAGTTCGGTCAAGCATGCTTACTATGGAGGTGTGATTTATACTCTCCATTAATAGGAAGATACGAGGATCCGGGGTTCGCCTTAGCGGAAGTGGCGGGGGCAATGCCCCCAAGCCATCAGAGAGTGTTTATAAATTGAGCATACATTTTATTAATAGTTTGAACTTGAGCGTATAAATAAATACTAGATATATATATATAATCTTTTTCTCTTTTAATGGAGATGTGATGCACTAATTAAATCAAAATTCTTTATTATACATAACCCTCGTTTAAGGGTGAACCAGAATAAAAATCTTGTGTCTCGATTTTTTTCTAGCTTTTATTCTCTATTTCCTAATGATTATGCATTGAATCCTATTACCTATTCTATGGAGGCAATTTGGCAATATGTACCACTATAATCAAGGTAAAGAGAAAGTTGGTATTGTTTGATTTACAGTGAAACTTGGTGCTCCTCTCTCGATAGAAGATCACACTAACTGAATCACATAATTTTAATATCTTGTTATGTTTAGTATTATGTTTGATCACTTGTTTTCGCAACATAGAAGAAGCAGTCAAGTAATAATCTCCCACTCCCATAAAGAAAAATAGCATCACCTAGGACACTCCCATATCCAACAAATTAAAGCCGAAGAATAAATCACACAAAGATTAATTTTCACACCTCATTAGTTAAAGAATGAACGATCTCGTTAGAGTTGGCTAGTACTACTCTCCTGCTTAGTGAACCAATATCCCTGTCAAGAGCGGCATCATGTTCAAACATTCTCTCCCCTGAGGCTACGTTTGGTCATCCAGATTTTTAACTAGGATATGACTAGATAGGATATGATATGAAATCCTGGAATTTTTCTATATCCTATACACTGTTTGGTGAATCACAGTATTAAAGTCGAATATATATTCATATCATATCATGTACATTTTTTTTTTAATATAAACGTTATATTACTGTAAATGAACCTAAAAGTTCATAAATGGAGGTGGTGAAAATCTCTCGTAATACTATTCCTTAATTTAATTTATTTTCTTTTTATTTTCGTTTTCCTCTTTTTTAAATTATTTTCTTTATTATTTCTTTTTTCCCCTTTCATCATTCTTTAATAAAATTTTATCAAATAGTAAATTGTACTAACATACCTAAAATACAAAAATACCTAAAATATATAATAAATATAAATATATAATTTATAGATTGAATGTTTATTATAAGGTAGAATTAAAGTTGAATATATAATTAAAATAAGATTAAATTTTAAAATAAATTTTAATTTTGTTAATTTAATAAGTTTGTTATTCGAGAAAAATAACTTTCCTATTATGGATAATATAAATCCTATCCACTTTTATCTCACCTTTCACATGGGATAATTTTATCCGGCCTATATCCCTATTATATTCGACTTTATCCTATCCCGAGCAATCACCAAACGTATGATAGGATAAATCATATCCTATCCCGAATTTTATCCTGACTGCCAAACGCAGCCCGATAGTCTATCCTAGGAGTACTACAGAGGGCCCCGCTTTGAACTATTTGTAATAACACGTGTTTCACATGGCCAAGCCAAAAGAAAAGAGAGTATTTAGAATAATCACACAAAGGGTAATTATTTGAATGTGTTTGTTAATTTATGAATCGGAGACTCTCCCAATTGATATAGGACTTGGAATGTCACAAGTGTCGATAAGGCTTGGAATAATAAAGTAATCGAAGTGAAAAAAGGGATAGCATATGCTCAAAAATAGTAATCTCTTCAAAGATTTTTTTTTCTTTGACAAATAGATGTTAAAATATAGAGGTGATCAATTCTCAATTTGGTTCGATTCCATCTAGGAATCGGTAACTGGACCAGGAGGACCGGTTCTCAATTTTTGGGATCGGGAATCGAATCGGACCGACTGCTCTGATTCAGTCGCATGACACTGATCATTTAGCAATAACAATTAAAAAACTAACAAAAAAAATACTAAAATTGTTACTATTTTTAAGGTTTATTGCTATTTTTAAGAAATTAAGAAATTTATTTTTTCAAAAAGGACTCGGTCCAGTCCGATTCCCCTCCCCCAAAATTGAGAATCGGACCGATCCTTCTAGTCGGTCAAGTCCGATCTAGGTAATTCCCAATTTGGGCAGTCCAACATGCTCACTCATATTAAAACATATAGTGACAAATGGCGTCTTAAGAAATTCACACTGGAGTAGGACGAGATTCTCCTGCGTTTACAAGTATAAACACATCCAAATATGACTTTGGGGAAAAGAGAATGGTGGGAAATAGATAAGGGGCATATTATTTCGAATGGAAATGGAAATGCAGAAAATTAGAACTCCAAAAATAATTTTTTCTTTTTCTTTTTTTTTTCATCTTATAATTTGCAAAGATAATATTGGGGATTTATGCTCAAATCTCAGCTCATGACTTATTGAGTACTGAATTGCCACGTCAGCTATTTCCAACGAAAATCAGCTATAAGAACTATATTGGAATTTTGCATAAAAGTTTAGGACTAGAATGACAAAACCAAAAAGTTTAAGACTTAATTAATATTTGTACAATAAATTTATAACTAATTGATTAATTTTCTTTATTTTTTTCATCGTCCTAAATTCCCTCCCCCCCAAAAAGAAAGTTCTAGGCTTTCATGATGCCCATTCACACAGATCGACAAAGTAATGTCATATAGTCTCCCATTCCTAAGAAGAGAACAGATCATCATCATAGTCCACGCCCCAAAGTCCAACAAACGAAATCCGAAGAAAACTGATGAAAATAGTTGAATTTCACACGCCATAAGTTTGGTATTCATCGTTTTCAAGACGCCGTCCACGACTTCGAGATCCCACATTTGCAAAACTTGTCAAAACACTTCAATTCATATGAAAGAGAAATCCACTTCCGCTGTCTTCTTCATCGAAAGACAGCTAACCTAAGCGGGACTTTTGTCATACATCGGATTGAGACTTAAGATAAGAGTTGGTGTCTTTTCCAGATATTTCTTTCAGCTTCTGTCTGGTGGTTTGTGGGTCCTGTGATGATCCACATTCACCAGCTTCGTCAAGTTCTAACTTTCCTTTTCGTCATGCTCGGTCTAGTCTAGCTTGCTCCCGGCGACATCCACGACGAACCTGTACCTCACGTCGTTCTTCTCGAGCCTCTCGAGCGCGGTGTTGATGTAGTCCATCTTGATCACTTCGATTTGGGAGGTTATCCCCTTTTCGTCGCAGAAATCGAGCATCTCCTTGGTCTCCTTCATGCTCCCTATGAAGCTCCCCGTGATCACCTTCCTACCTGTAAGCAGAAGACTAAAACCGTTATTTAAAGTGTTTTAAGTCTTAAATTACACGTTTATTTATCAATGTACATGTTTAGAATATTTGACAATTGTCAAAAAAAAAGAAAATTTTGACATTGTATCAAAGCAAGTCCCAAGTTCAAATCTCTCTAGACTTTTGTTCATCTCTCCTATTATACAATTCCACCACTGCTAATTTATGCCGGAATCCAACATGTGTTGAGGGGGAATGTTAAACTATTTAAATAATAAATTATGCATTCATCTATCAACTTCAAATTCACATTCATGAAAATCCATAGTCCATGAGATCAAGAGAGGTTCATTCAATCCTGGGGATAGAGATATGGGTCAGTCTCATGAGTCGAATATAGTGTAATTTAACTTGACAAATATAAGTCATACTCGTCATGTCTCGTCCATAGTCACCACACAACCCAACAATTATAATATGAGAACTTTCCCTATTAAAGTTCAAGCCATCCAGCTCTTATCACTCTCGTTCCGAAAGAGCAAAAATAAAGCCCGACTTCTTTATGCAAAATTAAGTACAAAAAGAATGCTGAGTCTGTTTGGAATGACTTTTACTTATTACTGTATAATTTTTTTACAAATTTTGTAGTGCACGTATGTTTCATTTTTAAAATTTCTAATTACATGAAACTTCACAGTATATAATTGTCAACACATCTATTTGCAAAATATTTTTTTTTTCACAATTTCTTAAAATTTGAAGAGCATTTTAAAATTTAGCAAGAAAGTAAAAGAAAGGTTGCTTTTTTACTTTTGAGAAGTAGGGACAAACATAAGATTTGACTTATTTTAGAATTGTTTCTACAGACTTCTGCAAATGATGTAGTGAATGAAACCAATTTTTGAAATTTCATTGACTTAATGGGTTAATGTGAGAGAGAGAGAGAGAGAGAGAGAGAGAGTTGTTTGTTTTATCATACCAATCATGACCACAGGGGTGAGGAACTGGAGAGGAGTGTTGATCACACCAAGCAAGATCAGCTTGCCATCAAGCTTCAACAGAGAGAGGTAAGGCTCAAGAGGGTGAAACACAGGCACTGTGTCAATGATATAGTCGAGTGAATCAGCAGCCTCCTTCATCCCAGTCTCGTCCGAGCTCACCAAGTACGCATCGGCGCCCAGATGGTCCAACGCCTCCTCTCTCTTCCTGTCAGACGAGCTTATCACGGTCACGTGGTGTCCCATGGCCTTGGCAATCTTCACCCCCATGTGGCCGACCCCGCCCAGCCCCAGTATTCCTCCTCTCAGGCCGCTCTGCTTCAGCCCAAAATGGTTCAGCGGGCTATACACCGTGACCCCTGCGCATAGAAGTGGCGCCGCCTGCTCCGACGATATCCCATCCGGTATTTTAACCAGGAATCTGAATTAAGAAAACCTAATGTCGATCACATTCGACTCTCCGCTAATGTATCGATACAAAACGCAAGGGTTGAGGCTGAATTGTTCCATCAACGGGTCCTAAATTTGGTTCTTCAGAGTTATATTGGTCTAATGACTCTATTCCTTATGTCAGTATTCATGGTTTATCTCCATTGTGTCTGCAGTTTCGAACTGCTTCAAAACAATCGAGTATCCATCGCCCTTAGTATACAGGTTCGTGTATAATACCGGTATTGTCATTGATTCCATCTACTGCATAACTTGTAAATTTAGTCTGTGATACTTTACTATTACGGACTCTATCACATGTAAGTAAAAAACTAAGAATCTCTATATAATAAAATAAATTCAATGATGTGGCCAAAAAAATTTAATGATGTCCCTGGCTAGCATATCTAGGATAATAACTCTATAATACTAAAAGAAGCAACCTAAATTAATTATGTCTGAGATAAACCCTCTTTTAACTTTATTTTGTTAAGATCTTGCAGCTCGCACATTTAAAATTTCTTAAATTTGAAAAACACCTCAAATTTTTGCACATAAAATTGTTCATACATAAACTTGTATGTATATTTTTATAATATTCCAGAGTTTAGATTGTATTCAAGTTGGGACGGTAAAACAAAACAATGCCTTTTTGTTTATGAAAAATTCTGGAATTAGACTTTTACATATTTTACTAGTTCTTTCCCATTTTTCCAGGCACATTTGGCGACTTTTTGCTAGTGGGAGACAAGGCAATAGTTTCCTTCTTTTTCTGGTGAAGCAGATGCACTTACTTTTGACCAACGACCATCTCTCCGGCAAAGCCGCCTTGGGTTGGCTTCCCGTCTGTGTAAACATCGTTGTAAGACCAGATCTTCTTGCTGCAGTATTGCTCGATGTCGGATTTGCACGGCGTGCAGTTTCGGCAACACCCCACGAGGACTCCGACGCCGACCCGATCCCCAACTCTCAGACCAGTCACCTCTGATCCCACCTCCAGCACCTCCCCCACAACCTCATGGCTACAAACAGATGAACCAAATATTGATGGATAACATGCGTAGACTGTAGTTTTATCAGACAGAGAGAGAGAGAGAGCAACAAAGATGTGATTTATGTACCCAGGGACCATGGGGTAGCGAGACATGCCAAGGTCATTCTTGATCTGGTGAAGGTCACTGTGGCAAATCCCACAGCAGAGCACCCTGATGTAAGCATCTTCAGGACCCGTGCTCCTGCAATCAAACACAGGCAAACAACCGCAAATCCGTTAGTGTCTCAGCTCACATCTCTCGGTTCAAGTGCCGAAAGAACAAAGAAAGGGCGAACGGAAACTCGAGACCCTGCCTGAGATCGTAAGTGTAAGGCGCGAGAGTCCCAGAAGGGTCTCTGGCAGCCCAGCCGGTGGTCTTCCTCTCTGCTTCGACGCCGCCCATTTGCCCAGTCTAAGCGATGATTGAGGAGAAGTTGACTGATCAGTGGGAAATGAACTGGTGGGCAATAGTACATATACAGGAGAGAGATGAGGACAATGGAAGAGAGAGTGAAAGGTGTTGGACGCCTAAGGTTGACATCTCAGCCAAGATGCATAGGGACAAAGGTTGGGGTAGGTGAAACAGCCGCCGAAGATCTTCTCGTCGCTTTTCTATGAAAACATGACAAGTGTCCAAAGATGTAGAAACATCGAGTCATAAGTTATCCGTGCTTATAGAAGGATCTAAAATATTCATAACTTGCACGACAATAGATATACTATTACTAATTTTCAAGCCCATTGCTAATAAATTGCATTCAATTTAACCTCTCTTTTTTTCATTTCTTTGTAGTACTTTTCATAAACTAGATCACACTCGACATGATTTGTTTAGATTAATAGTAGGTTTGCATGTTATACACATTAGTTTAGAGGGATAATTGTCTAAAAAGATTAGAGACAAGCGTTGTATACACATTTTGAATTGAAAGATTGTTTTTTAGCCTAAAAAATGTGGTAATCTTGGTCTTAGACCCCTTGAAATTACTAACCAAGGTTTCTTGATGAAATTGGCATGGGGTTTCAAGACGTAACCCGTCTTAATGGTCATAGGTTTTGCATGCTAAATACTATTCACTACAGAGAAATATTATTCATGCTAAACTTGGTGATTCAATACTATGGAAAGCGATTGTTAATGTATGGCCAATTTTAGAGAAAAGAGCAATATGGAGCTTGGGAAATGGAGAATAGGTAAGTTTTTGGAAAGACGATTGGATTCCAAGCTTGGAGCCACTCCACAACATGGTTACTTCCCTCTTGAAAATTTTTATAATTATGTGTAGAATGGGATTGGAAGTTTCCACTTTTTCCTAGGAGTCTTATCAAAAGATGTAATCCTTAGAATTCGGGCCGTCAAACCCCCAATAGCCTCGAATGGGAAAGATAGTCTTTTGTGGAAAGGTAAGAGCAAGGGATCTTTCTCTGTTAAGCCAGTGTCACGGTCCGTAATTCTCCCATACTCATGAACATTTATGGATGGAGTTTGGGGTTATTAGGTGAAAAGTGAGTGATGTGGAGAGGATGAATACAACTGGTCTTGGGAGCAGCATTAGGATGGTTGCTATTAGGAGTTCTAGGATCGAACGATTATATCTTTATGGAGTTTTGAATGTGGAGTTTGTCTCTCGTGCACAAACTGGTTGGGAGCCAATATCACTCTCTTAATGAGGCCATAGCAAACCGAAACTAGTTGTTGAGCCTATAGTGATCCGTTGTTCTGCTCGATAAACTAGTTGTTCGAGCTAAGCTGAGCGTGATATGATTTGATACAAGGAAGCTACTCATTGTATTGTTCTTTGGAACACCTATAGAAAGAAAGTTAGACTAGTGTTATCTACTCACCAGGTCCTGCAAGGGCTATTCCGTGGCCAAGAAACTGTCGGCCCATGATAGATGGTATCAAAGCAAGATCTCTCTAGTAAGTGAGGTGAGTTGGAGAAAACCTATGGTCTACCCAATTCTACGAGGGCAGAGAATGAATTTCTAGGGCAAAAGGTGCTTGGACAGAGCATGGCTTTTGATAAGCTTCTAGGATAACAATGGGGGCATAAGAAAGAACCGATTCCTCACTGAATAGGGAAAAACATTCCTCGATCAATGGGCGAATCTCAAGAAGAGGTATGTTGCCACATTTTCAATAAGAAAAGAAACCTTCATTGGTTTGCTAGGATCAAGAAAGGCTTAGTAGGCGAAATATGGTGCTACCAAAAGGTGCGATTGGCAAAAATGCCAAAATTGCTTGGGAAAGCACAAGTGATAGAAGGAGCCCAAACAACTATAATCGAAAGAAGCTATCCATGGAGTGGCTTGTTTTGTTGGGTGAATGTTGCCATTCGATGTATGATCCATAGCGACACATCAATAGTTATGAAAATGCAGGAAAACAACAAAACAACACACAATAAGGGCATTGCAGAATTGAGTGGTGGAGAACATAATGGTCCGCAATTCTACTTTATTCATGAACACTTGCAAATAGAGCTTGGGGTTATTAGGAGAAGAGTGAGTGACATAGAGAGAATGAATACAACTGATTCGTAGGAGTAGCGTTAGGACAATTGGTGCTAAATATTTTGAGATCAAACAATTATATTTCTATGGAGCTCTGAAAGTGGGGTTGACCTCTCATGCACCAATTGGTTGGAAGTTGATACCGCTATCCTGATGAGGCCATGGCAAGCCGAAACTAGTTGCTAAGCCCAAAATGATATGTTGTCTTGCTCAAGGAACTAAATGCCTGAGCTAAGCTAAGCATGGTACTATCCGATACAAGAAAGCCATTCGTTGTATTATTCTCTGAAACAACTATAGAAGAAAGGCTGGCTTGATGTTATCCATTCACCATACGCGGCATGTGAAATTATCAAAGGGATTGACAATCAAGAAACTGATAGCATATAGCCCCCTTATATGGAAGTGGAGAGGACCTCAATGTATTAGAACCTTCCTTTAGCTAGCTGCACATAAACGTTTATTAACCAATGAATTAAGGACATCTCGCAATTTGGAAGGTAATCCTTACTGTCTACATTGTGAATTATTAGTGGAAACAATATTGCATATTTTGTGGGATTGTCTAGTTATTTAAAACATATGGATTAACCTCGTCCCACACAACCTAACTGACAATGGAAGATTCAACTTCCGTTATGGTTGGAGTATTACTTTCGGTGCGAGTATATAGATTTTTTGGCAATAGTGAAGCAAATCACTCTTCCAAGAAAGCTTTGTTTTTTCCTTCCAACATTGTACAAGTAATCCAATCACACACAAAGGAAATCATAGCTTTGCCCATGATCAACTTGTTTAAAAGTGGATCATGTACTTCTCCCATTATGTTCACCTGAGATCCTCCACCTCCGGGATGGATCAAACTGAATACCAATGGAGCATCTAAAGATAATTCTGGACTTGCAGGAGCCGAAGGGTTATTTCAAAATGAAGGTGGTGACTTGCTATTTGATTTTACCTCATTTGTTGAAATTGTTTGTCTTCACAAGAAGAACTATGAAAGTTGTAGTTGGGACTTACCATCGCAAAGCAACATGGTTTCTATAGCCTCATTATTGAGATGGATTGCAAAATTATTATCGAACTTGTTAACCAAGAGAGAATAGTAGATAATATTGAATCGGCACTACTTAAGGAAATCCAGCAACTACTGAGCTCTAATTTTGAGTTTAAATTATATAATATTTTTCGGGAAAGCAATTGGCAATTATATCATACTTGCCAATGTTGGTATAGCAAAGCAATTGGATATCAAGTTCTACTTGTGATAAAGTCGGGTTTGTAGACTTTTGACATTAATTTTTCTTAGTTCTGTGCCTTGTGTTTACCCCAAAAAAAATGGATTTTTCTATTTTTTGTGGTCGATGTATGTTATTTTTCATGAAAAATCCCAAGAATTGCCACACATGTATTATTTGAGATTTTAGATACTAAAGAGCATATCGCACCTTCTATGTCCGTACCTTAAATTACAACGCACTCATTTTATTCCAACCATGGGCCAACCTTATTTACTTTAAACAATTTGTTTCTCTAGACGCTGAAAATTATATTTGTTAGTCTTTTTTTTTTGGGTTTCTTGTATTAAATATGCTCATAACGGGCCTTGCTCATAAATATTTGAGGGCAAAACATAGCAGGCAACAAAATACAAATTACAAAAAGCGCAATATACATAGAAATACATGCCCACGTTTGTACGCATGTTGAAATTCAAGGTCAAAATGTGCCAAGAGCAGAGGATGACCGAGTGCTCTCGGCACGCAATCGTCGCCTCACGTGTCGACTTCCAAGGAGTTGTGCCCGAACTCTTCTTTACCATGTTCGTATGATCAAAGCGCGAATTAAAATCTACGATTGTTTTTTCTTCATAAAAAAATGAATAAGATCAAATTCAGATTTTCTTTTTTCACTTAGACCAAGCCCACAGGACAAGATCCATCCCAGCCACCGGTCATATGGACTCACATAATGAACGGTCACGATAGACGAGGACTCCCATCCATGCAAATTGATTAGATTTTGATACTAGCATGGATGGCTCTTGCCTCAAGATCTTTCAAGCCAGAGGGGAAGATGATGCTCCCCCCAGGCCTTTGATAGATTTGCAGTTGATGGATGATACAGATGCATCGGTACTTCGAAGGTATGATGCAGTTTTAGCAGATTTCACATCATGTGGCACGACTCAGAGACAGATTCCAAGAAAGCATATCAAACTGCACTAGCTAAACTTACAGTAAAAATGAACATGGTTAAAAGGTCGTTTCTTGTGTAGGCAATTATCAATCTGAGATTCCTCTCTGTTAGAATCTCGCCGACCTGTAACTAGCAACCTAGGTGAAAATCCCACACGTTGCAGGGGGCTTTTCTCTACCAGAACTGCCTCCAGAGAGATCTATTGGTGGTACTAGCTATACAATGCGTCGGAAAAAGAGTTCATACCAGAGGTCTTGTTCTTGATCCTCCAAATGAGCATATATCTCGAAATTGCATACTACCTCCTGCGTTGAGAATGTTCAAAGGATGGTAAGACTCTAAAGACCTCCACATCAGATTCGTATCCCGATGCTGAATCAATCAAAAAAATAATACTAAACTGTCTACTGCCATAGCAAATGAATCAGATTTGCTGAGAAACCAAAACTGCTCATAATCAAAACTCTTGGCCACTACCCCTTTACACTTCAATTAACTCACAGGAATAGCTTCTCCCTGTGCTAAATATGCAGCTAAAGATTAGTCTAACTGCTTCATTTGCTTGAGGAGCACCATCCAATCTGACAAACTTCATCTGCCAAGGCAACATTCATTTATCCTAGAGACAGACAACACTGTCAACACTTTCCTCCACCATCAGTTTAACAAAACTCAGTTGACTGCTTCAAGCTCTTCCACCAAACCATCATTTTAACTGAGGAAAAGCACGCATTCTCCTCACATGGTTCTTTAGTGTACTCTTTTCAGAGCCCAGAGAATGCCACTGGTCTGATATTTATGATTAACCAATCCAATGCAGAATATGGTATCATCATAAACAAGCTTGATCCACTGGAATGTTGGACTATTTCCAATGAGATTGTCATTTCAAAAAATCTAAGCTTTTTTGCATGTATGGAGGCAGTGGAGCAACCAATTCAAGAGTCTCCAGTTCTGACAAATCATATCCTGAAGATAGCTGCATATTTTGCAAAGCCAGAGCAATATTGGGCAATAGAACTTGGTTACAGTGTAGATGCAGCCGAGGTCGCTCATCAGAAATGCTTCCGTTATCCAGATCAAGGCCAAAGGGAAGAGCCCTTCCCTTAAGCTTCCTGCTAAAACTTTCTTCAGAATTTGATACTTGCCAATTTTTGAAGTTTCTATGAGTTTGCCAGCCATACTTGTAGTCCCCAACTATTGGAGTTCCCAGTGCCTCAGCACAATGCACTCGAAGCTGTTGAGAACAAAGGTGGAAGAATTTGTCCAGAGTGGAAGTCAAATATGTGCACATATACTGATAAGAAAAAATCTTGATTCAAGTTCTTTGTTGGGAATGTAAACATCTTGGTCATAACATACCTGATGCTTTCTTCCAGTAAGCGGCGACAGCTGTAGCCATGTATAGCCTGCATTAGATGACAATAACGTGAAAAACATGCAAGTTCACAAGTAAAGCCCTTAACTTGCTTTCTTCACTTCTATATTTTGTGATGCCAAGCATTATTTAGTATATCCAGGGCAAAGGATGTTCTTGTGGCCAAAAAAAGGAAAAAAAAGGAACACATCCTTAAGACCTCAAGCATCTAAACATGTGGTTTGAGAGGGATCTCTTCTCTATTGGCAAGATAGGTCACCGGTAGAATGACCCAGTTAAGTAATGACCGACTCAACTTCAAGAAACAGGTTACATTAGAACAGATGCTAATGATATTAACACATTTAATGACCAATAGGAAATGTGAAAGTCATTGCTTCCTTCAATCCAAGACACCTTTCTGAAGGGTAAAACAATTTTCTAGGAAGCACATCACTCCGATTGTGACAATTCTACAAATTAATAAGATGTCTTCCAGTCAGCATCAATCACTCACCATGACGAGACTCAATCACTTCATACTCTGTTATTGCATGATGAGATGGGATCGTCTGACTGCTGTTGATAATGGTTATACGATCTGATTTTCCATTGTCCATCAGCACCTGAAAGAAAGTAAAGTAAGTTATAGAAGTCCTTCAATGTTCGACAAAAGATTTAGTGTGACTAATGTCCTAATAGGCATAGAAAATCAAATTTTACAGTCAAACTACCATCTACACAGAAATATGCAGATAGCAGGTTGAAAATGACAAACTTGACATGTCCTCTGCAAAATGACAAAGCAATTTGAGAAAAAAGAAAGCCTACTATAATTTGCATTTCTAAGCATATGGATGCAAAACATGCATCTATGCACAAAAAAAGGAGAGACGGTGGGAAGTCTAGATGATGGCAAAGAGTTGGCACCAAGCATTCAGGAAGCAAGCAAATTTCCCAGTCCTACGCTGATTATTTTGAACTGCTTTAGTAATGCTTGTCCCATGTTTATTATAATTTTGAAATTGAAGCAAAAGTACAGTCATGGATTAAACTTCCCTGTTCCTTTCTTATCACATCATTCAGGAATTTCTCCTGATATAACAAAATCTATTGAAATAAAGACCAATCTGGCCATGAGTCCATAAGACTCCTGTGCCATGCAACATCGTCACAGCTAGCTAGGTGCCAAGTCTTTCATGCTAAAAAGAAACGTCAATTAACAAGCAAAACAAGTTTGAATAACTTAACGAAAGTACACTTTCTGCTAAATAACAGAAAGATAGGATGCCATAAAACAGGTTGACTAAATCATATTCCAGAAGAAGCCATTTGCTTCTTCGATGATCAAATCTGAAGAAATCAAACAAGCTTCCAACATATAGTTCTGAAGCACAAGAACATTCCAACCTTTCCCAGTGGTGCAGAAATCACTCCCTTTGATCGCCTAGGTGATCCAATGACAAGCGCCCAATACTTCCGTTGCAATAATCTCTTTCTGCTAGCAGAATCCTAAAAAAAGGTTCAAGAATCAGGTGACTCTTTAAGTGCTACTAGCAGTCCCCTATGAAATTAAGTGTGCCTAACTGGAAGAAAAAGCAAATGGGATATTGTATGTTTCTGACATTGTTTAATGCTCCAACAGTTTTCTCACGGAATAGGGAGTGCAAAAAAGTCGCACTTGTTTGTGTCCTGCCCATCACCAAGATGCCACTGCAATCTTTGTCAAGTCTATGCACCTTAAAATGTCAAAAGAGTTTAATAAGCCATTAAAGTTATCGAAGAAGCATTTCCTTCCTGTATAAGTACCCTACTTGTATTACACAACCAGATGTTGTAAAAGTTCCGCAGAGCACTAACCAGCCGAGGGTTTTCTTGGTGATCATACTTCAAACAGGTGATGGCCACCTCATCCAAGCTTCTACTGATGCCTACACCACCCTGCCAAAGAAATCATTGTAGTCAGTGCTTGATTCCACATTTCTTGGAAGATAAGGGCAAGAAGCAAATGCAGAAAAGCAGCTCACTTGAACAGGCATGCCAGGGGGTTTATTCACAGCAATAATGGCATCATCCTGCACAAAGTTCAAGTGGAAAGTGAAAAGCCTAAAGTGAATTGGTGCAATCTAGTAACCAACTGAAAGGCATAAACATCTGAACCTTATGCAACACAATGCCACGAACAAAATTCACTTCTTCTGAATTGCAACGGCACTCTTGCTTCTTTGAAGGCAACTCTTTAACACTGATCGGAAGATAAATTCGATCTCCCAAATTTATCGAGTCTTTAGCTGCCACCTTCCATTATCGTTCAATATTAGAAAGACTGATCGTCCATGTTATCATGTCATCATAGACAAGTGTAGCATCTAAAAAGAAAGAATTAGTTAATGCATCACGCAAAAACCTTACCCTTTTAAGACGATAATCCACTGTTTGAGTGCTAACATCAGAGAGACCACCCTCTGAGAACTCTCTTCGGACCTACAGCAAGCAAACCATGAAGTCATCAAGCCTCTTTCACTATATCCTCAGTTTCTAGCAAGTGATATACCCAGCTCATTGTCACGACATTCGTGTGAAATCATCAACCAAACTACCCAATTCCAATTCTTCTACTACCCAAAATAAAAAAAAAAGTTCCACAACACAGTAGATGTCCTGCTGTTTGCAATTACGCAACCTAAGAAGAATGCTAAATTCGAACTTAATTACCCTCAAGACATAAAGCAGTAATCCAATAGCACAAAGTTCATGAAACAACACTCCAAATCAATAATCACATGTAAATAAACTCATCAGAGCTTCTGCAGAAATGCTAAAATCTAACTTTGCGCCGTCGAGCCAACAAAAATCACCTGTCTCAAGCGAAACAGCTTCTGCACAAGGCTCCGCGGCAACTCCGGACAGCACCGGAGGACCCACTTGAGCGCCGTCATCGTCGCCGCTTCACCGGGCTTCGCGCTTCCGCCCCTCGAGAGCTCTCTCCCTAAAGCGGCGCCGTCAACGACGGCACGATCAAACGGGGGCAGGGTGAGCCAGTCGCCCCTGACTCTGTCACTGCCGCGGCCGGCGCCGCCGCGCTCCCCCTCGGCGGGGAAGGCGGCGCGGGTGGAATAAGACCGCGACTGTGGAGCAACGAGGGCGGAGAGCGCGGCGGCGCCACCGGGCGTTCGGAAGAGGAGGCGGCGGACGAGGCGGCGATCCGCCATCGATGGAGTGAGGAGATTAGCTTTGACGAAGGTACAAGGAGGGTTTAAGGACGGAGTGCGTATCCGTTTGCGCCGTCGATTTGTCCTGGGTTCGGACAATTATTTTTTGGTTAATACCCTTAAAAATCATAAATCGATATATGTGTGACAAATTTATCTTAAATTAATATTTTTTAATAATGAAAAAATGCACACTTATGATAAATTTACCATAATTAATCGTAAAAAATCTTAAACTGATAAATTTGTGATAAATTTACCCCAAATTAATTTATTTGACTTTCAAAAAGCCCAAATTGATATATTTATGATAAATATGCTCTTCGTTAAATTTAATTAATACCACAAAAAATCACAGAAATTGTATAATTGTAACGAACGGAAAATAAAATCCCAAATTGATATATCAGTCAACTGTCACGTGTCATTCGATTTAGTAATTTGACAATAAAATTCAACATAAACTAACAAATGGTAAATTTGTTACAAATGTACCAATTTGGAGTAAATTTATTAAAGGTGTGCTAGTTTGGCATTTTTGGCAGTCTAAAAATTAATTTGTGATAACTTTATCATAAGTATATTAGTTTGGGGTTTTTCAAGGTATTAACCCTTATTATTTTTATTTTTTTGGGTAGATTTGTAGGACATCATCGTTCATTCATGGAGTTCTTATTAAGGAAATAAAATAATCATATTTTTTGCGACGCATCTACTACAAGGCAATGGATTAATATCATGAAAAATCCATAATTAATATATTTGTGACAAATTTACTATAAACTAATTTTTTAGACACCAAAAATGCAAATCGGTACACCAATGATAGATTTACCTTTTATTAATTTTTGTTAAATTTTTCCGTCAATTTGCTGAGTTAGATAATATGTGATAGTTGATAAGTGTACCGACTATAGTTTTACCTTTTGCTTGTTATATATATTAATCTGTAATTTTTCATAACATTAATCTAATTTAACGAAAATTAACGACAGGTAATTGTTACAAATGTACAAATTCAAAGTTTTTAGTGATTAAAAAATTAGTTTTAGATAAATTTGTCAAGGTATACCGGTGTTATGGTTTTGTTGGTTAAAAAATTAATTTGAGGTAAATTTGTCATAAATATACAATTTTGAGATTTTTCATGATATTAATCCCAAGACAATTGGCCTAATGATAAAATCATCACCTATTTGGTCTAGCACAAAATTATTATGGTTCAATGCGAAAATTGATTAATGGGCGGGCGTCCTTATGATAATGTACGATATGATCAGTGGCGTCGATCACTCCATTTCATATACATCGATAACACCTACATGGAGATCCAAATTTGACCGAGTAGCTATCAACTCGCGCACGTGACAAGGAAATGGATGCAATGGAAACTTTTTTTTGTCATGAATTTCATTTTCTTGTAGTTTTTTGAGGAAATGACAAAAATAGTTCTTAAACTTTGACTTAATATGTAATGTGATCCCTGAATTTTTAATTTGTTCAATATCATCATTAAACTTTAACTTAATATATAATGTGATCCTCAAATATTTAATTTATTTAATGTGGTCCCAAACTTTGATACATATTCAATGCAGTCTTTATACTATATGAAAATATTTAATGTTGTCTCTGAACTTGAATTAATGAAAGGATAACATTAAACATTTTCTTATAATTCAAAGACCACATTGAATATATATAAAACATTCATGGACCACATTGAATAACTTAAAAGTTCATATACCACATTGCACATTGAGCTAAAGTTCATGAACCACGTTAAACAAATTAAAAGTTCAAGAACCACATTATACATTGAGCCAATGTTTAGAGATTATTTATATCATTATCCCTAACTCTTCAAATAGGATAAGCTACCCTTTACATTAAATATGGAAAAAAAACTTAATTATCACACTTAATACTATATTAATTTCCAATATTTTATATCAATGGTTATTTAGATAACTTATTATGTTTGTTGTAATTTGATCTAATAATCAATTAACCTATGTGCAACAATTAGAGCCGTTTGTTTCCACCTAAGCAAACAAATATATATATAGACACACACTCATTAATCTCTTAAATATTACAGAAAATGAAAAACTTATAACAAAATTATCATTGAATTTACATGTCGATATTTGAATAAAAATTTCAAGTCTTGAACTACAAAAAAGTTAAAACATGTGATATGCAAAAAAAAATTATTAAACAAAAAAATTGGATACAATGGCCCTTCTTTTTTCAACTGCATTATTACAAATGTTCATTCCCTGATGCTTCTTCAAACATTAATCGTGCTACACTGCCCTCTACATTAATTAGAGAAAAATATTGCATTTTTTTTCGAAATAAATTTTCATTCATTACCAAAATAATACATGATGGAAAATTTCAAAAGTCACAGTAATAAAGTAAGCCCATAGAGCTCCAAAACAAACCAAAAAACCAGAAACCAAATGCATATCATTAGAGCATGGTTGATAGAGATAACCATAGGCTCCCTTAAAAAACAAATCTATGACTACATTTAAGTGAAAGGATCAATGACTGATCACCAAAACATGCAGCATCATTAGTAATAAGCACATGTCAAGATCTTCATCTATTGTTATGATTTTGCGTTTCAGAAGTATGCGCCTAGGTTCGGCGTTCCCACCATTATTGTACGGAGACAAATAAACATGTTGAAGAAGCTCATATATGACACTTGTGAGGGCGAGCCTTGTCACCAATGCGAAGCATCAAAGCTTTAAACTAAAACACATTGAACAATCACAAATTTGACACCAAAACTGCTATGAACACCATTGAAATTGGAGGCAGAACACTTATTCATTAAAACTATAATCTAAAATTAGATTAGAGAGAAAAGCTCTCAGATAGATGATCGAGAGAGCAAACTTCTAGATCTAAAACTAGATCAAAAGAGTTAAAAGAGAAGTTAAAGGAAATATAAGGAAAAACAACAGGAGGGGAGGGACGAAGAAAGGTTCAAAGAGTGAGAGAGGGGGAGCGAGGGAGGGGATTGGGAGAGGAAATGCTACAAAATATATTTTTGAAAAAAAAAACATTGCATTAAAACAGACATATCTTTTGAGTTAATGGTTGTTTGAATCATATTTATTTTGGGACCAATTGGCTTGTTATGCTAAACAAAATTCCCTTTTCCCTTCCAATCTAAAATAAATGTATCTCACAAATCAAAAGGAAAAATGACACAAATGTTCCTTAAATTTTGCCATAATGTACAAAATAATCTCTGAATTTTTAATGTATTCAATGTGGTTTCTCAACTTTTGGTATATGTTCAATTTAGTCCTTAAAACTATATAAAAATGTTCAATGTTGTCCATGATCTTGAATTAATAGAAGGATAACATTGAACATTTTCATATAGTTTAGGAACTATATTAAACATGCACCAAAAGTTCATAAACCATATTGAACAAATTAAAAGTGTAAGGACCACTTTACATATTAAGTTAAAGTTCATAGATTGCATTAAACAAATTAAAAGTTCAGGGCCACATTATATATTTGACCAAAGTTCAATGACTATTTGTGTCACTATCCTCAAATCAAAATTACCCTTTATTATTATTATGAAACTGCACATCTAATCTAGACATGACATTTAATTTTTAAAACTAAAAATAAAACAAAACATCTTTCATATTTGCATGAACATACATTTCTTTTCGCAGCAATACAATGTCAAAACCAAATTCACATGATTGTGCAAACATATCATTTTTAAGGAGAGTTTAGGGACTTAAAAGGTGTCAATCAATGACAATTTGGACGTCGAATTGTTTCTTGTATAACCGATTATTATCTACCAATTATCAGATATATAAATAGTAGGTGCTCGTGAAGCGTATCATTTTGACTCAAACGACACATTTTTTCGTACATATATTGTGCAACTTATATTTCCTCTTCTTTGTCTGATCTAGGTAATAAATGCATATCAACAGTCAATATTATGTACCCTCATTTTTGCAGGAACAAGCAATCTATTTGAGACAGCAAGTTTGAACGTACAAGTTCCTTCGCGTTTTGAAGTAAATGGTTTTTGTTGTTAATAAATGGTATTTCTCAAGCCACTCATAATCCCGCTTCTTCATCCAATTAAACATATTGTATCATCACATTAATTTCGAGCGTAGTCAACTTATGTCTATAATAACATCTCCAACATCTTTCATTTCCATGCGCACGTAAAGACATTATTTGCTTCACGAAAAATGAATAATTTGTAAAATATTTTTTAGATGATCCATAGTATTGCTTAAAATAATTAGCCAATGAAAATCTAGAGATTGGGAATAAATGGACTTTCTATTGGACCTATTTTACTAACGGTATTTGTTACCACTTTAGCTACTTTGGCGGCTCGGCCAGTTACTTAAGATACCAAATTATTCCATTAGCAATGCATAATGATCAAATAGGATCATTTTCTTCTTGATACATTTTAATATTTTCATTATTGATAATAATTTACATGTAAACCTTTTTTATAGATTATGAAAATATCTTTCGGTTATTCATTTTTTAAAGAGATATAAATGATCAATTTTAGGAGAAATTCATACATTTTTCTATAAAACAAATGGAGCTGAACATATTACTAGTACTAAAAAAAGATGATGCATATAATTAATTTGACAAAAATGGAAAGAAAGATAAGGATTGCGATCCCCATAAATTATAGTTGACTGATGATGACACGTGTTTTGTTCGCCTGTGGCTCAACTCGTACGATTTGTATGGAGTCAATCGATTCGCATAGTCATTGGCAACAAAGGCAATTCCCAAAGTTGAGAAAACAAGAAAGAAGTAAATAAAAACATAAAAAGAAAATAGAGGAGGATTTCCATCTGTGTTACCACGCAATAAATATGTACTTAGAACATAATTAAGGAGAACCATAAAGCCAAAGTACACTATGACAATTTGAGTAGCTCGTGTGTAAACCTTACTACTCTAAGGAACAAAGCTTAGAAAGGGATTCCCTGGATGAGTGTTTCAATGCTCGGTAACTCTCAGTAGATCAAACGACTAACATTTCGAAATAAAAGATGTGCAATACTTTAATAACAATATGATTAATTTCTCATCTACGAACTCCGTAGGTCTGAATTCAATCGAGTCTCATGCCAGATCCACCGAATCCAAATATCTAGATCTACTGATTTCATACACCCTTTAACGACTTTAGGAAATGGCGGGTCGCAGCTATTTGTCCTCCACGTCGGGGCTCAAATGGTTCTCGTCACTTTGACCAGTGAGCCACGGGGCCTTGTGCTTGTGCCCGGGACCTTCAGGACTCGGGCCATCATTGGACATCATTCTGACCGCCGATTTCTTTCCGAAAAGGCGATCCATGCTTACCAAAGCACGGGGCAATTCCGCGCCCTCCAATGGCCTAATGGCTTCTGTCTTGGAGATCACCGAGCCCAACAGTAGGAGAGGAAGAAGAAGAGCTGCTAAACCACGAGACTGCGAATTCTTAGCCATATTTTTCCTGGATTATGCACTCCGCAAGTACAAATTGCATGGAGAGACTGATCTCTTTGATGCTTTATTTATAATACCGACGCATAAAGCGGGTGTCGCTTTAGAATGTAGCCGATGACTTCGGGGATGGAGGCTTGTTCTTAGACATCCACGTGGTGCAATTCCAAGTTGTTGCTTCCTTTTCTTCGGGGGGTCACTGAAATAAGAAGGCTTGGTACATTCCGAACGAATGAATCTGAGTAGTTCCCAACTTTCCTTTTCCCTTACTGAAACATCACAAAGTCCAAGTTCAAGGATATGGAGGAAGGAAAGCAAGAGAGTGCATGAATACGCTTGTCGACATTCTCTTGCGACATCACTTTTGCATGATGTGACCGATCGTGGTTACGGGTTTGCTCCATTTCCACTTGACCTCATATTGAGATTTTAGATGCTAAAAGAGTTTATCGGATGATGTTGCTACATCTTTATCGGGTGCTAACTTAAATGACCACTTGCTCTTTGCCATATCATTTAGTAAACCCATTTAATGTGTAACTCTTATATATCTCTAGAATTATTAAAGAATCTGTAAGCATTTACTTCGTTGTGTGGTCTATTATGTCCGATGTTGTTAATTTTGTACTCCACATTTCCCACAGTATTGCATTAATTTCGATATTGAATCCGATCGTAGAACTTTAGTATTGAAGATTTTAAATGAATTAGCTGCAGACGTTCAAAGAAATTGTCTTTATACCAGTACTTGCCGTTCTTTTACTTTCCTATTTTTATTATTAATCCAGTGGTACGAGTGCAGAAGTCTGATAATCTGGAGAACTATTCTAATCTCTATCGAGTATGTTAGGAGAAGTTGAATTTGGCCAAAGGGAATAGTAAAAAAGTAAAGATCCATGCCAAAATTTTAAATCGTAAATGCGAGTCGTGTGGCAAAACGGTGCGACAAGAGATGTAATGCTCATTCTCCATCATTTCTTGCTTTTCATGTTGGCATTCTCACCTCACATCTAACCACACAGATATATCAATTGCTTGCACGCTTGACATATTTTTTTTTCCAGTCACTCTCAGAAGTCAAATCCTCAGCGCCAAAAGTTCAAGTACCTAATTTGAGAATATGCTTTCACTTGGGCGAAGGGGATCTACTTTATGTTGCATTCGCCAGTGAACTCTCATGACCTACTTTGTACTCAAGAAAAGAAGTCAAATATATCAGGAAGGGGGCTACACCTGTACAGACAAATTCTTTCCCAGATTCATGGAACCAATGCCTTGGATTCTGAATCTCTTTGCGGATGGTACATTCAAATTGATGGTCCAAAAAAAAAAAAAAAAAAAGCGCATTCCAATAGATGTAATGCCAATGGTTTTCATCCACTTATGATCATCTTCATAAAGTTTGTCATGGTTCACATTAAATATAGATGATATTCTTGTTAGTAACCCACGAATCAAAAATCTGATTAGAAAAAAGTTACCCTCTTTCATCAATAGAGAAAAATATATCCATTTCTTATCTAGTTTGTACCAATGATGACGGGCACAAAAATTTGTAATAAACTAACAACCCACGGCCCCATGATCTAAGTGATGTAACCTAGATGGATGAGCGCAGTTCACTGTACATCGACAATAATAGGCCTCAACTACTAAGGTTGGTGTAGTTGGTTGGAGCATCAACAATTACCAACTTAGGAATTGAAGGGTCATATGATCATATCCCACTAATTATGCACAAATGGCTCTAAATCAGGTTCACTTACATAGGGTAAAAATTTGAACTTAAATGATTCTTGGACACGTTTTGCAAAGTATTATAGGGGCCTTCCTGTAGCCGGATTTCCATGCTAGTGCCCATGATTTATCAAAAAGAAAAAGGCCTCGAGATTGGGGAATCGACCTCATTAATTATCATGTAGACTAATTAAGAGCTCAAGAACCCTCAAGCGTGTGAAATTACCTTCAATTTAGTTATGAAATTTAGTTGTTTCGGTGTTGTGTTTCGATGTCGTGTGGGCACACATATGCACCAAAGCAAAGAGTGAGTATCTCAAGTTACTTACAAAGAGCAATCCGACATTATTGATAATTCCATAAAGACGGATACATATTGCATTAGATGAGGATTGTTGTCCAATTTTCCACGAAACATTGAACTGTACTAGATGTCCACTCAATCTAGTAATGGACCTATGCCTATTGAAAGCTTTAAGGAACAGTAAAGTTAGGTAACAAATATTGGCCAAAATAATAAAAGATAAGTTAGGTAACAAAACACCCATTTCCAAGATGATTCTCGTACCTCAGAAGTCAAAGTAGATTTGATAGTTCTAAAGCTGTAAAGATGCCCTCCGGTGAATTAGAGAACAACCTTTCCGCGGGCATAGGTCATTGAGGGTGGCTTGTCTTGCCCATTTCGTCACCGATTCTTTCACTTCATATCAAGCATTATGAATTTCTTTTTATTCTTTAAATGGTCTACAATAACACGATGAAAGCTCACATGAATAATTTAGGATAAAATCTCTCTCTCTATGCATTCTGAAAATTCATTAGAAAACGGTCTTATATATGAGAATAATAGAAATCTAAATTAAAAGCCATAAAATCATAAAGAAACATTGGTCATATATAATCAGAGAACCATTCACAAAGTATTGAAAATCTCTTGAGATATTACCTAAATATCTAATCAAATAATCGATATTGCCTAAGACTGTAAGATATTATGTAAAATCACATGAATAAATTAAAAAGAAAGCTCATTGTAGTTTTGAAGAATGTTTCATCCTATGTATGTTAGCTAAGTTTTTTTTTTTTTTTTTTTTTTAACGAGGGATATTCGAACCTTTTAGCTCATCTTACACGTGGGTGTGCAAACCGCCTAATTTATATGTGCATGCATAAGGCTCCACTATTAGTAGTTTATTTATAAAACAAACTAAGAAGTGCATTGTCTCGTATCGAAAAGATATGAGTGCACACATGGATGGGATTTGACACTAATCAATTATCATTATTTTATATTAAAAAAATTTATAATTTTAAAATTAATCATAGCATCCCATTGAAACAGTACGACTATTCATAAATAAGTTCGAGTTATTTTTTTATTTATTATTCATTTAATTTCAAATTTGTCATATGTCTTTTTAACGTAATCCTTGAGAACATACTTGTTCGTTTTGCAACTTTTCAGAAAGGTTGCCATTATTCAAAAGACTGAGAAAACTATGTCGGTTTTTTGGTATCAATTACAATCAAGTCTTTTTGAGTTTTCTTTCTAAAAATACAGCCATCATTTCAATTGTTTCCCTAGAAATACCCTAAAGAAATATTATACTTGCTATTTAGTATTTTTAGTCAAGATTTTGTAACCTGGAAGAAATGTGATGGTCACCATTAGCAACATTGTGAAGAAAAAATATATATTTTTTTAAAAAATGATATCATATCTTAAAGTCTGACTTCATTATTATTTCCAATCGTTCCTCATATTTTGCCAACACCCACTCATAGGTGACGGGGCCAATAATGCTAAGTTGACCTCTCTCATAGTGATTATTACTTTTGACACGGTGAATGTCGATGTTGGTCAGAGTGCAATCAATCATATTGCCAACTCCCGCTACAAGATGCAAAAGGAGATCATTTCAAACATTGCATGGCGCTCCAAATGAAGGACTGACAACATCCATATGACCATTTTGATAGACAATAATTTATAGTATCTTTAACACAATTTTATAAAGATAATTCCTTCATTTCAGGTCACGCATGTGAAATATAGAGAGGTTTTCCTTCATTTCATGGCGTGCAATGGAGAACATAGATAGAAGGGCATTTTATGTATCTAGATGGACAATGTAGGGATCGGTAACGTGTTAGGATATTTTCATAAATATAAGGGTTACAAATATAGACATTGATTTTATATGCGAGTGATTTTCATAATTTTAATTCACAAATTGGAGACTTGGTCGGAGGAAATTTTCTTTAACCAAGGCCCAAAACCAAATTCAATCACTAAAAATTGATTTCTAGTGACTAAATATGGAAAATTCGGTCACCTAAGTGAATTAGGAGCAATTAGATTCGTTGAAATGAGTCCAAACCCATTTAATAATCCAAAATTACGTAAATGAGTTATAAATGGATCATAGCAAATTTCGTAGGTCAGCATAATGGGTCTATAAAATAAAGAGGCCTAAACAATCCATTTACACCTTACTAAACCAATTTATAATCTCTCTCTGTTTCGGGATGCGTCAGTTAGTGATGGAAGCAAACGAATCCTCCTCATCGGAGTGGGACAACTCGACGGATCCGTTGAGTGAGGGTGAGAAGATTGGCGGAGGAAGGAAGGAAGGGGGGTGGTTTGGGGTGGTGGTGTTGGTGTGGCGGTGGTCTTCTCTTTGGAATTTTTTTTTTATTTTTTTTAATTTTGGGTAATGTTTTGGGTTTTTTTTTTTTTTTTTTAATTTGAGCTACCGATTGAGTAACATTTCACACGTTGATGCCGATTTTTCCTGAAATATTGTTTTATCGTAGATTCTTGAAATTGGAGGCGAAAGCTTGTACTGTGTTCTGTAATCTCTTTTCTTCCACATTGCAGCAAATTTTAGATCCTATTCAGATAGTGAGACTTTTTTGTTAAGAAATTGAAAGGTGAAAGCTTGTTCATTTAAGTGACCGTGTGTGTCTGTGTGAGTTATCTTAATGGTTCTGCAGTGAAATAGATCTTGGCGACCCCTCAACGTGTGATGTGCCTTAGTCCTGGTCCTTGATCCTTCTCTGCGAATTGAGCTCGTTTAGCCCTTATTATTTGACCAATACTAAAAAAGTCCTTGAACCCTTGTCATGAGCTAAATGAGTTGGGTATGAAATTGGGTATGGACTAGGTCGGGTATTACAATAAATGGATAATAAAAGGATTAAATGGGTCACATTGTGATAAATGGGTCATAAACATATTAAAATTGAGTTAAATGAGGTGGGTATAGGTTGGATTGAGTATTGAAAGGGAGTTGGGATCAAAGAAGAAAAATGAGTATGGATCGAGTTAGGTATTACAATAAATGGATAATAAACGGGTTGAAGGAGGAGGAGGAGGAGGAGGAGGAGGAGGAGGAGGAGGAGGGGGAGGAGAAAGAAGAAAGAAGAAAGAAGAAAGAAGAAAGAAGAAAGAAGTAGTAGTGGGGAAGCAAATCTATCACAACTCCAGGAGAAGCAAAACCATCCCAACTCCCTCTCCCTCAAGCTTGCCCACCTCTTCAACAACTGCCCCCACTTTGTGCCATGTCTACCATCCAAGAAAAATAAGAAGAAGAAGAAGTGGTAGTGAAGCAAATTCATCCCAAGTCCCTTTCCCTCCCTCAAGCTCCCCCATCTCTTCCACAATTGCCCCCACTTTGTGCCATGTTTGCCATCCAAGAAGTAGTAGTAGTAGTAGTGAAGCAAATTCATCCCAACTCCCTTTCCCTCAAGCTTGCGCACCTCTTCCACAACTGCCCCACTTCGTGCAATGTTAGCCATCCTCCTCTCCAAGCTCCTCACTCAAGACTCCTACATCTACCCCCACCTCAATCCGTAGACCCAGCCCTCTCGAGCTTGTGGCTGCGATCCTCATCACCATAGTAAAAAAGAAAATAATAAAGAAGAAAAGAAAAAAAGAAACTAAAAAATAATAACATAAAATATTATTAAAATTATTCATGTTAGCATCAATTGCACCATGTAGGACAATCAGCATCCTCTTAAGTGCTTTCTGATTAAAATTGGCTTGATGAATTTAGTTGGCGAAATGTGAAAATACTTAGGACTTAAAGACCATTTCTCTCTCTCTCTCTATTAGGATTTTCTCCTCTCCTTCTAATTTTCACATAACTTTCTTTTTCAACCTTTATGGAGGGGGGAGGTTTGAGTTAGATTTTCCCTTCTTTTTCTTTTTCCTTTTTCTTTGGCTAATTTGGTTCTTTATTCTTTTTTCTTGCTTTCCTCTCATTTTGTGGAGCTTTTCTTTTCTGATCTAATCTAGATCTAGAAGGTTTTCTCTCCTGATTCGGGGAGAGTCTACAATGAATTTAGGGATTTTTGCATCTATGATTTTAGATATTCGTTTCCCTTGGGTTTATATGGTGTAAAAGTCTAATTTCGAAGGAGAATCAGAGGAGCTTCTTAAAGGTTTTGCTTTGACAAGTGTAAAATCTATACTCGTTGTCACGACCTAATTTTTCGAGTGCACCACCTAGGTTTTTGGCTAATGGACTGCTAAGCCTAGACTTAGCTCGGGCTCTCCCAAGCTCATACCAATTCGCGACTTGAGGTTCAAATATTTAACAAGCAAATGATTATTATTTAGGAGTCGCCATTAATCGGTTTACGGTAGGTTGATTAGACATCTAAGTAAAATAATGGGAGAATTATTTTACTCATACGAACTAGAGACTAAGGGTACGGGGACTTGGTTACACTAGATTTCTCTAATGCCCTTTCGGTACCATTTCTTTTTAATTTTTAAAAATGTTTTTGTAGGCAACTTGGATTTATTTTAACCTAAATTACTATCATGCAATGGGGTGATCACACAGATGCTCAATCATTATTAAACATTGAATGAAATAAATAAATAAATAAATTGCATCACACAAAGCAAGCAATCATTTTTTGGGTTTTCTTGAAATTAGAATTTTTTATAAAACATGCATTCTAACTACATGACCTAATTTTACTAACAAACGAATTCTAATTAAATGATCCTATTATGCAAAATAGTTAACATGCACCTAATATTTTTTTTATTGAAATTCGGAATTAATTAAAACCTTAATTAAACTATCTAAAAAAGAATAATTTTTTAATTTATTTTAGGGATTAATTTGACGTAAACCCTATCTTATCTTAGAAAACTATTTTTTAGAAAAATGAGATAATTAAAATGTGCAAACATTATCTAAAACCCTATTTTTTTTATAAAAAAAAAAGGTTATTTAGGTCCAACCCTAACCTATTTCAAAAAAATTATCTAAAAATGCAATCTTAAAAATGAATTCTAATTTACTAACCTACATGTCTAATTTACTAAACCTATATGCTCATGCAAGATTTTGATTTTTTTTTAAATAAGTAATGATTAAATAAATATTAAATCTAAACTATCAACAAAATCAATCAATAAAGGATTAAAATAATTAAAAAAATAACCTGTTGTCTCACAGGTCAAATTAACGATTATTCTAACCCTAATTATCACAACAAAGAGATCAAAATAATTAAAAATCTTATCCGAAATCTTACAGACCAAATTAAATAATTATTGTGATTTAAAAATTGAAATTCTACCAAAAAGCCCAAAAATTAATATAATTAAAAAAATGATCTGATGTCTCTCGAATCAAATTAATAATTACAATAATTCCGAGCAAAATCCTTGCGGATAATGCCTACAAAATTTACAAATATTAACATTCAATATTGCAATTTAGATAACTAAACTAAACAAAAAAAAAAATGCTATCAAATAAAATAAACAGAAAATAACATAAAAAAAGTAAAATAAACTAAACTACAAAAAAAAAAAAAAAAAAAAAACTACCTAGGGGTTTAGGATTGACGGCAACAAGAGGGCGGCGCCGTGCAGAGGATGGTCGGCCACTGGCGTGGGGGCTCCGGTGAGGGGACCGGCGGAGGAGCGGCATTTGGCGCGGCAGGCGAGTGGCGAGATTTGATGCGGTGGTCTTTAGGACTCAGGTGTCGCGCTAGGCAATAGCAGGTCGCGATGGTCGGTGCGGGTCCTCGGGTGGTCAAGGCGCCGGGCAGCACTAGTGTAGCGGAGGTAAGGGTGGCGTTGGACTTGGACTGGTTGTTGTGGGGATCTCGGATTTGTAGGCGGCGAGCGAATGCGACGTCGGGGCGCGGCGCAAGCTGTGGGCGTCGAAGCTACAGAGGGCGAGCGACGGTGGCGGGGCGTCGGGGGGTTCAGCGAGCAGGGGCGCTAGGACTCCGACTACATATTAGCGAGGGGGCGGCTCGGCAACGCGAGGGATCGGGTCGTAGCTGTTGTGGGCTGCAGCTCCGACAGCGAATCAGCGGGGCAATAGTGGTCAGCAACTTGTGGGTCGTCGGCGCGGCGAGCTTTGAGGGGAGACTAGTGGTGGCGGAGGTGCAGTAGCTGCTAGCGGAGGCAGTGTCGGCGCGGGCAGGGATTGACCCACGAAGAAGATGAACAATGCCACTGGGTTTTTTTTTTTTTTTTTTTTTTGAATTTTCTCACAAATTTTTTTTTTCTGAATTTTGCTCTTCAATTTTTCGAAAAATCCCCCCTAGTCACGAAAAATGAACCTCTCTTTTATAATGATTCCAAATGGCCGTTTTGTATGGCATTTTTTAAGTTTCCATCTCCTGTCACATTAAATCATATCTGTAAATTAGGGCATGATTTCACAATCAGCTCAATCTTGCTAAGATTTCTTCTATTTTACAAAAATTCTTGCCCCTTATTCACCTGATTTTTAAATTGCTTCTACATTTAACAAAATCTGAATACCCATTCAAATTTCCATGCATAATCAATCAAATCAATTGCCCCCATTTTCTTTCATTTTTTTCCTTTTATTTGTTCAAAATGCAATTTTTATTTTCCTTATTCCCTAGGTTTGCTAAAATTAGGTGTCAACACTCGTTCAACTTTGTTTCTCCGAACGATGATCGTGTTAGGAATGTTGAATTTAAACGCGCATCGCCGAAAGGCAAAGTCATAGCAATAGATGGACATCATTACTAAAGATGGATTTGGTGATTGGTAACTGATTTTGGTTTGAAGAAAACTCATATTTGCTCTTTGAACGAGTGTCTCTTAACCTTATTATGATGATTTATCTTGTTATTCGAAACTAGTTTTATTTTGAAGTTGTTTGTGATTTGTCTTTGTTTGCAGTTGGATTGTAATATTTCTGTGGAAATGAATGAAATGTTATTTTGACAAAAATATTGGTAAAATTAAAATATTTAGAACTAAATTGGCCAAAGTATAATAAGTTTAGGACTTTTTAGACAATTTTCCTTAAAATGTTTAGGATTGAATTAACAACTATACAATAAATTTAGGACTATAATTTTCCCCTTTCATCTTAGTGCAGTGTCTAAAGTAAATGTCCAAATTACTGTCTTAGAAAATTGGTAGGCGCATAAGTTCAAGTTCATAATGATTTTCAGGTTTTACTGGAGCTATATTTTATCTAGGTTATTCAAAATAAATTGTCCAGAGTTTGAACTGGGTCATGGTTTTCGTCATCATCATACCCAAGTTTTATCGCGCTTTTGATCAATTGTATTTACTTTACGATTTAAGATTTTGCATATATCTATATTTAAGTTTCTCTTCGGCGGGATTAAGATTGAAATCGGTGTCAATTTGCAGATATTCCTGCTATGGTGATGGATTGTCGATTGCCTAGAGAAGATCAAAAGTTGCCAAAAAAGTTTATGAAACTTTAATTGCTATACTCATGATCTCATTGCTAACTTGAATTCAAGTACGTCCTAAAACTGTTTTGTCTCAACTCTAGGACATAAAACATCGGAGGTATTCCCTCTTGAGTGGGGAAGAAAAAATTACACTAAGGAATTAGGAGGCCCTTCAGGTGGGGAGGGCAAACTCCACCACATAAGAGGTGTTTGAGGAATTGGTAAGCCGGTATAGTAGTAGCCCGCGCAGGTAAAGGTGGAGGGGTAGGTGAAACACCCACTTCAAGGTTGACATGTGCTTCGCACAGTGTCTCTTAATCGACTTGTCAACCTTATACCCCTAGTCGAGAGACACTATGTCCCTCATGTAGAATAGTTGTGTGCACTAACATTCTCAAATTTTGTGCCATTTTTTTAAACTTAACTTTGGTAGAAAGCTATAAAGATGAATGTGGAAAAAAGAGTCCCATATAGGAAAAATAGAAGGAAGCTATTTTAACTTAAATAAGAGAGCACCTATACAAATGTTGTTAAAAGGTTAGGAAAATTGTCAAAAATGTCCTAAATTATTATACTGGTCAATTCAGTTTTTAAAAGTTGAACAAAAATTTTGCATTTTATTTTATTTTATTATTTTTCTTCTTTTTTTCCCCCTTATTCCCTCTATCGGGCATCACGGCCTCGTAGAGGGAAAAGTACCAAAAAAGTCATAAACCTATTGCATTGGTACCAATTCAGTCCTAAACTTTTCAATTGGACCAATTCAGTCCTAAACCTTTTACTATCGGTACCAATTGAGTCCATCCGGCCAATTTTGGCCGGCCAACGCTGACGTGGATGTCGGCCGGTGGCCGGATGCTGACGTGGAATTTTTTTATAATTTTTAATTATTTTTTCGAATTTTTAAATATTTCTAAATAATTTTTTTTTTTTTTTTTTTCTTTTTTTTTTTTTGGTCTTCTTCCTAGCGTGGCCGGCGAGCCTCCGGTGAGGCTCGCCGGCCACCGGGCGAGGGCCGCGAAGCCCTCGCCGCCGCCGCGGAGGTCGTGGCCCTCGTCCGACCTCTCCCAAGGCCGCCGGTGAGGCGGCTTCGCCCGATCCGGGCGAGGCCAGCCTCGGCCGCGCCCCGGGCGAGACGAGTGGCCCTCGCCAGCCGCCGGCGAGGGTCGCGCCCTCGCTCGGCCTCGCCCGGGCCGCGGCGAGGCGGCTTAGCCCGGATCCGGGCGAGGTTGGCCTCGCCCGCGGCCCTAGGCGAGGCCGAGCGAGGGCCGCGACCCTCGCCGGGCGGCTGGCGAGGGCTTCGTGGCCCGCGCCCGGGCCGCGGCCGAGGCCGGCCTCGCCCGGATCCGAGCGAAGCCGCCTCGCCGACGGCCACGGAGAGGCCGGCGAGGGCTGCGACCCTCGCCGGCGGTAGGCGAGGGCTTCGCGGCCCTCGCCCGGTGGCCGGCGAGCCTCACTGAGGAGGCTCGCCGGCCACGCTAGGAAGAAGGCCAAAAAAAAAAAGGAAAAAGGAAAGAAAAAGAAAAAAATTATTAAAAATTATTTAAAAATTAAAAAATTCGAAAAATAATTAAAAATAATTAAAAATTCCACGTCGCATCCGCCACCGCCGACGTCCACGTCATCGTCGGCCGGCCAAAATTGGCCGGATGGACTGAATTGGTACCAATAGTAAAATGTTTAGGACTGAATTGGTCCAATTGAAAAGTTTAGGACTGAATTGGTACCAATGCAATAGGTTTAGGACTTTTTTGGTACTTTTCCCCCTCGTAGATGGTTGATGAAGGTCACCAGCCACTAGGGAAGGCCTCAACGCCCACTCCTAGCCGAGGGTTCCCCATGTTGGATCTAGTGAGGGCCAAAATTAGTCCGGAATGATCAAATTGGCAAATCATCAAAAGATTTATGACTAAATTAGCCAATCGTGAAAATGTTTATGACTAAATTAGTCAATCGTGAAAATATTTATGACTAAATTAACACGATTTTAAAGTTCAAGAGAAAATTGGCAAATCATTAAACTGTTCATAACTAAATAGACGTAATTAAAATGAGTAGGATTGAGTTGGGCTCCGTACCTTAGCTTTAGGACTTTTTGAATAATTTTCCTTTTAAAGACTTGGGCTCCCAAGTGGCGTCCACACATCGAATAACTTGATTATATTGGTCTTGGGCTTGATTTGTCTAGCATAAACTTAAAATTCATGAAAAGTTGGGCTTAAAAAATTTCAAAATTTCTTATTTATTAATGTTAGCTTTTTACACAAACATATATGTTGGAAGTTAACTACTCTGTCTAATTCAATTATTGTATCTATTGTATCTATTCATGAGATACTTTGATTCTTTTTCTTATATAGATACATTCTTTCATTCAAAAAGCTATTTTACTTTCCGCGTGTTCATGTTGAGAGACTTTGAGAGACAGCTTTGTATCTAAGGGCATTATCGCCACAGGAAAGTGATTTCAGAGACCTCTTAACAGAACGATTTTGTTATGTGTACCACATTTCTTTCAAACCTCCGACTGAGGACAAGGTAATTTCTTAATCATGGAGCAAGAGAATAAACAGACATCATGTCAAGAAAACGAAGGTATTGGAATTGTCCTCTTTATTTCTCCGAGCGCAGTAACACCACAACCTTCATATCATACTTGTCTTGTAGTACAATAATATCATCTCTTTTATGTGAACAAGACAACCCATGAATCTCTTATCGGCAAACCGAACACGTTTCTCCCTACACACCTTTGTCACTAACCTTATCTTCACCTTCATAGCTCAAATTTCCCGCTTTCGGTGAACCATCCTTCTTGAAAGAATCGCCGCTAATTTCCTCCACGAAGAGCCGAATATTCTCATCGGATGATCCACCTGTTGCCACCGCCTTCCGAGCCTCGGCCTTTAGTGCCATCGCGTTTTTTCTCAACTGCTCAGCTACTGGCCCAACTATGACCTCTTCGATGCATTTCTCAATCACTTCACTGCTTATGTTTCCATCAACTTCCTTCTTGATCCTCACGCCAATCTTGAAGACATCGACAATGAGCTTTGCGTTGGTCGGCTGGTCACCCACCGTGGGTAGGCTATGAGAGGGATACCCGAGCAAATAGTCTCGAGCATGGAATTCCATCCACAGTGAGTGATGAAACATGCCACAGCCGGGTGTGACAAAACTCTAGTTTGAGGAGACCAGCGCACGACTTGACCTTGGTCTTTGGTTTCTTCAAGAAACCATGATGGAAGTTGCCCTGCGCCATCAGGCGTCGGGAATTCAGGCGGCTTCACCACCCAAAGAAACGGGCGCTTCACGTTCTTTAGAGCCATGGCTATCGCTTCCATTTGCTTGGCTGGTAACACAACTATGCTCCCAAAGGATACATAGATGACTGAGCTTGGAGGTTGCCGCGTCAACCATTCAATGCAAGTCTCATCTGATTTCCACATATCCACACTTGCATCCTCATGTTCTTGATCTTGGCCTAGCATCGTTGGAGGGACTAATGGACCGATTGGCCTTATCGGATAAAGCTCGCACATCGAGTCTATGACATGTTTCTCAAGCTCATAGAAAGAATTCCCTAAAACCCATTTGAATTTCTCCATGCCTTGGAATAGTTCAGAGAATAATTTGGGGAAGCTGCCAAATGAGTTGTTGGGGAGCACAAAGGATGGCAGATCCTCCTTCTCCATCGAAGGTAAACCCGGTAGTTCCACAACCATATCGGTCCTGTCGAGTCGGGAAGGCGCTGAGCTTATTGAAGCAGCGATAGTATATCGCGTACAACGCACACGGTTGAATCCATAACATGGCACAAGGGATGTTGTACTCGGCGGCTACATCGGAAACCCAGGGCACAAAAGGGTTCGTGACTAGGCATAAGAGCTTCTTCGGACTCGTGTAATGTTCTTTGATTAGAGCCGAGAGATTGCTAGGCCCATGTTTACCTAGGGTGTCCATGTAGACGTCGAGGTTGGTCTTCCGGTCGTAGTCAAGGCTCAGGCCGTCGGAGAAGAACAGGAGCTCGATACCGGTGACAAGGTCAGCGGGACCGGCACCAGAGGACTTAAGCATGCGGTGGCGGGCGATCTCGGTGGTGGCAAGGGTGACATGAATGCCTCTGGCGGCGAGACGCTTGCCAAGGCTCAGCATCGGGTTGATATGGCCCTGAGAAGAGAAGGCCACCAAAAGGACATGGTTCTCTTCTCTCTTCTCCTCCGCCTCCTACGCCTGAGCCATGAACAACTGCCACGCACCCGGCGGCCTGCTGCCGCCGGCACGTGCACACACAGAGAGAGAGAGAGAGAGAGAGAGAGAGAGAGAGAGAGAGAGAGAGAGAGAGAGAGAGAGAGAGAGAGAGAGAGAGAGAGAGAGAGAGAGAGAGAGAGAGAGAGAGAGAGAGAAGGTGCTAGAGGAAGGAGGGCGTGGAGGAAAATTTCGCAGGCAACTGCGGTCTTCCACTAATTTCTCTTAGGTGGTGAGAGAATGTGATGAGCGCATTTGTTCTGTGTTTATATAAGCGAATTGTTCGCGGAAACCATCGTAGGCGATGACGTCAAGTGACGAGCAGATGTGTTCATGTGCACGTGGAATTTGTATGCTTCTGGCGAATACCTTAACCAAGAGAGAATATCCCCCGCGACAGATCGATTTAGACATGGTACAAATGGCGAGAAAGAGAGGATTGGGAATCAGATGTAATTAATAAATAGCAAAAAAAATACAGAAGTAAATTAAATGATTAAATACCACAAAAAACTTCAAATTGATATGTCTATGACAAATTTACCTAAACTAATTTTTTCATCATCAAAAACCTCAAATTGGTACATCAATAACAAATCACCAAATTGCCGAGTTAAAAGATATGTGACGGATTATGAATGTATCAATTTAGAATTTACCCTTCGTTTGTCACATGTATATCAATATATGATTTTTCGTGATATTAATCCAATTTAAAGTAAACTAACAGAGGGAAAATTTGTATATCAATATATGAAATCCTATCTTAATGTTGACACATATTTTTAAGCAAAAAAAAAAAAAAAAAAAAAAAAAACTTTAGGGATCGGGTTGGGCTGGATTCGGCCTTGGCCCGGCCTGCCCCTCTTTCTTTTTTTCTTTCCCCTGTGTGGGCCTAAGCTCAGCCCCTTCTCTTTTCCTTCTCTTTTTTCTCGCGTGGCCCAGCTCCTCTTCCCTTCAGCCCGGCCACACTCGAACTTGTCTTCTCCTCTGCGCGCAAACCTGTAGAAAGGAAAAGATAGGAGCAAAGGATAGGGGCGGAAGCGGCGGGAGCGAGCGGGAGAAGCAGGGAAGAAGGGGGGTGGAGAGCAGGGAAGGAGCAGAGAGGAACCGGGAGAGAACATAGGGAGAACGATAGATGAGGAGGCAGAGAATGAAGGGGGAAACAAAGAGGGAGCGAGGGGAGAAAATAGAAAAGGGCCGGTGAAGAAGATGCGGAGGAGAAGGAGTCTCTGGGCCACCGCTACCGTCGCCAATGTGTCACTCGACAACCACTACCATTGCCATTTCCTCGGGAGCCCAGGTTGGTAATTCGCCAAACACTTGGTGTGCATGTGTTGTACCGAGCTGGTCGGAGCTCCCTCGATCGTTTCGAGTGAGCTCCGGCCACCACCCATCCCCCCGCTGCGTTTTATGTTGCCTTGACACGCCTCCATAGCTCTTAGGACCTACGCTTGGGCCTTGGCCAAGCCAAAACCCCTTAGGATCCATAATGCCCACCACCTGTTCGAGGAAACGCCCGATCGAATCCTCCTCTCCGCCCTCTCGCATACAACTCTGGTCAGGTCAATCGGCCATGAAGTGGCTTCGCCGACTGGCCGGAAGTCCTCACCTCCCCCACGCTTGATCAGGACGGCACCCATAGTCACTGGAGAAACCACCTGCCCATCATCGTGCTTCCTTGGCCGTGACTGAGCGATCGCGATTAGGGGGTCCATGCTGAGTTGGGCCAGATATGATCTAGCCCACTCAACCTTCTTCGCCTGGGCCCGCGGGCTTTTTTTTAGGGAGGTTTGGTCTCGTCGATTGGGCCCAACCCTGAACCAGGTATAGGTTCGACCATCTCTGGTCAGGCCTGGCGCTTATGGGCGGGCTGGCTGGCCCGCCCCCAAGCGGGTCAGACCCGGGCAGGTTTGACCCGACCCGACCCGACCCGCCCCGAACCGGGCCCATCCCGCCTGACCAGGTCAGACTCGAGTTAGGTCGACCAAACTTGACCCGGTTCGCTAAATTTTTTTTTTCTCAGAAAAAGAAAAAGTAAAAAAAAATTATTTTTTTCCAAAATCTAAAAAAATGTAGAGCTTGGTTAGGAATTTTCATGTATTACCTTCTTAGTGTAATTAGGCATTTATTTGATTGTATATTGATTATATCGCATATTTAATTTGCATATATTATTATGTTTAATTGCACATGCTCAATTTTGCTGCGATTAGGATCTTGGTAGCTGTAATTATTATTTTAATGATTGCACACTTGCATGATCATCTCGCATGTTAGTGGATAGGTGTAAAATCAATCCAAATTGCCTGACAAAAATATTTTCTTTTAAAATGAACAAGACTAGGTATCGAAAGGGCATTAATTGGTCAATTAGTGTAATCAAGTTCCCGACCCTAGATTCTCTGGTTACGTAGAAAACGAGGCATACTCCCAGGCATCACTTGGTTTGTAGCTGACTCTAATAGGCTAGTGGCGACTCCTTTTTGCAAAATTCTCTAGAATACCCCAATGTCGCGCGAGGTATGGGCTTGGGAGAGCCCATGTCTAATCATAGGTCTTAAATTCGTCCTTTAGGCAATACCCCTAAACCTGTTCCCTCCCCTTGAGGGGCAGGTCGCGACAACTAGGCGACTCCGCTAAGGACTTGGTTTAAACCTTAGAGGACTTAGGCCTAAATTTATCTTGTTCAAAAATAATTTTTGTCTGGTAGTGAGGATACCGAGTATGTCCCTAACGTGAGTGTTAAATGTTTTTGTAGTTGAGAGTTATAAGGGGAGGAGTGATTGTTAACCATTTATCTTGCATATGTGAAGTTGTGAATAAATGTTTACGTGTTGAACTTTTGAAGTGGTGTTTATTTGTAGACTGTCGTACATGTATTCCTTGCATTGCACTACACCATGACACACTATCTACCGCTAAACCTAGGCCGCATAGGGTCACTTAGGACGGTGTTGAGGTGGATACCGCTCCAACTACAACTATATAGTACGAGTCACCCATCTCAACCCCGAAATTTCTTCATTGATGTCAAAGGTCCCCACCTTAGTTTGCAACCATGCGACATGAGTCGGTTCTTTGACGAAGCCGGAGTCATGGGAAACACGACCTAACCGTGATCTTGTTGGTTCGATCTGGTGATCCTATGGCTCCATTTTGGGCCGTTTAGAGTAGAAATTAAACCACCGCCCCATGCGCATGTCCATGTCATTGACATTTCTACTCAATGATGGGTAAGTTTTACGATCCATTTTCCTCGCAATTTACTTATTCGCTTTCCTTTTGGTCAGTCAATGACAAATTAAGTGATATACCCAGCTCATTGTCATGACATTCGTGTGAAATCATCAACTGAACTGCCGAATTCCAATTCTTCTACTACCCAAAATCAAGAACAGTTCCACAACACAGTAGATGTCCTGTTGTTTGCAATTACACAACCCAAGAAGAATGCTAAATTTGAACTTAATTCCCCTAAAGACACAAAAGCGGTAACCCAATAGCACAAAGTTCATGAAGCAACACTCCAAATAAATAATCACAAGTAAATGAACTCATCACAGCTTCTGCAGCAATGCTAAAATCCAATTTTGCGCCGTCGAGCCAACAAAAATCACTTGTCTCAAGCGAAACAGCTTCTGCACAAGGCTTCGCGGCAACTCTGGACAGCATCGAAGGACCCACTTGAGCGCCGTCATTGCCGCCGCTTCATTGGGCTTCGCGCTTCCGCCCCTTGAGAGCTCCCTCCCTAAAGCGGCATCGTCAACGATGGCACGATCAAACAGGGGCAGGGTGAGCCAGTTGCCCCTGACTCTGTCTCTGCCGCCACTGGCACCGCCGCGCTCCCCCTTGGCAAGGGAGGCGGCGCCGGTGGAATGAGACCGCGACTGTGGAGCAACGAGGGCGAAGAGTGCGGCAGTACCACTAGGCGTCCGAAAGAGGAGGCGGCGGACGAGGCGGCGATCTGCCATTGATGGAGTGAGGATATTAGCTTTGACGACGGTACAAGGAGGGTTTAAGAATAGGCGGAGTTCGCATCCGTTTGCGCGTCATTTTCTTGGCTTCGGACAATTATTATTATTATTATTATTTGGGGGTGGGGAGGGGCGGATTAGTACGACATCATCGTTCATTCAATAATTCTTACCTAGGAAATAAAATAATTATATTTTTTGCCATACATCTACTACGAGACAGTAAGTTAATATCATGAAAAATATAAATTTATATATTTATAATAAATTTATTACAAATTAATTTTTTGAACACAAAAAACCTCAAATTGATACACTAATGATAAATTTATCTTTCGTTAATTTTTGTTAAATTTTACCATTAATTTGTTGAGTTGGATGACACGTGGTAGTTGATAAATATATCAATGTTTACCCTCCGTTTATTATATGTGTATTAATTTGTAATTTTTCATAATATTAATCTAACTTAACGAAAATTAACGATACGTAAATTAGTTACAAATGTACAAATTTAGAGTTTTTAGTGATTAAAAAATTAATTTGGGGTAAATTTGTCATGATATACTAGTGTGGGGGATTTGTTGGTCCAAAAATTAATTTAAGGTAAAATTGTTATAAGTGTACAAATTTTGGGATTTTTCGGAATATTAATCCCAAGATGGTCGGCCTAATGATAAAATCGTGGCCTATTTGGTGTAGTACGAAATTATTATGGTTCAATGCGAAAATTGATTAACGGGTGGGCGCCCTTATCATGATGTTCAGTATGATTAGTAGCGTTGATCACGCCATTCCCTGTTTAATGGTAACACTTACATGGAGGTCCACATTTGACCAAGTAGCTATCAACTCGCGCACATGACAAGGAAATGGATACAATGGAAATTTTTTTGGTCATAAATTTCATTCTCTTGTAGTTTTTCAAGAAAATGGCACAAATAGTTATTGAACTTTGACTTAATATGTAATGCGGTCCCTAAACTTTTAATTTATTCAATATTGTAATTAAACTTTAACTCAATGTGTAATGAGGTCCCTAAATATTTTATTTGTTTAATGTGGTCCCAAACTTTGATATATATATTCAATGTAATCCTTATACTATTTGAAAATGTTTGATGTTATCTCTAAACTTGAACTAATGAAAGGCTAATATTAAATATTTTCTAAGTTCAGAGATAACATCAAACATTTTCTTATAATTCAAAGACCATATTGAACATATATCAAAAGTTCATGAACCACATTAAACAAGTTAATAGTTTAGGTATTACATTGCACATTAAGCTAAAGTTCATGAATCACATTGAACAAATTAAAAATTTATGGATCACATTGTACAAATAGCCAAAGTTCAAAGATTATTTGCATTATTATCCCTAATTCTTCAAATAGGATAAGCTACCCTTTACATTAAATACGAAAAAGACTTAATTATCACACTCAATAGTATTAACTTATTATGCTTTTTGTAATTTGAATCAATTAACCTATGTGCAACAACTAGACCCGTTTGTTTCCATCTAAGCAAACTAATTTTTTTTCCTTTTTAATTTCTCGTTAAACTCTTAAATATTACTGAAAATTAAAAACTTATGATAAAATTATCATTGAATTTACATGTTGATTTTTGAATAAAAATTTCGAGAGTCTCGAACTGCAAAAAGTTAAAACACGTGACATGCAAAAAAAAAAAAAATTTATTAACAAAAAAAGGGATAAAATGGCACTTCTTTGTTCAACTGCGTTATTACAAATTTTCATTCCCTCATGCTTCTTCAAACATCAATCAGGCTACACTGCCCTCTACATTAATTAGAGAAAAATATTGCATTTTTTTAAAAATAAATTTTCATTCATTACTAAAATGATACATGATAGTAAATTTCAAAAGTCAGAGTAACAAAGTAAGCCCATGGAGCTCCAAAACAAACCAAAAACCAAAAATCAAAGGCATATCAGTAGAGGATGGTTGGTGGAGATAAATAGAGGCCCCCTTCAAAACAAATCTATGACTGCATCTAAGTAAAAGGATCGGCAACCGATCACCTAATTACACATCATCATTAGTAATAAACACACATCGAAATCTTCATTTGTAGTTATGATTTTGCCTTTGGAGGTGTGCGTCTAGGTTTGGCGTTCCCACCATTACCATATGGAGACAAATAAACATGTTGAAGAAGCTCATATTTAACACTAGTGAGAATAAGCCCTGTTGCCAATGCGAAGCATCAAAGCTTTGAGCTAAAACACGTTGAACAATCACAAATTTGACACCAAAGCTACTGTGAACACCATTGAAACTGGAGGTGGAGTACTTATTTATTAAAACTGCAATCAAGAATTAGATTGAAGAGAAAAGCTCTCAGATGGATGATCGGGAGAGCAAACTTCCAAATCTAAAACTAGATTGGAAGAGCAGGAAAAGAAATTAAAGGAAATATAAGGAAAAACAACTAGGACAGGAGGCATAGATATAGCTCAAATCCCTCCCTCCATAAGTGGCAAAGACAAAGAAAGGTTCAGAGAGGAAAAGAGAGGGAGGGAGAGAGGAGATTGGGAGAGGAAATGCTGGGAGAGGAAATGCTACAAAATATATTTTTGAAAAAAAAAAGAATTGTCTTTTGCATTAATGGTTGTTTGAATCACATTTATTTTGGGAACAATTGGCTTGGTATGCTAATCAAAATTTCCTTTTTCCTCCAATCTAAAATAAATATTTCTCACAAATCAAAAGGGAAAATGACACCAATGTTTCCTAAATTTTGGCCCAATGTACGACGTAATTTCTAAATTTTAATTTGTTCAATGTGGCTTCTCAACTTTTGATATATGTTTAAGTATTAACATTGAACATTTTCATATAGTTCATGGATTATATTGAACATGTACCAAAAGTTCATAAAATATCTTGAACAAATTAAAAGTTCAGGGATCACTTTACACATTAGGTTAAAGTTCATGAATCGCATTAAATAAATTAAAAGTTGAAGGGCCACATTACACATTGGACCATAGTTCAGGGACTATTTGTGTCACTATCCTCAAATCAAAATTACTTTTATTATTATGAAACAGCACATCTAATCTAGACACGACATATAATTTTTAAAACTATAAATAAAATAGAGCATCTTTCATATTTGCATGAACATACATTTCTTTTCGCAGCAATATAATAAAGGGTGAGTATGGTTTCAAGGTAGAACCTAGAACCTGTGAACCAAACCAGTGGGAGCCTATAGGTTCTAGGTTTTAAGGTATGCAAGATAGGTTCCAAGTTCCAAAAAATGAGGAACCTATTTCGACAGGTAAGTTCTAGGTTCTTGATTGGAGGAACTTGGAACTTGGAACCTAGAACTAATTTTAATATTTTTCTTGGTCCATGTCTTCATGCGATCCTGTGATATTTCATGTCGTTTGATAATGAATGCATAATCTAAAAGCACTAGTCTGAGTTCCCATTTTATGACTAAGACTTTTACTTTATTAATGTTCATAATTTTTATATGTTTAAATTTAAGTTATGGTCAGTAAATTGTAACAATAAGTGGTCATTAAAGATTTTAATGTATAGCAATCGATCAATTGATAATATAGGTGGAACTTGGATAGACCTTAACAGAGTAGGTTCGGGTTTCATAAAATGAAGAATCCACCTAGAACCTGTATGAAACTTGAAATTGCTCATCCCTAATCAACAGTGAAGTCTATTGAATTTTGTTCCATTTCAATGCAGACTTTTGTTTCATTTCCTGTCTTTTATCTAGTTGAATTCCTTACCAAGAATTTTCTTTCCTTTGTTGATAATTTTGTTCATCTTGTATTCTTTGATGAATGACAAGCTTATTCATTATTTTTGCGTTCATTTCATTATCTTTAACTAAAAATGAAATAAGAAGAAGAAGAACCTATTGGACCCTAGAACCGATTCTAGAACCTGTGACAAGGTAGGTTTTAGGTTTTATATTTCAACGAGTAGGTTCAAGTTCCAAAAATGAGGAACATGTACTCGAGAATAGGTTTCAGGTTCCAAATGAAACCTGTGAGGAATCTGGAACTACTCAACCCTAAATACAATGTCGATACCAAATTCGCTAATTAATGAGAGTTTAGGGACATAAAAGGTGTTAGTCAATGACAATGTGGACGTCGAATTGTTTCTTGTATAACCAATTATTATCTGCGAGTTATCGGCTATATAATTAGTAGGTGCTTGTGGATCATATCATTTTGACTTAAACGACACTTTTTTTTCGTACATTTATCGTGCAACTTGTATTTCCTCTTCTTTGTCTGATCTAAGTAATAAATGCATATCAACGGTCAATATTATATACCCTCATTTTTGCATGAAGACCCAATCTTTTTGAGGCGATAAGTTTGAACATACATGTTCCTTCGCGTTTTGAAGTAAATGGTCTTTGTTGTTAATAAATGGTATTTCTCAAGCCACTTGTAATCCCTCTTCTTCCTCCAAATGAAAATATTGTATCGGCACATTAATTTCGAGTGTAGTCAACTTGTGTCTATAATAACAGTTCTCCAACACCTTTCATTTACATACACATGAAGACACAATTTATTTTACGAAAAATTAATGATTTAGAAAATATTTTCGTTAGATAATTCATTGTGCTGCTTAAAAGAATTAGCCAATGAAAAACTAGAGATTGAGAATAGATGGACTTTCTATTGGACCTATTTTACTGACGGTATTTGTCACTACTTTAGCTACTTTAGCAGCTTGGCCAGTTACCGAGATTCCAGGTTATTCCATTTTCTGATGTTAGCAATGCACAACTGTCAAATAGGATCATTTTCTTCTTGAGATATTTTAATGTTTTTATTATTGATAATAATTTATGTATAAACATTTTTATGGACAATGGAAATATTTTTCAGTTATTCATTTTTTAAAGAGATATAAATGATCAATTTTAGGAAAATATCTTTCAATTTATGTATTTTTCATAAAACAAATGGAGCCGAAGTCATTATTAGTACTAAAAAAGATGATGCATAAACTTAATTTGACAAAAATGGAAAGACGGGTAAGGATTGCGATGCCCATAAATTATAGTTGACTTGATGATGAGGCGTTGCGTTTTGTTCGCCTGTGGCTCAACTCGTGCGATTTGTATGGAGTCAATCGATTCGCATAGTCATTGGCAACAAAGGCGATTCCCAAAGTTGAAAAACAAGAAAGAAGTAAATAAAAACATAAAAAGAAAATAGAGGAGGATTTCCATCTGTGTTACCACGCAATAAATATGTACTTAGAACATAATTAAGGAGAATCATAAAGCCAAAGTACACTATGACAATTTGAGTAGCTCGTGTGTAAACCTTACTACTCTAAGGAACAAAGCTTAGAAAGGGATTCCCTGGTGTGCCCTGGATGAGTGTTTCAATGCTCGGTAACTCTCAGTAGATCAAACGGCTAACATTTTGAAATAAAACATATGCAATACTTTAATAACAATATGATTAATTTCTCATCTACGAACCCTGTAGGTCTGAATTCAATCGAGTCTCATGCCAGATCTACCGAATTCAAATATCTAGATATACCCTTTAACGGCTTTAGGAAATGGTGGGTCGCAGCTATTTGTGCTCCACGTCGGGGCTCAAATGGTTCTCGTCACTTTGACCAGTGAGCCACGGGGCCTTGTACCTGTGCCCGGGACCTTCAGGACTCGGGCCATCATTGGACATCATTCTGACTGCCGATTTCTTTCCGAAAAGACGATCCATGCTTACCAAAGCACGGGGCAATTCCGCACCCTCCAATGGCCTAATGGCTTCTGTCTTGGAGATCACCGAGCCCAACAGCAGGAGAGGAAGAAGAAGAAGAGCTGCTAAACCACGAGACTGCGAATTCTTAGCCATAATTTTCCTGGATTATGCACTCCGCAAGTACAAATTGCATGGAGAGACTGATCTCTTTGATGCTTTATTTATAATACCGACGCATAAAGCGGGTGTCGCTTTAGAATGTAGCCGATGACTTCGGGGATGGAGGCTTGTTCTTAGACATCCACGTGGTGCAATTCCAAGTTGTTGCTTCCTTTTCTTCAGGGGTCACTGAAATAAGAAGGCTTGGTACATTCCGAACGAGAATCTGAGTAGTTCCCAACTTTCCTTTTCCCTTACTAAAACATCACAAAGTCCAAGTTCAAGGATATGGAGGGAGGAAAGCAAGAGAGTGCATGATGTGACCGATCATGGTTACGGGTTTGCTTCATTTCCACTTGACCTCATATTGAGATTTTAGATGCTAAAAGAGTTTATCGACATCTTTATCGGGTGCTAACTTAAATGACCACTTGCTCTTTACCATGTTATTTAGTAAACCCATTTAGTGTGTATCTCTTATATATATATATATATCTAATATTACTAAAGAATTTGTATGCATTTTTACTTCTTTGTGTATTATATTATGTCCGATCTTATTGATTCTGTACTCCACATTTCCCAAAATATCGAATTAATTTCTATATTGAACCCAATTGTAGAACTTGAGTATTGAAGATGTTTCAATGAATAAGCCGTGGACGTTCAAAGAAATAGTCTTTATGCCAATACTTGCCATTCTTTTATTTTCCTATTTTTCTTATTAATCCAATGGTATGAGTGTAGAAGTTTGATAATCTGGAGGACTATTCTAATCTATATCGAGTACGTCAGAAGAAGTTGAATTTGGCCAAAGGGAAAAGTAAAAGAAGTAAAGATTCGGGCCAAAATTTTACTACGTAAATGCGAATCATGAGACAAAACGATGTCACATGAGATGTAATGCTCTTTCTCCATCATTTCTTTCTTTTCATGTTGGCATTCTCACCTCACATCTAATCACACAAAAATGTCAATTGCTTGCACGCTTTACATTTTTTTTCCAGTCACTCTCAGAAGTCAAATCCTCAATGTCCAAAGTTCAAGTGCCTAATTTGAGAATATGCTTTCACTTGGTCGAAGGGGATCTACTTTATTTTGCATTCGCTAGTGAGCTCTCATGACCTACTTTGTACTCAAGAAAGAAGTCAAATATATCAGGAGGGGGGCTACACCTGTACAGACAAATTCTTTCCCAGATTCATGGTAACAATGCCTTGGATTCTGAACCTCTTTACGGATGGTACATTCAAATAGATGTAATGCAAATGGTTTCATCCACTTATTATCATCTTCATAAAGTTTGTTATGGTCCACATTGAGCTAAACATAAATATAGATGATATTCTTGTTAGTAACCCACGAATCAAAAATCCGATCGGGGAAAGTTACTCTCTTTCATCAATAGAGATAAATATAATCCATTTCTTATTTAGTTTGTACTGACGACGACGGGCACAAAAATTTGTAATGAACTAATAATCCATGGCCCCATGATCTAAGTGATGTAACCTAAATGGATGAGTGCGGTTCACTGTACATCGACAATAATAAGCCTCAACTACTAAGGTTGGTGTAGTTGATTGTAGCATCAGGAATTACCAACTTAGGTATTAAAGGGTCATATGATCATATCCCACTAATTACGCACAAATGACTCTAAATTAGGTTTGCTTATATAGGGTAAAGGTCTGAACTTAAACGATTCATCGACACGTTTTGCAAAGTGTTATAGGGGCCTTCAAGTAGCCGGATTTCTATGCTAGTGCCCATGATTTATCGCAAAGAAAAGGGCCTCAGGGTTAGGGAATCAACCTCATTAACTATCACGTAGATTAATTAAGAGCTCAAGAGCCCTCAAGCATGTGAGATTACCTTCAATTTAGTTACGAAATTAAGTTATTTCGGTCTCGTGTTTCGGTGTTGTGTTGGCACACATATACACCAAAACAAAGAGTGAGTATCTTAAGTTACTTACAAAGAGCAATCCGACATTGTTGATAATTCCTTAATGATAGATACATATTGCATTAGATGAGGATTGTTGTCCAATTTTCCACGAAACATTGAACTGTACTAGATGCGCATGACCTCCACAAAACATTGAACTGTACTAGATGTGCATGGCACTCAATCTAGTAATGGACGTGTGCCCATTGAATGTTTTAAGGAACAGTCAAGTTAGGTAACAAATATTGGCCAAAATAATGAAAAATAAGTTAGGTAACAAAACACCCATTTCCACGATGATTCTCGTACCTCAGGAGTCAAAGTAGATTTGATAGTTCTAAAGGTGTAAAGATGCCCTCGGATGAATGAGACAACAACTTTTCATAGGGCATAGGTCAATAGGGGTGGCTCGTCTTGCCCATTTCTTTTTTCTTTAAGAATTTCTTTTTTCTTTAAGATAAGAAACTCTTTAAATGGTCTACAATAACACGATAAAAGCTCACGAGTAATTTGATAAAACCTCTCTTAATATATTCTGAAAATTCATTAAAAAACGGTCTTACATATGAGAATAATAGAAATCTGAATTAAAAGCCATAAAATCCTAAAGAAACATTGATCATATATAATCAGAGAACCATTCACAAAGTGTAGAAAATCTCTTGAGATATTACCTAAAAATCTAATCAAATAATCAAAAAAATGATATGAAATTGCCTAAGACTTTAAGATATTATCTAAAATCATATGAATAATTTAAAAAGAAAGCTCATTATAGTTTGGAAGAATGTTTCATCCTATGTATGTTAGCTAAGTTTTTTTTTTTTCTCTCTTTAATGAGGGATATTGGAGCCTTTCAGCTCATCTTACAAGCATGTGTGCAAACCGCCTAATTTATATGTGCACCACATAAGGCTGGTAGTTTGTTTGTAAAACAAACTAAGAAGTGCCTTGTCCCACATCGAAAAGATGTAAGTGCACACATGGATAAAATTTGACATTAATCAACTATCATTATTTTATACTAAAAAAATCAGATTTATAATTTTAAAATTAACCATAGCATTTCATTGAAACAGTGCGACTATTCACAAATAAGTTATGACTATTTTTTGTTTATTATTCATTTAATTTCGAATTTTTCATATGTCTTTTTAATGTAACTTTTGAAAACCTACTTGTTCATTCTGTAACTTTTCCGAAAGGTTGCCTTTGTTCAAAAGACTAAGACAACTATGTCTGTTTTTGGTATCAATCATAATCAAGTCTTTTTGAGTTTTCTTTTTAAAAATACAATTATCATTTCAATTGTTTCCATAAAGAGACTCTTGAAAAATACTAGAATTGTTATTTAGTATTCTCAATCTAAACTTTATTGCATCCTGGATGAGATTTGCCTGTAATCATTAGCAACATTGTAGGGCAGATAATTCCTTTTAAAAAAAAGTGATATCACGTCTCAAAGTTTGATTTCATTATTATTTCCAATCGTTCCTCATATTTTCTCAACATCCACTCGTAGGTGATTGGGCCAATAATGCTAAGTTGACCTCTATCATGGTGATTATTTCTTTTGACATCGTGAATGTCGATGTTGGTCAAAGTGCGATCAATCATATTGCCAACTCCCGCTACAAGATGCAAAAGGAGATCATTCTAAACATTGCATGGCGCTATAATATCAATCTGTTGGAAATTGAGATTATGGGCCTATTCTAACACAGTGTCCACAAGTTGTTACAGTGGAAATGAATACAAGTCTAATAGCTGCGGTCTCACGGGAGGAAATCAAGCATGCAACTTGTGACACCCAGGAACTCCAACCCGTCTTCCATAAATTTCAAAAAACAAATTAAATTTCACTCCAAGCTAAAACATAATAAACTGAACTGCACTCGCCTTTATTTATCATTAAGCTTTGTCCATTACATGTAGGGAGATGGGGTTAGGAAGGGGGATTCCTACAAAAAACACTAGTAGGCACTAACATTAAAACATCCCGCCTTTCAACTGGTATATACATGTTAAACAACAAAAGGAAACAAAATATCCCCCACATGTCGAGTGCTCCTAGCCGCCTCCTACACCGCAGGGCTCCCCCCTAAGCCAGGTCCGTCACCATATAGCGTCAAAGGCCCCACCAACCGACCCTCCGCTCGAACATAGAGGGCGACGAAGGCCATGTACGCCGGCCCCGTAGATGCCCCCGTATCAACCGTCAAACACGATGTGAATTTGACGAAAGTGATACCAGGAAAATGTCGGTCAGTGAACTCCTCTTGACGTCATACAAAGTCGGCGGGGGAGCCGTACAAGATAGTGGTCGAAGCAAGAGGCGGTGTAGGCGGTGCGGACGACATCTTTCAATCTGAAGAAAATAACATAATAAACAAGTGTGAGTTTTTAAGATAAAAACTCAGCAAGGGAGCGGTTAATCCAACTTGGGTTCAAACCATAGCACATCAAATAAATAAACAACTATCAAATTGCTGAACCACAAACATCTAGCTGCAACAAATCCTAGGGGGAGACGACACTCCGCCCTGAACCCCTCGCACCCAACCTGGCATCACGAGGTCCCTTGAGAAGCTGTTCAACCATTCTCAGACCTCTGGAGAGAATACCGTTTACTCCTTTTCATTCTTCTCCAGGCATCCCGACACCCGGGGTCTCATATTGGCTTTTTAGCCAACCACAGATTCATAATCCCACCATGTTGCAGCACCAACCATTCCAATATATGAACAACCACATCAAAGTCTAAGCACACATCATTAAATACTTCAAAGTATAAAGGAACTCTCATTAATGGCAACACAGCAACTGCTGCACAATTTCGGACCAAGGCAGAACATGGACTGATATAAGCAGTTCCATTCACAGACACAAAAAGTGTACCTAACCTTATCGGAAAGTTACGAAATTTCAGTATGTTACGGAAGAGACATAGATTAACACTTTCCATGAAGAAGCTTAAGTCTATATCTCAATGTATTAAGAGTAATAATTTGCTGTCTTCTACCAAAACTCTGCAGTAACTCTCAGTTTTAGTATCTACAGAAGAAAATCGTTTTACCTAATAAAACTTATCCGTTTGTTCTCAAATTTTGATATGTCATTCCTAAGGATGTGTCCTACAACTTTCATTAAGGGTTCGAAGTCCAATTCTACCTAGATAAGTACAGAAAATTTGTGGAATCATCAAGGGTCGAGCTGTCCTCTACCAAAACAGAGCACTGGTTCCTGTTTATTCACTCCTATCTTCATGTTTTCACATTCTTATGGCTATAAATAGACGTAGAACTTAATCTAATGGATGTTTTCTTAAATAAACTTGTTCTTTACCTTATCTTCATCATTAGAAATCAAGGCGACACAAAACAAAAAGCTTTCTATATATATCTCTCTACAACAGAAACAATTGGCATAGAAACTAGACCTAAAGTATCCTGATTTGGCTTGCTAGCCCACCACTGTGGAATTTTACATTGGAGATGACTCTACCTCTAGCACTCCCATCATAATTAGAATATCCAGAGCACAACCCATCAATCCAACAGACCAAAGAAACCAACAGTCCACGACAAACCAAAGAGGTCAAGAGTTCTCAGTTCTGGAAAACAACAGACAAAACTCAAAACACTCACAATCTACAAACCTAGATTAAATCTAACGGAAACAATTAATCAACGGGAACCTTTGAGCGGTCGACTAAGCGATTCTCGACACCCACGACGCACTGAAGTTAAGTGATCACATCGAAGGCCTACCCAGCCCAAAAACGTGCATTCCAATACCCACTTTTGGACTCAAACAGCAACCACAGTCCATAAATCGCACGTGTAGAGCTACGAGGAGTTCATCCGAACACCTTAGACCCCGAGGATAGCTCTACACTCAGCATCCGGATAGTAGCGAACCCATACGTTCCCAACCAAGCTCTGGACAGAGCTTTAGCAACCAACTTCTGCACCTAAATCACCATACCAAGTCCGAAACGACATGCACGGCTAGGCGAAGCTAATCCATGAACTCAAGACCTTAATAGCAGCCCCACTTGCCTGGGTCTTTCACCGGTGGGGAAGGGAGGAGGTGTCAAGCGAACTAGAGTTCCACGGCCGTCGGTAGAACTCCGAACGAACGACTTCACTGCTGGATGGAGGCACCGGTCGTGAGAGGCCGAGATGAGGTTGAGCTTTTGGGTGGAACGAAGCAAGAACCAGGAGAGAAAAGAAATGGGTCTTTCGGTAGGGAAGAAGAAGAGAAGACGCTCGTAAGAGAAAAGCGTGTAGAAGGTTTCAAGAAGGAAAAATGATACAGAAAAATAAAGAGAAAATAAATAGGCTTTACAGGTGTTGTCTCCCCTTACCTTCTCAAGCCCACCTGGCTATCTACGTGGGGGAAAAAGAAGATTTTCACAATAAACTAATCCCACTCTCTTTTTCACTCTCTCAAGTACGAAGTAGGTTTGTACTGTAATCTTCTCTTTCTTTTTTTTTTTTTTTACTAAAATATACTTAATCTAACTAACGAAATTTTGGGCGTCACAAATCTTCCCCTCTTAGAAAATTTCGTCCTCGAAATTGGATTTCAACTAAACAAATGAGGGTATTGATGACGGATTTCTGTTTCGTTTTCCCACGTTGCTTCTTCGAGGCCATGATGTCGCCACAATACCTTAACTAGTGGGATCACTTTCGTCCTCAACACTTGGTCTCTTCGGTTCAAAATTTGTATGGGCTCTTCCGTATAATTCACGTTTTGATCCACTTCGATGGTCTCATAGTCCAACACATGAGTAGGGTCGGGATGATATTTTCTTAACATGGAAACGTGAAATACGTCATGTATGCCTGCTAACTTTGGGGGTAATGCTAATCTGTAGGCCACTTCCCCAACCTTATCAAGTATTTCAAATGGTCCAATAAAACGTGGACTCAATTTGCCCTTCTTACCAAATCTCGACACGCCTTTAACTGGCGAGACTTTCAAGAAGACCTTATCTCCCACATTAAATTCCAAAGGCCTCCTGCGTTTGTCTGCATAACTTTTCTGTCGACTTTGGGCAGTCCTTAGTCGCTCCTTAATAGTTTTTATAGCGTCGACAGTAACTTGGACTAATTCGGGTCCAGTTAATCTTCGCTCGCCTACTTCACTCCAACATACTGGGGTTCTACAAGCTCTCTCGTATAGTGCTTCAAAGGGGGCAGCTCCAATACTTTGCTGAAAACTATTATTGTAAGCAAATTCCGCCAAATATAACTTTTCATCCCAGTTTCCTTTAAAATTCAACATACAGGCTCTTAGCATGTCTTCCAAAATTTGGATTACCCTTTCAGATTGTCCGTCAGTCTGAGGATGAAAAGCTGTACTAAACTGGAGCTTAGTCCCTAAAGCAACCTGTAAGCTCTGCCAAAATTTCGATGTAAATCTTGAGTCCCGATCGAAGTGATAGACACGGGAACACCGTGTAGACGGACAATTTGTCTCACATATATTTCTGCATACTTATCCATCGAATAATCTGTTCGAACTACCATAAAATGAGCAGATTTGGTCAGGCGATCCACTACTACCCATATCGAGTCATATCCACTAGAAGTCCTTGGGAGTCCCTGTACAAAATCCATAGTGATATGTTCCCATTTCCACTCTGGAATATTTAGGGGTTTCAAAAGCCTAGCTGGCTTTTGGTGCTCGGCTTTCACTTGTTGGCAAGTCAGGCACTGAGAAACAAACCTAGCGATGTCAGTTTTCATACCATTCCACCAGTAATGTTGTCGCAAATTCCGGTACATTTTTGTACCTCCAGGGTGAATGCTATAAGCACTCTTATGTGCCTCCGACAATATCTCCCTTCTAAGTTCCTTATCCTTTGGCACACAAAGACGTCCCTGATATCTAATAATTCCGTCCTCAGACAACTGAAATTCCTTTCTCTTTCCACTTTGCATTTCATCTTGAATTTTTAAAATTCTCGGGTCCGATTGTTGTAGGATCCGTATCCTCTGGATCACCCGCGGTTCAATCCTCAAAGTTGCCATCACTCCTGAAAGGTGATCTACCTCTAATCTAAATTCGGAGTTGGCAATGGTTTCTAAAAGATTCCATTCTTTCGCCCTTAAATTTGTCATATTCATGGCCGACTTACGACTAAGGGCATCTCGCCACTTTATTAGCTTTCCCTGGATGGTACACTATTTCACAATCATAATCCTTAAATAACTCTATCCACCTTCTTTGCCTCATATTCAACTCTTTTTGCGAAAATAAATATTTCAAACTTTTATGATCGGTGTAAATTTCAAATTTCTCCCCATATAAATAATGTCTCCAGATTTTCAATGCGAGAATAATTGCAGCCAACTCTAAATCATGGGTAGGATAATTCTTTTCATAAGGTTTCAGTTGTCTTGATGCATATGCTATGACCTTTCCATGTTGCATTAAGACACAACCGAGTCCTTGATAAGAAGCATCACTATACACTGTAAATCCACCAGACCCTGAAGGTAGGGTTAATATTGGTGCCGAGGTCAATCTTCTCTTAAGTTATTGAAAACTTTGCTCACACTTATCATTCCATTCAAATTTCACACTTTTCTTAGTCAAGTGGGTCAAGGGACTTGCGAGTCGTGCAAATCCTTCTATGAACCTTCGATAATACCCCGCAAGTCCTAAGAAACTCCGAATCTCCGTCGGTGTAGTGGGTCTTGGCCATTCAATTACGGTCTCAATCTTTGCTGGGTCCACTGTTAATCCTTTTCCCAACACCACATGACCCAAAAATGCTACTTGGTCTAACCAGAACTCACATTTACTAAGTTTGGCATATAATTTATGTTCTCTAAGGGTTTGTAGCACTCGCCGTAAATGTTCCTCGTGCTCCTTTGACCCTTTTGAGTATACCAAAATGTCATCTATAAAAACAATCACAAATTGATCTAGATAAGATATAAATATCCTGTTCATCATATCCATGAAGGCAGCAGGCGCGTTTGTCAGACCAAAGGGCATAACTAGAAATTCGTAGTGTCCGTACCGAGTCCTAAAAGCTGTTTTGGGAACGTCTTCCTCCTTAACTCTTAATTGATGATACCCAGACCTCAAGTCAATTTTCGAAAAAGACCGAACTACCAGCTAGTTGATCAAAAAGATCATCAATCCTTGGCAGTGGGTATTTGTTCTTAATCGTAACTTGGTTCAATTTCCTATAATCAATGCAAAGGCGCATTGATCCATCCTTCTTTTTCACAAACAGGACTGGTGCCCCCCACGGAGATACACTCGGTCTTATAAACCCTTTATCCAATAATTCTTGCAACTGGATTTTTAATTCCTTCAATTCCAACAAAGACATCCGATATGGAGCTTTTGATATAGGTTCCGTCCCCGAAAGTATTTCGATAGCAAACTCAACATCTCGGTCTAGGGGTAATCCAGGGAGTTCTTCCGGAAATACATCAGGAAATTCACGTATTACACTAATTTCCTCTAGCTTCGCTTCTTTCTTTTTCTGATCCTTAACCATCGCTAAATATCCTTGACATCCCCCACCTAAAAGTCTATATGCTTCCATTGCCGAAATAAGGTTCGCGAAGGGGGTCATTTTGTTCCCAAAGAATTCATAACTAGGTTCATCAGAGGGGTTAAATTGAATTCTTTTACTATAACAATCCACATTGGCTCTCTGCTTACTGAGCCAATCCATGCCTATGATCGTGTCATAGTCATACATACCAATTTCTACCAAATCAATAGGATGTGTCTTTCCCCCTATTGTGACTTTGCAATTTTCACAAACTAAAGTGGATAATACTTCGTCCCTTAATGGTGTGGAAACACTGAGAGGTATTACGAGAGGTGTCACTTCTAAATTATGAAATTGCCTATATCTTTCAGCAATAAAGGAATGGGTTGCGCCTGGATCAAATAATGCATAAGCCTTTTGATCATTCAATGAAATCATACCTGTAATAACGGTCTTGGAAGCTTCCGCTTCCTCCCGAGTCATTGCATACACTTTTCCTTTTGCTGCCGGTCTTTGCGTATTTCCAGGTGGAAGTGCTCCCCTTGCGCGTGGCAACGCATGAAGCAACTGGTTATTGCCGGCTTGCTGCCTCCCTTGGGGACATTCTCTTTTGAAATGACCCTTCTGTCCACACTTAAAACATCTCAATGGATCAGGGCAAGGTCCTGGCCCATGTCGCCGGTTACATCGTTGGCATAGGTCATTCTGAAACATAGCCCGATTCACGTATTGTCCTTTACTCGTCCCTCCAGAACTTCCATAAGCGGGCCTTTTCTTGGAACTCCAGGGTGTATCCCGAGACGAAAAAGGTCGCTTGCCACTATGCACATCCTTTGTGACTCTTGGCGGTCCTGATCTGCCCTTTTCCCTGTCCTCCATTTGCTCTCTAATGAGCTCTTGCTCGACCCATTGGGCTCGAGCATACACTTCATTATAATCTCTTAAACCCAAAGGCACTAACTGCTTTCTAATATTAGTCCTTAGGCCATTCAAAAACCTCTTTGCTTTATCCTCGGGATCCTCAATCAATTTAGGAGCATACCTAGAAAGTTCTGAAAATTTTGCCTCGTATTGATCCACAGTTAGTCCCTCTTGGTTCAGTTGGACGAATTCAGTAATCTTTCGATCCTTCGTACATTCCGAAAAATGTTTCTTGTAGAAAACTTTCACGAACTCATCCCATGCCATTTCCGTACCTACTGGAAATATGGTATCCCTCGATGCTCTCCACCAATACATGGCATTCCCTTCCAACTGATATTCAGCAAGTGTTATCTTGTCTTGGTCATTGCAACCAAGTAATTTAAAAATTCTCTCCATACCATCAATCCATTGCTCTGCTTCCTCGGGACGTCCCACTCCTGAGAATTTTGGTGGCTTTAATTTTAGGAACTGCTCTACCAGTCCCTGGGTGCGATGCTCCGCCGGAAGTGGCTGTTGAGGTGGCGGCAGGGGTGGTTGTTGCAGTGGAATTTGGGCCTGTCTCTCCACCAAACTCCCCAAAGAAACCAGGGCTTGCAACACATCCTCCATTCTCGGCCCTGCCCTCGATGCAGCCACCTCCGACTCAGCCGCCTCTCTCCTTGGTGGAGACGAGCTCCTCGATCGCACCATCCTTCTCCTAAACTTTCTGCACATTTCCCACATCCAAAGTTAGAGATTAATGCTATTAGTTAAAAGTAACGTAATAGTCCCACGTTACTCAAACCACATTAATCATGAACTAACTGCCCATACCAATAATTGTCCCAGATTTACATGGACAATTATGTCTAAACACTCAGGTATACTACTATTATCTAAAATTTCTACACCTTATCACTCCAATAAAACCGAGCTCTGATACCACTCAATGTGACACCCAGGAACTCCAACCCGTCTTCCATAAATTTCAAAAAACAAATTAAATTTCACTCCAAGCTAAAACATAATAAACTGAACTGCACTCGCCTTTATTTATCATTAAGCTTTGTCCATTACATGTAGGGAGATGGGGTTAGGAAGGGGGATTCCTACAAAAAACACTAGTAGGCACTAACATTAAAACATCCCGCCTTTCAACTGGTATATACATGTTAAACAACAAAAGGAAACAAAATATCCCCCACATGTCGAGTGCTCCTAGCCGCCTCCTACACCGTAGGGCTCCCCCCTAAGCCAGGTCCGTCACCATATAGCGTCAAAGGCCCCACCAACCGACCCTCCGCTCGAACATAGAGGGCGACGAAGGCCATGTACGCCGGCCCCGTAGATGCCCCCGTATCAACCGTCAAACACGATGTGAATTTGACGAAAGTGATACCAGGAAAATGTCGGTCGCTGAACTCCTCTTGACGTCATACAAAGTCGGCGGGGAGCCGTACAAGATAGTGGTCGAAGCAAGAGGCGGTGTAGGCGGTGCGGACGACATCTTTCAATCTGAAGAAAATAACATAATAAACAAGTGTGAGTTTTTAAGATAAAAACTCAGCAAGGGAGCGGTTAATCCAACTTGGGTTCAAACCATAGCACATCAAATAAATAAACAACTATCAAATTGCTGAACCACAAACATCTAGCTGCAACAAATCCCAGGGGGAGACGACACTCCGCCCTGAACCCCTCGCACCCAACCTGGCATCACGAGGTCCCTTGAGAAGCTGTTCAACCCTTCTCAGACCTCTGGAGAGAATACCGTTTACTCCTTTTCATTCTTCTCCAGGCATCCCGACACCCGGGGTCTCATATTGGCTTTTTAGCCAACCACAGATTCATAATCCCACCATGTTGCAGCACCAACCATTCCAATATATGAACAACCACATCAAAGTCTAAGCACACATCATTAAATACTTCAAAGTATAAAGGAACTCTCATTAATGGCAACACAGCAACTGCTGCACAATTTCGGACCAAGGCAGAACATGGACTGATATAAGCAGTTCCATTCACAGACACAAAAAGTGTACCTAACCTTATCGGAAAGTTACGAAATTTCAGTATGTTACGGAAGAGACATAGATTAACACTTTCCATGAAGAAGCTTAAGTCTATATCTCAATGTATTAAGAGTAATAATTTGCTGTCTTCTACCAAAACTCTGCAGTAACTCTCAGTTTTAGTATCTACAGAAGAAAATCGTTTTACCTAATAAAACTTATCCGTTTGTTCTCAAATTTTGATATGTCATTCCTAAGGATGTGCCCTACAACTTTCATTAAGGGTTCGAAGTCCAATTCTACCTAGATAAGTACAGAAAATTTGTGGAATCATCAAGGGTCGAGCTGTCCTCTACCAAAACAGAGCACTGGTTCCTGTTTATTCACTCCTATCTTCATGTTTTCACATTCTTATGGCTATAAATAGACGTAGAACTTAATCTAATGGATGTTTTCTTAAATAAACTTGTTCTTTACCTTATCTTCATCATTAGAAATCAAGGCGACACAAAACAAAAAGCTTTCTATCTATATCTCTCTACAACAGAAACAATTGGCATAGAAACTAGACCTAAAGTATCCTGATTTGGCTTGCTAGCCCACCACTGTGGAATTTTACATTGGAGATGACTCTACCTCTAGCACTCCCATCATAATTAGAATATCCAGAGCACAACCCATCAATCCAACATACCAAAGAAACCAACAGTCCACGACAAACCAAAGAGGTCAAGAGTTCTCGCCTCGGAAAACAACAGACAAAACTCAAAACACTCACAATCTACAAACCTAGATTAAATCTAACGGAAACAATTAATCAACGGGAACCTTTGAGCGGTCGACTAAGCGATTCTCGACACCCACGACGCACTGAAGTTAAGTGATCACATCGAAGGCCTACCCAGCCCAAAAACGTGCATTCCAATACCCACTTTTGGACTCAAACAGCAACCACAGTCCATAAATCGCACGTGTAGAGCTACGAGGAGTTCATCCGAACACCTTAGACCCCGAGGATAGCTCTACACTCAGCATCCGGACAGTAGCGAACCCATACGTTCCCAACCAAGCTCTGGACAGAGCTTTAGCAACCAACTTCTGCACCTAAATCACCATACCAAGTCCGAAAACGACATGCACGGCTAGGCGAAGCTAATCCATGAACTCAAGACCTTAATAGCAGCCCCACTTGCCTAGGTCTTTCACCGGTGGGGAAGGGAGGAGGTGTCAAGCGAACTAGAGTTCCACGGCCGTCGGTAGAACTCCGAACGAACGACTTCACTGCTGGATGGAGGCACCGGTCGTGAGAGGCCGAGATGAGGTTGAGCTTTTGGGTGGAACGAAGCAAGAACCAGGAGAGAAAAGAAATGGGTCTTTCGGTAGGGAAGAAGAAGAGAAGACGCTCGTAAGAGAAAAGCGTGTAGAAGGTTTCAAGAAGGAAAAATGATACAGAAAAATAAAGAGAAAATAAATAGGCTTTACAGGTGTTGTCTCCCCTTACCTTCTCAAGCCCACCTGGCTATCTACGTGGGGAAAAAGAAGATTTTCACAATAAACTAATCCCACTCTCTTTTTCACTCTCTCAAGTACGAAGTAGGTTTGTACCGTAATCTTCTCTTTTTTTTTTTTTATACTAAAATATACTTAATCTAACTAACGAAATTTTGGGCGTCACAGAACTTTCCAACATGGGGCTACTAAAGCCCCGGGGCCCGATGGATTGAATGGCCTTTTCTACCAGACTCACTGGGAGAATAAAGAGGATATTTTTATCACGGTGCAAGACTTCTTTATATCATGCGTGCTACCCCCAGATTTCAACAGGACACTCATTACCCTGATTCCAAAGATTCTGCACCCAGAAAGGTTGGATCAATATTGTCCCATTAGTCTCTGTAATTTTATCTATAAAATCATATCCAAGGTGCTCACGAATCGTCTGAAGCAATGGTTGCCTGATTTGATTTCAACAGAATAGAGTGCATTTGTGACTGGCCGACAAATACAAGATAACATCTTGATCGTCCAAGAGGTGCTCCATCAGCTCAAAATTAGGGAAAGAAAGAAAAAATTTCAGGCCGTCCTAAAGCTGGATATGTAGAAGGCTTATGATCGGGTTGAATGGGATTTTCTAGAGGCCTACCTACTCCAAATGGGCTTCCATGGTATATGGGTACAAAGGGTGATGCAAAGGCATTACCACGGTTTCCCTCTGCATCAAATTTAATGGCAAACCATTATGCTACTTCCATCCAACAAGGGGGCTCAGACAGGGTGATCCCCTCTCTCCATACTTGTTCATACTATTGGTGAATGTCTTATCCATCCTTATCAAGCAAGTTGTCAACATGGGACACATAAAGGGGATCAAATTAAACAGGTGGTGTCCTATCTTATCTCATCTATTTTTTTGCAGATGACACTATCTTTTTCCTAGATGGAAGGCTCCAAGAATGTCATAATTTAGCAAATATATTGAATCAATACTATTTAGCCACGAGACAAGTAATGAATAGAAATAAATCATGACTCTTCCTTAGCAAAGATTGCCCTATTAGATTAAAGGAAAGTTTGGCCAAAGAACTGAGAGTAACTGTGCTTGAAAAGACTAGTAAATACCTGGGTATTCCAGCTGATTGAGGGGGATCCAAAAAGGAGATGTTTGCCTAGATTCTGGGTAGAGTTAACGCCAAGTTGGAAGGGTGGAAAGAGAATCTACTTTCGAAAGGCGGAAAAGAAATTCTAATAAAAACCGTAGTACAGGCGCTCCCGCAGTATGCAATGTTGATATTTAAAATTCCTGTTTCTATATGTAAATCCATTGAGCAGAAGATAGCAATGTTCTGGTGGCAAACTAATTGTAACAGGTCGGGCATTCACTAGAAGAATGGGACCTACTTAAAGACATGAAAGACACCGAGGGACTTGGCTTTCGAGATTTACTCACCTTCAACAAAGCGTTACTGGGGAAACAAGCATGGCGACTTCTCCAAAACCCGTCCTCCTTGTGGAGCAGAGTATTCAAAGGACTGTATTTTCACTCTAGGGAATTTGGCATGCAAAAAAAGGAGCTAGACTATCCTGGGGTTGGCAAAGTCTACTACTAGGTCGAGAGTCCATTTTGTCCCAACTCCAGTGGTTAGTAGGCAATGGGCAACATATACAAGTCCGAAAAGATAAGTGGCTATCAAAAGGAATTAGAGGCGGGCCGGCACCTAGAGGAGAACTTGTGAAGGTGGCAAATTTCATAATTCCGGAATAGAGTAAATTGAATATTCCCCTACTTCGCAATAGTTTTGATGACCGGATTGTAGAGGAAATTCTCGCCTTACAGTTACGACCCGCCTCCACAACTGACCAACTCATATGGAAAGGAACATGAAATGGTATGTATACTGTGAAGAGTGGGTACAATCACCTTTGATAGATAGATCATAACAAAGCTCATACCCGAGCATCCTCATCCTACCAAACCCCACGAAGATTATGACGGCAGATATGGACTGTGAAGACAGCCCCTAAAATTTGTATCTTTTTTTGGTCCTTATGCCACAATGCACTATCTACAAAGGACAACCTATACCGCTGACGTATTATCCTCGATCCGGTTTGCCAGTTATGCCAAACTAACTTCCCAGAAACAACATAACATATCTTTCTTTTGTGCCCTTGGACGCAGGGTATTTGGTCACATCCCAAAATTAATATCAAGATCTCAGCACACAACACGAATAGAATGGATGCTTGGCTTGTAGATATGATTGAGAATGGTGCCAACTTACCTAATCTACGGACCAGTGCCTCCATTCTATGGCAAATCTGGAAGACGCGCAATCATTTTTTTTTTTTCCGATAGCAATGAACCAACCAAGAACAGGTCGTAGAAGTGGCCCTCACAATTGTGCGGATTGCCCCTTGCTAGCTGCAGCCAGAGTCGCAACCAGGGACACAATCACTGAAACCTAATCTGACGTGGAGCCCTCCAGAGCCTGGAGTCATCAAGATCAACATTGATGGGGCTTTCCCAACAGCAAGCACCGAGGGAGCCATAGCGTGCGTGTGTCGTGATCACACTAGAACCTTGCTCGGTGGCTTTACCAGCAGCGTTCAAGCATCCTCAGCGCTGCAAACAGAGGTTCAAGCCCTAATCCTCACTCTCAAACATTTGCTGTAGAAAGGAAAAGCAAACGATCACCTGCTACTGGAATCAGATTGCCTGGTCCTTGTGGAGATTGTGAATCACCTCAGCTTGCCGCCATGGGAAAGTCGGGCATTGTTTGCAGAAATCACTACGCTAATCCCCTATTTCTCCAATCTCCACATATAGCATTGCAAAAGAGAGGCCAACTCTATCGTGGATTGGGCTGCTAAGGCCCATGGCCGCGGCACCCTTCCTTTGACCTGGGCTTTTTCACCTCCCCAACTTCTCTTAGATCTCTTATGTTCTGAAGCCCTGACTAAGGATTGTAATATTTTGCCTACTTGAATGAAATGTTACGTTTTCAGATAATAAAAAAAAAAAATATTTATATGACCATTTTGATAGACAATAATTTATAGTATCTTTGACACAATTTTATAAAGATATTTCCTTCATTTCAGGTCACGCATTTGAAATATAGAGAGGTTTTCCTTCATTTCATGGCGTGCAATGGAGAACATAGATAGAAGGGCCAAGTTCATGTATGTGGATGGACAACGTAGGGATCGGTAATGTGTTAGGATATTTTTAATGAATATAAAGAGGTTTTGACAGGTGGGTTACAAATATTGAATTTGATTTTGTATGTGAATGATGTCCGTAATTTTAATTCACAAATTGGAGACTTGGTCGGAGGAAAATTTTCTTTAACCAAGGCCCAAAACCAAATTCAATCACTAAAAATTGATTTCTGGTGTTTAGATATAGAAAATTCGGTCAACATAAGTGAATTAGGAGCAACTAGATTTGTCAAAATGAGTTCAAAACCCATTTAATAACCCAAAATTACTTAAATGAGTTATAAATGGATCATAGCAGATTTCGTAGGCCAGCATAATGGGTCTATAAAATAAAGAGGCCTAAATAACCCATTTACAACCTACTTAACCAATTTATAATCTCTCTGTGTTTCGGGAGGCGTCGGTTAGCGATGGAAGCACGCGAGTCTTCCTCATCGGAGCGGGACAACTCGACGGATTAGTTGAGTGAGGGTGAGAAGATTGGCGGAGGAGGAGGTGGGGAGTGGGATGGAGCCTCCATTATGGAGAAAGCATCTCGGAGAGGAGATCAGCCAAGTGTGGGTTCAATGCACAGAAGAGCGTGCAATTGTCAATTGCATAAATTCGTGTGGTCACTCGTTTCCGGTGCCTTCTGCATGATAACGAGTTCTTCATGTATTGTCCCTCTTGCCGAGGAAGATGCCTACAATAATGGGTATATGCCCGATATGCTGCAATAAAGGGGGATTGATTCTAGCAGATGATGACTTTTCCATCAGCAAAGAGCAAGAGACTCTGATTCTCCCATGCATAGTGGTATGTCCCCACGTTGCTCGACCCACTTCTTGCCTCGCACAACGTTTTGTTCCCGCAGAAGAAAAAATATTTCCTCATCATTTGTTGCCCTCTCGGTAAAGGAATCAAGAAAAGTCAGGAAGAGAGTGGATTTGTGGTATTTTAAATGCATCATGCTGACTTGACAGGCCTCGCAAAAAGCAGTCGTTTCTTTGGACTCTGCTATATACGCGTTCGAAAAAGTTTAAGCACGTCAATCCACTGGCTTTAAGGAAAAGCATTAAAAACGTTCTAAACCTGTTACATTTGTATTGATTCAATCCTAAGTGCTTTGGCTTCGCCGCGCCTCACCATACCTCCCGGAAGCAGCCCCACCACTCTGCTCAATTCGCCTGCGAGAGAGAGAGAGAGAGTCTTCTCTTTGGAAATTTCTTTTTTTGTTGTAATGTTGTGGGTTCACTGTTTCTGATTTGGGCGACCGATTGAGCAACATTTCACTCGTTGATGCCGATTTTTCCTGGAATATTGTTTAATCGTAGATTCTTGAAATTGGAGGTGAAAGCTTGTACTGTGTTCTGCAATCTCTTTTCTTCCGCATTGCCGCAAATTTCATATCCCATTCAGATACCGAGACTTTTTTGTTAAGAAATTGAAAGGTGAAAGCTTGTTCAATTAAGTGACCGTGTGTGTCTGCGTGAGTTATCTTAACGGTTCTGCAGCGAAATAAATCTTGGTGACCCCTCAACGTGTGGTGTGCCTTAGTCCCGGTCCTTGATCCTTCTATGCGAATTGAGCTTGATTAGCCATTATTATTTGTCCAATACTAAAAAAGTCCTTGAACCCTTATCATGAGCTAAATGAGTTGGGTATGAAATTGGGTATGGATCGGGTCGGGTATTACAATAAATGGATAATAAATGGATTAAATGCATCATTTTGCGATAAAGAAGAAAAATGAGTATGGATCGGGTCAGGTATTTCAATAAGTGGATAATGAACAAGTTGGAGGAAGAGGAGGAGAAGAAAGAAGAATGAAGAGGTAGTAGTAGTAGAGAAGTAGTGAAGCAAATTCATCCCAACTCCCTTTCCCTCAAGGTTGCCCACCTCTTCCACAACCGCCCCACTCCGTGCCATGTTCACCATCCTCCTCCACAAGCTCCTCACTCATGACTCCTACATCTACTTCTGCCTCAACCTGTAGACCCATCCCTCCCTAGCTTGCGGCCACGATCTCACCGGCAAAAGTAAAAAAAAAAAAAATAAAGAAGAAAATAAAAAAAAAATAAAATATAAAATTAATAAAAATATAAAAATTAATTAAAAATAATAAAATATTGTTAAAATTATCCATGTTAATGTCAACTATGCCACGTAAGATAATCATCATCTACATAAGTGATTTCTAGCTAAAATTGGCCAGATGAATTTAGTTGGCGAAATGTGAACATTTTTAAAACTTAAAGATCATTTTTTTCTCTCTCTCTATTAGGATTTTCTCCTCTTCTTCTATTTTTCACACAGCTTTCTTTTTCAACCTTCATGGATGTGAGGGTTTGAGTTAGATTTTCCCTTCTCATTCTTTTTCCTTTTTATTTGACTAATTTGGTTCTCTATTCTTTTTTCTTGCTTTCCTCCCATTTTTTGGAGCTTTTCTCTTCTGATCTAATATGGATTTAGAAGGTTTTCTCTCATGTTTTGGGGAGAGTTCTAGTCCAAACTTAGGGATTTTTACATCTATGATTTCGGGTTTCCGCTTCCCTTGGGTTTCTTTGGTGTAAAAGTCTAATTTCGAAGGAGATTAGAGGAGCTTCTTAAAGGTTTTGCTCTCACAAGTGTAAAATCTATACTCGTTCAACCTTGTTTCCCAAAACGGTGATGGTGCTGGAAATGCCGAACTTAAACGCACACCACCAAAAGGTAAAGCCATAGCAATAGATGGACATCTTGGTGTGTGTTTATTATTGAAGGTGGATTTGGTGATCGGTCACTAATTTTGATTTGAAGAAATCTTAGAATTGCTCTTTGAACGAGTGACTCCTAACCTTATTTTGATGATTCATCTTGTTATCCGGAGCTTGTTTTATTTTGAAGTTGTTTGGGATTTGTCTTGATTTGTAGTTGGATTGCGATATTTCTGTGGAAATGAATGAAATGTTATTTTGACAAAAAAAATTGGTAAGATTAAAATGTTTAGTACTAAATTGGAAAAAGTGCAATCAGTTTAAGACTTTTTAGACAATTTTCCCTAAAATCTTTAGGATTGAATTAACCACCGTAGAATAAATTTAGGACTTTAATTTTCCCATTTCATCTTAGTGCAGTGTCCAAAGTAAATGTCCTAATTGCTGTCTTAGAACATTCGTACGGGCATAAGTTCAAGTTCATCATGATTTTCAGGTTTTACTGGAGCTATGTTTTATCTGGGTTATTCAAAATAAACTGTCCAAAGTTTGAATTGGGTCATGGTTTTCATCATCATCATACCAATGTTTTATCGCGCTTTTGATAAATTATATTTAGTTTACGATTCAAGAATTCGTATAAATGTATATCTAAGTTTCTCTTCGACGGGATTAAGATTGAAATCTGTGTCAATTTGCAGATATTCCTAGTAACTATCTTATTCTTTTCCATTTTGAGTATAAATACATGATATATTACATATCATTTGCCGATGTGAGGACAAAAGTTTATAAGCCTCCGAATCACCTTGTTTTTTTCTCTTTTTTGTTTTTCTTCTATTCATGGAGATGGAGATAAAATTAGTCCCCCATCGTGGGCCCGAGAAGTAAATATGCATGTGCCTGATCGCTTTCCGATTTTGTCCCAAATGAATAAATACTCACGACAATAAAGAAGAATTTCATGTGGTACATAATCTGGAAAAAAAAAGATTTGTTATGCAATCCATATCGATCACCATTGATAACATATAAATTGGAGTTATAAAATTAATCCAACTATATAAATCAATGGTGATGGATTGTCGATTGCCTAGAGAAGATCAAAAGTTACCACAAAATTTTATGAAACTTGAATTGTCATACTCATGATCTCATTGCAAACTGAAAGATTCCTCCCTTATGTAGAATATTTGTGTGCACTAAAATTCTCAATTTTGTGCCCTTTTTTTTTTTTACTTAACCTTCGTAGAAAGTTTGAAAGATGAATGTGGAAAAAAGAGTCCCGCATAGGAAAAATAGAAGGAAGCTATTGTAACTTGATTATATTGGGTCTTGGGCTTAATTTGTCTTGCATAAACTTGGAATTCATGAAAAGTTGTGCTTAAACAATTTCGAAATTTCTTATTTATTAATGTTAGCTTTTTTAGACAATATATATGTTGGAAGTTAACTGCTCTGTTCAATTCAATGGTTGTGTCTGTTCACGAGATACTTTGATTCGTTGCTCTTATATAAATACATTCTTTCATTCAAGAAGCTATTTTAGTTTCCACAGTGTTCATGTTGAGAGAATTTGAGAGACTACTTTGTATCTTAAGGGCATTATCGCCACAGGAAAGTGATTTCAGACACCTCTTAGCAGAACGATTCTGTTCTGTGTATTATATTTCTTTCAAACCTCCGATTGAGGACAAGGTAAGCTCTCCATCATGGAGCAAATAGTATACGGACATCATGTCAAGAAAAGAAGGTATTGAAATTGTCCTCTTTATTTTTCCAAGCGCAGGAACACCACAACCTTCATATCATACTTGTCTTCTAGGACAATAATGTCACGTCTTTTATGTGAACAAGACAAGCCAAGAATCTCTTATCGGCCAATCCGAACACGTTTCTCCCTACACACCTTTATCACTAACCTTATCTTGTCCTTCATGGCTCAAATTTCCCACGTCTGGTGAACCATCCTTCTCGCAAGAGTCGCCGGTAATTTCCTCTACGAAGAGCCGAATATTCTCATCGGATGATCCACCTGCCGCCACCGCCTTCTGAGCCTCGGCCTTTAGTGCCATCGCATTTTTTCTCAACTGCTCAGCTACTGGCCCAACCATGACCTCTTCGATGCATTTCTCAATCACTTCACTGCTTATGTTTCCATCAACTTCCTTCTTGATCCTCACGCCAATCTTGAAGACATCGACAATGAGCTTTGCGTTGGTCGGCTGGTCAGTCCACTGAGGGTAGGCTATGAGAGGGATACCCGAGCAAATAGTCTCGAGCATGGAATTCCATCCACAGTGAGTGATGAAACATGCCACAGCCGGGTGTGCCAAAACTCTAGTTTGAGGAGACCATCGCACGACTTGACCTTGGTCTTTGGTTTCTTCAAGAAACCATGATAGAAGTTGCCCTGGGCCATCAGGCGTCGGGAATTCAGGTGGCTTCACCACCCAAAGAAACGGGCGCTTCACGTTCTTTAGAGCCATGGCTATCTCTTCCATATGCTCGGCTGGTAACACAACTATGCTCCCAAAGGATACATAGATGACTGAGCTTGAAGGTTGCTGCGTCAACCATTCAATGCAAGTCTCATCTGATTTCCACATATCCACACTTGCATCCTCATGTTCTTGATCTTGGCCTAGCATCGTTGGAGGGACTAATGGACCGATTGGCCTTATCGGATAAAGCTCGCACATCGAGTCTATGACATGTTTCTCAAGCTCATAGAAAGAATTCCCTAAAACCCATTTGAATTTCTCCATGCCTTGGAATAGTTCAGAGAATAATTTGGGCAAGCTACCAAATGAGTTGTTGGGGAGCACAAAGGATGGCAGATCCTCCTTCTCCATCGAAGGTAAACCCGGTAGTTCCACAACCATATCAGGGTCTGTCAGAGTCGGGAAGGCGCTGAGCTTATTGAAGCAGCGATAGTATATCGCGTACAACGCACACGGTCGAATCCATAACATGGCACAAGGGATGTTGTACTCGGCGGCTACATCGGAAACCCAGGGCAGAAAAGGGTTCGTGACTAGGCATAAGAGCTTCTTCGGACTCGTGTAATGTTCTTTGATTAGAGCCGAGAGATTGCTAGGCCCACGTTTACCTAGGGTGTCCATGTAGACGTCGAGGTTGGTGTTCCGGTTGTAGTCAAGGCTCAGGCCGTCGGAGAAGAACAGGAGCTCGATATCGGCGACAAGGTCAGTGTGACCGGCACCAGAGGACTTAAGCATGCGGTGGCGGGGGATCTCGGTGGTGGCAAGGGTGACATGAATGCCTCTGGCGGCGAGACGCTTGCCAAGGCTCACCATCGGGTTGATATGGCCCTGAGAAGAGAAGGCCACCAAAAGGACATGGTTCTCTTCTCTCTTCTCCTCCGCCTCCTCCGCCTGAGCCATGAACAACTGCCACGCACCCGCCCGCCTGCCGCCGCCGGCACGTGCACAGACAGAGAGAGAGAGAGAGAGAAGGTGCTAGAGGAAGGAGGGCGTGGAGGAAAATTTAGCAAGCAACTGCGGTCTGCCACTAATTTCTCTTAGGTGGTGAGAGAATGTGGTGAGCGCATTTGTTCTGTGTTTATATAAGCGAATTGTTCGCAGAAATCATCGTAGGCGATGACGTCAAGTGACGAGCAGATGTGTTCGCGTGCACGTGGAATTTGTATGCTTCTGGCGAATACCTTACCCAAGAGAGAATATCCCCCGCGACAGATCGATTTAGACATGGTACAAATGGCGAGAAAGAGAGGATTGGGAATCAGATGTAATTAATAAATAGCAAAAAAAAATACATAAGTAAATTAAATGATTAAATACCACGAAAAACTTTAAATTGATATGTCTATGACAAATTTACCTAAACTAATTTTTTCATCATCAAAAACCTCAAATTGGTACATCAATAACAAATCACCAAATTGCCGAGTTAAAAGATATGTGACGGATTATGAATGTATCAATTTAGAATTTACCCTTCGTTTGTCACATGTATATCAATTTATGATTTTTCGTGATATTACTCCAATTTAAAGTAAACTAACAGAGGGAAAATTTGTATATCAAATATGAAATCCTATCTTAATGTTGACACCTATTTTTAAGCAAAAAAAAAAATTAATTAATTAATTTAAAAAAAAAACGTTTAGGGATCGGGATGGGCTGGATTCGGCCTTGGCCCGGCCTGCCCCTCTTTCTTTTTTTCTTTCCCTTGCGCGGGCCTAGGCCCAGCCCCTTCTCTTTTCCTTCTCCTTTTTCTCGTGTGGCCCAGCTCCTCTTCCCTTCAACCCGGCCACACTCGAACTTGTCTTCTCCTCTGTGCGCAAACCTGTAGAAAGGAAAAGACAGGAGCAAAGGATAGGGGCATAGCAGCAGGAGCAGCAGGAGAAGTAGGGAAGAAGGGGGGCGGAGAGCAGGGAAGGAGCAGAGAGGAACCGGGAGAGAACTTAGGGAGAACGGCAGATGAGGAGGCAGAGAATGAAGGGGGAAACAAAGAGGGAGCGAGGGGAGAAAATAGAAAAGGGGCCGGTGAAGAAGATGCGGAGAAGAAGGAGTCTCTGGGCCACCGCTACCATCGCCAATGTGTCACTCGACAACCACCACCACTACCATTTCCTCGGGAGCCCAGGTTGGTATTTCGCCAAACACTTGGTGTGCATGTGTTGTACCAAGCTGGTCGGAGCTCCCTCGATCATTTCGAGTGAGCTCCGGCCACCACCCATCCGCCCGCTGCGTTTTATGTCGCCTTGACACGCCTCCATAGCTCTTAGGACCTACGCTTGGGCCTTGGCCAAGCCAAAACCCCTTAGGATCCGTAACGCCCACCACTTGTTCGAGGAAATGCCCGATTGAATCCTCCTCTCCGCCCTCTCACATATAGCTCTGGTCAGGTCAATCGGCCATGAAGTGGCCTCGCCGACTGGCCGGAAGTCCTCGCCTCCCCCTCGCTTGATCAGGACGGCACCCATAGTTGCTGGAGAAACCACCTGCCCATCGTCGTGCTTCCTTGGCCGCGACTGAGCGATCGTGATCATGGGGTCCAGGCTGAGTTGGGCCAGATATGATCTAGCCCACTCAACCTTCTTCGCCTGGGCCCGCAGGCTTTTTTTTAGGGAGGTTTGGTCTCATCAGTTGGGCCCAACCCTGAACCAGGTATAGGCTCGACCATCTCTGGTCAGGCCTGGCGCTTATGGGCGGGCTGGCTGGCCCGCCCCCAAGCGGGTCAGACCCGGGCAGGTTTGACCCGACCCGACCCGACCCACCCCAAACCGGGCCCATCACGCCCGACCGTGTCAGACTCGAGTTAGGTCAGACCGGACCTGACCCGGTTTGCCAATTTTTTTTTCTCTGAAAAAGAAAAAGTAAAAAAAAAATTATATTTTTTTCCAAAATCTAAAAAATGTAGAGTTTGGTTAGGAATTTTCATGTATTGCCTTCTTAGTGTAATTAGGCATTTATTTGATTGTATATTGATTATATCGCATATTTAATTTGCATATATTATTATGTTTAATTGCACATGCTCAATTTTGCTGCGATTAGGATCTTGGTAGCTGTAATTATTATTTTAATGATTGCACACCTGCATGATCATCTCGCATGTTAGTGGATAGATGTAAAATCAATCCAAATTGCTTAACAAAAATCTTTTCTTTTAAAATGAACAAGACTAGGTACCGAAAGGGCACTAATTGGTCAATTAGTGTAATCATGTCCCCGACCCTAGATTCTCTAGTTACGTAGAAAGCGAGGCATACTCCAAGGCATCGCTTGGTTTCTAGCTGACCCCAATAGGCTAATGACGACTCCTTTTTGCGAAATTCTCTAGAATACCTCAATGTTGCGCGAGGTATGGGCTTGGGAGAGCCCGTGTCTAATCATAGGCCTTAGGTTCGTCCTTTAAGCAATACCCCTAAACCTGTTCTCTCCCCTTGAGGGGCAGGTCGCGACAACTAGGCGACTTCGCTAAGGACTTGGTTTAAACCTTAGAGTACTTAGGCCTAAATTTATCTTGTTCAAAAATAATTATTGTCTAGTAGTGAGGATACCGAGTATGTCCCTAACGTGAGTGTTAAATATTTTTGTAGTTGAGAGTTATAAGGGGAGGAGTGATTGTTAACCATTTATCTTGCATATGTGAAGTTGGGAATAAATGTTTATGTGTTGAACTTTTGAAGTGGTGTTTATTTGTAGACTGTTGTACATGTATTCCCTGCATTGCACTACACCATGACACACTACCTACCGCTAAACCTAGGCCGCATAGGGTCACTTAGGATGGTGTTGAGGTGGATACCGCTCCAAGTACAACTATATAGTACGAGTCACCCATCTCAACCCCGAAATTTCTTCATTGATGTCAAAGGTCCCCATCTTAGTCTGCAACCACGCGACACGAGTCAGTTCTTTGACGAAGCCGGAGTCATGGGAAACACAACCTAACCGTGATCTTGTTGGTTTGGTCCGGTGATCCCATGGCTTCATTTTGGGCCATTTAGAGTAGAAACTAAACCACCGCCCCATGCGCATGTCCATGTCATTGACATTTCTACTCAATGATGTAGGGTAAGTTTTACGATCCATTTTACTCGCAATTTACTTATTCGCTTTCCTTTTGGTCAGTCAATGACAAATTAAGTGATATACCCAACTCATTGTCATGACATTCGTGTGAAATCATCAACCGAACTGCCGAATTCCAATTCTTCTACTACCCAAAATCAAGAACAGTTCCACAACATAGTAGATGTCCTGTTGTTTGCAATTACACAACCCAAGAAGAATGCTAAATTTGAACTTAATTCCCCTAAAGACACAAAAGCGGTAACCCAATAGCACAAAGTTCATGAAGCAACACTCCAAATAAATAATCACAAGTAAATGAACTCATCACAGCTTTTGCAACAATGCTAAAATCCAATTTTGCGCCGTCGAGCCAACAAAAATCACCTGTCTCATGCGAAACAGCTTCTCCACAAGGCTTCGCGGCAACTCTGGACAGCATCGAAGGACCCACTTGAGCGCCGTCATTGCCGCCGCTTCACTGGGCTTCGCGCTTCCGCCCCTCGAGAGCTCCCTCCCTAAAGCAGCACCGTCAACGATGGCACGATCAAACAGGGGCAAGGTGAGCCAGTTGCCCCTGACTCTGTCTCTGCCGCTGCCGGCACCGTCGCGCTCCCCCTTGGTAGGGGAGGCGGCGCCGGTGGAATGAGACCGCAACCGTGGAGCAACGAGGGCGGAGAATGCGGCAGCACCACTAGGCGTCCGAAAGAGGAGGCGGTGGACGAGGCGGCGATCTACCATCGATGGAGTGAGGATATTAGCTTTGACGACGGTACAAGGAGGGTTTAAGAATAGGCGGAGTTCGCATCCATTTGCGCCGTCATTTTCTTGGCTTTGGACAATTATTATTATTATTATTATTTTTGGGGGTGGGGAGGGGCGGATTAGTACGACATCATCGTTCATTCAATAATTCTTACCTAGGAAATAAAATAATTATATTTTTTGCCATACATCTACTACGAGACAGTAAGTTAATATCATGAAAAATATAAATTTATATATTTATAATAAATTTATTACAAATTAATTTTTTGAACACAAAAAACCTCAAATTGATACACTAATGATAAATTTATCTTTCGTTAATTTTTGTTAAATTTTACCATTAATTTGTTGAGTTGGATGACACGTGGTAGTTGATAAATATATCAATGTTTACCCTCCGTTTATTATATGTGTATTAATTTGTAATTTTTCATAATATTAATCTAACTTAACAAAAATTAACAATAGGTAAATTAGTTACAAATGTACAAATTTAGAGTTTTTAGTGATTAAAAAATTAATTTGGGGTAAATTTGTCAAGATATACTAGTGTGGGGGATTTGTTGGTCCAAAAATTAATTTTAGGTAAATTTGTTATAAGTGTACAAATTTTGGGATTTTTCGGAATATTAATCCCAAGACGGTCGGCCTAATGATAAAATCGTGGCCTATTTGGTGTAGTACGAAATTATTATGGTTCAATGCGAAATTGATTAACGGGTGGGCGCCCTTATCATGATGTTCAGTATGATTAGTAGCGTTGATCACCCCATTCCCTGTTTAATGGTAACACTTACATGGAGGTCCACATTTGACCAAGTAGCTATCAACTTGCGCACATGACAAGGAAATGGATACAATGGAAATTTTTTTGGTCATAAATTTCATTCTCTTGTAGTTTTTCAAGAAAATGGCACAAATAGTTATTGAACTTTGACTTAATATGTAATGCGGTCCCTAAACTTTTAATTTATTCAATATTGTAATTAAACTTTAACTCAATGTGTAATGAGGTCCCTAAATATTTTATTTGTTTAATGTGGTCCCAAACTTTGATATATATATTCAATGTAATCCTTATACTATTTGAAAATGTTTGATGTTATCTCTAAACTTGAACTAATGAAAGGCTAATATTAAATATTTTCTAAGTTCAGAGATAACATCAAACATTTTCTTATAATTCAAAGACCATATTGAACATATATCAAAAGTTCATGAACCACATTAAACAAGTTAATAGTTTAGGTATTACATTGCACATTAAGCTAAAGTTCATGAATCACATTTAACAAATTAAAAATTTATGGATCACATTGTATATTGAGCCAAAGTTCAAAGATTATTTGCATTATTATCCCTAATTCTTCAAATAGGATAAGCTACCCTTTACATTAAATACGAAAAAGACTTAATTATCACACTCAATAGTATTAACTTATTATGCTTTTTGTAATTTGAATCAATTAACCTATGTGCAACAACTAGACCCGTTTGTTTCCATCTAAGCAAACTAATTTTTTTTTCCTTTTTAATTTCTCGTTAAACTCTTAAATATTACTGAAAATTAAAAACTTATGATAAAATTATCATTGAATTTACATGTTGATTTTTGAATAAAAATTTCGAGAGTCTCGAACTGCAAAAAGTTAAAACACGTGACATGCAAAAAAAAAAAATTATTAACAAAAAAATGGATAAAATGGCACTTCTTTGTTCAACTGCGTTATTACAAATTTTCATGCCCTCATGCTTCTTCAAACATCAATTAGGCTACACTGCCCTCTACATTAATTAGAGAAAAATATTGCATTTTTTTAAAAATAAATTTTCATTCATTACCAAAATGATACATGATAGGAAATTTCAAAAGTCAGAGTAACAAAGTAAGCCCATGGAGCTCCAAAACAAACCAAAAACCAAAAATCAAAGGCATATGATTAGAGGATGGTTGGTGGAGATAAATAAAGGCCCTCTTCAAAACAAATCTATGACTGCATCTAAGTAAAAGGATCGGCAACCGATCACCTAATTACACATCATCATTAGTAATAAGCACACATCGAAATCTTCATTTGTAGTTATGATTTTGCCTTTGGAGGTGTGCGTCTAGGTTTGGTATTCCCACCATTACCATATGGAGACAAATAAACATGTTGAAGAAGCTCATATTTAACACTAGTGAGAGTAAGCCCCTGTCGCCAATGCGAAGCATGAAAGCTTTGAGCTAAAACACGTTGAACAATCACAAATTTGACACCAAAGCTACTGTGAACACCATTGAAACTGGAGGTGGAGTACTTATTTATTAAAACTGCAATCAAGAATTAGATTGAAGAGAAAAGCTCTTAGATGGATGATCAGGAGAGCAAACTTCCAAATCTAAAACTAGATTGGAAGAGCAGGAAAAGAAATTAAAGGAAATATAATGAAAAACAACTAGGACGGGAGGCATAGATCTAGCTCAAATCCCTCCCTCCATAAGTGGCAAAGACAAAGAAAGGTTCAGAGAGGAAGAGAGAGAGGGAGGGAGAGAGGAGATTGGGAGAGGAAATGCTGGGAGAGGAAATGCTGCAAAATATATTTTTGAAAAAAAAAGAATTGCATTAAAATAGACATATCTTTTGCGTTAATGGTTGTTTTTTTTTTTTTTTGTCAGTCCTACACTAATCCTACTCTAACACTCACTCTCAGACTTTTGCCCTGCCTCCTTGCAGGGCGTGGGAGTCGAAACCCACTCCTGAAATGAAATCGTCCCCACCCCCATCCCCCCGAGAAGGTGGGGATTTGAACCCCCAACCTCCCCTTTCCAAGATGGAAATGTGGCCACTGGGGTGAACCCCTAGTGGTTCGTTAATGGTTGTTTGAATCACATTTATTTTGGGAACAATTGGCTTGGTATGCTAATCAAAATTTCCTTTTTCCTCCAATCTAAAATAAATGTTTCTCACAAATCAAAAGGGAAAATGACACCAATGTTTCCTGAATTTTGGCCCAATGTACAACGTAATTTCTAAATTTTAATTTGTTCAATGTGGCTTCTCAACTTTTGATATATGTTTAAGTATTAACATTGAACATTTTCATATAGTCAGGGATTATATTGAACATGTGCCAAAAGTTCATAAAATATCTTGAACAAATTAAAAGTTCAGGGATCACTTTACACATTAGGTTAAAGTTCATGAATCGCATTAAATAAATTAAAAGTTGAAGGGCCACATTACACATTGGACCATAGTTCAGGGACTATTTGTGTCACTATCCTAAAATCAAAATTACCTTTTATTATTATGAAACGGCACATCTAATCTAGACACGACATTTTATTTTTAAAACTATAAATAAAATAGAACATCTTTCATATTTGCATGAACATACATTTCTTTTCGCAGCAATATAATAAAGGGTGAGCATGGTTTCAAGGTAGAACCTAGAACCTGAGAACCAGACCAGTGGGAGCCTATAGGTTCTAGGTTTTAAGGTATGCAAGATAGGTTCCAAGTTCCAAAAAATGAGGAACCTATTTCAACGGGTAAGTTCTAGGTTCTTGATTGGAGGAACTTGGAACCTGGAACCTAGAACTAATTTTAATATTTTTCTTGGTCCATGTCGTCATGCGATCCTGTGATATTTCATGTCGTTCGATAATGAATGCATAATCTAAAAGCACTAGTCCGAGTTCCCATTTTATGACTAAGACTTTTACTTTATTAATGTTCATAATTTTTATATGTTTAAATTTAAGTTATGGTCAGTAAATTGTAACAATAAGTGGTCATTAAAGATTTTAATGTATAGCAATCGATCAATTGATAATATAGGTGGAACCCGGGTAGACCTTAACAGGGTAGGTTCGGGTTTCAAAAAATGAAGAATCCACCTAGAACCTGTATGAAACTTGAAATTGCTCATCCCTAATCAACAGTGAAGTCTGTTGAATTTTGTTCCATTTCAATGCAGACTTTTGTTTCATTTCCTGTCTTTTATCTAGTTGAATTCCTTACCAAGAATTTTGTTTTCTTTGTTGATAATTTTGTTCGTCTTGTATTCTTTGATGAATGACAAGCTTATTCATTATTTTTGCGTTCATTTCATTATCTTTAACTAAAAATGAAATAAGAAGAAAAAGAACCTATTAGACCCTAGAACCGATTCCAGAACTTGTGACAAGGTAGGTTTTAAGTTTTATATTTCAACGAGTAGGTTCAAGTTCCAAAAATGAGGAACCTGTACTCGAAGATAGGTTTCAGGTTCCAAGTGAAACCTGTGAGGAATTTGGAACTACTCAACCCTAAATACAATGTCGATACCAAATTCACTAATTAATGAGAGTTTAGAGACATAAAAGGTGTTAGTCAATGACAATGTGGACGTCGAATTGTTTCTTGTATAACCAATTATTATCTGCAAGTTATCGGCTATATAATTAGTAGGTGCTTGTGGAGCATATCATTTTGACTTAAACGACACTTTTTTTTCGTACATTTATCGTGCAACTTGTATTTCCTCTTCTTTGTCTGATCTAAGTAATAAATGCATATCAACGGTCAATATTATATACCCTCATTTTTGCATGAAGACCCAATCTTTTGAGGCGATAAGTTTGAACATACATGTTCCTTCGCGTTTTGAAGTAAATGGTCTTTGTTGTTAATAAATGGTATTTCTCAAGCCACTTGTAATCCCTCTTCTTCCTCCAAATGAAAATATTGTATCGGCACATTAATTTCGAGTGTAGTCAACTTGTGTCTATAATAACAGTTCTCCAACACCTTTCATTTACATACACATGAAGACACAATTTATTTTACGAAAAATTAATGATTTAGAAAATATTTTCGTTAGATAATTCATTGTGCTGCTTAAAAGAATTAGCCAATGAAAAACTAGAGATTGAGAATAGATGGACTTTCTATTGGACCTATTTTACTGACGGTATTTGTCACTACTTTAGCTACTTTAGTAGCTTGGCCAGTTACTAAGATTCCAGGTTATTCCATTTTCTGATGTTAGCAATGCACAACTGTCAAATAGGATCATTTTCTTCTTGAGATATTTTAATGTTTTTATTATTGATAATAATTTATGTATAAACATTTTTATGGACAATGGAAATATTTTTCAGTTATTCATTTTTAAAGAGATATAAATGATCAATTTTAGGAAAATATCTTTCAATTTATGTATTTTTCATAAAACAAATGGAGCCGAAGTCATTATTAGTACTAAAAAAGATGATGCATAAACTTAATTTGACAAAAATGGAAAGACGGGTAAGGATTGCGATGCCCATAAATTATAGTTGACTTGATGATGAGGCGTTGCGTTTTGTTCGCCTGTGGCTCAACTCGTGCGATTTGTATGGAGTCAATCGATTCGCATAGTCATTGGCAACAAAGGCGATTCCCAAAGTTGAAAAACAAGAAAGAAGTAAATAAAAACATAAAAAGAAAATAGAGGAGGATTTCCATCTGTGTTACCACGCAATAAATATGTACTTAGAACATAATTAAGGAGAATCATAAAGCCAAAGTACACTATGACAATTTGAGTAGCTCGTGTGTAAACCTTACTACTCTAAGGAACAAAGCTTAGAAAGGGATTCCCTGGTGTGCCCTGGATGAGTGTTTCAATGCTCGGTAACTCTCAGTAGATCAAACGGCTAACATTTTGAAATAAAACATATGCAATACTTTAATAACAATATGATTAATTTCTCATCTACGAACCCTGTAGGTCTGAATTCAATCGAGTCTCATGCCAGATCTACCGAATTCAAATATCTAGATATACCCTTTAACGGCTTTAGGAAATGGTGGGTCGCAGCTATTTGTGCTCCACGTCGGGGCTCAAATGGTTCTCGTCACTTTGACCAGTGAGCCACGGGGCCTTGTACCTGTGCCCGGGACCTTCAGGACTCGGGCCATCATTGGACATCATTCTGACTGCCGATTTCTTTCCGAAAAGACGATCCATGCTTACCAAAGCACGGGGCAATTCCGCACCCTCCAATGGCCTAATGGCTTCTGTCTTGGAGATCACCGAGCCCAACAGCAGGAGAGGAAGAAGAAGAAGAGCTGCTAAACCACGAGACTGCGAATTCTTAGCCATAATTTTCCTGGATTATGCACTCCGCAAGTACAAATTGCATGGAGAGACTGATCTCTTTGATGCTTTATTTATAATACCGACGCATAAAGCGGGTGTCGCTTTAGAATGTAGCCGATGACTTCGGGGATGGAGGCTTGTTCTTAGACATCCACGTGGTGCAATTCCAAGTTGTTGCTTCCTTTTCTTCAGGGGGTCACTGAAATAAGAAGGCTTGGTACATTCCGAACGAGAATCTGAGTAGTTCCCAACTTTCCTTTTCCCTTACTCAAACATCACAAAGTCCAAGTTCAAGGATATGGAGGGAGGAAAGCAAGAGAGTGCATGAATACGCTTGTCGACATTCTCTTGCGACATCACTTTTGCATGATGTGACCGATCATGGTTACGGGTTTGCTTCATTTCCACTTGACCTCATATTGAGATTTTAGATGCTAAAAGAGTTTATCGACATCTTTATCGGGTGCTAACTTAAATGACCACTTGCTCTTTACCATGTTATTTAGTAAACCCATTTAGTGTGTATCTCTTATATATATATATATGTAATATTACTAAAGAATTTGTATGCATTTTTACTTCTTTATGTATTATATTATGTCCGATCTTATTGATTCTGTACTCCACATTTCCCAAAATATCGAATTAATTTCGATATTGAACCCAATTGTAGAACTTGAGTATTGAAGATGTTTCAATGAATAAGCCGTGGACGTTCAAAGAAATAGTCCTTATGGCAATACTTGCCATTCTTTTATTTTTCCTATTTTTCTTATTAATCCAATGGTATGAGTGTAGAAGTTTGATAATCTGGAGGACTATTCTAATCTATATTGAGTACGTCAGAAGAAGTTGAATTTGGCCAAAGGGAAAAGTAAAAGAAGTAAAGATTTGGGCCAAAATTTTACTACGTAAATGCGAATCATGAGACAAAACAATGTCACATGAGATGTAATGCTCTTTCTCCATCATTTCTTTCTTTTCATGTTGGCATTCTCACCTCACATCTAATCACACAAAAATGTCAATTGCTTGCACGCTTTACATTTTTTTTCCAGTCACTCTCAGAAGTCAAATCCTCAATGTCCAAAGTTCAAGTGCCTAATTTGAGAATATGCTTTCACTTGGTCGAAGGGGATCTACTTTATTTTGCATTCGCTAGTGAGCTCTCATGACCTACTTTGTACTCAAGAAAGAAGTCAAATATATCAGGAGGGGGGCTACACCTGTACAGACAAATTCTTTCCCAGATTCATGGTAACAATGCCTTGGATTCTGAACCTCTTTACGGATGGTACATTCAAATAGATGGTCCGCAAAAAAAAAAAAAAAAAAAAAACGCATTCTAATAGATGTAATGCAAATGGTTTCATCCACTTATTATCATCTTCATAAAGTTTGTTATGGTCCACATTGAGCTAAACATAAATATAGATGATATTCTTGTTAGTAACCCACGAATCAAAAATCCGATCGGGGAAAGTTACTCTCTTTCATCAATAGAGATAAATATAATCCATTTCTTATTTAGTTTGTACTGACGATGACGGGCACAAAAATTTGTAATGAACTAACAATCCATGGCCCCATGATCTAAGTGATGTAACCTAAATGGATGAGTGCGGTTCACTGTACATCGACAATAATAGGCCTCAACTACTAGGGTTGGTGTAGTTGATTGTAGCATCAGGAATTACCAACTTAGGAATTAAAGGGTCATATGATATATCCCACTAATTACGCACAAATGGCTCTAAATTAGGTTTGCTTATATAGGGTAAAGGTCTGAACTTAAATGATTCATCGACACGTTTTGCAAAGTGTTATAGGGGCCTTCAAGTAGCCGGATTTCTATGCTAGTGCCCATGATTTATCGCAAAGAAAAAGGCCTCAGGGTTAGGGAATCAACCTCATTAACTATCACGTAGATTAATTAAGAGCTCAAGAGCCCTCAAGCATGTAAGATTGCCTTCAATTTAGTTACGAAATTAAGTTATTCCGGTCTCGTGTTTCGGTGTTGTGTTGGCACACATATACACCAAAACAAAGAGTGAGTATCTTAAGTTACTTACAAAGAGCAATCCGACATTGTTGATAATTCCTTAATGATAGATACATATTGCATTAGATGAGGATTGTTGTCCAATTTTCCACGAAACATTGAACTGTACTAGATGTGCATGACCTCCACAAAACATTGAACTGTACTAGATGTGCATGGCACTCAATCTAGTAATGGACGTGTGCCCATTGAATGTTTTAAGGAACAGTCAAGTTAGGTAACAAATATTGGCCAAAATAATGAAAAATAAGTTAGGTAACAAAACACCCATTTCCACGATGATTCTCGTACCTCAGAAGTCAAAGTAGATTTGATAGTTCTAAAGGTGTAAAGATGCCCTCGGATGAATGAGACAACAACTTTTCATAGGGCATAGGTCAATAGGGGTGGCTCGTCTTGCCCATTTTGTCACCTTCTCTTACTTCATATCAAGCATTACGAATTTCTTTTTTCTTTAAGATAAGAAACTCTTTAAATGGTCTACAATAACACGATAAAAGCTCACGAGTAATTTGATAAAACCTCTCTTAATATATTCTGAAAATTCATTAAAAAACGGTCTTACATATGAGAATAATAGAAATCTGAATTAAAAGCCATAAAATCCTAAAGAAACATTGATCATATATAATCAGAGAACCATTCACAAAGTGTAGAAAATCTCTTGAGATATTACCTAAAAATCTAATCAAATAATAAAAAAAAATGATATGAAATTGCCTAAGACTTTAAGATATTATCTAAAATCATATGAATAATTTAAAAAGAAAGCTCATTATAGTTTGGAAGAATGTTTCATCCTATGTATGTTAGCTAAGTTTTTTTTTTTTTCTCTCTTTTAATGAGGGATATTGGAGCCTTTCAGCTCATCTTACAAGCATGTGTGCAAACCGCCTAATTTATATGTGCACCACATAAGGCTGGTAGTTTGTTTGTAAAACAAACTAAGAAGTGCCTTGTCCCACAGCGAAAAGATGTAAGTGCACACATGGATAAAATTTGACATTAATCAACTATCATTATTTTATACTAAAAAAATCAGATTTATAATTTTAAAATTAACCATAGCGTTTCATTGAAACAGTGCGACTATTCACAAATAAGTTATGACTATTTTGTTTATTATTCATTTAATTTCGAATTTTTCATGTCTTTTTAACGTAACTTTTGAAAACCTACTTGTTCATTCTGTAACTTTTTCGAAAGGTTGCCTTTGTTCAAAAGACTAAGACGACTTTGTCTGTTTTTGGTATCAATCATAATCAAGTCTTTTTGAGTTTTCTTTTTAAAAATACAATTATCATTTCAATTGTTTCCATAAAGAGACTCTTGAAAAATACTAGAATTGTTATTTAGTATTCTCAATCTAAACTTTATTGCATCCTGGATGAGATTTGCCTGTAATCATTAGCAACATTGTAGGGCAGATAATTCCTTTAAAAAAAAAAGTGATATCACGTCTCAAAGTTTGATTTCATATTATTTCCAATCGTTCCTCATATTTTCTCAACATCCACTCATAGGTGATTGGGCCAATAATGCTAAGTTGACCTCTATCATGGTGATTATTTCTTTTGACATCGTGAATGTCGATGTTGGTCAAAGTGCGATCAATCATATTGCCAACTCCCGCTACAAGATGCAAAAGGAGATCATTCTAAACATTGCATGGCGCTATAATATCAATATGTTGGAAATCGAGATTATGGGCCTATTCTAACACAGTGTCCACAAGTTGTTACAGTGGAAATGAATACAAGTCTAATAGCTGCGGTCTCACGGGAGGAAATCAAGCAAGCAACTTTCCAACAGGGGGCTACTAAAGCCCCGGGGCCCGATGGATTGAATGGCCTTTTCTACCAGACTCACTAGGATATTCTACAAGAGGATATTTTTATCAGGCGTGCTAACCCCAGATTTCAACAAGACACTCATTACCCTGATTCCAAAGATTCTGCACCCATAAAGGTTGGATCAATATTGTCCCATTAGTCTCTGTAAGTTTATCTATAAAATCATATCCAAGGTGCTCACGAATCGTCTGAAGCAATGGTTGCCTGATTTGATTTCAACAGAATAGAGTGCATTTGTGACTGGCCGACAAATACAAGATAACATCTTGATCGTCCAAGAGGTGCTCCATCAGCTCAAAATTAGGGAAAGAAAGAAAAAATTTCAGGCCGTCCTAAAGCTGGATATGTAAAAGGCTTATGATCGGGTTGAATGGGATTTTCTAGAGGCCTACCTACTCCAAATGGGCTTCCATGGTATATGGGTACAGTGGGTGATGTAGTGCATTACCACGGTTTCCCTCTGCGTCAAATTTAATGGCAAACCATTATGCTACTTCCATCCAACAAGGGGGCTCAGACAGGGTGATCCCCTCTCTCCATACTTGTTCATACTATTGGTGAATGTCTTATCCATCCTTATCAAGCAACCTGTCAACATGGGACACATAAAGGGGATCAAATTAAACAGGTGGTGTCCTATCTTATCTCATCTATTTTTTTGCAGATGACGCTATCTTTTTCCTAGATGGAAAGGCTCCAAGAATGTCAGAATTTAGCAAATATATTGAATCAATACTATTTAGCCACGAGACAAGTAGTGAATAGAAATAAATCATGACTCTTCCTTAGCAAAGATTGCCCTATTAGATTAAAGGAAAGTTTGGCCAAAGAACTAAGAGTAACTGTGCTTGAAAAGACTAGTAAATACCTGGGTATTCCAGCTGATTGGGGGGGATCCAAAAAGGAGATGTTTGCCTAGATTTTGGGTAGAGTTAACGCCAAGTTGGAAGGGTGGAAAGAGAATCTACTTTCGAAAGGCTGAAAAGAATTTCTACTAAAAACCGTAGAACAGACGCTCCCGCAGTATGCAATGTTGATATCTAAAATTCCTGTTTCTATATGTAAATCCATTGAGCATAAGATAGCAATGTTCTGGTGGCAAACTAATTGTAACAGGTCGGGCATTCACTAGAAGACATGGGACCTACTTAAAGACATGAAAGACACCGAGGGACTTGGCTTTCGAGATTTACTCACCTTCAACAAAGCGTTACTGGGGAAACAAGCATGGCGACTTCTCCAAAACCCGTCCTCCTTCTGGAGCAGAGTATTCAAAGGACTGTATTTTCACTCTAGGGAATTCTGGCATGCAAAAAAAAGAGCTAGACTATCCTGGGGTTGGCAAAGTCTACTGCTAGGTCGAGAGTCCATTTTGTCCCAACTCTAGTGGTTAGTAGGCAATGGGCAACAGATACAAGTCCGAAAAGATAAGTGGCTATCAAAAGGAATTAGAGGCGGGCCAGCACCTAGAGGAGAACTTGTGAAGGTGGCAAATTTCATAATTCCGGAACAGAGTAAATTGAATATTCCCCTACTTCGCAATAGTTTTGATGACCGGATTGTAGAGGAAATTCTCGCCTTACAGTTACGACCCGCCTCCACAACTGACCAACTCATATGGAAAGGAACATGAAATGGTATGTATACTGTGAAGAGTGGGTACAATCATCTTTGATAGATAGATCACAACAAAGCTCATACCCGAGCATCCTCATCCTACCAAACCCCACGAAGATTATGGCGGCAGATCTGGATTGTGAAAACAACCCCTAAAATTTGTATCTTTTTGTGGTCCTTATGCCACAATGCACTATCTACAAAGGACAACCTATACCGCTGACGTATTATCCTCGATCCGGTTTGCCAGTTATGCCAAACTAACTTCCCAAAAACAACATAACATATCTTTCTTTTGTGCCCTTGGACGCAGGGTATTTGGTCACATCCCAAAATTAATGTCAAGATCCCAGCACACAACACGAATAGAATGGATGCTTGGCTTGTAGATATGATTGAGAATGGTGCCAACTTACCTAATCTACGGACCAGTGCCTCCATTCTGTGGAAAATCTGGAAGGCACGTAATCATTTTGTCTTCCGATAGCAATGAACCAACCAAGAACAGGTCGTAGAAGTGGCCCTCACAATTGTGCGGATTGCCCCTTGCTAGCTGCAGCCAGAGTCGCAACCAGGGACACAATCACTGAAACCTAATCTGACGTGGAGCCCTCCAGAGCCTGGAGTCATCAAGATCAACATTGATGGGGCTTTTCCAATAGCAAGCACCGAGGGAGCCATAGCGTGTGTGTGTCGTGATCACACTAGAATCTTGCTCGATGGCTTTACCAGCAGCGTTCAAGCATCCTCAGCGCTGCAAATAGAGGTTCAAGCCCTAATCCTCACTCTCAAACATTTGCTGTAGAAAGGAAAAGCAAACGATCACTTGCTACTAGAATCAGATTGCCTGGTCCTTATGGAGACTGTGAATCACCTCAGCTTGCCGCCATGGGAAAGTCGGGCATTGTTTGCAGAAATCGCTACGTTGATCCCCTATTTCTCCAATCTCCACATATAGCATTGCAAAAGAGAGGCCAACTCTATCGCGGATTGGGCTGCTAAGGCCCATGGCCGCGGCACCCTTCCTTTGACTTGGGCTTTTTCACCTCCCCAACTTCTCTTAGATCTCTTATGTTCTGAAGCCCTGACTAAGGGTTGTAATATTTTGCCTACTTGAATGAAATGTTACGTTTTCATATTAAAAAAAAAAAAACATCTATATGACCATTTTGATAGATAATAATTTATAGTATCTTTGACACAATTTTATAAAGATATTTCCTTCATTTCAGGTCACGCATTTGAAATATAGAGGTTTTCCTTCATTTCATGGCATGCAATGGAGAACATAGATAGAAGGGCCAAGTTCATGTATGTGGATGGACAACGTAGGGATTAATAATGTGTTAGGATATTTTTAATGAATATAAAGAGGTTTTGACAGGTGGGTTACAAATATTGAATTTGATTTTGTATGTGAATGATGTCCGTAATTTTAATTCACAAATTGGAGACTTGGTCGGAGGAAAATTTTCTTTAACCAAGGCCCAAAACCAAATTCAATCACTAAAAATTGATTTCTGGTGTTTAGATATAGAAAATTCGGTCAACATAAGTGAATTAGGAGCAACTAGATTTGTCAAAATGAGTTCAAAACCCATTTAATAACCCAAAATTACTTAAATGAGTTATAAATGGATCATAGCAGATTTCGTAGGCCAGCATAATGGGTCTATAAAATAAAGAGGCCTAAATAACCCATTTACAACCTACTTAACCAATTTATAATCTCTCTGTGTTTCGGGAGGCGTCGGTTAGCGATGGAAGCACGCGAGTCTTCCTCATCGGAGCTGGACAACTTGACGGATTAGTTGAGTGAGGGTGAGAAGATTGGCGGAGGAGGAGGTGGGGAGTGGGATGGAGCCTCCATTATGGAGAAAGCATCTCGAAGAGGAGATCAGCCAAGTGTGGGTTCGATGCACAGAAGAGCGTGCAATTGTCAATTGCATAAATTCGTGTGGTCACTCGTTTCCGTTGCCTTCTGCATGATAATGAGTTCTTCATGTATTGTCCCTCTTGCCGAGGAAGATGCCTGCAATAATGGGTATATGCCCGATATGCTGCAATAAAGGGGGATTGATTCTAGCAGATGATGACTTTTCCATCAGCAAAGAACAAGAGACTCTGATTCTCCCATGCATCATTGTATGTCCCCACACTGCTCAACCCACTTCTTGCCTCGCACAACGTTTTGTTCCCGCAGAAGAAAAAATATTTCCTCATCATTTGTTGCCCTCTTGGTAAAGGAATCAAGAAAAGTCAAGAAGAGAGTGGATTTGTGGTATTTTAAATGCATCATGCTGACTCGACAGGCCTCGCAAAAAGCAGTCGTTTCTTTGGACTCTGCTATATACGCGTTCGAAAAAGTTTAAGCACGTCAATCCACTGGCTTTAAGGAAAAGCATTAAAAACGCTCTAAACCTGTTACATTTGTATTGATTCAATCCTAAGTGCTTTGGCTTCGCCGCGCCTCACCATACCTCCCGGAATCAGCCGAGAGAGAGAGAGAGAGAGTCTTCTCTTTGGAAATTTCTTTTTTTGTTGTAATGTTTTGGGTTCACTGTTTCTGATTTGGGTGACCGATTGAGCAACATTTCACTCGTTGATGCCGATTTTTCCTGGAATATTGTTTAATCGTAGATTCTTGAAATTGGAGGTGAAAGCTTGTATTGTGTTCTGCAATCTCTTTTCTTCCGCATTGCCGCAAATTTCAGATCCCATTCAGATACCGAGACTTTTTTGTTAAGAAATTGAAAGGTGAAAGCTTGTTCAATTAAGTGACCGTGTGTGTCTGCGTGAGTTATCTTAACGGTTCTGCAGCGAAATAAATCTTGGTGACCCCTCAACGTGTGGTGTGCCTTAGTCCCGGTCCTTGATCCTTCTATGCGAATTGAGCTTGATTAGCCATTATTATTTGTCCAATACTAAAAAAGTCCTTGAACCCTTATCACGAGCTAAATGAGTTGGGTATGAAATTGGGTATGGATCGGGTCGGGTATTACAATAAATGGATAATAAATGGATTAAATGCATCATTTTGCGATAAAGAAGAAAAATGAGTATGGATCGGGTCAGGTATTTCAATAAGTGGATAATGAACAAGTTGGAGGAAGAGGAGGAGAAGAAAGAAGAATGAAGAGGTAGTAGTAGTAGAGAAGTAGTGAAGCAAATTCATCCCAACTCCCTTTCCCTCAAGGTTGCCCACCTCTTCCACAACCGCCCCACTCCGTGCCATGTTCACCATCCTCCTCCACAAGCTCCTCACTCATGACTCCTACATCTACTTCTGCCTCAACCTGTAGACCCATCCCTCCCTAGCTTGCGGCCACGATCTCACCGGCAAAAGTAAAAAAAAAAAATAATAAAGAAGAAAAGAAAAAAATAAAATAAAATATAAAATTAATAAAAATATAAAAATTAATTAAAAATAAATAAAATATTGTTAAAATTATCCATGTTAATGTCAACTATGCCGCGTAAGATAATCATCATCTACATAAGTGATTTCTAGCTAAAATTGGCCAGATGAATTTAGTTGGCGAAATGTGAACATTTTTAAAACTTAAAGATCATTTTTTTCTCTCTCTCTATTAGGATTTTCTCCTCTTCTTCTATTTTTCACACAGCTTTCTTTTTCAACCTTCATGGATGCGAGGGTTTGAGTTAGATTTTCCCTTCTCATTCTTTTTCCTTTTTATTTGACTAATTTGGTTCTCTATTCTTTTTTCTTGCTTTCCTCCCATTTTTTGGAGCTTTTCTCTTCGATCTAATATGGATTTAGAAGGTTTTCTCTCATGTTTTGGGAGAGTTCTAGTCCAAACTTAGGGATTTTTACATCTATGATTTCGGGTTTCCGCTTCCCTTGGGTTTCTTTGGTGTAAAAGTCTAATTTCAAAGGAGATTAGAGGAGCTTCTTAAAGGTTTTGCTCTCACAAGTGTAAAATCTATACTCGTTCAACCTTGTTTCCCAAAATGGTGATGGTGCTGGAAATGCCGAACTTAAACGCACACCACCAAAAGGTAAAGCCATAGCAATAGATGGACATCTTGGTGTGTGTTTATTACTGAAGGTGGATTTGGTGATCAGTCACTAATTTTGATTTGAAGAAATCTTAGATTTGCTCTTTGAACGAGTGACTCCTAACCTTATTTTGATGATTCATCTTGTTATCCGGAGCTTGTTTTATTTTGAAGTTGTTTGGGATTTGTCTTGATTTGTAGTTGGATTGCGATATTTCTGTGGAAATGAATGAAATGTTATTTTGACAAAAAAAAAAATTGGTAAGATTAAAATGTTTAGTACTAAATTGGAAAAAGTGCAATCAGTTTAAGACTTTTTAGACAATTTTCCCTAAAATCTTTAGGATTGAATTAACCACCGTAGGACTTTAATTTTCCCATTTCATCTTAGTGCAGTGTCCAAAGTAAATGTCCTAATTGCTGTCTTAGAACATTCGTACGCGCATAAGTTCAAGTTCATCATGATTTTCAGGTTTTACTGGAGCTATGTTTTATCTGGGTTATTCAAAATAAACTGTCCAAAGTTTGAATTGGGTCATGGTTTTCATCATCATCATACCAATGTTTTATCGCGCTTTTGATAAATTATATTTAGTTTACGATTCAAGAATTCGTATAAATGTATATCTAAGTTTCTCTTCGACGGGATTAAGATTGAAATCTGTGTCAATTTGCAGATATTCCTAGTAACTATTTTATTCTTTTCCATTTTGAGTATAAATACATGATATATTACATATCATGTGCCGATGTGAGGACAAAAGTTTACAAGCCTCCGAATCACCTTGTTTTTTTCTCTTTTTTGTTTTTCTCCTATTCATGGAGATGGAGATAAAATTAGTCCCCCATCGTGGGCCCGAGAAGTAAATATGCATGTGCCTGATCGCTTTCCGATTTTGTCCCAAATGAATAAATACTCACGACAATAAAGAAGAATTTCATGTGGTACATAATCTGGAAAAAAAAAAAGATTTGTTATGCAATCCATATCGATCACCATTGATAACATATAAATTGGAGTTATAAAATTAATCCAACTATATAAATCAATGGTGATGGATTGTCGATTGCCTAGAGAAGATCAAAAGTTACCACAAAATTTTATGAAACTTGAATTGTCATACTCATGATCTCATTGCAAACTGAAAGATTCCTCCCTTATGTAGAATATTTGTGTGCACTAAAATTCTCAATTTTGTGCCCTTTTTTTTTTTTTTTAACTTAACCTTCGTAGAAAGTTTGAAAGATGAATGTGGAAAAAAGAGTCCCGCATAGGAAAAATAGAAGGAAGCTATTGTAACTTGATTATATTGGGTCTTGGGCTTAATTTGTCTTGCATAAACTTGGAATTCATGAAAAATTGTGCTTAAACAATTTCGAAATTTCTTATTTATTAATGTTAGCTTTTTTAGACAAATATATATGTTGGAAGTTAACTGCTCTGTTAAATTCAATGGTTGTGTCTGTTCACGAGATACTTTGATTCGTTGTTCTTATATAAATACATTCTTTCATTCAAGAAGCTATTTTAGTTTCCGAGTGTTCATGTTGAGAGAATTTGAGAGACCACTTTGTTTCTTAAGAGCATTATCGCCACAGGAAAGTGATTTCAGACACCTCTTAGCAGAACGATTATGTTCTGTGTATTATATTTCTTTCAAACCTCCGATTGAGGACAAGGTAAGCTCTCAATCTTGGAGCAAATAGTATACGGACATCATGTCAAGAAAAGAAGGTATTGAAATTGTCCTCTTTATTTTTCCAAGCGCAGGAACACCACAACCTTCATATCATACTTGTCTTCTAGGACAATAATGTCACGTCTTTTATGTGAACAAGACAAGCCAAGAATCTCTTATCGGCCAATCCGAACACGTTTCTCCCTACACACCTTTATCACTAACCTTATCTTGTCCTTCATGGCTCAAATTTCCCCACGTTTGGTGAACCATCCTTCTCGCAAGAGTCGCCGGTAATTTCCTCCACGAAGAGCCGAATATTCTCATCGGATGATCCACCTGCCGCCACCGCCTTATGAGCCTCGGCCTTTAGTGCCATCGCGTTTTTTCTCAACTGCTCAGCTACTGGCCCAACCATGACCTCTTCGATGCATTTCTCAATCACTTCACTGCTTATGTTTCCATCAACTTCCTTCTTGATCCTCACGCCAATCTTAAAGACATCGACAATGAGCTTTGCGTTGGTCGGCTGGTCAGTCCACTGTGGGTAGGCTATGAGAGGGATACCCGAGCAAATAGTCTCGAGCATGGAATTCCATCCACAGTGAGTGATGAAACATGCCACAGCCGGGTGTGACAAAACTCTAGTTTGAGGAGACCAGCGCACGACTTGACCTTGGTCTTTGGTTTCTTCAAGAAACCATGATGGAAGTTGCCCTGCGCCATCAGGCGTCGGGAATTCAGTTGGCTTCACCACCCAAAGAAACGGGCGCTTCACGTTCTTTAGAGCCATGGCTATCGCTTCCATTTGCTTGGCTGGTAACACAACTATGCTCCCAAAGGATACATAGATGACTGAGCTTGGAGGTTGCTGCGTCAACCATTCAATGCAAGTCTCATCTGATTTCCACATATCCACACTTGCATCCTCAAGTTCTTGATCTTGGCCTAGCAACGTTGGAGGGACTAGTGGACCGATTGGCCTTATCGGATAAAGCTCGCACATCGAGTCTATGACATGTTTCTCCAGCTCATAGAAAGAATTCCCTAAAACCCATTTGAATTTCTCCATGCCTCGGAATAGTTCAGAGAATAATTTGGGGAAGCTGCCAAATGGGTTGTTTGGGAGCACGAAGGATGGCAGATCCTCCTTCTCCATCGAAGGTAAACCCGGCAGTTCCACAACCATATCAGGGTCCGTCAGAGTCGGGAAGGCGCTGAGCTTATTGAAGCAGCGATAGTATATCGCGTACAACGCACACGGTTGAATCCATAACATGGCACAAGGGATGTTGTACTCGGCGGCTACGTCGGAAACCCAGGGCACGAAAGGGTTCGTGACTAGGCATAAGAGCTTCTTCGGACTCGTGTAATGTTCTTTGATTAGAGCCGAGAGATTGCTAGGCCCATGTTTACCTAGGGTGTCCATGTAGACGTCGAGGTTGGTCTTCCGGTCGTAGTCAAGGCTTAGGCCGTCGGAGAAGAACAGGAGCTCGATACCGGAGACAAGGTCAGCGGGACCGGCACCAGTGGACTTAAGCATGCGGTGGCGGGCGATCTCGGTGGTGGCAAGAGTGACATGGATGCCTCTGGCGGCGAGACGCTTGCCAAGCCTCAGCATCGGGTTGATATGGCCCTGAGAAGAGAAGGCCACCAAAAGGACATGGTTCTCTTCTCTCTTCTCCTCCGCCTCCTCCGCCTGAGCCATGAACAACTGCCACGCACCCGCCCGCCTGCCGCCACCGGCACGTGCACAGACACAAACGCACACACACACAGAAGGTGCTAGAGGAAGGAGGGCGTGGAGGAAAATTTGGCAGGCAACTGCGGTCTGCCACTAATTTCTCTTAGTGTGGTGAGAGAATGTGATGAGCGCATTTGTTCCGTGTTTATATAAGCGAATTGTTCGCAGAAACCATCGTAGGCGATGACGTCAAGTGACAAGCAGACGTGTTTGTGTGCACGTGGAATTTGTATGCTTCTGGCGAACACCTTACCCAAGAGAGAATATCCCCCGCGACAGATCGATTTAGACATGGTACAAATGGCGAGAAAGAGAGGATTGGGAATCAGATGTAATTAAGTAAATAGCAAAAAAATGCAGAAGTAAATTAAAGGATTAAATACCACGAAAAACTTCAAACTAATATGTCTATAACAAATTTACCTAAACTAATTTTTTAATCATAAAAAACTCCAAACTGATACACCAATAACAAATCATCAAATTGCCGAGTTAAAAGACATGTGACAGATACGAATGTATCAATTTAGGATTTACCCTCCGTTTGTGACATGTATATCGATTTATGATTTTTCGTGATATTAATCAAATTTAATGTAAACTAACAGAGGGCAAATTTGTCGTACATGTACTAAGTTATAGTTTTTGGTAGATAAAAAATTAGTTTATGATAAATTTATCACACATGCACTAGTTAGAATTTTTCATGGTCAAAAATTTATTTGGGGTAAATTTATCATAAGTATATTCGTTTGAGATTTTTTGCATTCAAAAAATTAATTTGAAATAAATTTGTTATTGATCTTTCGAGGTTTTTTGTGATATTAATCCTAAATTAAAAGTTCATGCAAGTTTTCTAATGTAGATCAATCCATATGCAAAAACCCACCCTATAAAAATTATTTTCCTAAAACAAGCTTTTAATCATGCAAATAAGAATCGAACTAATATCCTACATGGAACGAAATCCTAATCTATAATGCAAAAGTGGCAACTTGGTGTATTTTCTTGACTCTCAAATTAATATACAAGGAAATTAAATCTACTCTAAAAGATGGAAATATGTAATTTTATCCTAAACACATACACAATTCTAGTCTATTTCTATCTGATGGATTGCGAGAATGCAATCTAAAGTTACTAACATGCAAGATCGACTCTTTGTTATTTTTTTTCTCCGTACAGAATAAAAAAACAAAAAAACAAGTAAATATGCAATAATGGGAAGAAATACGCAAATATGCAGATTCACTATATATGCAATGCAACTTATCGATGTGTTACAAAAGAACATTCATTTAAGAGACTCCTAATGTGCTGGCACTTATTATAAAATATGAAATCCTATCTTAATATGCAAAATTATGCAAAATTATCAATATGCTTAAAGATGCAAACGTGAGCACAATCAAACATGCAAATATGAATGTTTTTTTCTAATATGCAAATATTCAAGATGCCAATTCTTATAAGCAAATCCCTAATTAATCTAAACATGTGATTTATATTAATCATGCCCTAATTATTAATTTAAAATGTAAATCTAGCACATCAATCTAACATTCAAACCTGGCATGTATATCATTCCAATATTATTGATTCTATTCCGTATACCAGTTAGCTGAACTCAATCCCTTTTCCAAAGTAAATTCATGGTGGCGGCCGATCTCGGCGGTGGCAACGGCGACATGGGTGCCTTCGGCGGCGAGACGCATGCCAAGCCTTGAAATCAGGTTGATATGGCCTTGAGAGGAGAAGGCCACCAAAACGACGTGGTTCTCTTCTCTCTTCTCCTCCGTCTGAGCCATGAACAACCGTCACAGCAGGCATGTGACTGCTGTCTGCCACTATTTTCCTTTTGGCGGTGAGAGAATGTGATGAGCGCATGTGTTTGTTTTTGCGTGCACATGGAATTTGTATGCGTATGGCGAAACATTTACCCAAGAGAATATCCCACGCCACAGATCGATTTACAGATGTTGCACATATGGCGATAAATAGAGGACAGCAAATTATGTTATGGAACTGGTTAGTAATCATTCACCAACAAACTGGTTGAAAAAAATGGCTCATTACATGTAATGTGACAGCCTATGCTTTGAGTTATTGGAGATGATGTGACGTGTATGTGTGGACAAGAGTCCTACGTAGGAAAACAAAGGGAAATTGATTGATTTAAGTATAGAAACACCTCGACAAAAAAAAGAAAAAAAAAAGTGTAGAAACACTAGGATAAGTGATATGTAAAGACATGAGTTCTCAATTGGACATTTGCGCGATGCACAGGCTCTGTTGTATCTGATATAAATTGCGCTTTTCAAAATGGTTTTATGTTTTGCAGGATTTTCAAATTAGTAAAAAGTTGCGATTAAACAATTCAGTTGTTCATTTTATAAATGTTCTATGACGTTCTTAGAGTGAACTAAGAGGGAGCTTACGCATTGTAAGGCGAGCACAGATAATCCTCTTATGAAGTGGCACTTGCACTTCACACGAGCTCTTCCAAGCCTTATTGATCACAATTTGTTTTCTCCAATTTATTCAGGATTATTTTAGAGTTGCCACTGACTTATTTATCAAGCTAGTTAGGAGTTCAGTAAAATGCAGATCGTTATACCTCTACTTGTTAGAGAAGTGGGTTGTGGAATTTGGTTAGGCAATATTAAAACTAAAGACCATAGATTGGTACTTCAGCAAACTTTTCATACAATCTTGATTGAGTTTTATTTCCTAACATGCATCAAAATGTCCATGCATTTCCGGTAATAAATCAAACATTTAAACTATAACCAAATACAAGAAAACGTAATAAGTAAATAGTAAAAATAAAATAAAAATGCAGAAGTACCTAAAAGTTCCTGCAAGTTTTCGAAAATAAACTGATGTGTCAAAGAAAATTATGCAGATTTAACATGCTATGCGAAGACCCACTCTAGATAACTTACTTTCCCAAAAGGAGCTTCTAAACATGCAAATAAAATCTAACTAATATCCTACGGGTAACGAAATCCTAAGCCTATTATGTAAAAGTGGTAACTTTGTATTTTTATGGCTCTCAAAGACTCAAATTGTGTATATAAGGAAATTATATCTACTCTAGAAGATGGAAATAAGTAATTTTACCCTGAACACAGATACAATTCTAGAAAATTTCTATGTGATGGTTTGCGAATATGCAGTCCAAAGTTACCATCATGCAGGATATAATCTCAAATATTGTTTTTTTTTTCTTATAGCAAAAGAAACCAAATAAGCATACAATCATGGGAAGAAATACGTACATATGGAAGTTCACTATATATGCAATGCAACTAATTGATATGTTACAAAAGAATTTTCATTCAAGAGGATCCGAATATGCCTAACATGGAAATTATTATAAAATATGAAATTCTATCTTAATATGCAAAATTATCAATATGCTTAAAGATACAAACTTGAGAACAACCAAACATGCAAATATGAATATTTTTTATAATTATGCAAATATTCAAGACGCAAATTCCTATATCCAAATCCCTAGTTAATCTAAACATGTTATTTATTAATCATGCCCTAATTATTAATTTAAAATGTAAATCTAGCATGTCACTCTAACATTCAAAACTAGCATGTATGTCATTCCAATATGATTATTCCTATCCTATATATTAGCTAGCTGAAGTCAGTCCCTTTTCCAAAGTAAATTCATGAAAGAAATACGGGTCAAGATTTCTAATGGACATCACCGAAGAATAAGTGATTAAATCGATTTGGAAGCCTTCGAAGATTTCATCATAATCATCCATGTGTGAAAGATAAGCTTGCAAGGTCAAAGTAAGATTGAGAATCAAGGTCCAATGTGTAACGATTGTATTTACCATAATAATCATAGGCTATGTTTAACCACCATGTTGTACTTTTTTAATATAAGGAGAATGAATCTCCCTCAAGAAGCTAATGTTGGAGAAAGGATTTGATCAAATCCTTGATTGTGATTCTAATTGATACAATTGATTGGGAATATAAAATATTGTTAAGATATTACGTACATAAAATAGGAAGACATGATCATGTATATTCTTTTCTGATTTCTTTTTTGTACTATAAATATATCCTTGTACATGTTCAATGAATATAAATCACATTTTCCTCAAAGCTATTTTTCATCTTCTATCATGATATCATAGCCTTATTTCCTGGCCTAACTTCTGCGAAAAAGAAAAAAAACCTCCGAATTGCCCCCACTTAGTTTTCTACTTTGTTGTTGCAAACCATATCCTGTGAAACAAAGATCAGCACTCCGGGTGGGAATTCGTATGTTCATCCATCAGTGATACCATGTCAAAAAACCAAGACCCATCCTTACCTGCAACGGAAGAAGATTCGGACTCACCGAGAGGGCAGATTTCTGATCAAATTGATCCGATTCAAGAAGAACAAACTTTTATCCACCAACATGCAACGCTATTGCACGCCTCAGCCCAACTTCCCAGCCCAGCCCAGCCCAGCCCAGTGGCCACCAATGCATTGATTTCCCGTACAGGGCCAATGGGCCGCCGGACCAAGTCAATAGTGGACGCAATACGGCCCACATGGAGAGCATCCAACAGGTGTCGAAGTTCAGCAAAATATACCAGAATCCAGTCCAATGGATCCCAGGTCTAACAGGTCCAGGGACGAAACCTATCCGAGTTTTCAACACGGTTTCTTACCGTATGTCATCCCTACCGCCAGTGGCCGACTAGAACCTCGCGACCCCCCTTTACATGTCACCGATTGACGGATCGGGGCTGCAACTCATTAATCTACAGCTCACTGGACCAGACAACTACAATATGTGGGCTTGGGGTCTCCAGTGAGCTCTAGTGACTATAAAGACAATGACGGATTTTTTGAAATCTTCATCTGAAACATTTATGTCTAAATCCAATCCTTTGCCTTTTCTATCAGAAGAAGATTTATCTGTGACTCCACAATATGGCTTCATTACATTAGATCACACACCAATTATGGCAACGCGTACCAAATCCTCGACTCAAGCAATTGAATCTCTAATACATTATTATGAAGAGAACAATTCCACTGATTCATCTTGATAGTGATATACTAGTGTATCTTCTTCTCCACCTCCTGAACAGATACCCACTGAACAATGGCGATGATCTAGAATAAGGGTGATCGGTTCCTGGTCAGTCCGGTTCCTACCCCATAACCAAGAATCGAATTGGAAGGATCGATTCCTCATTTTCGGGACCGAGGAGAACCAACAAAGGCCGAAACAAAGGACTGATCGGAAGGATCACAAATTGTTACTATGATAGGAACACAAATTGTTCAAGATATCAATGTTTATGTGATAATGGCAAGGAATATAGAGATATAGAAGAGCATAAACATAGGCATGCGTAACTTATATATTGGGATAAGTCCGATCACAAATTGTTACTATGATAGGAACACCAATTGTTCAAGATATCAATGTTTCTGTGATAATGGCATGGAATATAGAGATATAGAAGAGCGTAAACATAGGCATGCGTAACTTATTTATTGGGATAAATACACCAAAAGTGTGAAAAGTTATGTGTAGCGCTTACTTTAGTGTTAAAAGTTTTCGTAGATCGTTTAAGTGCTAAATCTAATTAAAAACGATCACTTAAATACTTTCGATGAGAAATTCCAACCAAAATATACATGTGGCATTTATAATTAAAATTTTAATGTGAGTTTTCGTTCTCTTAAAAAAAATGATGTACATGGCATTTCCATGTGCACATTTCTCCTCTTCCTCCACGTCATTTTTTTTCTTTTTTTCTATTTTTTAATTTTATTTTCTCCATTCTACGCCCTTGCCACTTCACTCTGTACATGGACTCCTCGGCTACAACTTCACCGACGCTCACCCATCACCACCCAGACCTAGGAGCTGTGCCACAACCTCGGCAAACGACGCCAAGAATCGATGAACAACATGATCCAGATCTGTGATGGGTTGGAGAGAGAGGGCGAGTAACGACATGGTTCAAATCTGTGAGAAGAGTGCTCTTCAATCAAGATTGCTTGGTCTCATCAAATTAAAAAAGCCACGAAGCACGTCCAGCAATTGATGAATGCCCAGATTGGACGGAAAACCAAGATAGGGGCGCAAACCTCAGTCAGACATTTCATCGAACACCTAAGGTACAACAACCAGAAAGCATTTGAGGCGCAAATTCAAACCAGAACCTACCATAACCAGAAAACAACACTAGGAATACATAGAGAAAGGTATAGGTAGGCCTGGAACATGCGCAAACTGCAGTTGACGAGCCCCACTCCGCCGATTCACCAAAACAGGGGAAACGAGCTCCTTCCCATGTTGTCGCCGAGAGTGGATCCAACCAAGCCTCCAATTTGTAGCTGGGTTTTTCAACGAATTGGCTCCATTAATGGCAAATTTTGAGGTGGTTTTGATGAATTGCTCAGACAAGAAGCGAGAGGGAAATTCCCTGCTGCGCTCCTCTTTTCCCCTCTACGTCGTATTACCAAACGACGTCGTTTTGGGTCGTTTTGGGTCGCGTGAGCAGGTGAAACATGTTAAATGACGTTGCTTTGGGCTTTTATGCCGAGTCAGATTGCTAGCAAGCCACATCAACTAGAAAAAATATTACGATATTGTCACATCAGATTTCCGACATTCAAGATCGAAGTTGGCATTTAAGTAATTATTTTATTTTAAAGTAGCACTTAAGTAATATAAAAAAAAAAATTGTACTAAAGTGAGTATTATACACAATTTTTGGTACTTCTAGTGTATTTCTCTCCTTAAATGTTGTATGCATTTTTGGGGAGAAGCATATTTTATTGTAGTGTGCACTGTCAACACACCACGTCACTCATTATATGTAATATTTCTCCTTATAGGCACTTGTATGCCAATGTACCTTATTGTATTATTCTTCAAGTCATTGGCAGTGCTTTTTTTGTGCATCTTTTATCAAATGAATGCACACTTGAACCTCAAGCTCGCTATGTTATTTCCTTGGTTATGGCATCGAGCACAAAGGGAATTGATATTGGGATTCTATTTCTAACCATCTTTGCATATCTGGTCATGATAACTTTTGGGTATATAAGATGTTTTCATCTCTCCATTCTTTCAGATCCTCTTCTGCTGTTCTCTTCTTTATCAATCCTTCACTTGATTTATACCCTGAAGATTTTTGAACCTTCATCTCCGGAGTTGTCTTCTCCTTATCATGATGTAGGCACTTCTAGTTATACTACTTCGGTGGCTCCTTACTTGGCTAGACCACCCACAAATCCTTTACCCTTAGTCATTCTCATTCTCTTATTTGCGGACACCTGTATAAGTCAATGTTTTGTTTGGCTTTGTGACTTGCATTGTTAGTCTACCGCCACTTCTTTTCATGAGCCTTGCACATAAAGAGAAGTTAGTATTAATCCTCTCCGATAATAAGTAATGACAGATGAGTTGTAGGTTTTACTTACGTTGAGAGAGTTTGCGGTTCTTAGTTGTACCATAAGGATATTTTGGCTTTAGGAAAGTGATTTCAAACGCCTTTTAACCTGACAATTCTGTTTTTCTTTCAAACCTACGACTGAGGACAAGGTTTTTTTTCTCAATCGTCAAGCAAGAGAATCAGTGAACGTGATTTCAAGAAAATGAAGTTATTCGACGTGTCCTCTTTATTTCTCCAACCACACGCACATTCCAATTTTATATGATATTAGTCTTCTAGGCTTTTCACAGTCATGTTAATTCTTGGCTTGCTAAATGTACGTCGATTAGCACCAACTTAGTAGAAGCAGGCTTAGATTGCCATTCGTAAATTAGCATAATTGAAAAGTTGGACTAAATAGGCACAAATTAAAATGTATATAATTGAATTGGCTTCTATATATTAGGTTAAGGATTCTGTAGACAATTTTCCCAGTTTTTGCGTATGAGCCATGTGACGAGGACTCACTTGCATGAGGAATCGCAGGCTTGCAAGATCTATGCCCTGCATATCAGATCATGGCATAGCCCAACACTAAGTTGAAAAATCTTCTTCTTTTTTTACTCCCTTTACATATCATTGACAACATGATTTCTCTGCATTTTGAAAGTTTAGCAGCATCAGAACCTGTTCTGAAATATTCAATACCCATCCTGGAACTTACCCATAAATTCTTACCTGGCTTAACGAGGCCTAATGACCAAAAAATCTAAGAATCACGTGTCTATGAACAGAATATTTCGTTGATTGCTAACCCACCATTTAAACTCTATTTATTTTGCAAAAAACTAGCTATCGAAGCATAAATTCCCCGTTTGCTGCCATTTAGCATCGCTTGTGAAATGAGCTAAGGAATAATGATTTCTCAGTAAACAAAAAAGTAAACTTAAATCATAAGAAATGGCTTATGAATGTGTAATATAAGATTCAATGTCCGGAATTCAACTTGACCTCTACCGCCGGGCGTTTGCCCAAGACTCAGGAAAAAAACGTACTTGAAGTCAGACCCATTGGATCGAGTCTATCTCGATCATTGTAGGATCCATATTACCAACAATTGTCATGGACTTGCTTCATGTGAATACGGGTCCAGACAGGAAACTCACTAGGAAGCTAGGGCGGAGAAGGGACAGGACCTAGCACTGTGAGATTCGCACCCATCGACCAAAGTTCTGCCTCGGGAGCCCAGGTCCTGTCCCCATATCCCGACATCATTCCTCCGGATCTTAAGAAATTGAAAAGTGATTTTGAAGTCATTTGGAAATTCGAATCAAACACAAATAAGATCTAACCATTTTCTTTGAAAATAACTTTCTTGGAGAATGCATTCGAGAGCACACAAATTTTCGCCAACCAAAGGAGACCTTAGCATGTAATAATTGACTGGCTGGTGATCGAGCGTCCGGCCTTTTCTACAGAAGATTCGCTACTTTCAAGTCGAACCATGCAAGGTAATAATAATTGACTGGCTGGTAATAATATGCACAACTGACGCTGGTCCTGAGCAGCAGAATCAAACAGGCAAGGTCAGAGGAAGCACTCGATGTTGCCATGGAAGGAGTCATGCGTACGGAAAGTCCGACATGACTCTTTCTGGTCATTCGTTGAAAGACTTATGGACAAAACGAAACCAAAAGTAAGAAAATTTGTTCAAGGGTCAATGCCTCTGCCACCTCCTCTTACGTTTTGATGATTAGTTCATCATAAAATCTAGTTGGAACTGGCTTTCGAGGCTATCACAGCATGATCAATGTATGCGGATTACAGCTGCTTGTCTTCCTGAGGATTTTGTGTGGCTTCCATTGATTGTAAAGTCGAACCTCAAAGCTGTTGACCGGCCAGTACGAATATCGTGTGAAGGAACTATGCCTTCTCTCTCTCCCTCCCTCCCTCCCTCCTTTCCTCTCTCTCTCTCTCTCTCTCTCTCTCTCTCGCCAAATTTGTTAGATGCGCATTTCATGCATGGATTGGTTGTGTTAGATGCGCATTTTATGCATGGATTGGTTGTGGAGGTCACAAACCCAATTAGAAATGCTGGATAAACGCATGTTTGATTGATGTGAAGTTATCCATTGCTCTCTCTCTCTCTCTCTCTCTCTCTCTCTCTCTCTCTCTCTCTCTCTCTATATGATGTCTGTCGGTCCAAAATAATTCGACATAACTAACAAAAAAGGCCGTTGGGCACGTGCGAGGATTATGAATTCATACACCGACGTGAACAATAACTTAAGATCCAGTAGTCCGACTTAGTCAAATTGGGTATCGCTGGAAACTTCTTCATGAGGATGACCCAAGTGTGCCCTTCGATCGAACTTTTAATCGCGTAAGATTTTTGGTCGGTTTCAGTCATGCCTTGGAAAAGAAAAAAAATTAGGTCTCTACATTTTCTTTTGCTAATTTGGATCTTTACTCAGAGTTCAATCTATTTCTTATTCAAATAGTGCTTTTCCTATACGGTCATTTAATATGGGTTTCTTACATCATTCATTACTAAAGCGCCAACACCTCCAACATAGAAAAATTTAGTATGTAATCCAAATCGAAACAGAACGCATGAGAAGCGCCAACGGATGTCGAACAGATGTTCCGGACCAAAACATTCACGTACGGAAAATTAGTTCGTTGAAAGACGGGTGCCTCCGATTCCACATCGCCTACCGCGTTGATAATCCGTTCCTCATCTCGCAATCGATCATGCATAAAGAAGAGTCAAACCTTAAAAGCTGTTGACTGCGCAGTATGAATGTCGTGTTGGTCAAATCATCGGAAAATTAGGTGGTGCCAAGGAAGGGATCATGCCTTCTCGATCTCCAAAGCGTGCCACCCTTCAGAATCTGATGTGACAACTTTGTTAGATGCACGCAATTAAAATACAGGACAAGTTCGTTTGGCTTTGATGCCCCTTGTCATTGATGTATCTCCTTGGAAATATGGTTTTTCGATAGCGGTCTACAATTTAGTTCAGACGAAATTTGTTGTGTTCTTTTTCAGGGATGTTGTCAAAAGGAAAATGACGAATCACAATTATGATTCAAGACGTAATAGCATTGTGATTTAATGCACCAATCATGAAAACAAAAAAGAATGTAATTTCCACATGCAATATTAAAAGAAAGGAGATCGCATATACCATAAATTTCTCATGATGCTTGCTTTGTGTCATTTGTTTTTTTAATCAATAGCTTGAATACCATTAATTTGAAGAAAAGCATGTGGCACTATAACTTTTCAATTAATTATTTCAGTGCACTAACTTTAAAAAGACATTTATCACAAATGACATAGATTTTACCGACACGTAAGATGTTTCGGCATTTAAGAAATTCATGTGGTCCTTGGTGACAGAGAGAAATTAAAATATTACCTAAACAATTAAAATAAAATAAAACAAGTTTGATAGAAAGATGGGTTTTGCAGCGCACGGGATCCTAAATTTTTTTTTGTCGTCGGACTATGCATGGATGGAATATTTCACACTTTAATGTTTTGTATTTTTCCTCTTAAACAATGCGAAGACCCACTTAACGTTAAAAGAGACTCATCTGCACACATCCGTGTGTCAAAGCTTAGATGTCTCAGTCGGAAGCGTAGAAGATAGAGAAATCCAATTTTCCTTTTTCTTCTTTTGTTTGGGAGTTACTGTTTGTATCATTCTTTTAAAGAAATCGTATTATGCCTTATTATTTGGAAAATCCAAGTTCGGATAAAAATTGTACATGCAAATAATTTGTAGATTAAAGCTACACTAAACCTAAGAAAACTAATAACTCTATAGTATCGACATATAGTTGATTGGGACATTGAGAGATTTTTGAGAGATTATTAGTTCATGTAAAAATTTCGTCAACTATATACAAGCTACTTTAAATCATAGCCATTTGTAGAAATAAAAAACCCGGACTTAACTAGTTCGTATGGTTTACAATTTTTTATTTATAGATATACAGATAATCAAATCTCTATACTCATGCTTTGGATATAAAATGTTAATTAAACCATTAAATTAAAAGTCACCTTATAGGTGCAAGAATAGTTCTTTTTAGTTATTGTAAAAACAAATAAAAGTTAAATTTTTTTTAAAAAGTTTATTTAATATATTCGTAAGGATAGAAATCCTCTAAAATTAGAGAGCAACTGCACTATGTATGCTTATCCTGAGAAAACAGAGTATCCTTAAGAGTAGGCATTGCACTTGGTCGTCGCTCATCGGCCTCTTCACCGTGCTCACCCACCTTTCCCACTCTGCCTCCGTGACAACTCGTGGTAGGATTAGTGCGATGGTGTCACTCGTGAGTAAAGGTGAAAATGGGTCAGGCTACTCATCATGAGTAGCTTGGGCTTGATTGATAATTATTCAGGATTGGCTCGTCATTGCGCACTTAAGCTGGAGCTTCTTAATTATCTTGTCGAGTCAAGTTCAACCTCGAGCTTCAAAATTCAGCTGGAGAGGCTTACAAGCCTAATCGAGTTTCTATTATTCTTTTCCAAAAATATTTATCAATTGATGTAGACATGAATATATTCTCAAGATTACATAATGCATTCAAGTTATCTAAGCATTATTAAGATCGAGCCTACATAAAATTGATCAGTCGGGTCGAGCTCGGATATTTTGCTTATAGCATTAGAGGGGTGGCGGTACTAGCCGCAATGGTGACACCTTGGGCGGCGGCGCCGAGGGGGTGGGTGGGTGGTGGGGGTTTGTCACTCGTGAATGGCGGTGGCGCAGAAGCTGTTTCATGCTGTGCGGTGGAAGGAATTGTCGTGACTCGTGGTCGTGGGGAGTTTATAAGGTCAGAAAGTCAGAACTAAAGGAGGAGAAAATAGAAAAGCAGAAAGGATGGGAAGATCAAAATAAATTCGGGCGGTCTACATCCCTTCATGGTTAGGTGTCAGCTTTAAATTGCATGTAGAACCTAGAGTATAGAATATCAAATAGCATCTTTACCATTCCCTCAAAAGTTAGGGTCTATCGTACGCTTTGATATTGAAAAGAGAAAGATATGTTTGCGACGATAGTAGGGGAATTTCAAACTCATAATAATTGTTTCAATTGCAAAGATACGAATGAATTTCCAAAAAAGGCGATAGTTCAGTTAGACAAGCTTGTAAGGACAGAATGACTTTTTAGGTATACCAATTGAAAACAACATTGTCTAGATTAGCTTTTGGCAAACATTGCCGGTGTTACATGTCAATCAATCAGCAATCAGCAAAGCTTTGTATGCTAGTCCCTCTATTAGTGTGTACAAGACAGATATGGGAATTTATAGACTTGGCTAAACGAGTCTTGACTATGAGGGACAAGACAGATATGGGAATTTATTCGACAAGATAATCTTGCATAATTTATAGGATTATATAAGATACGATGTAAATATATCAAAGTTAATAAATTAGTAAATAACGTATCTAATTGAAGGATCACAGGTTTTAAAAGCTGAATATGCACGCAAATTGTCACTTCCTTGGTTTTCTACTTCTCGATGAAAGAGGAAAAATCCTAAGGAATAATTTTTTATTAGAAATACATTTTTGTATTTATATTCTTTGGATGAGTCTTTTAGCATATCACTACGTTTGATAACGATACGAAATTTATATTCTCGGAAAACAAATTCATTTGAAACTAGTATAAAATTTTCGGTCCCATCTTCCCTTTTTTTGCCCCCACCCTCTGTCGGAATCGCCTGCTCCTAAAGTATGTCATTCTTGTCCGCTTTGAGATGTAGACCAAGTGGCTTCGACAAATCATCCCAAGGAGGTCCTTGAGGCAACCCATGTTGATCTTGCGCCTAAATTGGAAAATGACAACATCATTGCCGCAGAGGGAGTAGCACTAGGGGAAGGAGGAGGAGTAGCGAGGCTTGGCCAGAAAGTTGTTAGTGACATAGCGGAGCTCCAAGAAGTTGTAGATGATGGGATTGTCTAGGTGGGAGTGGCAGAAGCCGAAGAGGGATGTGTTGCTGGAGAGGGAGGAGGTACAACTATTGCGAAAAAAGGCAAGCAATCAAACAATAATATAGACAGAAGAAGAAAAATAAATCGGATACCAGATTTACGTGGTTCGGTCGTAAAGACCTACGTCTATGGGAAAGTAGCAACAAATTTCACTATAGATCAAGCGATACAAGGAGATTACACACTCAAGTCACTCAAACACTCTCTCGGTATTTCTCAAGCTCTAATTACACCCAATAACGCACGCAATATTTAGCCCCGAAATTCCTCAAGAAATAATATCTCAATCTCACGAAGGAATTACATGTAAATCTTACCACAAGATTTAAATCGGCTACAAATACTAAATTTTCTTAGATGTAATTTACGAACAAGAACAACAAAGAAAATCCCTCCCAAGCACTCGACTATTAGACGGCGCTTCAAGAATACTTCTTCATGATCAACCTACTTTCATCCATGGCCACAAGTTTATATATAAGTGAAACCCTTATTCTTTTGCCAACTTCTCATAGGATTCTGTTTCATATCTTGTCCGATTTTATCCAAAATATATCTCTGTATATTTTAAACAAAATCTAAGTTCAAGTCAAAATTGAACTTTCCTATTTTAGCAGCCAAATTTTCCAACGCAGATTCGAATTTTGAGAAGTTGATCTTCGGATCTTCTTTGCTCGATTTCGAACGTCCGCAACATATCTAATTTGGAATATTCAAATTTCGCAATTGGCTCAAACTAGAGACATATTTTAACAACAACTTCTGGTGTTTGGAGAGCTTAGGGAAGGAGGTGGAGGTGTAGTAGCTATTGCTAGAAGAGGGGTCTGGGACAGCAAGAGTCTTAGGGAGGAGGAGCAAGGTGATTATGTCGTGGGGAATGCACGAGAGAAAGAGGAGAGAAGTTTTTATTTATGTTTTTGGTCTAGAAAAAAAAAATAGAAAATTTCTTCTATTTCTCATTTTTGTTCTAAACCTATTTTTGGGTACAAAAATTTGTTCTAGAAAAAAAATTGAAATTACATTACCAAATAGATTTTTGTTCCAAACCTGTTATTAGGAACAAAATAATAATAAAATAAAGAAATAGAATGATTATCACGTCACCCTTAGCAATATATTTTTATGCACTGACAACTCTGTTGCCTCTTATTAGCCATTTGATGCAAGTGTTTTAATATTGACCATTTGATTAATATGTGTTGTCGACTCCTCTATCAAAACCTCGGATTAACACTGGGTTTAGACAGACCAGAATCTAGAGCGATAGTGGGTACTTTTGGTTTAGAGAGAGGTGATAGATAATAAAGTGAGGGCAAAGCAAAAATACAAGTATATTAGCGAGGGCCAAGTCAGAAGAAAATAAATCCATCAATCCTTAATAGCATTCCAAAAATGCTAAAACACAAAGAGATAATGATACAATTAGTCCTTAAACTTTGGCTTAATATGCAATGTTATTTTTGAACTTTAAATCTATTCAACATGGTCCTTACACTTTAGTTTAATGCGTAATGTTGTCCACAATCTTTTAATTTATTCAATACAGTCCCTAGACTTTTGGTACATGTTTAATTTAGTCCGTGAATAATATTAAAAAGCTTAATATTATCTTCCACTAATTTAAGTTTAAAGATAATATTGAACATTTTCATGCAGTCTAGGAATTAAATTCAATATGTATTAAAACTCTAGAAATTGCACTAATCAAATTAAAAATTCAAAAACGATTAGGATCCCATCAAACAATTTTAAAATTCATGACCACATTATATATTGGGTCAAAGTTCATTAATCATTTGTGTCATTTAACTAAATGCAAATGTTGGCCAGGAGTTCCATTGGGCAAATGAACTTTGGAAAATGCATAATTTTGGCTCAAAGGGCTTTCGCAGGCCAAAAGTTCTTTAGGAAAGCCGAACCAAATGCACCCAAGCCTCGATTAGATTTGTGTAAAAGTCAATTAAACATGATTGAATGGAAAACACATGCAAAAATGACATAACATACTTATAAAAAAATTATTAGACTCCGTTTGTTTCGAAGAAAATAAATAATTTGAAAAATATTTTCCTAAAAATGATCACTTATATCGATTAAAAAAATTAGTCCCTAAAAAATGTTGTGAATATAATAATAATAATTTATGTCTAAGCATCTTTGTGAACGATTAAAATGTTTTCTGTTCATTTACTTTTATAAGTAATACAAGCGTTATGTCGTAGAAAAATATTTTTAAAATTATTTATTTTTCACGAAATAAATGAAGCCTTAGATAGTACAAAAATAGTGATGTACTTCATAATATAAGTACCGTTGAGCTCATGACAATATTCACATTTAGTTAATTATTTACAGAAGGAAAGTGACCACACAATTATGGGGAAAAGTACCAAAAAAGTCCTAAACATATTGCATTGATACTAATTCAGTCATAAACTTTTTAATTGGACTAATTCAGTCCTAAACCTTTTAATATTTGTACTAATTGAGTCCATTTGGTCAATTTTGGCCGACTAACGCGACGTGGACGTTGGCCGGTGACTAGACGCTAACGTGGCAAATTTTATGATTTTTTCGAATTTTTTATTAATTTTTTTCCTTTTTTTTTTTTTTTTTTGCCTTCTTCCTGGCAGTGGCCAGCAAGCCTTCGGTGAGGCTCGCCGGCCACTGGGTGAGGGCCGCGAAGCCCTCGCCTGCCACCGACGAGGGTTGCAGCCCTCACCCGGCCTCTCACAAGGTCGCTGGCGAGGCAACTTCACCCGAATCTGGGCGAGGTCGAGCGGCCCTCGCTCGTCGGGCAAGGGTCACGGCCCTCACTCGGCCTCACCCGGGGCCGTGGGCGAGGTGGCCTCACCCAAATCTGGGCTAAGCTTCCTTGCCTGTGATCCTGGGCGAGGCCGAGCGAGGGCCGCGACCCTTGCTGGTGGCTGGCGAGGGACGCTCGGCCTCGCCTAGGGCCGCGGTGAGGCTGGCCTTGCCCGGTTCGAGCAACCCCGCCTCGCCGGCGGCCTTGGGAGAGGCCGAGCGAGGGCCACGACCCTCGCCAGCGGCAAGCGAGGGCTTCACGGCCCTCGCCCGGTGGCGGCGGCGTCACCGGAGGCTCGCCGACCACCGCCAGATGAAAAAGAAAAAAAAAATGGAAAAAGAAAAGAAAAAGAAAAAAAGTAATACAAAATTTGAAAAAATCATTAAAAAATCATAAAAATTGACACGTCGATCCGGTCACCGACCGACGTTCACGTCAACGTCGGCCAGCCAAAATTGGCTAGATGGACTGAATTGATACCAATATTAAAATGTTTATAACTTAATTGGTCCAATTGAAAAGTTTAGGACTGAATTGGTACCAATACAATAAGTTTAGGACTTTTTTGGTACTTATCCCTAAAATTATGAATAGGCGTACGCTAACGCCATGCACTTTTTTGCGGCTATTCTCTCCTCGTGGCCACAATTCAATTCTAAGACGGTCGGTCAAACACGAAGCTCGACAATATGCGCTCGCACATATCAGCACAACCGATGAGCATCGAACCTGCGTAACTTTCCCCACCAAACGGTCCCCTTCGACATCAGTCCCACGCGAACGACCGATAAATCGAACACCTAAGCTCTTCTCTCCCCCCATCTGCTGCTATAAATTTCAGCTACTCCTCTAGCTCCCATTCATCACCACCAACTTCAAACTCTCTCTCTCTCTCTCTCTCTCTCTCTCTCTCTCTCTCTCTTTCTCTCTCTCACCAAGACACTTATCTCGAGGTCGGTGACGATATGGGGTCGGAGGCACTTGTCCACGTCCTCTTGGTCTCATTCCCTGGCCAGGGCCACGTCAACCCTCTCCTGAGGCTCGGCAAGCGCCTCGCCTCCAAGGGCCTGCTCGTCACCTTCACGACCCCAGAGAGCATCGGTAAGGCGATGCGCAAGGCAAGCAACATCGGTGAGGAGCTCTCCCCGGTGGGTGATGGCTTCATTCGGTTTGAGTTCTTTGAGGACGGGTGGGACGAGGACGAGATACGCCGCCAGGACCTCGACCAGTACCTCCCCCAGCTCGAGAAGGTCGGGAAGGTCCTCATCCCTGAGATGATCCGGCGCAACGGGGAGCAAGGCCGCCCTATCTCTTGCCTCATCAACAATCCTTTCATCCCCTGGGTCTCCGATGTCGCTGATAGCCTCGGCCTCCCCTCGGCGATGCTGTGGGTGCAATCCTGTGCGTGCTTCACCTCGTACTACTACTACTACCATGGCCTGATCCCCTTCCCGTCTGAGACAGCGATGGAGATCGATGTGCAACTCCCTTGCATGCCGCTCCTAAAGCACGACGAGGTCCCGAGCTTCTTGTACCCAACGACCCCGTACCCTTTCCTCCGGCGAGCGATCATGGGGCAGTACAAGAACTTGGACAAGCCATTCTGCATCCTGATGGACACATTCCAGGAGCTCGAGCACGAGAACATTGAGTTCATGTCCAAGATCAGCCCCATCAAGACAGTCGGGCCGCTCTTCAAGAACCCTAAGGCCCCGAACGCCACTGTCAAGGGCGATTTCATGAAGGCTGACGACTGCGTCGGCTGGCTCGACTCAAAGCCTGCTTCCTCGATCGTTTACGTGTCATTTGGGAGCGTCGTGTACTTGAAGCAAGACCAGTGGGATGAGATTGCTTATGGGCTGTTGAACTCAGGGGTCAACTTCTTGTGGGTCATGAAGCCTCCACACAAGGACTCTGGCTATGAGGTTCTCACGTTGCCTGAAGGGTTCTTGGAGAAGGCTGGTGATAAGGGCAAGGTGGTGCAGTGGAGCCCGCAAGAGCAAGTCCTGGCTCACCCCTCGGTGGCCTGCTTCGTCACGCACTGCGGTTGGAACTCGACCATGGAGGCCTTGACCTCCGGCATGCCCGTAGTGGCGTTCCCGCAGTGGGGCGACCAGGTCACCGATGCCAAGTACCTAGTCGACGAGTTCAAGGTCGGGGTGAGGATGTGTCGGGGCGAGGCAGAGAACAAGCTGATCACGCGGGACGTGGTCGAGCAGTGCCTCCGCGAGGCAACCTCGGGGCCCAAGGCCGAGGAGATGAAGCAGAATGCGATGAAGTGGAGCGCCGCAGCAGAGGCAGCCGTGGCGGAGGGCGGCTCCTCTGACCGGAACATCCAGGCCTTCGTGGACGAGGTGAAGAGGAGGAGCCTGGAGGTGCTGGCTGCGAGTGGCAAGTCAACGGCCAACGGAGGGGCGGACTTGGCCAACAAAGTGGCGGCCAATGGGGTTGTGGAGCTGGGCGAGCCAAAGGTCAACGGGGAGTTGAAGGTAGTGTCGTGAGGTGGAGATGAGAAATTCAGCTGTGTCTCGTTTTGGAGTGTAGATTGAAGGAACCATGCCTTCTCTCTCTCCGAAAGCCGAAGGGTGCTAGCTGTATAATCAATTGTACCAAATCTGTTAGATGCATGGATTGGTTGTGAGGATCCAAACCCTATTGAAAGTGCTTGATATACATATGCTTGATTGATGCCAAATGATTCGTTGCTCTCTCTCTCTCTCTCTCGCCCTTTAATCTCTGTCATGAAAATAATTTGATGAAATTGAGACATTGTTTATTTTCAAAGAAAATGAATGATTTGGAAAATATTTTCCTAAAAACAATCATTTATGTGACTTGTAAAAATGAATAAATAAAAAATATTTGCATCCTCTAGAAAAACGGTTAGATGTAAATGGTTATCAACAATAAACATTTTTGTTGATTGTTTATTTGAAGTGATATGAGGGATTGTTTTTAGTAAATTTTTTATATAAGAAATTATCTTTAGGAAGATATTTTCATTTTCCCCAAAACAAATGAGTTCTAAGAAAATAGGCCTTTTGTATATACTAGGTTCACCAATTATACATGTTTCGTGAACAAATATTTTCTATTACGTTTTTGCTTTTATGATAATTATTTCATGTAGATAAAGATGAGATAATATCCGGTCGTCCAATTTGGACAAATTGGGTATGAGTGTGCCCTTTGATCGAACTCTTAACCATGTAATATTTTTGGTCGATTAGTCATGCCTTAGATGATATATATAATTTGGATCTGTACTCGGAGGTCAATCGATTTCTTATTCAAACCTTTGGACCTAGGAGAATACTCTTTTAGTGGAACATCAAGTGTAGCTCCATCATACTCTCTACTCTTTTAGTGGAACATCAAGTGTAGCTCCATCTCTCTCTCTCTCTCTCTCTCTCTCCCTCCCTCTCTCTCTCTCTCTCTCTCTCTCTCTCTCTCTCTCTCTCTCTCTCTCTCTCTCTCTCTCTCTCTCTCTCTCTCTCTCTCTCTCTGCTATGGTATTCTAGTCGATTGTAGTTGTGAGAATTCGTAAGACCACTGCTAACTATTCTAAAAACTTAAACTCTTAAAAAAAAGGTGTGGTTTAATATTTAATTATTCTATCACTTCCTTTCACGCTTAGTTTGAAATTTTTTGCCTATTATTAATAATAGACATATTTAATTAGGGAGGTAAATGAGGTCTAAAAAGATTTAAACTCATGACTTCTAACTTTGATACCATAAAAGAATTTGTAGGACTACCGCCAACTATTCTAAAAACTTAAACTTTTAGATGAATGCATGGTTTAATATTTAATTATTTGTCAATAGCAAATAGCCATTGAATAAGTTGGAGGTGCGACGCGAGGTCAAGGGGAGCGAGAGAGACACGGAGAGAGATGCTGCTGGGTATGTGTAATCTTTCATACATGGTGAGGATACTAAGTTAGGATCAAATTTTTTTGGCAAGGCGATTTAATTAGGGTTTCTTATATCACTACTAATGTCTCAGTACCTTATAAATAACTAAACTTAGTACGTAAATTTAACGTTTATGACAGAGGACCACGGCCCAAAAAAGGCTACAAGCCGTATGAGAATCAGAAACCGATGTTAGACAGATGTTCCAGACCAAAACATCCACCTTTGGAAAATCAGTTCGTTGAAAGGCGGTTGCGTCCCATTCCACATCGCCTCTCGTTTTGATAATCCTCTCCTCATCTCGCAGTCGATCGGGCATAAAGAAGAGTCAAACCTTAAAAGCTGTTGACTGCGCAGTATGAATGTCGTACTTGGTCAAATCATCGGAAAATTAGCTGGTGCCGAGGACGGGATCATCATGCCTTGTCGCTCTCCAAAACTTGTTCCCTTGAGAATCTAAAGTTCCAACTCGGTTAGATGCACACCATTAAAATACATGACATGTTGGTTAGACTCTGGTGCCTTTTGTTATCGATGTATCCCTTTGGAAATATAGTTTCCCATAGCTGTCTCCAATTAAAATTAGATGGAATTTATTTGCGTTTTTTCTTGGGGATGTCATCACGTCATTGTTGAAAATGATGGACTGTTACGTAATGGCATTGTAATTTGACACACCAATCACAAAAACGTAGGAGAATATCCTTTGTCCACATGCAATCTTAGGGAAAAAGACACCTCAATTATCATGACTTTTTCGCAGCGCTCGCTTGGGTGTTGTTACTTTTTAATAAATCATTTGATTATCATTAATTTGGAAAAAAGAAAAAAACTTATGGTGCTATAATTTTTCAATAGGTAAAGTGCTCAATTTCCAAAATACGTTCAACCAAAAGTCACATAGATTTTATCGTCACGTTGAATGTTTCGGAACTTAGGTAAACTATCGAAAAATAATTGGTACCAAATAAGTACCATTAAAAAATCATGATGACCATACTGTCCATTTTGGGAGCGATACCGTAATTTTAGAGGAGTTATTTTACCGGATCGAAAACGGTAATGCCAAAGCATTTAAGAAATTCGTGCGGTCCTCGATGGCATCGAGTGATGGGAAAATTTAATAAAAAACAATTAAAATAAAATGAAACAATAGATCGACAGAAAGATGGGTTTTGCGGTGCACGGGATCCTATATTTATTTTTCCCTTTTTGGATTATGTATGGATGGAATATTCCACGCTTTAATTTTTTTTTTTTTTTTGGTAAAGGTAAGAAGCCACGCTTTAAAGTTTTGTCACTTTCGTCTTAAATAATGCGAAGACCCACCTAACGGTAAGCGACTCATCTGCACCGCATCTGTCTGTCAGAGCTTCGATGTCTCGGTCTTCTATGTGGATGGAGGAATCCAATCTTCCCTTTTTACTTCTCTTGTTCTGGAGTCTACCGTTTGTATCATTCTTATAAAGAAATCGTATCATGCCTTGTTTATTTGGAAAATCCAAGTTGGGATAAACATTGTACATGCAAATGACTTGTACATTAAAGCTACGCTAAACCATAAAGAAAACTATTAACCCTCTAATATCGACATATAGTTGATTGGGATGTCGATAAAAATTTTAGTTCATCAATCAAACTCCATCTTTTTAAATTCTATTAACTATATGTAAGCTGCTTTGAATCATAGTCATATGTAGAAGTTAAAAACCCCAGCTTAACCGGTTTGTACGGCTTATAACTCTTTTTTATTATTATAAATGTACAGATAATTGGATCTCTATGCGCATGCTTTGAATGTAAAATGCTAATAAAACTATTAAATTAAAAGTCAACTTATAAGTGGATGATAGTTCTTTTTTTTTTTTTTTTTTTTTTTGTGAAATGTAATTAATATATTGAAAATGAACGAGTGAACAAAAAAAGGAAAAAAAAGAAAAGAAAAAGAACACGATATCAGAACCTACACTCAAAACAACGGATCATAATGAGTGAAGGGATGCCGGAAAAGCCACAAACATGGCAGCCCACTACCAACTAAGAAAGGAAGCACATCATGAACAACCGGCAAACAAAACAGAGACAAACTGCCTACAGGTAGGGAATGAACCATCCTCCGAATTCAGTGAGAATTGCTGCACCAGCCGCACCTGCACCAACTGCACCAACTGCCTTAATCAAGCCGCATCTGACGCTCCCCAGAAAAGATGATATGGTTAATACCCCATCTTAGCTGCAACCTTCTATTCCTGAAATTATCTTCCACGTTCCTAACAGTGATCGACTCTAACCACTTTAAAGAGATGATTCTTCATGGTTCTCGGAAGAGAATATTGTTAATATTGTTCCAGATAATGTGACACAGTGCTCCAAAGGAGAAACGAGCTATGCACTTATAAAACTCATTTCCCGTAAGTATGGTGATGGCCCACCGGAGATTATCCTCCAACGCCCTGTCGCGCCAAGGCAGATTGAATTTGGTCGCCCAAAAGAAGGCAACCCTGGCTATGACATGACACCCAAAAAACAGATGGTCAATAGAATCCGGTACATCATTACAAAAGGCACAAGCACCACCATCTATTCTACCATGCAACAATAAGAGTGTCCAGGTGGGTAGCTTGCGTTTAGTTATAAGCCAGAGGTTTACTTGATACCGATGTGTAATTTCGTTGCTCTAGACGAACTTATGCCAAAAAACCTGAGTCCTCTTTTGCCTAAAGGTCTCCCCAGCCGTCGCAACAATGAAGCGTCCTGAAGAATTCTCCCTCCAGCCAAAACAATCCGAATTCTAAGAGAGACTCAGGAGGGGATTATCCCAAGACTCAAGCACCAACTTGAGAGGTTGCCCAGCATCAGAGAAGAGATCAGACATTGTTGTTTGCCTAGAAAGTCCTAAACTGTATATGAACGAGTCTAAAAAAATTAAGTTCAATGGGCCCCTAGGGTGCCAATTGTGAAACTGTAAGGAGGTAGAGAGGCCGTCTCCAATCCTCCAATAGAAGGCATTACGGACTTCGCTTATGAGGGATAGGATTTTTTTTCCAAGCCCAAGAACAGCAGGTGGGTTTCTTAGCATGATAGTTCTTTTTGGTTCTTGTAAAGAAAAAAAGGTTAGAAATTATTCATTAAATAGTTTGTTTAATATATTTCAAAGAATTGAGGTCTTCTAAATTAAGGAGTGATTCCAGCATGTACAGTTGTCATGAGAGAGCAAGTTATACTCAATGTGCCATGATGTCACTCATGACTAAAGGTGAAAATAAATCAGGCTACTCATGAGCAGCTTAGGCTTGATTGATGATTACTTGAGAATGGCTCGTTAATTTGTGCTCCAGCTAGAGCTTCTTAAGTATCTTGTTGAGTCAAGCTCAACTTCAAGCTTGAAAATTCAGCTGGCTAAGGTTCGCAAATCTAATCGAGACTCTCTATTATTTTTGAAAAATATTTGTCAATTAACATAGACATATATATTCACAAAATTACACAATACACTCACTTTGTCATGAAATTAATTTGACGAAATTGAGACATTGTTTATTTTTGGGAAAATCAATTATTTGGAAAATATTTTTCTAAAAACGATCATTTATATAACTTGTAAAAATGAATGAACAAAACAAATTTGCATCATCTACAAAAATGGTTAAATATAAACTGTTATCAACAATGAACATTTTTTGTTGATTGTTTATTTGAAGTGATATAAGGGATTATTTTTAGTAAATTTTTTATCTAAGAAATTATTTTTAGTAAGATATTTTCATTTTCCCCAAAATAAATGAGTTCTAAGAAATTAGGCCTTTTGTGTATACTAGGTTCACAAATTATACATGTTTCATGAACAAATATTTTCTATTACGTTTTTGCTTTTATGATAATTATTTCATGTAGATAAAGATGAGATAATATCCGGTTGTCCGATTTGGACAAATTGGGTATGGTTGGAAACGTCTTCATGAGAATGACCTTAGTGTGCCCTTTGATCGAACTCTTAACCATGTAATATTTTTTGGTCGATTAGTCATGCCTTAGATGATATATATATATATATATATATATATATATATATATTTGAGGCATCAACTAAATGGTTCACTCTTTTAGTGGAACATCAAGTGTAGCTCCATCACACTTTCTCTCTCTCTCTCTCTGCTATCACATTTTTGTGGACCGTAGTTGTGAGAATTTGTAAGACCGTTGCTAACTATTCTAAAAACTTAAACTCTTAAAAAAATAAGTGGTTTAATATTTAATTATTCTATCACTCCCTCTCACGCTTAGTTTGATTGTTTTTGCCTATTATTAATAATAGACATATTTAATTAGGGAGGTAAATGAGGTCTAAAAAAATTTGAACTCATGACTTCTAACTCTAATACCATAAAAGAATTTGTAAGACTACCGCTTGTTATAATATGTAATATATTTTTATTATTCTAAATATGATCCCAATATTGTATTCCCAATAAATTCCGATTGATTGCCCGATTTATTACTCACGTGTATTAAGTGATATTTGTCCATTAATATATTACCATAATGGTCTTGATGGAAGATATCGGTAACGTAATAAACAGAATAAAAATGTCAGGTCGTCTAGTTCAAATCCTATCACTACAGAAAAAAAACACACCATCAGGTTTGAGGGGTATTGGCTAGTAGAACATGCTGTACATATTTGGTGTCCTCATATTGCAGATCGATCGTGCTACGTGGATTCATCGAAGGTTTTTGGGTCTTCTGCTTTTGCAAATTTCATCAATGGCTGGAGGTATGTTGATCTTTACGTTTCCGCAAACTGATCCCGAATTTTGTATGAATTTATCTGTGATTGATATATCGGGATCGTCAAGTTTTAATTTATTTTTAATCTAATAGTTGGTATTAGAGCATGTTTACAATCTCTGCCTTGGTGAAATTTTTGGAATTTATTTTCATTGAATTATGTGTGGGTAAATTTGGATTTCTATATGGCTTGGATCGGAATCTAGAATTCCAACCAAATTCGGGCAACCCACCACGCGATAATGGATCTGCATGATCACACCGCCATTAGGAAGAAAAACCCTTAAATTTTTCTAAGTATTACTAATCGTCAGAGGTTAATCGAGCGGTGAAATTTTGGTGGTTAGGGTTTTATAGGACAGATCGTTTTTAGGCTTAATTTTGGTCAATACATTGGTCGTTTTTGCCGAATCTTGAAATTATTTGTTCGTCCCAACGTTCTCTTTGAAATCAATCAACCAATTTGGTCGGACATGGGCTACGGGAGGAGACCTAGGTGGCGGAATGGACTAGGTCGCGGCGGAAGAGAAAGGCCGAAAGAAGGCCTCGGGCGCGTGTGTGAGTTGCAGCGAGCGTGTGCAACACGCGCCCGAGGGGTTGCAACGCATGTGCTCAAAGGATTGCAGCGGGTGCGTGAAGCGGGCGCATGCGTTGGGGAAAAGCGCTCGTGCGTTGTGCACGCGACTATGATTTCTCCGTTTTGCCCATTCACATTTAGGAAAATTGCGATTTTGCCCTTGCCCACCTAAAATTCCGATTCCCCCCCGGGGGCGTGAAACTTACGATTTTTTTCTTTTTTGGGTGTAAAATTCCTGTTTTACTCCTTAAAAGTAAAATTCCATTTTTGGCCTTGCGTGCAAAATTCCAGTTTACCACTTTTGCACGTGATTTTAGGGATAAGTACACTATCAGTGCCAAAACTTGTGTACAGCGCTCACTTTGGTGCCAAAAGTTTCTGCTGGATCACTTAAGTGCCAATTTGGAGGAAAAACGATCACTTTGGTGCCACTAGCGAAAGATTCCGGCCAAAATGATTACGTGGCTTTTAAAAAAAAAAAAAATCGACAACCTTTAAACGACATTGTTTTTGGTCCTCCTGAAGAAAACGACGTCGTTTTGCTATCCTACATGGATGGCCTCACGGAAACGACATTGTTTAGCTCACATTGGGATTGAAATTAGGGTTTCCGTCGCTCGGCCACCGTTGTTCGCTTGCCGTCGCTCAGCCACCATTTCTCAGCCACCATTATAGTTGCTTGACCAGGTGAGCAAGGAGAGACTGAGATTGTTGCTTGAGCAATAAGTGACAGGAAAAATCGGAGGCGAGGGCGGAGGAGGAGGAAGAAGATGGGTCGAAGGTGCCGCTGGTGTGCTACTGCTGCTGGTGCATTGCTGGTGTCGCTGCTAGTGTGTTGCCGATGTTGCTGTTGGTGCTGTGCTGGTGCCATTGTTGGTGTGGGTCTTCGAGGAAGAAGAAGACGAAGACAAGCCTTCCCTCTCTCTCAATTTGGAGATTAGGGTTTCTAAGTTGGGGGAAAGATGCCAAACGGCGTCGTTTTGGTGTTTGGATGCTGACTCACCTCTCCGACAAGCCACGTTGGCTTCAAAAATTAATAAAAAAAAGGCCACGTTGGATTTCCAGCCAATTTCATCGGCGTTGGCACTGAAATGATCGTTTTTCAAAATTTTTGGCACTTAAATAATCCGACGGAAACTTTTGGCACCAAAGTGAGCGCCGTACACAACTTTTGGCATTGATAGTGTACTTATCCCCGTGATTTTACTGTTCTACCATTATATGCAATTTTATGAATATTTTTTCATAAAATTAAATGTCTAGTGATCCGTATATATTTAATTAATTAAGGATTAGCCATAGCATCTTTGATTATATTAAATTATATACATTAAGAGCCTTTGGATGACATATAATTAAAGACAATAATTGTAATTATTCACATTTGTCCTCCTCTATTACAGGGATGTCCACTAGATGTAGGTGGTCAGCGGCTGATGTTTTGGAAGCTTGAGCTCCATACGGGCAAAAGCGCTTACCTCTCTTTGATGTGGAGAGCTTAGTGGATCTGGTTTTGGCCCTAGCTGGGCCTTTTTCTGACTCTAGATAGAGCTGCTTCTCTTTCTTGACTTCTTTGATCCGTTCATTATGCAACATCAGCATGGACTCTGCATCTAAGCAGCTGCTATCTCGCTTTTGTGGAGCTTTGCCTTCCTTAATGATTAAAGCTCGGGAAGAGAAAGGACGTTCAGCTTGCTGTTCATGCCCCTCCTCCGAGAGATGCTGGGCGTGGAGAGGCAGGAGGGGCAAGAGGGGCTGCTCTGCTGCTTTCTGTGCTTGTTGTGTTTCATGGGTATCCGTCGCCAGGGGAGATTCTGGCACCATTTCTACATCATCGATGGGTGGGGGTTGCTTACCATAGAAAATTTTTCCATAAGGGCTGAGTTCCTGAACCTCAGCTCGTAGCCAGTTACCATAGTTACCCGGTATATCTTCCTCCAACCTTTTTTGTTGATATGGTATCTCTTTGCAAGCAGTGGCATAATGGCCAATTCGACCATAGGAGTAGCAGTAATGTGGCAACCTTTCATATTTGAATTCAATCCATACCTTTTTGCTTCCCAAGTTGACAACTAGCCTTGTTTTGAGAGGTGTAGCTAAATTCAGCTTGATTCTTGCTTTCCCGACCTTATAATGACTGTTTCCTTTTGCTTCCAGTTTCACCTCAATAACTTCGCCAATCTTAGAGGCGATCTCTCTAACAACCTCTGTTGTAACTCTGCCAAATGGTAAGCCAAATAGTTGCACCCAAAAGGGGCAGTGAGAGTAATCATAGCAAATATCGGGGATGTCAGGGTCACATTACTGGAGCACAGGTAGGTTGCTGGAGAAGGACTATGGCCCGGCTTCGAGAACTCTCTGTTTGTCGACTTCTGATTTAAAGGAAAATGAGAATAAGCCTGGTTCTAACAAAGTGCAGGAGACGTTCTCAATTTTCCATGCTCTTTTCATAGTGCTGAGGAAAGCTTGGAAGTTTACATTTGGTCGAGAGTAAAGTTTGCCAAATAATGTTAGTCGGCATTCTTTTAGCTTTTCATTAGAGATACCCCTTGTAACATCTACAACATCATTTTTAGACCATAAATTACCCAAGCTTTTACACAGCGCCTCTAGCCTACTTGCTTCAGAATTAGAATCTGCCATAGGACCCGTTTCAAAAGTCACGATGATATGGAGAAAAAATACCTCTGGACAGAGAGCTCGTGGCCAGCCACCATATTGAAACCAGGATAACTGTTAGTAAGTGATGAAGCTCGCTGGTTATAACTTTGATGCTTGATTGTGGAGGAAATCTGGGCTTCTGGCAGACCATTAACCTCAGCGTACTTGTTGTTTTTCTGCAGGGGAAGGCGGGCCAAATAATTCTAGGCGAGATGGATCCATGTAGGTAGAGTTGATGGACAGGTAAGATGAAGTGTAAGTAGAGGTGAAAAAGTTGGGCTAATGCTGGGGGGAAGTCGAGCAGGGGTGTAAGTTGGGTTTCGGCCTTGGGAGAGGGTTGGAGGACAAAGGGCCGAAGGTTAGGGTTTTGAATAGGATGCTCGAGATGATGAAAAGGTAGGCGATGGGAACCAGAGAAAAGCCCAAAGCACAGCTAGGGTTTGGGTTGATTAAAAAGGAAAAACTGTCTCGCAAAGGATACAGGAGTTAAAAGGAAAGAAAAAAAGAGGGCTACCACTAGGGAAAGAGGAATTGGGGTCGGTCATGTTGAGCCCCTTCATAACGAAGGAGGATTGGAGCAGAAGAAAATTGAAGATGGCGTCAGCACGAATGATTCAAAGGAAAACTACCATACGGTAGGGGGAAACCCATAACGCGTGGGAGAAATTTTTCAAAGGAACTTAAAGGGATGGTAGTTTGGCTTTGTAATTATTCACATTAATATTATGAATTTTATCTCATAGGAATTTTCAATATATTAATGTGATTAATTATGATGAAATATTATTTTATCTTTCTTAATTTACCCACAGGGATTAAGGAAGGGAATATAATTTGATAGTTTCATCATGAAATAATTATGAATCAATTTAAATTAGAAACTTTGCCCACATGCAGTTTTTGATGTTATGTGATTCATATTTTATAACATGTTTTTCATTGGTAAAATATTATTTAAGTTTATTTGCCTCAAATATATTGATACATAATCTTTGATTATGATGCAGTCTTACCACCTACAATTAGTTCTAGTATAATTGTTCCCGAACTTAATAGAAATAACTTTAAAGAATTGAGAGAATTAGTTCTTCTTCAATTGAGGTGCATGAATATTGATTATGCTCTAAGGTTAGACAAATCACCTAAACCTATTGAGAATAGTACTTATGCTGAACATACTTGTTATGCTCAATGGGAGCGGTCCAACCGTCTCAGTGTGATGTACATAAAGATAAAACTCTCTGCAAGCATTCGTGGTTCAGTTATTCAGCATAACAATACCAAGGGATTGCTAGAGGCTATTGATGCACAATTTGAGTCTTTAGAGAAGGCGCATGCCATGACCCTAATTATGAAGTTCTCATCATTGAAGCTTACCAGTGTAAGAGGTGTGTATGAGCACATCATGAAGATGAAGGACATTGCAGCTCAGCTGAAGAATCTTAGGGTTGGGATATCAGAATCCTTTCTTGTATACTATATCCTAAATACTCTCCCACAGGAATATGCTCCTTTTAAGATCTCTTACAACACACATAACACTAAATGGTCAATCAATGAACTCATGATCATGTGTGTTCAATAGGAAGAGAGGCTAATAATGGAGAAAGGAGAAAGTGCTCATATGGCGACACATGATAAGTATAAAGGGCAAGGCAAGTAGAAGGGAAAAGGTAAGATGCCTCTACCTCCCCAAGCTGGCATTAAAAATGAATCTAAGTGCTTCTTCTGTAAAAAGAATGAGCAAATGAAGAAGGATTGCGCCAAATTTAAGGCTTGGCTAAAAAAAAAAGGTAACAAACTCACATGTGTTTGTTATGAAACTAATATGGTTGATGTGAGTCGCAATACTTGATGGATTGATTTTGGTTCTACAATCCACATTTCGAATTTCTTGCAGGGTATTCAGAACCAGTGGAAACTAATGGGAAATGAACAAGGCATCTATTCAGGAAACAAGATGTGCTCGTGTGTGGAAGCTATTGGGACATACAAATTAGTTCTCAGTAGTGGTTTTGTTTTAATTTTAAAAATGACCTTTTATATTCCTAGTTTTTTTAGGAATTTAATTTCAGTTTCAAGACTTATACCTTTGGGATACTCCTTTGAATTTTCAGATTCAACATTCAATTTATCGTATAAATCTGAAATTGTCGGGAGTGGTATTTTGTCTGATGGTCTTTTTCGAATTAATTTACAAGACAATGCCATTAATAATACGATGCATGTTCATGATAATGCTGGTATAAAACAATGTGCATCGGAGGTTGGGACATATCTCCATGGATAGAATTAAAAGACTAGTAAATGATGGAGTACTTAATACTCTAAATTTGACTGATTATGACACTTGAGTGGACTGTATAAAAGAAAAACAGACCAACAAGTCAAAGAAAGGTGCTAAAAGGAGTACAGAATTATGAGAAATCATATATATAGATATTTGTAGTCTGGATATAAACTCAAATGGTCAGAGATACTTCATTTCTTTCATAAATGATTATTCACGATTCATGTATCTCTACTTGCTTCGTAATAAGCATGAAGCACTAGATGCCTTTAAGGCATTTAAAATTGAAGTAGAGAAACAATGCGACAAGCAAATTAAGATCGTGAGATCAGATAGAGGTGGAGAATACTATGGTAGATACACTGAAGATGGACAAGCACCTGGTCCATTTGCGAAGTTCTTGAAGAGTATGGGGTTATTGCCCAATACACTATGCCTAGTTCATTGGACTAAAATGGTGTCGCAGAAAGAAGAAACCAAATATTATTGGATATGGTGCGGAGTATGCTTAGCAACTCCAAACTTCCTAGGTTTTTGTGGACTGAAGCTCTTAAAACGACTATGTACATATTAAACCGAGTTCCAACCAAGGCTGTTCGAAGGACGCCTTTTGAGTTATTCAAATGTTGGAAACCGAGTTTGGGGATACCCATCTGAAGTAAGAGCCTACAATCCATAGGAAAAGAAGTTAGATCCAAGGACTATAAGTGGGTATTTCGTTGGATATGCCAAAAAGTCCAAAAGATACAGATTTTATTGTCCATCTCACGCCACTAGGTTTGTGGAATCAAGAAATGCTAAATTTCTGGAGAATGATTTGATTAGTGGGAGCAATTAATTCAAGGACTTTGTTCCCGAAGAAGATCATTCAAATACTCAACCTTCCACCTCAAGTACTGGATTGGTTGTTTCTTACAACGCCTCTTTAGTTCAACCAGTCGTTGAGAAACAAATTATTGAAGATCCATAACCTGCTGATATTGATCCGGTAGACCCAACTGTTTAGCAATTACCAGATACTGTTGAGCATCTAGTTGAACAACAAATTCCTCAGGAGGATGTTGATGCAACATTAAGAATGTCTACTAGAATAAAGAAATCATCAATTCCTAATGACTACATTGTATATCTACAGGAATTTGACTATAATGTTGGAGCTGAAAGTGATCCCGAGAAGTTTTCACAAGCCATGAATTGTGATAAATCCAATTTATTTTACAATGCCATGAGGGAAGAGATGAATTCTATGATATCAAACGAAGTCTGGGATTTAGTTGAGTTGCCAGATGGTGCGAAAGCCATTGGTTGTAAATGGGTCTTCAAAACTAAGAATGATTCATTAGGCAATATAGAGAGATATAAAGCCAGACTCGTTGCCAAAGGATTTACTCAAAAGGAGGGAATTGATTACTCGGAGACGTTTTCTCCTGTATCCAAGAAAGATTCTCTTTGTATTATTTTGGCATTGGTTGCTCATTTTGATATGGAGTTACATCAAATGGATGTGAAAATGGCGTTCCTCAATGGAAAATTGGAAGAAGTGGTTTACATGAAACAACCAGAATGATTCTTCTCTAGTGCTGGTGAGCATTTGGTATGCAAGCTTAAAAGGTCTCTATATGGCTTGAAACAAGCATCCCACCAATGGTACTCAAGATTCCATGAGGTCATCTCTTCATTTTGTTTTATAGAGAATGTCATGGATCAATGTATATACCAGAAGGTTAGTGGGAGCAAAATTTGTTTCCTTGTTCTATATGTAGATGACATTTTACTTGCAACCGATGACAATGGGTTGTTATATGAAGTGAAACAATTTCTCTCTAAGAGTTTTGATATGAAGGATATGGGTGAAGCGTCTCATGTCATTGGCATTAAGATCCATAGAGATAGACCTCGAGGTATATTAGGACTATCTCAAGAAACCTGTATCAATAAGATCTTAGAGAGGTTTCGGATGAAAGATTGTTCACTAAGTATAGCACCCATTGTGAAGGGTGATAGGTTTAATTTAAACTAATGCCCGAAAAACGATTTTGAAAGGGAATAAATGAAGAACATCCCATATGCTTTTGCTGTCGGAAGCTTGATGTATGCTCAGGTTTGCACTTGACCTGACATAGCATTTGTTGTGGGAATGTTGGGAAGATACTAAAGTAATCTAGGTATGGACCACTGGAGAGCTGCAAAGAAGATGATGAGGTACTTCAAGGAACAGAGGGACACATGCTTATGTATAGACGGACGGACAGCTTGGAAGTAGTTGGTTACTCGGACTCAATCTTTGCTGGCTGCATTGATTCCCGTAAATCAACATCGGGATATATTTTTATATTTGCTGGCGGAGCTGTATCCTGGAGGAGTGCAAAACAGACCTTGGTTGCCACTTCCACTATGGAGGCAGAGTTTGTTTCCTATTTTGAGGCCACCTCACACGATGTGTGGTTGAAAAGTTTCATATCGGGGCTTGGAGTTATGGATTCCATTGCTAGGCCATTAAGAATATTTTGTGACAATTTAGCTGCAATTTTTTATGGCTAAGAACCATAAAAGTGGTAGTCGAAGCAAGCACATCGACATCAAGTTTTTAGCCATTAGAGAACATGTTAAAGAGAAGAAAATTGTCATAGAACACGTAAGCATTGGATTGATGATAGCTGATTCTTTAACTAAAGGCATGCCACCAATGAGATATAAGGATCATGTATCTAGAATGGGCATTGGTCCAATCATGTAAATTTTTCTTTATATGGAAGAATGTTTGAGACTTTTATTCATTTATAATGTTATTCTCAATACAGTTGTATACATTTAGTTATTATGAGAAAAACAATTACGTTTGACCTGAAGTAAACATAAGGTTTATTCATTAAGTTATTTGATCACATATGGGCTGATGAAATACATTGTGATACGCGAAAGACAATACTCGCTCTAAGAGGACTCATCGCCATGATTCATGTGTTTTATTTCAATATAAAGTTTATGTGGGTTTGGGTTAATAATTCATTTGCTGGAATATTGGGATCAAGTGGGAGAATGTTATAATATGTAATATTTTTTATTATTCTAAATATGATCCCAATATTGTATTCCCAATAAATTCCGATTTATTACCCACGTGTATTAAGTGATATATGCCCGTTAATATATTATCATAATGGTTTTGATGGAAGATATCGGTAATGCAATAAACAGAATAAAAACGTCAGGTCGTCTAGTTCAAACCCTATCACTACAAAAAAAAAAAAAAAAAAAAAAAAAAACACACTGTTAGGTTGAGGGGTATTGACTAGTAGAACATGACATACAGATCTGGTGTTCCCATATTGCAGATCGATCGTGCTACGTGGATTTGTCGAAGGTTTTGGGGTCTTCTGCTTTTGCAAATTTCATCAATGGCTGGAGATATGTTGATCTTTACGTTTCCGCAAACCAATCCCGAATTTTGTATGAATTTATTTGTGATTGATAAATTAGGATCGTCAGATTTTAGTTTATTTTTAATCTAACACCGCCTACTATTCTAAAAGCTTAAACTTTTAGATGAATGTATGGTTTAATATTTAATTATTTTGTCAGTAGCAAATAGCCATTGAATTAGTTGGAGGCGGGATGCGAGGTGAAGGGGAGCGAGAGAGACACGGAGAGAGATGCTGCCGGGTATGTGTAATCCTTCATACATGGTAAGGATACTAGGTTAGGATCAAAGTTTTTTGGCAAGGAGATTCAATTAGGGTTTCTTGTATCATTACTAATGTCTCAATACCTTATACATAACTAAACTTAGTACGTAAATTTGACGTTTATGACAGAGGACCACAGCCCAAAAAAGGCTACAAGCCGCTTGAGAATCAGCAACAGATGCCAGACAGATGTTCCAGACCAAAACATCCACCTATGGAAAATCAGTTCGTTGAAAGGCGGTTGCCTCCCATTCCACATCGCCTCTCGTTTTGATAATCCACTCCTCATCTCGCAGTCGATCGGGCATAAAGAAGAGTCAAACCTTAAAAGCTGTTGACTGCGCAGTATGAATGTCGTGCTTGGTCAAATCAACGGAAAATTAGCTGGTGCCGAGGACGGGATCATCATGCCTTGCCGCTCTCCAAAACATGTTCCCTTGAGAATCTAAAGTTCCAACTCGGTTAGATGCACACAATTAAAATACATGACATGTTTGTTAGACTCCGATGCCCTTTGTCATCGATGTATCTCTTTGGAAATATAGTTTCCCATAGCTGTCTCCAATTAAAATTAGATAAAATTTATTTGTGTTTTTTCTTGATGCCGAGGACGGGATCATCTTGCCTTTTCGTTCTCCAAAACATGTTCCCTTGAGAATCTAAAGTTCCAACTCGGTTAGATGCACACAATTAAAATACATGACATGTTTGTTAGACTCTGATGCCCTTTGTCATCGATGTATCTCTTTGGAAATATAGTTTCCCATAGCTGTCTCCAATTAAAATTAGATGGAATTTATTTGTGTTTTTTCTTGGGGATGTCATCACGTCATTGTTGAAAATGATGGCCTGTTACGTAATGGCATTGTAATTTGACACACCGATCACAAAAACGTAGGAGAATATCCTTTAACCACATGCAATCTTAGGGAAAAAGATACCTCAATTATCATGACTTTTTTTTGCAGCGCTCGCTTGGGTGTTAGTGACTTTTTAATAAATCATTTGATTATCATTAATTTGGAAAAAGAGAAAAAAAACTTGTGGTGCTATAATTTTTCAATAGGTCAAGTGCTCAATTTCCAAAATACGTTCAACCAAAAGTGACATAGATTTTATCGTCACGTTGAATGTTTCAGAACTTAGGTAAACTATCGAAAAATAATGGTACCAAATAAGTACCATTAAAAAATCATGATGACCATACTGTCCATTTTGGGAGCGATACCGTAATTTTAGAGGAGTTATTTTACCGGATCGAAAACGGTATGCCAAAGCATTTAAGAAATTCGTGCGGTCCTCGATGGTATTGAGTGATGGGAAAATTTAACCAAAAACAATTAAAATAAAATAAAACAAGAGATCGACAGAAAGATGGGTTTTGCGGTGCACGGGATCCTATATTTCTTTTTCCATTTTTGGACTATGTAGAGATGGAATATTCCACGCTTTAAAGTTTTGTCACTTTCGTCTTATATAATGCGAAGACCCACCAAACGGTAAGCGACTCATCTGCACGCATCTGTCTGTCAGAGCTTCGATGTCTCGGTCTTCTATATGGATGATGGAGCAATCCAATCTTCCTTTTTTACTTCTCTTGTTCTGGAGTCTACCGTTTGTATCATTCTTATAAAGAAATCGTATAATGCCTTGTTTATTTGGAAAATCCAAGTTGGGATAAACATTGTACATGCAAATGACTTGTATTTAAAGCTATGCTAAACCATAAAGAAAACTATTAACCCTCTAATATCGACGTATAGTTGATTGGGATGTCAATAAAAATTTTAGTTCAGGAATCAAACTCCATCTTTTAAAATTCTATCAACTATATGTAAACTGCTTTCAATCATAGCCATATGTAGAAGTTAAAAACCCCAACTTAACTGGTTTGTACGGCTTATAACTCTTTTTTTTTTATTACAAATGTACAGATAATTGGATTTCTACGCACGTGCTTTGAATGTAAAATGCTAATAAAACTATTAAATTAAAATTCAACTTATAAGTGCATGATAGTTCTTTTTGGTTCTTGTAAAGAAATAAAAGGTTAGAAATTATTCATTAAATAGTTTGTTTAATATATTTCAAAGAATAGAGGTGTTCTAAATTAAGGAGTGATTGCAGCATGTACAATTGTCATGAGAAAACAAGTTATACTTAATGTGCCAAAGACTTTAGGGTCAGTTCGTTTCGCGGAAAATTAGCCATTTCTGGAAAATATTTTCCCAGAAGTCATTTTCCAAGAAAATGACAATATTTTCCTCAGTGTTCGGCTAAAACCTCGAAAATGTTTCGGAAAATATTTTCCCGTGTTCGGTAAGGAAAATATTTTCTGCTCACCAAATTGGCAAACGCAAGCGTCAAGCTCAAGGCTCGCCGGATCGACGAGTGCGAGTTTGAGATCGACGAGCTTGAGGTTCACTTGGTCTGACGACTAGCCAAGAAAGAAAAAAATGGGAAGTACCTTTGTGAAGTACCTTTGAGTAAAATAGTGTTTGGAAATATTACATTTACAAAGGACTTTGGTAATTAATAAAAAAAAAAAAGAAAAAAATTACCAAAAAATAAAATAAAAGAGTTAGCTGGCGAGGCAGGCAGCCTCAAGCAGCCCCCGGAGACAACTGGCGAGGGCCGCCTAGGGTTGGGCGACCTTCGACAAGGGTCGCCTGACCTAGATCTTGGTCCCCCAGAGGTCGCAGGACCTCATGGCAACCCAAATTTGGGTCACCAAAGGTCGCGTGACCTAGCGGCGGCCGGCGCAACAAAGATCTGGTCGTTGGGGGTCGTGCAATCTCGCGACGACCAAATCTGGGTTGTGCCTGAGGTCACGTGACCCAAAGCTGGGTCACGGCGACGTGACTCGTGAGCGGTCGCTGGGACTCGCGAGCGGTTGCCACGACTCGCCGGGGTCGTACAACTGGCCGGTGACGGTCGCCACAACCTCGCCAACCTCTCGAGCTCGTCTCTGATCAGCCACGTCGCTAGAGAAGAAGATGAACAGTGGACATAAGGCATTTCGAGAATGCTGAAAGCTCAAGGCAGCCTAGGATCTGCTTTGGGCTTTCAGCCTTGCAAATGTCAACTTTGCCTTAATGCTCCTTAGAAAGTAGTTCCCAAACACCTTCGATGTCACTCATGACTAAAAGCGAAAATAAGTCAAGCTACTCATGAGCAGCTTAGGCTTGATTGATGATTACTTGAGAATGGCTCGTTAATTTGTGCTCCAGCTAGAGCTTCTCGAGTATCTTGTCGAGTCAAGCTCAACTTCAAGCTTGAAAATTCAGCTGGCAAAGGTTCGCAAATCTAGTCGAGACTCTCTATTCTTTTTGAAAAATATTTGTCAATTAACATAGACATATATATTCTCAAAATTACACAATACACTCACTTTGTCTAAGCATTTTTAAGATCGAGCCTGTGTAAATTGATTAAGTCGAATCGAGCTTGGATATTTCGCTAGTAGCATTAGCAGTTGCGGCGGTACGAGCCACAATGGCGACACCGTGGGCGGTGGGGGTGGGGATCACTCGTCAATGGCGGTGGCGCAGAGGCTGATTCATGCTGTGCGGTGGAAGGAATCGTCGTGACTCGTTGGGGGGTGGATAAGGTCAGAACTCAAAACTGAATAAGGAGAAAAATAGAAAAAAAGAGGAAAAAATGGGAAGATCGAAAAAAATAAATTTGAGCGGTCTAAATATCTTCAGGGTTAGGTGTCAGATTTAAATTACATGTACCACCTAGAGTATAGAACATCAAATAGCATTTATAGCATTCCTCAGGGTCTATCACACGCTTTTGATTTCGAAAGGAGAAAGATATCTTGACAAAATAGTTATGAAATCTCAAAATCATAATTATTATTTCAATTGCAAAGATATGAACAAATTTATAAAAAAAAGGTGATAAGCCGGTTAGACAAGCTTGCAAAGATGGAATAGGTTATTTCGTGTAGACAGCGCCAAGGCAATGATCGGAACCAATGGAAAGCAACATTGTCTAGATTAGTTTTTGGTGTTGCCGATTTTACATGTCAATCGGCTATGAAACGGTCAACACGACCGACGAGCATCGAACCTGCGTAACTTACCCCACCAAACGGTCCCCTTCGAGGTCAAACCCCACGCGAACGACCGATGAATCGAACATCTAAGCTCGCCTCTCCTCTCCTCCACTGCTATATATTTCAGCTACTCTAACACACTCTCATCACTCCCAACTTCAAACTCTCTCTCCCTCCCTCCCTCTCTCTCTCTCGCACACACATACACACATAAACCTATACTAAATCGTTTCACTTCTCTCTCTCTCACCAAGACACTTATCTCGAGGTCGGTGACGATATGGGGTCGGAGGCACTTGTCCACGTCCTCTTGGTCTCATTCCCTGGCCAGGGCCACGTCAACCCTCTCCTGAGGCTCGGCAAGCGCCTCGCCTCCAAGGGCCTGCTCGTCACCTTCACGACCCCAGAGAGCATCGGGAAGGCGATGCGCAAGGCCAGCAACATCGGTGAGGAGCTCTCCCCGGTGGGTGATGGCTTCATTCGGTTTGAGTTCTTTGAGGACGGGTGGGACGAGGACGAGATACGCCGCCAGGACCTCGACCAGTACCTCCCCCAGCTCGAGAAGGTCGGGAAGGTCCTCATCCCTGAGATGATCCGGCGCAACGGTGAGCAAGGCCGCCCTATCTCTTGCCTCATCAACAATCCTTTCATCCCCTGGGTCTCCGATGTCGCTGATAGCCTCGGCCTCCCCTCGGCGATGCTGTGGGTGCAATCCTGTGCGTGCTTCACCTCGTACTACTACTACTACCATGGCCTGATCCCCTTCCCGTCTGAGACAGCGATGGAGATCGATGTGCAACTCCCTTGCATGCCGCTCCTAAAGCACGACGAGGTCCCGAGCTTCTTGTACCCAACGACCCCGTACCCTTTCCTCCGGCGAGCGATCATGGGGCAGTACAAGAACTTGGACAAGCCATTCTGCATCCTGATGGACACATTCCAGGAGCTCGAGCACGAGAACATTGAGTTCATGTCCAAGATCAGCCCCATCAAGACAGTCGGGCCGCTCTTCAAGAACCCTAAGGCCCCGAACGCCACTGTCAAGGGCGATTTCATGAAGGCTGACGACTGCGTCGGCTGGCTCGACTCAAAGCCTGCTTCCTCGATCGTTTACGTGTCATTTGGGAGCGTCGTGTACTTGAAGCAAGACCAGTGGGATGAGATTGCTTATGGGCTGTTGAACTCAGGGGTCAACTTCTTGTGGGTCATGAAGCCTCCACACAAGGACTCTGGCTATGAGGTTCTCACGTTGCCTGAAGGGTTCTTGGAGAAGGCTGGTGATAAGGGCAAGGTGGTGCAGTGGAGCCCGCAAGAGCAAGTCCTGGCTCACCCCTCGGTGGCCTGCTTCGTCACGCACTGCGGTTGGAACTCGACCATGGAGGCCTTGACCTCCGGCATGCCCGTAGTGGCGTTCCCGCAGTGGGGCGACCAGGTCACCGATGCCAAGTACCTAGTCGACGAGTTCAAGGTCGGGGTGAGGATGTGTCGGGGCGAGGCAGAGAACAAGCTGATCACGCGGGACGTGGTCGAGCAGTGCCTCCGCGAGGCAACCTCGGGGCCCAAGGCCGAGGAGATGAAGCAGAATGCGATGAAGTGGAGCGCCGCAGCAGAGGCAGCCGTGGCGGAGGGCGGCTCCTCTGACCGGAACATCCAGGCCTTCGTGGACGAGGTGAAGAGGAGGAGCCTGGAGGTGCTGGCTGCGAGTGGCAAGTCAACGGCCAACGGAGGGGCGGACTTGGCCAACAAAGTGGCGGCCAATGGGGTTGTGGAGCTGGGCGAGCCAAAGGTCAACGGGGAGTTGAAGGTAGTGTCGTGAGGTGGAGATGAGAAATTCAGCTGTGTCTCGTTTTGGAGTGTAGATTGAAGGAACCATGCCTTCTCTCTCTCCGAAAGCCGAAGGGTGCTAGCTGTATAATCAATTGTACCAAATCTGTTAGATGCATGGATTGGTTGTGAGGATCCAAACCCTATTGAAAGTGCTTGATAGACATATGCTTGATTGATGCCAAATGATTCGTTGCTCTCTCTCTCTCTCTCTCGCCCTTTAATCTCTGTCATGAAAATAATTTGATGAAATTGAGACATTGTTTATTTTCAGAGAAAATGAATGATTTGGAAAATATTTTCCTAAAAACAATCATTTATGTGACTTGTAAAAATGAATAAATAAAAAATATTTGCATCCTCTAGAAAAACGGTTAGATGTAAATGGTTATCAACAATAAACATTTTTTGTTGATTGTTTATTTGAAGTGATATGAGGGATTGTTTTTAGTAAATTTTTTATATAAGAAATTATCTTTAGGAAGATATTTTCATTTTCCCCAAAACAAACGAGTTCTAAGAAAATAGGCCTTTTGTATATACTAGGTTCACCAATTATACATGTTTCGTGAACAAATATTTTCTATTACGTTTTTGCTTTTATGATAATTATTTCATGTAGATAAAGATGAGATAATATCCGGTTGTCCAATTTGGACAAATTGGGTATGGTTGGAAACGTCTTCATGAGAATGACCTTAGTGTGCCCTTTGATCGAACTCTTAACCATGTAATATTTTTGGTCGATTAGTCATGCCTTAGATGATATATATAATTTGGATCTGTACTCGGAGGTCTATCGATTTCTTATTCAAACCTTTGGACCTAGGAGAATATTTGAGGCATCAACTAAACGGTTCACTCTTTTAGTGGAACATCAAGTGTAGCTCCATCATACTCTCTCTCTCTCTCTCTCTCTCTCTCTCTCTCTCTCTCTCTCTCTCTCTCTCTCTCTCTTTGCTATGGTATTCTAGTCGATTGTAGTTGTGAGAATTCGTAAGACCATTGATAACTATTCTAAAAACTTAAACTCTTGAAAAAAAAGCGTGATTGAATATTTAATTATTCTATCACTGCCTTTCACCCTTAGTTTGATCTTTTTTGCCTAGTATTAATAATAGACATATTTAATTAGGGAGATAAATGAGGTTTAAAAAGATTTGAACTCGTGACTTCTAACTCTAATACCATAAAAGAATTTGTAGGACTACTGCCAACTATTCTAAAAGCTTAAACTTTTAGATAAATGCATGATTTAATATTTAATTATTCTATCAATAGCAAATAGCTACTAAATTTGTCGGAGGCAGGATGCGAGGTCATGGGGAGCAAGAGAGACACAGAGAGAGATGCTGCTGGGTATGTGTAATCTTTCATGCATGGTAAGGATACTAAGTTAGGATCAAAGTTTTTTGGCAAGGCGATTCAATTAGGGCTTCTTATATCACTACTAATGTCTCAACACCTTATACATAACTAAACTTAGTACGTAAATTTAACGTTTATGACAGAGGACCACGGCCCGAAAAAGGCTACAAGCCGTATGAGAATCAGCAACCGATGTCAGACAGATGTTCCAGACCAAAACATCCACCTATGGAAAATCAGTTCGTTGAAAGGCGGTTGCCTCCCATTCCACATCGCCTCTCGTTTTGATAATCCGCTCCTCATCTCGCAGTCGATCGGGCATAAAGAAGAGTCAAAAGTTAAAAGCTGTTGACTGCGCAGTATGAATGTCGTGCTTGGTCAAATCATCGGAAAATTAGCTGGTGCTGCCGAGGACGGGATCATCATGCCTTGTCGCTCTCCAAAACATGCTCCCTTGAGAATCTAAAGTTCCAACTCGGTTAGATGCACACAATTAAAATACATGACATGTTTGTTAGACTCTGATGCCCTTTGTCATCGATGTATCTCTTTGGAAATATAGTTTCCCATAGCTGTCTCCAATTAAAATTAGATGGAATTTATTTGTGTTTTTCTTGGGGATGTCATCACGTCATTGTTGAAAATGATGGACTGTTACGTAATGGCATTGTAATTTGACACACCAATCACAAAAACGTAGGAGAATATCCTTTGTCCACATGCAATCTTAGGGAAAAAGATACCTCAATTATCATGACTTTTTCGCAGCACTCGCTTGGGTGTTGTGACTTTTTAATATATCATTTGATCATCATTAATTTGGAAAAAAAAAAAAAACTTGTGGTGCTATAATTTTTCAATAGGTCAAGTGCTCAATTTCCCAAATACGTTCAACCAAAAGTGACATAGATTTTATCGTCACGTTGAATGTTTCGGAACTTAGGTAAACTATCGAAAAATAATTGGTACCAAATAAGTACCATTAAAAAATCATGATGACCATACTGTCCATTTTGGGAGCGATACCGTAATTTTAGAGGAGTTATTTTGCCGGATCGAAAACGGTAATGCCAAAGCATTTAAAAAATTCGTGCGGTCCTCGATGGCATCGAGTGGATGGGAAAATTTAATAAAAAAAAATTAAAATAAAATGAAACAAGAGATCGACAGAAAGATGGGTTTTGCGGTGCTCGGGATCCTATATTTCTTTTTCCCTTTTTGGACTATGTATGGATGGAATATTGCACGCTTTAAAGTTTTGTCACTTTCGTCTTAAATAATGCGAAGACCCACCAAACGGTAAGCGACTCATCTGCACCGCATCTGTCTGTCAGAGCTTCGATGTCTCGGTCTTCTATATGGATGATGGAGCGATCCAATCTTCCTTTTTTACTTCTCTTGTTCTGGAGTCTACCGTTCGTATCATTCTTATAAAGAAATCGTATTATGCAAATGACTTGTATATTAAAGCTGCGCTAAACCATAAAGAAAACTATTAACCCTCTAGTATCGACGTATAGTTGATTGGGATGTCAATAAAAATTTTAGTTCAGGAATCAAACTCCATCTTTTAAAATTCTATCAACTATATGTAAACTGCTTTCAATCATAGCCATATGTAGAAGTTAAAAACCCCAACTTAACTGGTTTGTACGGCTTATAACTCTTTTTTTTATTACAAATGTACAGATAATTGGATCTCTACGCACGTGCTTTGAATGTAAAATGCTAATTAAACTATTAAATTAAAAGTCAACTTATAAGTGCATGATAGTTCTTTTTGGTTCTTGTAAAGAAATAAAAGGTTAGAAATTATTCATTAAATAGTTTGTTTAATATATTTCAAAGAATAGAGGTCTTCTAAATTAAGGAGTGATTGCAGCATGTACAATTGTCATGAGAAAACAAGTTATACTTAATGTGCCATGATGGGTGCGTTTGGTTGGACTTTTGGGGAAAGTCTTTGGGAAAATGCAAAAGACTTTAGGGTCTGTTTGTTTCGCGGAAAATTAGCCATTTCTGGAAAATATTTTCCCAGAAGTCATTTTCCAAGAAAATGACAATATTTTCTCAAAGTTCGGCTAAAATCAAAATGTTTAAAATATTTTTCGGTGTTCGGTAAGGAAAATATTTTCTGCTCACCAAATTGGCGAACGCAAGCGTCAAGCTCAAGGCTCGCCAGATCGACGAGTGCGAGTTTGAGATCGACGAGCTTGAGGTTCACTTGGTCTAACGACTAGCCAAGAAAGAAAAAAAAATGGGAAGTACCTTTGTGAAGTACCTTTGAGTAAAATAGTGTTTGGAAATATTACATTTACAAAGGACTTTGGTGATTAATAAAAAAAAAGAAAAAAATTACCAAAAAATAAAATAAAAGAGTTAGCCGGTGAGGCGGGCGGCCTCGGGCGGCCCCCCGGAGACAATTGGCGAGGGCCGCCTAGGGTTGGGCGACCTTCGACAAGGGTCGCCCGACCCGGATCTTGGTCCCCAGAGGTCACAGGACCTCGTGGCAACCCAAATTTGGGTCGCCAGAGGTCGCGTGACCTAGGGGCGGCCGGCGCAACCAAGATCTGGTCGTTGGGGGTCTTGCAATCTCGCGACGACCAAATCTGGGTTGTGCTCGAGGTCACGTGACCCAAAGCCGGGTCACGGCAACGCGACTCGTGAGCGGTCGTTGGGACTCGCGAGCGGTTGCCACGACTCGCCGGGGTCGTACAACTGGCCGGTGACAGTCGCCACGACCTCGCCGACCTCTCGAGCTCGTCTCTGATCAGCCACATCGCTAGAGAAGAAGATGAACAGTGGACATGAGGCATTCCGAGAATGCTGAAAGCTCAAGGCAGCCTAGGACCTGCTTTGGGCTTTCGGCCTTGCAAATGTCAACTTTGCCTTAATGCTCCTTAGAAAGTAGTTCCCAAACACCTTCGATGTCACTCATGACTAAAAGTGAAAATAAGTCAAGCTACTCATGAGCAGCTTAGGCTTGATTGATGATTACTTGAGAATGGCTCGTTAATTTGTGCTCCAGCTAGAGCTTCTCGAGTATCTTGTCGAGTCAAGCTCAACTTCAAGCTTGAAAATTCAGCTGGCTAAGGTTCGCAAATCTAGTCGAGACTCTCTATTCTTTTTGAATAATATTTTTCAATTAACATAGACATATATATTCTCAAAATTACACAATACACTCACTTTGTCTAAGCATTTTTAAGATCGAGCCTGTGTAAATTGATTAAGTCGAATCGAAGCTTGGATATTTCGCTAGTAGCATTAGCAGTTGCGGCGGTACGAGCCACAATGGCGACACCGTGGGCGGTGGGGGTGGGGATCACTCGTCAATGGCGGTGGCGCAGAGGCTGATTCATGCTGTGCGGTGGAAGGAATCGTCGTGACTCTTTGGGGGGTGGATAAGGTCAGAACTCAAAACTGAATAAGGAGAAAAATAGAAAAAAGAGGAAAGAATGGGAAGATCGAAAAATATAAATTTGAGCGGTCTAAATCCCTTCACGGTTAGGTGTCAACTTTAAATTGCATGTACAACCTAGAGTATAGAACATCAAATAGCATTTATAACATTCCTCAGGGTCTATCACACGCTTTTGATTTCGAAAGGAGAAAGATATCTTTATGACAAAATAGTTATGAAATCTCAAAATCATAATAATTATTTCAATTGCAAAGATATGAACAAATTTAAAAAAAAAAAAAAAAAAAAAAAAAAAAAGGCGATAAGCCGGTTAGACAAGCTTGCAAAGAGGGAATAGGTTATTTCGTGTAGACAGCGCCAAGGCAATGATCGGAACCAATTGAAAGCAACATTGTCCAGATTAGCTTTCGGTGTTGCCGATTTTACATGTCAATCGGCTATGAAAGCTTTGTATATTAGTCCCTCTATTAGTGTGTACAAGAAAGATACGGGAATATATAGACTTGGCTAGTAAACGAGTCTTAACTATCGAGGGGCTAAATGCACGAGTTATTTAATTATAAAACAATTTATCTAATTGAAGGACTACATCTAATAAAATTGAAACATGCACGCAAATTGTCACCGCTTTGGTTTTCTGCTTCTGGGTGGAAGAGAAAAATCCCATGGTCATTTTTTTTTTTTTTTGTCGATCTTATTCTACTCCTATTTTAACTCTCGCTCTCAGACTTTTGCCTTATCAGCTATGTCCCCTTGCAGGGCATGGGAGTCGAAATTCACACCTGAAACTAATTTGCTCCCACCCCAACCTCTCCTGAGAAGGTGGGGATTCAAACCCCCCACCTCCCTCTTCCAAGTTGGAATGGCGGCCACTGGGGTTTCCCCAGTGGTTTCCCATGGTCGTTTAGCAGTATGTTTTTGTGCACGGACAATTTTGCTGCCTCTTTTCAGCCGTTCGATGCAAGTGTTTTAATGCCGGCCGTCTGATTAATGTGATGTCAACCCATCTGTCGAAACCTCGGATTGACTCCGGGCTTGGGTGACCAGAACGTGTAGCAATGGTGGATGCTTTTGGTTTAGGGAGAGACGATAGATAGTAAAGTGAGGGCAAAGCAGAAATACAGAAATATTTTAATCCCTAAATAATATTTTGGAAAAATGCTGAAACGTAAATGCAAGGTCAAAGTTGCTATTAGAGATATTTAGGATAATTATGATGGTTTTCTCAATATTATGTGAATATCTCTATTTGATTTTGCATATCTTGATTGATTTATTATCTTTTTTAGTTATTTCATAAAGTCTATAAATAGGCTAATGAAATCATCATTAAGATATATCTCTATTCAATTGTGCATATCTTGATAGATTTATAATCTTATTTAGACATATCATAAAACTAATAAATAGGCTGATATAATCTTCATTATGATATATCAAAATATACATAATCACTCTTTTCCACATATCATTGTAATTTCTCAACTATTGCATTGGGCAAATAGATTTTGAAAATGTTAAATTTGTCTCAAGAGCATTTCTAGGCCAGAAGTTCATTAGAAAGGCTAAACCAAACACACCTAAAACTCGATTAGATTTGTGTAAAAGTCAATCAACCATGAATGAAAGAAAAATACATGCGAAAATGACCGAGCATAATTAAGAAAAGATTTTTAGATTATTTTTTTTTAAAAAATAAATGATTTTTAAAATATTTTAATTAAAATAATCATTTATATTGCTTGAAATAATTAATCAATAAAATTTTTCATTATCGATAATAATTTATATCTAAACACTATTGTGAAAGATAAAAAATATATTTTGTTCATTCATTTTGTAAAGGACACAAACTATAATTAAAAAAAAAAATTCAAATTATTTATTTTCCTTCAATCAAACCGAGTCGCTAATCAACTGGAGTCTACTATACAAGAATAGCAGAGTATTTCGTAGCGTATAGCACCCATGAACTCCTGACGACGTTTGCACTTGGGTAACTATTTAGGAAACGAAAGTGACCGCAGGTTTATGAATTGTCACGCATGACGCAATTGACTAAGCGACAAGACGTACGCCCAGGCCATGCATTCCTTTGCGGCTATCCTTCTTCCCGGCAACAGTTCAATTCCTCAGACGGTCCGGTCACACCCGAAGCTCGACTTGGCCTTTCTCAACCAAACCCTCCAAGAAAGCCTCAGGACAACGTGCCCTCCCGCGGATCAACACGACCGACGAGCATCGAACTTGCGTAACTTACCCCACCAAACGGTCCCCTTCGAGGTCAAACCCCACGCGAACGACCGATGAATCGAACATCTAATCTCGCCTCTCGTCTCCTCCACTGCTATATATTTCAGCTACTCTGACACGGTCTCACCACCACCAACTTCAAACTCTCTCTCCCTCCCTCCCTCCCTCTCTCTCTCTCTCTCGCACACACATACACACATAAACCTATACTAAATCGTTTCACTTCTCTCTTCCGGAGCTCGGCAACGATATGGGGTCGGAGGCGCTCGTCCACGTCCTCTTGGTCTCGTTCCCCGGCCAGGGTCACGTCAACCCGCTCCTGAGGCTCGGCAAGCGCCTCGCCTCCAAGGGCCTGCTTGTCACCTTCACGACCCCAGAGAGCATCGGGAAGGCGATGCGCAAGGCAAGCAACATCGGTGAGGAGCTCTCCCCGGTGGGTGATGGCTTCATTCGGTTTGAGTTCTTTGAGGACGGGTGGGACGAGGACGAGATACGCCGCCAGGACCTCGACCAGTACCTCCCCCAGCTCGAGAAGGTCGGGAAGGTCCTCATCCCTGAGATGATCCGGCGCAACGGCGAGCAAGGCCGCCCTATCTCTTGCCTCATCAACAACCCTTTCATCCCCTGGGTCTCCGATGTCGCTGATAGCCTCGGTCTCCCCTCGGCGATGCTGTGGGTGCAATCCTGTGCGTGCTTCACTTCGTACTACTACTACTACCATGGCCTGGTCCCCTTCCCGTCTGAGACAGCGATGGAGATCGATGTGCAACTCCCTTGCATACCGCTCCTAAAGCACGACGAGGTCCCGAGCTTCTTGTACCCAACGACCCCGTACCCTTTCCTCCGGCGAGCGATCATGGGGCAGTACAAGAACTTGGACAAGCCATTCTGCATCCTGATGGACACATTCCAGGAGCTCGAGCACGAGAACATTGAGTTCATGTCCAAGATCAGCCCCATCAAGACAGTCGGGCCGCTCTTCAAGAACCCTAAGGCCCCGAACGCCACTGTCAAGGGCGATTTCATGAAGGCTGACGACTGCGTCGGCTGGCTCGACTCAAAGCCTGCTTCCTCGATCGTTTACGTGTCGTTTGGGAGCGTCGTGTACTTGAAGCAAGACCAGTGGGATGAGATTGCTTATGGGCTGTTGAACTCAGGGGTCAACTTCTTGTGGGTCATGAAGCCTCCACACAAGGACTCTGGCTATGAGGTTCTCAGGTTGCCTGAAGGGTTCTTGGAGAAGGCTGGTGATAAGGGCAAGGTGGTGCAGTGGAGCCCGCAAGAGCAAGTCCTGGCTCACCCCTCGGTGGCCTGCTTCGTCACGCACTGCGGTTGGAACTCGACCATGGAGGCCTTGACCTCCGGCATGCCTGTCGTGGCGTTCCCGCAGTGGGGTGACCAGGTCACCGACGCCAAGTACCTAATCGACGTGTTCAAGGTTGGGGTGAGGATGTGCCGGGGCGAGGCAGAGAACAAGCTGATCACGCGGGACGTGGTCGAGCAGTGCCTCCGCGAGGCAACCTCGGGGCCCAAGGCCGAGGAGATGAAGCGGAACGCGATGAAGTGGAGCGCAGCAGCGGAGGTAGCCGTGGCGGACGGCGGCTCCTCTGACCGGAACATCCAGGCCTTCGTGGACGAGGTGAAGAGGAGGAGCCTGGAGGTGCTGGCCGTGAGCGACAAGTCAACGGCCAATGGCGTTGCGGAGCTGGGTGAACCAAAGGTCAACGGGGAGCTGAAGGTAGTGTCGTGAGGCGTGGAGATGAGAAATTCAGGTGTGTCTCGTTTTGGAGTGTAGATTGTAAGGTGTAAGCTACTTTGGGTAGGCGTGGGAATAAATTTGGGTTTGCCCAAGATGGAGTTTGTGTTTTGTTACTTGATTTGTTTTTTTTTGTTTTTTTTTTTGGTTAATTGTTTTTGTTATTCTATATAAATATCATAAATGAGCTGAGGGTCCTTCATGGGATCCCGTGCTTCTTTTGGCTTCCCACCGGGCATTAAGCAGATCTTTTATAGCATTTGCTCGACTGTAAATGATTATGCGTGCCAAACACCGGCATTAAGTATTAATTACTTTCTCAAATAAGGACAAAACTCAAGTTAGCTTGGACCAACCAATCACGCAACGCAGTCAATTCTAGTTAGAAGAGCGCATGAACTCCAGCTAATTGTTTCCTACCTCGTGCTTAAACTATATCCACGACATTCCGTATAATTTTTTGTTTATTTTTAACAGTTCGAATATACTGAGCATCTTGTTGAGAAGAGAGTAAAGCAAGGGAGCAAATACATAATGAATTGATTTGGACATGCATTTATGAGATTTTGTAGGGTTCTATTCAAGTTTCAGAGATATTGAACTCAATCAATTGTCGCATGTGGTCCTTATGTGCTCGTAGTTAAGGCCACACGAATCTTATCAGGTCTTTAATGATTCATAGCATCTCAAACTGAGCAATCTGTACAGATTCTATGCATGTTAGCGCGAGTCCAAAGCGATTCACATAAATGTCATTAGCAACGAGGTCACGAATCAATAAATGTCAAGCCACATATGATTGCACGAATGTCTATTTTCCTATTGTCCCCTTCATTTCATTAAATAAAAAATTTAAGGTTAAATAAATGGAGACAAAGTGGCAGTGCTAATGCAATGTGACGGTCATTCATGTTCCAGTCATCGAGAAAGAAGGGGGACCCGCTTGTGCACCCAGCGGTCAGTCGCTACTTGCCACAACGCATCTAACCATTAGTAGAAATCAGCCAGTCCACCTAACCCGCCGGTGGATGTTCATGAGTCTGATGACCAGTCCCTCTTCTTTATTTCCTTAATTGTTTTCGTTCTTTCTACTTCTTCTTCTTTATTGATATATTTATTTATTAATTTAATGGTTGCAAGACCAGAAGGTCCTAAGTTCAAATCTTCCGGACTCCTATTTGTCTCTTTAATTAAATTTTCACACCTAATACTAAGTAAAGGAGCAAACTACTCGTGAGGAGGAGTATTAGAATATTTAAATAATAAACCTCCCACGAAATCTCATAACCAGTTATTTTCTCAAACCACTAGTACAGCTACGTTTGCATTTCTTTAATTTTTACTATGTTTTTGTATCAAACAAGAAATCTCTTCTAAAGTAAAGTTACGTTTGTTTCACGAAAAATGAATGATTTGTAAATATTTTCCTAAAATAATCGCGTATGTTGTTTGAAATAATTAGTTAATGAACAATATTTTTATTAGTGACTAAAATTTATGTTAAAACATTTTTGTGGATGATTAATTAATTAATTAATTAATTAATTAATTATTATTATTATTATTTTTGTAAATGATACAAACAATCATTTTTTATAATTTTTGTTCAAATTATTTATTTTTCTCAGGACAAACGCATCTTAAAATTGTGTTTGATAGTTTGAATATGAGTCTGGATAGTCTAGCGTTTGGCGTCCTCCTAACTAGATGAATTCAGATATACCCAGATGGAAAAAAAATAAAAAATAGCACGGGGTTGGGATAAACCCGATTGGATATTGAAAATAACAATTTTTGTTATCTTCCAACAATGGAGTGATTGAGTGACATATACAAACTTGAGTGACAAATCCATAGTTCTTGACACCCTTAGCATATGTCTCTCTTCTTTCCAATTGATGTGCTGAGGAATCATCAATTGTTCTCAACTTATTCGTGTTCATGTCAAAATTTCGAACCTCCATGCAATTCGATTTTCCAAAATGGAGAATCAATTGAAACCAAACCTTCTCACCGGTCCCTCCTACTCCACTAGACCTAAGACCTAATTAGTTGTCACGACCAATCACATTGTGAATCATCTTTGACAATGCATCGCTATTACTATATCCTGATTGAATCTAGTCATCTACTCATCCTCCATTGCAGTTTTTGCTACCACGAACGACAGCGGCCGCCACGTGATTGTTGTTGCCGTTGAGACGCTAAGAGACATGGTCGGGAAGAGGGAGGGGGAGAGGGATGGGGCCGATGATGGACGCACGACAAAAGGGACCAATTGGTGTCCGAGGATGTGTGGTTAGATCCGAAGTCGTCGGCGGGGGATGAGAGAGAGAGGGATATTCGGAGGACTTTTAAAATTACTTTCTATTTTATTCTAATCCAAATTTGGATGACTAAACATCTATGTAGCACCGACACGAACACACGATATGCAACATGACACGCCGACATGTTATTTCTCAAAAATATAGAATTCCGACACATTCCGACGTTTTATATATTAAATATATATTTTTATATATAAATGCAAAAATAAATAGTAAAAAGAGTATATAATTAATTTATACTAAAAATATTAATTCAACATTTTTTAATATTATTCATTGTTTTAATTTGACAGAGATTGAATAATACATTCAAAAATTCCAAACACAAAAGAGTAAATTTGAAGGAACGTATCATATTTTCTTACACTTGTCAGACATTAGTGAGATTTCTTATAGTCCCAGACAGAGTTCGGAGTTTATGATATAGACTGGCTTGGAGCTCCTCTGCAAAATAAGGTTCGAGAAAAATAAAAATTCAGGACAAAAACTCTTGAAGTATGACCAAAAGAAAAAGGAAATAACTAAATTTACCATGAAAAATGTAAGAGATAACTTACAAGCTAATGACAAATACCAAAAGAGATAACTTACAGGCGACACTGATGAGAGGTGGAAAGAAGTGCAAAAAAAAAAGAAAATCACAACTTTAAGTTTGCGGGGACGGCGGAGCGACGTCGGCGAGAAGAGGGTGTTCCATCATCACTCACGGAATGTCAAAACTTATAAGTGAGAATTTTCTTCTTTCCCATTTATTTTTGTTATTTTCATTATTTTTTTCATATATTTATATTTTGATCTCTCAAGTATTGAAATTTTTTAAAATTAACCCTGTGCGTGTCGAAATCGCGTGTCGGAATTTCGGACTCGCGTGTCGGAACATGTCAGAAAGAGTTAACCATGTGTCGGATTTTCCGACACTCGTTGACCACATGTCGGAACGTGTCGGAGCGTGTCGGACACGTGTCGGAGTGTTGGACACGACACGAAGGCTTCCAAAGAGTGTCGGTGCTTCTTAGCTAAACATAGCTTAAGTAAGTTTCTAGCCCGACTGTGGTCCCGAAGTACTCCATTAATTTCATGGTTTCGGGTCAAATGCAAACTCAAAGCCCAGCGAATAGCCCAAACACAAATTTTTGAGGCTACAACTTACAACTTTGGAAGACATGTTTTAGTTCATAGATGCTTTGGTTCTTTTAAATAGTCTAGACAACAAATCACCACACCAAACAAATCACTCCGTATGCTGTTTTTGTCCTTTTAGGTTAGAAATCCACTGGATTCCCCCGATTGATCTCTATTTATTATTCAACCAATTTGGACTCTATCATCCTATCAAAAATCATGTGTGCCCAATCCATGTGGACCTTTGATTTTAACGGATCCCACATGATTTAAGAACCGAGATGTACTAAACTTACATACAACTGGTACATTGAAAAATGACTTGTTATATGGATCTAGGCCAACTAGACGCGATTAATGTAACTGATGATCACGTGGGTTTGTAGGCTCCATCAATGGGCCTGCAAAATTAATGACTATGATTGGAATCAATCCATGAATCCTAGTTATAGCTTGAAGTTTTGCCGGGTGAAAGTGAGAGTTGTACGTTTCGCATTTAGAATATCCTTAAAGTACCACACATCGCTTGCGTCTAGGGTTTTAACGAACTCATTTTTTGCACAGTACTCTTTTACTTATTAATTTAAGATTTTGGCGAGTGGAAGTGAGAATAGTATATTTATTATTTCGAACAAATCTACAGAGAAATTCTTAGCCATTTGAGCTCTACTTAACTTGTATTAATTATTAATTAGGTAATTTGTACTTTTATTGTCTTATGTGTTTTGTAATGACACGTAACAGAACAATGTTTCATTGATGGATATGGGAGTTCCGTTAGTGTGAAGAAAATTTTCAAAAGCAAATGCAGAATCGGAACGAACTATTCAAAAAAGTAAACGCCCTAGTGTGATTTTTTTTTTTAATGATAATCATTGTAGATAAAGATAAATTTAAAAATTTGCAAAGTAAAAGGATAACATATGACACAAGATAAGAAATATTTAAACATAAATTTAAGAAGTGGTAGAGATTTAATCGAAAGAATTATGATTTAACTATTTAATCTACTTTTGAATTATCATTTTCCCTTCGCCCCTTTTCATATTGCACTATTTTGATTTTCTTCGTATAATCATAGTATATGGGCTTTTATTTTATTTTTTTCGTGGAACATGTTGCTCAAACGTTGAAGTGGAGAGTTTAAACTATTTTTTAATTCGCTCTATTATCCCACAAGGGCCTGTTTGTTAACATTTTTATCTTTTTGTTTTCCCGTTCTTTTATTCATCGAAATAAAAATAAAAATAAAAATTCATTTGATAACGTCAACTAATTCTTTTATTCCCTAGAACAACAAAAGTAGTCGGGAAATAGATTTGGAATAAAAACAAGAAGTGGAAAAAAGTAACTTCTTGTTTCTAGGAACAATTTCTAAAAATAGGTCATTTTTTCTTTTCTTTTCGTCTTATTTCTTCTTATTTCTTGCCGCCCCTCAAATCTTGCCATCCACCATTCCCCCAACTGGCGGTCGGCAACCGGTAGTGGGCGCCGGTTGCCGGCCACCAGTCACCAGTCACCATTTGCCGGTCGATACATTGGCAAACTAGGCTGACATGCAGCGCTTCATCAACAAAATGCAATCTGGCTAGCGACCGGTGATTGGCGATGGCGGCCGATTGATATGTTGGCAGACTAGGCCAACGTGCAGCGCTCCATCAACGAAATGCAATCTAAGCCGTAGATCCTTTACACTTGTGAACTATGCTCACATAGACTTCTTGCAGCTTGATTGCCAAGGAAGATGTTTATGATGGGGTTCTTCGGGTCGCTCAGCAAGAAGTCTTCTAGTTCTTGAAGTGATTATTTCGGGCAAGATGAGCCAATTAAGTTCTGGTTTACGCATATAATACGTCTATATATAAATTGTTGTATATTGTATGTTCCATATGTTAGGACATTGTTTACTCCCCCTTCTGTAGAAGTAATATTCCAAGTGAATTAAGTAGGGACGTAATTACTCTCCATCGACTATTCTGATGTGGTCAAGCTTTTCTTTGTATGAGACCTTTTATTTTCTTGTTGTCCCTTTTTTTTGTTGGATTATTAGGTTCCGTTTAATAACACTTCTCTTCTAGAAACAATTTTTTTAGAAATAGTCTTTTTTATTTCTATTCCCTGGAACAATTTATAAATAAAAAAACAAGTTTGGTAACTACACAAAATTTCTATTCTCAAAATAGAAAAAGAATATGAATGTGTTTGGTACGACCCAAAATTCTTTTTGTAATATAGATTTTTTTAAAATTTTTTAATAAATTTTTAGATTTTCCTTTTTTTTTCCTTTTTTTCTTCTTGACGACCAGCGTAGCGGCCACTGCGGTTGGCGGCCAATGGTTGGCGATTGGCAACCGGCGGCTAGGCCATCGGCGTAGTCGGCGCGCGCCGATCGTTGAGAAGAAAAAAGGAAAAAAAGGAAAAATCCAAAAAAAAAATATTAAAAAATTAAAAGAAATTATACATTCCAAAAAAATTTGGGTCATACCAGACACATTCGTATTTTTATTTTTTCTATTCCATGATTAGAAATTTTGCGTAGTTATCAAATTCATTCTTTTATTCAAAAATTGTTTTAGGAAATAGAAATAGAAAAAGATTATTTTGAAATAAAAATTGTTATCTGGAATAGAAGTATTATCAAACGGACCCTAATAATCTAGAGAAAGAAGGGGACAACAAGAAAATAAAAGGGTCTAATATAAAGGAAGGCTTGACCACATCGGTATAGTCAATGGGAGACTAATTGCATTTCAGCTTAATTCACTTGGAATATTACTTCTGCAGGAGGGGGAGTAAACGATGTCCTAACATATGGAACATACAATATACAACAATTTATGTATATAAGTATTATACACGTGAACCATAACTTAATTCTGTCATCTTACCCGAACTAATCGCTTCAAGAATTGAAAGACTTCTTGCTGAGTGACCTGAAGAACCCCATCATAAGCATCTTCCTTGGCAGTCACACCGAGCAGGAAGTCTATGTGAGCATAATGCTCAAGTGCCAAGGATCTACGGCTTAGACTACATTTCGTTGATGGAGCGCCACATGTCGGCCTAGTCTGCCAACATATCGCTGCTTCTTAACCGATCCACAATGGCAATGTCATGGGTATGTTGGTGAGATTGAGCATTGGGGGCTTCGACTGGCCATATGTATCCTCGTTTTACAATGTCCCGTAGCTGTACATGGAGAATGTACCCTCGCGGATTTCTGTCAGCGGCAGAGAGTACATGAGGAGAATCATCTGAACTCAGTATATAGGCGGGTGTACATTCAAAAGCGCTTCAAAAACATACGTCGCTGTTGACCTTGCGAATGATTACCTTTTCACTGCAGTTTGTGACAGACTAAAGGAACGATTAGATTTTTCCATTAGCTAATGGGAAAGGCAACCGCAGGACCCTTACCAGGAGAAAAATCGCATCGGCAGTCATGTTTAGTCATTGAACATGACACAGATGATTCATATATCAAATATCCATCGACAGTTTCCCGAGTTGCACTCACGGGAAACGTATGAAAACATGAAGAAGTGGAGTGGCCGCAGAAAAGATCAATAGCGTAAGAAACATACTTTGAAAATAATGCTGCGGATTCTTCAAGGACGACGGATGAGGTTCACATTGGAAATAAAAGTCGACGCTTGAGTTAGTGAAGCAACAATTTTTCCCCGCAATGTTATCAAATCACCTCTAAGGTAAATGGATGATCTTTGGGCCAAAAGCAAATGATGGAAAAGAGAAGGAAATCAGTCCAAAACACTGAGCAAGAACAAGGGTCTTTATGAGCTTTAACATGATATTGTTATTTAGACCTGTAACATCAGCACTAGCCCTCAGCTCAAAATTCAGAAAATTGAGTTTGCTCCAAGCTAATGAGCTCACCTGTAATCCCAGTAAGAAAGTCATTGCACTCGAAAAAGTTGTCGCACATGAAATCCAAAGGGTTGATTCCTAATTTACCGAGGAAAAGCATAGGACATGCAAAATTTCGACAACCATAAAAGGAGTAGGACAGTGCCTTCTCAAATTAAGCCGATGAACGCCCATTGTCGTCAGAAGCTACGGAATGCAGAGAACAGAAAAACGTTAAAGATCATTTGTCCCGGGTTATCAATACAGTAATTACACAAACGCTCTCCGAGTCCCTGCAGACTGCAGTCTGCCATCCCGGACCCCTTGTCTTTGTCTTCATGCTCAGAGTTGCGCCTGGAAGGGCGACGAATCGTTTTCTGTTGATGTGAGCATTATGAAACCAGCTGTGCGATGACAGTAGAATTCAGGAATTCTCCCTTTGGAAGCTCTGATTTTCTCAAAGTTGCTTTGTCAGCGGTCCTAGAAGTGTATTACATCATTGCTAATGAAGCGTGATTGACATTGGATCAACATTTAAATTCTCACCAGATCGAGCCAAATGATGATAAAATCCCATGGATTCATTTTAATTTATTCAAGTTATTATTATAATTTGATCTTTAGGTAATTTAGGTTGAGAGACGAAAAGAGGGGCCTCTCCTTGTATATTAGATGATTTGGTTGCAAATTGTGCGAATTATCGACCTAATGGTTGAAACGGTTAAATCAATTGATTCAAGAGCTGGAAGTTAGATAGGTTTTTTGACTGGTCTAGATTTAAAAACACCGCAATGAATACTGATGATCGGATCATATGAATCTCAAATTGAGCGTAGATAATCTATAGGGAGGCCTATATGAACCAGGTTGAATGCAATCGAAATTCCTCTTCGGCCAGGTAGAGAAACTTGTCGTTTGGACTTTGCAACAGCCAAAAGTAGACACAAATTAGAGTAAATTGCAAATAATCCAAAGTTGATTTGCATGTGTTTTATTTAATAATGCCTTTGTTTAACCATGATTTTTATTAGGCACATACATCTATCGACCAGGTATGGACTCAAAATTAGGTAGCGTATTTAGCCTTGTATTCAGTCCACAGCTGGTCAACGGTCTTGCCCAGCAAGTCGACGAAGAAGTTGTCACTATAACCAGTCCTCATCTTCTTGTTCAGCTCAGCCACGAACCCATTTCTGAGGCCATTGCAGTAGTCGAGAAAGCGCGCCGTGACGTCGTAACCCTGGTCCCACTTATCGCCCTGGCCCGGCTGCACCCAGTGGCTCGGCGCGTAGCCCGACCGGAGCCTCACGAAATCTGCGATCCCCTCAATGAGTCCGCCCGGGGCCTGCCCAGCCCCGTTCCACTGCCACACGTGCGTCATCTCATGGTACAGGACCCCCGTGAACTCCCTCTTCACGTCTCCAGAGACGCCCCCGAGGTACGTGGCGCTCACATGGATCTCATTGTTGCTTGTGTATGCCACGCCATCCATGTTGTCGATGAACAAGCTCACTTTGGCAACGTCCTTTCGGTCCGCAGGATTGTCTTGTTGGAAGGTCCTCCAGATGAAATCAGTCGATTCAGTCATCGTCTGTTGACTGTATGGGATGCCGATCTCGTTAGTGAAACGCACGGCGCCGGGAGTGTCGCCGGCGTTGTTCGTTACAGCGTACTCCACCGCACGGGATTGCAGGGAACATGAGAGGATCACGAGCGTAGCAAGGAAGAGGGTAGGCATGGTTTAGGGTTTGGTAAGTTCTCTGGGTATGGATCATGTTGTTGAGCTAGTTAGGCTATCTATAGAGGACGATAAAGGTGACGATGGCTAATTTGGCTGAAAAGTTGAATTGTTCAACTTTTGAGTGCTAGGGGATTAGTCGTCGGTTGACTATAGTTTGGTGGGGACTTTTGAAATAAGGTTACCTCAACCGACTCTAGACCAGATAATGACAAGATTTGTGATCTCTTATAATCTATAATGATGTGACCGAACTTTCAATTTGTCTCTTGACTAGTGAAAAATAATTGGATTGAGGCAGGATTTGTTGATTAAGTCTTGGGTCCATGTTTTGCTTCTTCATGGCTGTTCCAGTTACAATATTATTACTGTACCCGTAAGTGTGATGCGTGCTAAAGCTTCGTGGGGACTGTGGAGGGCCGTAACGTGCGGAAATTTTTGCCCATATCTCAATCTGAGAACTCTAATTTCTTAAAGGTTTAAAGCCACCGAAACCATTTATCCTAGATATTGTCACAAAATCCCAAATTTTTGTTGTGGGACACATTCACTCTTCGTCAAAATTCTGTCAATAAGAATTATGAAAAATTTGCCTAAATGGATGCTAGAAAGTAAACTGTATTGACATAGCCCCGCGTGACTTGAGTAAAATAAAAATGACGTTTTAGCCAAAAAATCATATAACGAAATCTTGACAAAGGGTAAATGTATTATATAACTACAAGTTTGAAATTTTTTATATCATAAGAAAAAGTTTATGGTAAATATGTTATAATGGGTATAATTTGAGGTTTTTGATGCCAAAAAAAAAGTTCACAATAAATGTGTCACATAAGCATAGTTTTATATATATATATATATATATATATATATATATATATATATATATATTGTGGCTTTTTTACTTTCTTAAGATGGGTACAATCACCAATTGTTAAATTATGAGAGATCTACATGAAACTCACGTGATCAATCATCATAATTGATCTGATTCATCACAAAGTATATCCATGCAATCCTTGTAATCGAGTCTCAAAGAAGAATAGCTGTGCAATATTCTTCAATCTCCGGGAATTTCTTTCGGATTTCACGTTTTTTCTTCTCTTATGTAGGCATGGATTTCACACGACGTGCTGCGTGAAGCCCAAAATTAGGTTCGAATGTAAAGTTGTTATCTAGCATCGCTTTATTGCCGACACATTTCAAAACAGGGGCAGCCATATGTGTTCGTTTCTGTTGAACAGTATGAGTCCATTAGTTTCTAGAGGTCTGATCGACGACTAGATCAAATTAAAGATGAAGTCTGTAGTTGTACGTATCAGTTTGTCCTGGGGGAATAGGTCAATGCACGGAAAACAAAGGGTAAGAGGCGAGCAAAAGCAAAACCAAAACAACGCATGTGGTAAATGGGACAAGTCTTCGTCGACTTTGAAGTTAGAGCTGTCCTTTCGCTGACCGTAATTGCAGCCGAAAATTGCGGGGTTGACCGTGAAGTTAGAGCTGTCCTCTCGCTGACCGTAATTATAGTAGAAAGTTGCGGGATTGTAATCAAAGCTTCAGCTATTTGGCAAACAATGAATGATTTAAAAAATAAAATTAATATCTCGAAAAATCTCAAATTAATGTAGTTTTGACAAATTTGCTCTATAGTAATCTTTTTATCATAAAAAAAATTTCAAATTGATAGATACGTGACAAATTTATTTTTTATTAGTTTCTCTTAATATAACAACCTGGCTCGACAGGAGTGAGGAGAGGCCGGGACTAGAGGGCAAGATAAAGAGCGACTTTGGCAAGTTTCTAAGATGGTGAATGAGTCAAACTATGCATCGAATAGTGAGAGAGCAATTCTGAAATGTAAAAATTTGAATTAATGCACAGAGGTACTTTTTGACGTAATTGTATGTTTTGCTTTAGAACTTCAAGGTTAAGCGAGTCAGGCTATAACACTATAAGGATGGGTAACCTCCGGGGAAAGTGTCTACATGAAAAGGTTTATACATAAACAGTTGCCCGCAATGAAAACAATTTTTATTGACTAATTATTTGAAGTGATACAGGATAATATTTTGAGGAAAATATTTTCCAATTTATTATTTTTTCACAAAATAAACGGGGCCTTCAAAATATAATTTGGAACCGGTCTTTCAAGCATCATAACAAAGCCAAATGAAGAGCTCAATCTGAGGAAGAAGCCCCAAGCTTGCTCCATTTGTTTGTGAAAAATCAACCGTTTAAATATATTTTTCCTTTTTTTAATCATTTGTATATCGTATGAAAATGAGCGATCACAAATAGTTTCCAATATATTGTAAAAATTTCTAGACATGGAATTTTGTTGAGTGATAAGACATTTTCTGTCAACTCGTTTATTGAACAATATAACTTAATTATAAAAAAAATCCTTTTGATATTAATGATTTTCCACAAAGCAAATGGAGCTTTGTTCATTATTTCAATGACCATGTTACCGTACTTTACATGCATAATTTGGAGGCATAACACGTTGCGCTTTGGACATTGTCTAATTGAAAATCTATTCTTCTAAGACATGCTCCAGTCACTCGAAAGTGCCAAGCCCCGCTCTCACTTGCCTTATTTTTGGGTCTTTGTAGACTGAATTTCTCATGTATCCCCAGTATATGTGATACGTACTTTAATACTGTCTCCTTAATATAAAAAAAGAAAAGACGAAAAAGTGATTTTTATCAAATAAAGAAAAAGAAAGAATGGTAATAAATTATGGCAAAGAGGAAAATCGGATGATAGGACTTGGCTTCAAAATACCACGACAAGCTAGCTTTGTTTTACTTGACACTTTATGGGCAAAACAACTGCAAGAAACATAAGTCAAAGAACCCAAAAAGAATTTTGTACGGTGCAAAAGCTCTTCCATCCCTTTTTCAAGATAAAAATACAAGAGGTGCCCAAAAAATTATAAACCTATTATATGTCGGTTAATTCATTTTTAAACTTTTCAATTGTATTAATTTAGTCCAAACATTTTAACTATTTGCCAATTCAATTCTAAATCTTTAAGTTATGTCAATTTAGTCTAAAACATTTTGAAATTTTGTCAATTTAGTCATTAACCTTTTGATGAATTACCAATATAACTATTCCAACTAATTTTGATAAAAAAATCGTTAATGTGGCAGTTTAGTCAATGCTCGCCTTTCTAAGTGGCATCACTAGCTCGACGTGGGCAATTTTTAAAAAAAATTTCCAAATTTTCTCTCTTTCTTTTCTTTTTTCTTTTCATATTCAATGTATCGCTGGGGCCGCCAGCCATTAAATCATACCCTAAACGCGAACATCAAAATAAAAAATTTGGAAAATAAGGAAATATTGAAACACACAAAATTAATATTAAAAAAAAAAAGAAAAAGGAAAATCCAGCGAAAAGAGTTGGAGAGAACGTGAGGTCAAATAGGGTAGTGAAATTCATCACGAGCCGTCCATGGCCGCTAATCTCTAGATCGCAGATACATGAATCTGTGGCTTGTGCCCTTTATGATACCGACAGAGCGAACATTTCTATAATGTAAAATGTTATAGTGCAAGCACGATCCTCTAGCCTAATTCACGAAGAAGTAAGGCATTTTATAGGTCCGAGATGTATCTTTTCTTTCTCATCATAAATAATTATCAAATACAAAAACCATACAGAGCAAAAGATGCCGAACTATTTCTCTTGCAGCCGAGTAAATTAGCGCATGAGTGATTTGTTCGATTCAATCAATCTTTTCCCAATCAGGATTTAATCAAAGTACGAGGTAGATCTTGAACTTTTTCTCGATTTGTATGTCTCCAAACGGGGGTTCTATCATCTTTTCGTCTGTTGATTTTGATCTTCGATGTTGGAAATATATTTATACGATTCAGATTATGGATTCCGATTGTGGTGATTCTGATTACGAGCTTACTGATTTAGTCAATTTATGATTGATTTAGTAAATAGAAAAGTCATTATTCTTTATATATTATTTCCTATTTTCCTTTCATTCTTACTCTATACATAGGAGCAATGTACTTGTATACAATACATGAATATACACAGAAATTCTCCATTCTCCTTTTCATTTGGTGTCATGGTATCATAGCAGTTCTTCCTGGCATAGCTTCCGCAATTCCTGAAATGCCTTCGTTTTTTTCTGAGTTGTTGCATCCGGCAGAACAAACCAGAAAAACTGTTAGGAATTCATTTTTCTTGATATCATGGCAAAATACAAGAATGTAAAAAATTCCTCATCCGAGGAAACACCGACATCACCGCACAATCAATCTCCAACATCGTTAGAATAGATTGTCCTGTCTGGAGAGGAGCATTCCTCTGTTCACCATTCTGACAATCTAGAAGCCAGGTTCCAACCTAGCTTAGTGGCCTCTTACGATCCATCTAGCCTAATGGTATCCCTTCCAAGGCCAATGGGCCGTTGGATCAGGATAGGCATGGGCCCAATAACACCTATTCAGTTATTTTGGAGAAGGAAATTTTTTGAGCTTTGGGTCCCAGCCCAACAGAAGTGGGTCGGATCCACCTCTGCATGAGACCGACCCGAATAGTGAGCTGGGTCGGTCAAATTCAAAAGTTGATGGACCTGAGTTGCGCTTCATCAGCCTACAATTCACTAGACCAGAGAACTACCATGCGTGGTCTTGGGATTTCCGGTAAGTATTTGTCAAGGACGGCTTCCTTAACAAAGTTGTCCCCTTTCCGGTCGATGAGTGTCTTAAGCGGCACTAGCGAAAGTGCAACCAGTTGGTTCACACTTGGATTAGGAACTATCTGGCCTCCAAGTCACGGCAGGGCTCCCACTAATCAAAGATTCTAGGCGCTTTTGGAACAACATATATGAAATGTATAGATGGCTTGATCTTGCGAGGCTATTCACCATCACCCAAGTCTTGTCGGAGTTGAAGCAAGGAAACCTTTTAGTCACCTCTTGCTTCAATCACTTCTGAGCTCTATAGAACTAGCTTGATGCGGCTGAGGAATGACTCTGAGATCCTTGACGCGGCTGAGGAATGACTCTGAGATCCAGAAGACACACTTAGATAGTATTGCGAAATAAAGGGAAGGGAGAAAGCCACAAGGTTCTCACTGATTCTCAATGAGTCCAACTCGGCATGTCACGCCCTGACTCGCTCCCGACACCGACTCGCTCCTGACACACGACAACCCGCACTCATCATACTTTCATTTTGGCCATTCTATTGCGACGTCCTTGGAGGCATTGTCGACCCACTCCATTTATTGATTAAATATGCAAGTGGAAGCATAATCAAATCACCCAATCAACACACATGGATAGTTCGAACTACACTTATATATATACATATGCATCAGACAGTCAACACATCATACAAGCCATATACACAAAACTTAACAAGCAAGCTTAAACACAGTTAGGTTTGCCACATCCAATCAACCCAAAAGCACGACTACGACCTACTCTAAAAAGGGACTCGGGATAAGCCTAGCGCCTCTAGTACTACGAGGGTGGCTCTAAAAAGTGATATTAACCCCACTATTTCCTAATTCGTTAGAAGCTTTATAATCCAAGGCTTAGACTCGATGATCATATCAAGGTTAAGCTCAGGATTGGATACCTCTTTATTGGAAACATCACATCCATGGCATTCCAGCTAATGCTTCCCTCTAATCCTCTAGCACTTGGTGGACCATTAAAACTACAAATAGGTCCACGTCTTTCATCCCCTATCCAAAAGTACCAAGCCATACAACAATGAGCCACTAGATTAAGGAGTCTCTCATCAACCCAAATGGTCGTGACATAGTGTGTATAACGTGCATCGGTCACCTCGATAGGATAATCGGTCACAACCTGGCTATGCTCTACAGGGAGTTTGAATTGGATCTGGCGAAAATGCTCATTCATTATTAGGGCTTGTAAACATTGAATAAACAACAATGAGATAGATCCAATGAGTGAACTCTCTAGACCTCACATAGGGAAACTGTTCACCTTGGAAACGCCTAAACGTGCAAGTTTTATATGAATGGCAGATCAATAGCAAAGCAACTCCTGCTTTGCCTTAACTATAAATAGGAATGATCATCTTATTCTCTTAAGCCATCATAACAAAACACACAAGCAATTCTTATAACACTTTGCATACTCATGAATCAAACACAAGGACGTGCAATATAATATAGTTATGTACCCATGCTATGCAATAATCCAGACATAATCACATATCCATCTCATGCACTTTCCACAAATATGCGTTTAGATTATTATGACCATTCAAGGCCACAACCAACCCAAAGGTTGGTTGTCATTTGGCATAACCGGGCATTGCCTTGCCCCATTGAGCACGGCATTGTCCCATGTAAACACATCAAGACGGCATTCTATAAAAAGCTTCATTTCGAAATTCATTTATGAACAGTAACTCGTTGATTTGGGAGCATCCGAATTGAATCGGGCATTGTCTTGTGTAAAATGCATCAGGACAAGTTCACTATCCCGCATAAAATGCATCTGGGCCTTTAGGTGATCACACGGGCATACCATCACACACCTTATTTCATATCTTTCTCATTTATCGATGTGATGCCCATACAATATGCAACAACCTTTGCCATATGCCATCATGTCACACTCGTGTCACATATTATGTCATGCAAATGCACCAATCAACGTACAAGCCCATGGCATATAGATCACTCATCAAAGTAAGATAAATCGTTATAATCGAACATAAGTTACTAGAATAGCCTATCATATGCCATCGTAACTTATCCAATAATTCATCTTCCATTAATATAACATATCATATATCATGTACCTCCACATAATAGTTTAGCATCCTTTTATAACATAACATTTCTATTCATCACACTTTGTTTGTCACATCCTAATAATTTATCGCTTAAAAAGGGATAACCTATAGGTAAAATTCGATAACCTATCATGATAAGCTAACAGTGAATCTTGATAACCTATTAGCAAAAGTTGATAACCTATCAATAAAACGTAATAAATTATCAACAAAACTCGATAACCTATCATGATAACCTATCGATAAAACATGATAACTTATCATTTAAAACTCACTTATTTCATCATCAAAATACCATTAACCTTAATCTATTCCTAAACTAACTCCTAAATACAATAACAACCCTATTTAAGGGCTAGAAAGCCACTCACACCCAAGTCCAAGCTTTAACAAGCGTCGAGGGAGGAACGGCAATGTCGGATAGCTATTCAGAAGGTTGGACCAGTACTGACCAGCCCACTGTGAGGGTTGTGGAGATGTCCCGGCGGTGGTGTGGTGGCGGCACGGTGGTCGGCTAGGTGGTGGACGGTCTCTAGGCTCCGTGGGGGCCAAACTGAAAGAGAAAAGAAGAGGGAGGGAGCTACATGAGGGGTTGGACAATAGTTTCCCGCCATCCACCATTCCCCTAACTGGTGGTTGGCGACTAGTAGTGGGCGCTAGTTACCGGCCACCGGTCACCGGTCACCGTCTGCCGGTCGATACATTAGCAAACTAGGCCGACATGCAGCACTTCATCAACAAAATGCAATCTGGTTAGCAATCGGTGATTGGCGATGGCGGTTGATTGATATGTTGGCAAACTAGGCCAACGTGCAGCCCTCCATCAATGAAATGCAATCTAAGCCGTAGATCCTTTACACTTGTGAACTATGCTCACATAAGCTTCCTACTCAACGTGATTGCCAAGGAAGATTGTTGACACCTAATAAAAATTACATTAAGCATTTCATAGCATCGCATTTAGGATTAGACTTATTTTGCAAAATAAAAATAGAGGATAATAAGTAACTTATAAAATAAAAACATTTTGAGGAGGATTTTGAAAATTCTTTTTGAATAATAAAACATTTGGTTGTTGAACATATCTCCTTATTTCAAATTCGAAATTCAACGTTGGTGATTTTGGAGCCATTTCTTTGTTAAGTGGTTGAGTAAAAATCTCCACCGGCAAAAACAAACTTGATTCGTTTTGGCTCTATAAATGAAGAGCACGGAGGTCTTGAAAGGGGGGGGGCTTCTCTTCGTGCGAACTGGAAAACATAGAAAAGAAATTCAGAAGTTTCGTACACTTTGATCAGAAAGTGAAGTGAGAGATGGTACGTGAGGAAGGGAAGAGTAACAAGCTTTGAAGGAGAAAAAAAGCAAAAATTAGTGCTTTTCTTTTCCTTTCTTCGACCAACCGCAGAAGGAAAGAAAGCACACTGCAGCAAAAGAAGAAAAGTCAAAACAAAAGTGCTGCGAGAGAGAAATGACGTGAAGAAGACCCGAGGAGAGAGAAAGTAAAAGGAGTCACTGTGCTTCTTCTCCAAAGAGGTCTTCGCATCTTTGCTCCGACGACGCCCAATTCCTCCGGCCACTCCATCCGAGCGCCGCTCCCGTGCCCCTCCACATCACCGCCGGTCAAGCCGAGCCTCCGCCACCTGCTGCCCGCCTCCCTCACCGGAGTCCATTGCCGGTCCGTTCGCCGTGTTGCTCCGCCTCCGACGCACTCAGCCGCCCCCGGCCGTCCACGCTCGCCGCGCCGCCGCGGCTCGTATCACCGCCGAGCTCCGACCAAGCTTTGAACGCCGCCCCCTTGCCAAGCTCCTCGCCGGTCTCTGCTGCTGTTGCTGCAGCATCGCCATTCCGCCGATTCGCCCCCGACGTGCAGCCGCGCCTCCGACCCGCGCCGCCCCGAGCAACCCGACGCCCGGGGAGTCCTCCGCGAGCCCTTCCGCCCGAGCGACGAATCAAAACCACTTGCTACCATAAGCCGAGAAGCCGCCGCGACGCCCGCACCTGAAGCTCGCGCCACCCCATTCGCACCCCGAAGCCCTCTGACGCTTCGCCTTCGCCGCTTGCGCAGCCCCTGCTCCGTCCGTGACGCCGCCCGCTCGAGCCAGACGCCGCCCGACGCCAGTAGATTTCGGAGCCGCTTGTGCAGCCCCTGCTCCATCCGCGACGCCGGACCTGCACTCAAAGCCTTCCTCGACGGCTTAGCTACCTGACGCCAGCAAATCCCGAGCCCGAGCGACCTGCAAATCGTGCGCCCCGACACCGTGTCTTGAAACACCGCAGCAGCTCGAACCAGATCCGCATTTGCCTACAGCCCGTGCCGGTCTGAGTTCTCTTGCATCACTGCTACGTTCCTTCCGACGAACATCGGACCGCCCGACGCCGACGCACGCCGGTTCGTCTCAGCCCGACGCCGTTGCACCCCACCGCCCAGCGACCCGCGACTCAGCAACCCGCACCGGAGCTCCGGTCTTCAGCCATTTTCTGCTCGGCGTTACTCTTGTCCCCGTGGGTTTTACCCTTAGGTAGTTTTTACTTTTTATCTACTTTTACTTTTCATTTTTGGAGTTTAGTTTATTTCATTATTTGTTAGGTTAATTTTTATGTTTATTTCATTTGATAGCATGTTAGTTGGGTGTTAATATTTGCAATTTCTATATGCATTATCCGTAGGTTTTACCTCAAATTACTATAGTTATTAATTTGATTCTAGAGACATCGGGTCACTTTTTTAATTATACTAATTTTGGGTTTGTTTTGGTAAAATTTCAATTGTTAAATCACAATAATTATTTAATTTGGTCCGTAAGACTTCAGACCAAATTTGTAATTATTTTGATTTCCTCGTTGTGATTATAGAATTAAAATAATTGTTAATTTAATCCGTGAGACAACGGATATCTTTTCGGTTATTTTAATTCTTATCTTAGTGTTTATGCTTAAATAATTACTTGTTTGAGAAAAAATGAAAATTTAAAAAAAAAAAAGGAAATAGTGAAAAGTTAAAAAAATTTGCATGAGCATATAGGTCATATAGGTTTATTTAGACACGTAGGTTTAATAAATTAACCTTTAGGATTATTTTTAGGATTTCATCCTTAGTTGTTTGCATACTTTCATAATATGAAAAGATAATAAAAAAAGGTTAAAAAAGAATAATGGTTTTCTAAGACAAATGGGGTTTAAATCAAATTAATCCCGAAATTGAATTAGGAAATTATTCCATTTTGAATAGCTTAATTAGTTTGTTTAATTTCAATAAAGAATACTAGGTGCATTTTAGCTAGTTTGCGTAGTAGGCACATTTAATTAGAGTTTGCATATTAATAAATTAGGATTGCATCATACTTATCATGTTTTAGTAATCCCATCGTGTAATTTTTAATTGCATATAATTAACATTTTTAATAAAAAATAAAAAAAACACAAAAGTCATTTACTTGGTTAATTAATAGGTTAGTTCATAATTAATCCCATTTCATATCATCATTATTTTAGTGTAGGTTGCATACATAAAAAAAAAATCATTAAAAAAAATCACAAAAAGAATATGCATATAGAATTAATATGTCATTCATCCAATATCATGAAAAGCATGCATATATAAATTAGATTGCATACATATAGTTCAAAAGGCCATATAAATTGCATTTCACATATCATTAAAGTAAAATTCATGCATATTAATTTTAGATTAAGATTGCATAATAATAAAAGTTAGGTGTCATGCCATTTAGAAATCATGTTTAGGGCATGCATTTTTATTAGCATTTTTTTAAAAATGTTTTCTTAGAGAGTGGACTTTAATAAAGTTGTGGTTTATAATTTCTTAGCATTTTGATTTATTGAATGTTATTTAATTGATTGTGCACCCACATGACCACCATTTGCATGTTAGTATCTTAGGTTAAAATTAATCAAGACTGCCTGTAAAAATGTTTTTTTTTTAAGGTACCGAAAGGGCGTTAGATTAATCTAGCGTAACCATATCCCCGAATCCATTAAATCTCTGGTTCGTAAAAGGTAAAGTATTCTTCCATACTTTACCTGGGTTTCTAATCAGCCCTAATTGATTAGTGGCGGCTCCATTTTGAAATATAATTGCATGTTTTAGTGGGTCTTTTTCTTAGTATCAAGTCGCGATTGGTAGGGCTTGGGAGAGTCCGCGCCAAGTCTTCGGACTTAGTAATCCATTAACCTAGTTTTAGGTGATTCACCCTTCATCATCGAAAAAAATCAGGTCACCGTCTGCCGGTCGATACATTAGCAAACTAGGCCGACATGCAGCACTTCATCAACAAAATGCAATCTGGTTAGCAATCGGTGATTGGCGATGGCGGTTGATTGATATGTTGGCAGACTAGGCCAACGTGCAACCCTCCATCAATGAAATGCAATCTAAGCCGTAGATCCTTTACACTTGTGAACTATGCTCACATAAGCTTCCTGCTCAACGTGATTGCCAAGGAAGATGTTTATGATGGGGTTCTTCGGGTTGCTCAGCAAGAAGTCTTCTAGTTCTTGAAGTGATTAGTTCGGGCAAGATGATAGAATTAAGTTCTAGTTCACGCATATAATACATGTGTGTATATATATAAATTGTTGTATATTGTATGTTCCATATGCGAGGACATCATTTACTCCCCCTTCTGTAGAAGTAATATTCCAAGTGAATTAAGTTGGGATGCAATTACTCTCCATCAACAATTCTGATGTGGTCAAGCTTTTCGTTGTATGAGACCTTTTATTTTCTTGTTGTCCCCTTCTTTTGTTGAATTATTAAGTTTGGTTTAATAACACTTCTATTCTAGAAATAATTTTTTTAGAAATAGTCTTTTTTATTTCTATTCCCTAGAACAATTTATAAATAAAAGGGAAAATTCCAAATAAAGACCCGAAGTTGACCAATTTTTTTCAAATAAGGACCCGAAATGAACTTTGTGTCAGATAAAGATTTACAGTGGACCTATTGTCTCAAATAAGGACCCGAAGTGGTTGAATCAATTCCAAATAAGAACCTAAGCTTTCTGGTCAGCCAAATATTCGCCAGCTACCAAGCATGTGACATTTCCAACAACTGGAGTTTGGGCAATTTTGTCCAAAGAAAAAATTATGGGGAAAATTAACAAATCCTAAAACAGAAACAAAAAAAAACCTTAGGTTTTCTACGGTATCCCCGTTCCTTGTACCCATCCTCTACAAAGTCAAAAACCAAAGTTCTCCCCATTCATTGTACCCATCCTTCGCAAAGTCGAAGACCCAAATTCTCCACCAGTTGAGGCACGAATTCAAAAACAAGAAGAAAACCAGATGCTTCTTTCTTTGTTTGCGGAGACCCAAATTCTCTGTCGATCGAGCAAGGCAAGGAGCGACAAGAATCGAGTTGCAATGATGACCGAGCAGCGATTTGGTTGAGGAGCAGCGAGGGAGTAGAAAGACGAAAACGTAAACATCTAAATGAATAACCTAAACTTAATTAATTAAGAATTTTCCCTTTTTTTTTTCCAATCACAAATTTCTGACAAAATTGCTAATATTTTAATTGTTGGAAAATGTCTGCCGGCAATTTAAGGTCCTCAATAGAGATTAACTTGATCACTTTGGGTCCTTATTTGATACAAAATTCACTTCGGGTCCTTATTTGAAATAATTAGTTCACTTCGGGATCTTATATGACACAAAGTTCACTTTTAGTCCTTATTTGAGAAAATAGATTCACTTCGGATCCTTATTTGGAATTTTCCTTAAATAAAAGAACACGTTTAGTAACTACACAAAATTTCTATTATCATAATAGAAAAAAATATGAATGTGTTTGGTACGACCCAAAATTCTTTTTGTAATATAGATTTTTTTTTAGATTTTCCTTTTTTTTTTCCTTTTTTCTTCTTGACGATTGGCAGTGGCGGCCCCCAGTTGGCGGCTGATGGTTGGTGATTGGCAACTAGTGGCTAGGCTTGTTGCTGGTAGTCGGCCACACTTGCCGATCGACCAGAAGAAAAAAGGAAATAAGGAAAAAAAGGAAAAATCCAAAAAAATTATTTAAAAATTAAAAGAAATTATATGTTACAAAAAATTTTTGGGACGTACCAGATGCATTCCTATTTTTTTCTATTCTAGAATATAAATTTTGTATAGTTACCAAATGCATTCTTTTATTCAAAAATTGTTTTAGGGAATAGAAATAGAAAAAGACTTTTTTGAAACAAAAAAATTGTTATTTGGAATAGAAGTATTATCAAACGGACCCTAATAATCTAGAGAAAGAAGGGGACAACAAGAAAATAAAAAGGTCTAATACAAAGGAAAGATTGACGACATCGGAATAGTCGATGGGAGACTAATTGCATCCTAGCTTAATTCACTTGGAATATTACTTCTACAGGAGGGGGAGTAAACGATGTCTTAACATATGGAACATACAATATAAAACAATTTATGTATATGCATATTATACACGTGAACCATAACTTAATTTTGTTATCTTGCCCGAACTAATCACTTTAAGAATTGGAAGACTTCTTGTTGAGTGACCTGAAGAACCCCATCATAAACATCTTCCTTGGTCGTCACACCGACCAGGAAGTCTATGTGAGCATAGTTCTCAAGTGCAAAGGATATATGGCTTAGATTACATTTCGTTGATGGAGCGCCGCATGTCGGCCTAGTTTGCCAACGTATCGCTGCTTCTTAACCAATCCACAATGGCAATGTCATGGGTATGTGTTGACACCTAAATTTTAATTAGGCCTTAGTTTCTTTATTTATGTATTTTCCCTCTTTTTTGGATAAAAAACAAATAATAAAAACAACAAAAAATTAATTAAAAAACAAAAAGAAAACAAAAGCAGTAGCCACTGGGGATGGGCCTACGAGCCCAGCCCTTTCCTTTTTTCGCACGGACCCCAAGGGCCCAACCCACGTGAATCGACCCCCTTTCCCCCTCATTCTTCTTTTTTCTTCCTTCTTCTCCTTTCTTCTTCTTCCTTCCTCCTTCCTCCTTCGCTTTTGCAGACCACGTGTTGTGACAACGACGTGCGCAAGGACAGCCTACAATGAAGAGGGGAAGAGTAGCAGTGACAGGACACCGGTTCGGCCTCACCCCGGGTCGGTTGGCATGCGCCGACTAGCGGCCGAACCTCCGCCAATCGGCCTTCCCCTTGCCTATAAATAGGGCATCGGGGAAGGCCAAGAACCAAAACGCAAGCTTAGAAACCTTCCCCTCGACAGATTTCAAGGGACGATTGAAGAGTGAGTGATAGAGAAAACGGAGAGGGAGGTTAGATCTGGAACTCTGAGAGAAGGAGACGTTGTCGGACGTCGGATCTGAAAGGGGGAAGACTCGCGGTCGCCGTGCCAAACTCCTGCTGTGTCGCCACCACCTAGCGAGCGAATCCTTGCAGCCGGGCCAAGCCGTGCCCCGACGCTACTGCTACGTCAGATCCCGCCGTGCTACTGCTGTGAAGCCGTTTGGTTCGACACCTCGCCACTACTGTTCCATCGAAGCCGGCTACTGCTCCCCTTAAATCAGAGTCCCCGCTGTCCCGATGCTTGAAGCCTAGTGCAAGTCAAAGCTCGCCATCGTTGCCCTATCGCGTCCACTGGTCCCTGCGGTCGCCTCCCCCCGATGCCATCGCCGTCCCTTGCATCCTGCAGCTGATCATCTCCGTCGTCATTGCCTCACCACCACTGTTCGCCGTTGCGCCATGCCTTTGTTGCAGATAGGTATTGATGGGTCTCGCTCGCGTCGTCATCGTTGTTCCACCCCCTCGAAACCCTAGCCATCGTCCATCCATGTCGCCATCGCCGAGTCACCGCCGGGTGACGTCACAGCTTCCCCCCACTCAGCGCCATGAATCGTCGAGCTCTATGGTTCCCGTGAAGTCGGGTCGGGTAGGGTTTCGCTAGGACTGGGTCGTCGGGTCGAGCCAAGTCATTTGCAAACAACAAGGTGCTGGGCCCTTGAGATAAAAAGAGAGATCGGACTGGGCCTACACATTAGGCCCAGCTCGGCTGGGGTTCACCGAACCAGATTGCAAGCTAATCCGAGCTCAGGTTGTTCCGGTTTGGGTCGTCAGACCCGATTTGGTCCGAACCCGGATCCTGGTTTTAATGAACCGGGTCGAACCTAACCTTGGGATCTGACCCGGGTCGTTATTTTAATATTATATAATAATAAAAAATAATTTTTTAATGAATAAAAAAATAAAAAATAAAAAAAAAAATATTTTGCCAAAAAAATCCCACATTTTCCCAAAAAAATAAAAAAAAAAGGTCAGAAAAAGTCCAAAATGATTTATGTTTTCCAAAAAAAATACCAAAAAAATCCAAAAATCCTTTTTATGTTTAAAAAAAAAAAATAGAAAAAGACCCCAAAAAAATGTTTTTCCTCCACAAATGCATGGAAAACCCCTAAAAAATCCAAAAACCTTAAGGTTTAAATAAGATTAGATACCGAAAGGGCTTTAGTGATTAACTAGTGTAATCAAGTCCTAGAACCTAGTTTCTCTGGTTGCGCGAGAGCGAGTATTTCTCCCGATACTTCGTTTGGGTTTCTAATAGATCCAACCCAAACTGATTAGTGGTGACTCATTTTTTATTAACTTACAAGTTAAAAACATGGACTATTAAGTCGTGAATTTGTAGACTTGGGAAGTCTGGGCTAAGCCTAATAGACATAGCCAAACCATTAGCCTTTATAGGCGCTTGCCCCGAAGCGGGTGCCGAAAAAAAAAAGAGGTCGCAACAGCTTGGCGACTCTACTGAGGATCATTCTTGAGGACTTAGGCTTGTTTTATCTTGTTTAAACGCTTTGCTGACTTTGGTTTTTTTTTTTCCTTTTGTGCAGGTTAGTAGCTTAGATTTTTATTTTATTCTGTTAAAATAAAATGTTTTGTGATTGTTGACACCTAAATTTTCCCTTTATTTATTTATTTAGGATTTAATTGTGTACGGAATTAGGAATTATTCGTTTTAAAAAAAAAACAAACAAAAAATGTGGAAGGGGCCGGGCCGGATCTCGCCTTGGCCCGGCCCATCCGCTCCTCCTTCCGTGTCTTCGAGTGGGGGAGAGCAAAAAAAGGGGAGAAAACCCTAAAAAAAAAAAAAGGAGGGGAAGAAGGAGAGAACGGGGGAAAAATGGGGTGAGAGCATCGAGACAGAGGAGAGAGAGCTCGAGAAGAGGGAGTCGTGCCGCCGCCGCCGTCGCCGACGAGCCACCCACTTGACGCCGTTCGCCGCCGTCTTCCCCCGGCGCCAAGATTTGAAGAAACGGAGGGGAGGAGGGCAGTGGCGGCGCTACCCGACGCCGTCGTGGCTGCTACCGCCGCCAGCAGTGGCGCTCAATCGCCACCGCCGTTCCGCCGCATCCTCGTTGCACCTCCATTGTTCGCGAGTGTCGACGCTGCTGCTTCTGCCCCGCACCGGCTCGCGCCTCCTCTGCTGTTCGTGCCGCGCCACCACCAGGATTCCCCTCGCCTGCGAGCTCGTATCGTCCCTTGAGACCAGCAGATCTGAGCCGGTTGCGACGCCGCTGCCGCCCTGCAGCTGTCCGAAGCTCCGCACCTCAACCGGCCTACCGCCCTGCCATGACCGACCTGGCACCGCGTCGCCGTGCCTCGCCGCGCCACCGCCGCCAATAAACCTTAGGGTTTCGGCCAAAATCGGGTCAGACGCGGGTTGCGCATCGGGTAGGGTTTTTGGGCTATTTGGGCCGTTTTGGGCTTTTGGGTTATTTTAGTACAATGGGCTTGTGGGCTTCGTTTTTAAAACGAAAAAAAAAAAAAACTCAGACCAGATCGGGCCTGCTGGTTGGGCCCAATATGAATTTAATTGAAGGCCCGGGCCCGACCGAGCCTTGCTCTTCTTCGGGCGGGCCGATCGGCCCGGCTGCCCCCCCTTTTTGGACCGAACCGGGTCCGGTCTCCGACCGGACCCGATCCGCGTTGACCGGGTCGGGTCGAACCGAACCCGACCCGGTTCCCCTTTTTTAATTAAAAATTAATTTTAAAAAAATTAAAAATATTTTCTTTTAAAAAAAATTTAAAGAAAAATATTTAAAAAATTTAAAAAAAGTTATTAAAAAATTTAAAAAATATTTAAAAAAATTAAAATTAAAAAATTTTGAAATTCCAAAAAATGTAGATTTTGATTAGGAATGACCATTTATTGCATTTATAATGTATTTAGGTCTTTAATTGCTCGTATATTGATTATATTGCATGTTTAATTTACCTATTCAACTATGTTTGCAATTGCTCAGTGATATATGTTAATTTTACTGCAATTAGGATCTTGTTAGTTATGATTATTACTTTAATTATTGCGCACCTGCATAGTCACCTCACATGTTAGTGGATAAGTATAAAATCAATTCAAACCGTCTGCCAAAAATCATTTTATTTAAACGAACAAGATTAGGTACCGAAATGGCACTAATTGGTCAATTAGTGTAATCAAGTCCCCGAACCTAGATTCTCTGGTTACGTAGGAAGTGAGGCACGCTCCCATGCCTCACTTGGTTTCTAGCCGACCCCAATAGGCTAGTGGCGACTCCTTTTACGCGAAATTCTTAAAAAATATCCCAACGTCACGCGGGGTATGGGCTTGGGAGAGCCTGCGCCTAATCATGGGCCTTAAGCCTATCTTTTAGGCAATACCCCTAAACCTGTTCCCTCCCCCCGAGGGTAGGTCGCGACAGTGATTATAAACTGTTGTGAATGCTTTAATGTTTTAGCACTACACTTGGCACACACGACCCGACCGCCAAACCTAGGCCACCATAGAATATTTAGGATGGTGTTAAGAAAAATACAACCTCGAACGCGAGACTACGCTATAGAGGTTACATTTCTTTTCCCCGAATTTCTTTAGCCAATGATAAAAGGGTATATGATGCCAATGCAAGATTGCAACAGGCAGACTCCCTCTTAATTTCTCTAAACCTTCTTAGTTAGAAATCAAGCTACACATATCATGTGCATGTCTATGTGAATGTCATTAATTTTCTCGCTTGAAGTAAGTTTTTTCATGTACTTTGCGATTCACTTACCTTCCTATATATATTGAGCGGTCCATGATTAGTCTTGGATTTGATACCATGGTCATTTAAATTCGGAAGTAATTGTCATAAAGTTAAAAAAAAAAAAAAACTTTTACAAAAGAAATTACTTTCAGTTGATGTTTTTATTCTTAAGCATGTTACAAAGTTCTTTTCCGCAAGAATTTTCATTTTCCTAAAAAATGGATAGAAGTCGTTTTCAAAAAATTGTCGCAATTCATGCTTTCTTTGCCTTTCAAATTGAATATCTTCTTAGCCCATGCTAACATGTCACATGCCATTTTTCAATCCATGCTTAGGAAATCCTCTACCTTTTCATGAATAAACAAAAGAGTAGGATTAGGTCGTCATCATGGATTGACTCCCTATCTACGCCTTGTCTTCACACATGCTTGTGTATTCATGGCTAGGTAATCACGGAGCGTCAACGTTCGCCGATCCAGACTCGCTCAAAAGCAAGAGCAAGAATGGCCGAAGAGAATGTACCAAGCCGTTTTGCAGTCGTGGAAAGCGAAATGAAGCAAGTCTTCAATGTGCTTCCACAACTCTCGAAGCACATAGACTCCATCTAGAGCAAACTTACTCCCACCCTAGCCTCGATCAAGGTATTGTTACCACAATCCTCCATCAAGGGTGATCAAGGTAGAGATACCGACGATAACATGCTCGAATTGGAGGATGATCCGCACCAAACCGCGATTGAGAAAGCTAAGCCAGACAGTTTGTCTAAAATTGAGCATGACAAACGCCTCGAAAAGCTTGAGGAGAGGCTGAAACAACTGCAAGGCCTCCGAGACCCTACTTTGATGAACCTCTCCATTTATTCCAAGGTCAAAATGCCGGAAAAATTCAAAATGCCTGAGTTTGAGAAGTACGATGTCAAGACTTGCCTGATGGCTCATTTGCAAATGTACTTGGTTCGAATGACCCAAAACATTAATAATGCACCATTAATGATTCAGCTATTCCAATCAAGTCTAGTATGCCCGGCCTTGAGGTGGTACATCACAAAGAACATGAACCTCTTCAAAACATGGAGTGAAGTGAGTGAGGCATTCCTCAAGCAGTATAAGTTCATAATGGACATTACCCCTTCTCATGAGGATCTTGAGCATACCGAAAAGAAAAAGCACGAATCGTTCAAAGAATATACTATTAGATGGAGGAATATGGCTGCCCAAATTAATCTTGAACCAACTTATTTCCAGCTAAGAAAGATGTTTATCAAAACCCTCATCTACAAGTACCGCAATCGAATGATAACCACGATCACCGAATCGTTTAATCAACTCATTCCAGTAGGAGAGCAAATCAAGATAGGGTTAAGGGATGGTTGGTTCACTGAACCTACACCCACGGGCAGGTTCAACATGAAGAAAGATAAAAAAAAAAAAAACCCTAGTAGATGTTAATGCGACCTACAATCATCCTCCAACAATTCAGACAAATGCAGGACAGCAACTGACCACCAGCCGTCAGTCGTCCCAACGTTACAGCAACAAGAGACAATTTACTCCTCTTCCTGGATCTCCATTATAGGTACTAGCAGTCCTCCTGAAGAAGAACCTCCTTTCGATTGAGCCAAAACGACCCAACATTGAAAGCTTTTCCAACTACGACTCGTCAAAGATATGCAACTATCACATGGGAGAAGTGGGGCACTCGACTGATGAGTGCTTCGCCTTCAAGAATTGAATCCAGAACCTGTTAGACACTAAAGCTTTCTCATTCCAGAGTAATCCGTTCCCTGATCACACTGACAAAGTAAACACGGTATTCAAATATGAAGTCAGTTAGATTAGAAATGTCGAAGCACATACCGCTGACATTTATCAAGGACTGGTAGAGGCAGGGTATTATTCAGGCAATGAAGTACCACCCTTAGCAACAAAGAAAGAAGGGCCAGATGACACGACCACCATGTTTGGAGACCTTTTCATGGGCACTATCGACGAAGGACCGTAAGGGGAAATGGGTGCAGGCCCGCTCAAGTAGAACCCTTTTTAATTTCCTTACATATTCCCCTACGTGGGAACCTGTACATTTTTCTTAAGTCTGGTTTGTTTTGTTTTCAACAACAGTTCCGCTTGAGGAACTAACTTTTGAAATCACTTTTCCAAAATGTAAATCCACCTTTTACTAAATAAAGTTGAAGACATTTTGAGGGTATGAGGAGACACACCAAACCAGCCTGGTGATGCTATCCAACCATGAAAAAAAAAATATCATCTAAGAAGAATACTGAGGGTTAGGTTTCCTCATGCTTTCTCCCCCCAAAGATATATGCTTTTGAAAACAGAAAATATTTCATTACCAAAAGCTTTCGTTAAAACAAGATATTAAATTTAATCATGTTTGTCTTTCTGACTCACTCACTTCGTGCCTTAGAATATCATCCCCTTTGACTTAGTGTGACAGCAGGCATTTGAAGTTGGCACATCATGTAAACTCGCCAAATTCAAAGACACCCTTCTAAGAAAGCGGGGGCAAACAAAAAGGATCATCCCGCTTCAAAAAAATGGTAAGTCTTATTCCTTGAACATAACCTCGGAAATAATGTCCTCTTTCTTCTATTTACAAGAGACGAAAGATAGGACGTAATAGGCATAGGCATATGGTTAAACTCGAAGCATGCACACCATGGTAGCTTGAGGCAGGATAACCTCCCCCATGTTGCTTTCGGCCTTCCCATTTTGCAAGCCGTCCCCAGGAGCTTTGTGCACTCCACCTCGCTCTTGTCCAACTCTTTCTCAAGTCGGAGCAATATCTTCTCCCCCTGACGTGCCCGAGCAACTAGACGTTGCGATTTCATTAATGGAATTTCCAGCTTCAACAAGCCCAGAAGCACAAGGAAGGGATCTTTTCTCTTTCTTTGAATTGGCTACTGTCAACAGGAATGAAATGTAGACAGTTGAGGCGATCTATAGCCCCCTATTTCAGATGATGATGTTAGGGCCTAGAAACCTCACTTCTTGCTCTAGACAATGCTCTCCTAAGAAGTGATTACCACTAGAGAATTGGAGGTTTTGATTGTCCATCTTAGATTCTATAGAAGCTTGAAGTACATGACTTTGCTCAATGCTACTAATGGTCATATGGTCAAAGAAAGAGGAAAAATTCCACAGAAGGAAGGCGTTGAAGCAATAACCATCAATCATGCATACATGGCCACGGACGAGAAAGGCCAATCGAAAGAGATGTTGAACTGTGTCAAGACAAAAGACTGTCATTGACATATCCCTAGGAGTCAGCAAATACAAACTCTGGGGAAGGGAAGCATCGGGATTCAAGAACCAAACTTGATGGCTAGGTTTGGCAAATCAATACTAGCCAAGCTCGTACATGGAAATGACCCTATCAAATTCACCTGACTTCGTGTAAAAGGACGTGTTATCCATGAGCCAATTAAGGAGAATAATTGACCTAACGAAGCAAGAGATGTAGCACTTCGTGTCCCACTCGCACTTCAAGTCCATCCAATCATCTACAAACAAGTGAAGAATAATGTTGTATCGCTTCTAGTCATTTGACTCCTAAAAGAGTTCGTGACTAACACGTTCCCTCTTGTCTGTTGCGGGATCACCTGACCGCCGAAGATACAGACAACAAATTAGTAGGAGGCGTGATAAACTCTCCTAAACAAAATGGCGTCTCAAGTATCGCCAAAGCAAATCCTTCAGGCCTCAATTCACTTTTAATTTTGGCCTTGCTGATTGATCCATTTTTATCTTCTCTCCTGCAAGGGCAAAAGCAAAAGCACTCATCAGATCGATGATTAGATTCCCAACCCCAGCCGATCCTTCTTGTGTCATTTCCCTACTTAATAGGGACAACCCATCGACACCCATTTGTGAATAACCCTTTTGATGTTCAAAATTTAACATATTTGGAAACACCATTATGTTAACCCCTAAAGTTGCCAATAAGGTCTTTTTTGAGCAAAAACCATTTGCTTTAAGAGTACAAGCTCCATCATATTTAAAATGTTGCATGCCGTTTCCAAATGAATTTTGCATGACGATTTTATCTATCTAAGTCACTGATTCCACTAAGGATTATCATAATAGACAACTAAATGAAGAATACAAGATTGATTGAGCATACTGGATGAGGCGCGTCAGAATGATGAAAGGCAAGCCATATCCTACACACAGTCCCCCATCTATACACTTGTGAGATGAGTGCAGAAGATTCCATGACTGCAAGGTAAAGAGTTCTCTCGCGAATGGTACGATAACCAAAACAATGAGAGGCATGTCATTGCTCACCCATTTTGAGCCCTATACACTGGTGAAGTCTCTATCCTATCCCCCCATCAAGAACCACCCCCACACTGGGGCAGATCGGAGGCGAAGCAGCATCACAAGGTGAGAAAAGAGATAGTAATTTTCTTGCTCACACTTGCATTAATCTTCGGGTGTCTTTATTACATATGAACACTTGCATTAATTCAAGTGCCATAGAATCATGAAGAGCAATTCCTCTTCTATGCACTTGTATCCATTGTATAGCCCAATCGAATCTGTAATTTCATCCTCACATTGAGGCAAAACAGAAGTTATTGCCATTCAAGCAATATAGCCTGGAATGCCAGCTGAAGATGAAGACTCAAGAGTCTAATAGTAGTGTTTTGTTTCAACTTGCCTAGGCCAGTTCCTCAGACAACAAAAATGAAAAACTAGGGACATAAAAAAGCAGTGTATTTGGTAAGAGCAAGGTCAATGTCCATAAATGAAAAATTGGAATAAAAACTAAGGGCATGAAAAACCAATGTGCTTGGTAAAAGCAAGGCTGATGCCCCTATACAAAAATACAGTCATTTCTATTCCCCAAGAGAAGTTGCTATTGTGATTCGATTAATAGAGCCTCCATTTGACAGTGAGAAGAAAGACTGGTGACAAATGCCAAGGCAATCACCAACTCTCACCTTTTTACACATGAATCAAGCCTACATCACATCCATTTTGTAAAAGTCTCTTCAAACTAGGGCACTTCAATTAACGTAGGATTTCATATGTTTATAAGCATCGCTCGAAGAAGTACGAGTAAGATTATTCTATCTCTTTTCACAGGATTCTTGACTTGCAAACCCGGAGATGATCGTGTGGGATCTTTTTCACAGAGCCGTGACCTTGATGGCCCCCTTTGATAAGCCATTCACCAAGCCTACATTACGGTCCCAACAAAGACCTCTTATATTGGTAAAGTTGTACCACTTGCGAGAATACTCGGACCCTGTTGACATGATGACAGTGAGATAGTGCGGACCCATGTTGACATGATGATAGTGAGATAGTGTGGTCCTTATAAATCTTGTATCAATGGTCAGGATAGCCTTTTTCTATTAGAGTGAGCGGAAAGTCCTTTAAGATTAAAAGTCCCTCATCTGGCATGCTCAAGACATTTACGTTCTAAATGAAGGTTGTCGTTCAAAATTTTCCCTAATGGAATTCAGATGATGCAAAACTGACAAAATTGTCATGCGTAAATCACATTTAAGTTCATGAATTTATAGCATATATAATCATGTGTGCATGCTGTGCAAATAGCAGACATACTTCTTGAAATCAGAGATATTGCCAGGTAAGCATATCCCTATCCCCATTTGTCTTAAAGTACCTACCACTATCCAAGTACTATTTTATTGACACTTGACCTATTCGAGTCGTCTCTTGAGTTTGGGTGCTTGCAACTATCCAAGTATCCCATTGTCTTTAAGTACCCACCACTTGCTGAGTACTCCCTCTTATCGACACTCGACCCGTTCGAGTTGTCCCTAGAGTATTGATATTTACAACTGTCTAGGTATCCCCCAGTTTTTGTGTGCCTGCCGCTACTCAGGTGCTCCCTCTGTTGACACTTGACCTGTTCGAGTTGTCTTTAAAGTTTGGATCCTTGTGACTGTCCAAGTATCCCATTGTCTTTGAGTATCAGCCACCGTTCGGATACTCCCTTTTCTTGACACTCGACCTGTTCGGGTCGTCCCCATAGTATGGATACTTGTGACTACTCAAGAATCCCATTATTTTCAAATGCCTACCATCGTCTAGGTTTTCCAACCCTTCCAAGCGCCTACGGCCATCTAGGTAAGTCGCGTGCCACATTCGAGTTTATGTTGCCAGGAGGTGGGAGACCTTCACGAATATGCGAGGCGCGTCTTCAATATTCCCTTTACTAGGAAGTGAGAGACCTTCATAAATATGTGAGGCACGTCCTCGATATTCTCAATTACCAAGAGGTGAGAGACCTTCATGAATATCTAAGGTACGTCCTCGATATTCCCATTACCAGGAGGTGAGTGACCTTCATGCATATGCGACGCATGTCCTCGATATTCCCCATTATCAGGAGGTGAGAGACCTTTATGAATATCCAAGGTACGTCTTCGATATTCCTAATTACCAGGAGGTGAGAGACCTCCACGAATATCCCAGGTACGTCATCGATATTCCCATTTACTAGGAGGTAAGAGACCTTCACGAATATTCAAGGTACATTATCGATATTCTCATTATCAGGAGGTGAAAGACCTTCACGAATATGCGGGGCACGTTCTTGATATTCCCCTTTACCAGGAGGAGGTGGGAGACCTTCATGAATCTGCGAGGCCCATCCTCGATATTCCACATACCAGGAGGTGAGAGACCTTCACGAATATCTCAGGTATGTCCTCTATATTCCATCTACCAGGTACTCTTGAAACGCCTGCGAACGTCCAGGCACATTCTAGAGTTCGTACTTGTGATTATCCAAGTACCCCTTTCGATGCCTGCAAACAACCGGGAATCCTCTAGGTTAGTACTTGTGAATATCTAGGTACTCTTTCAATGCCTGTGAATGTCCAGGTATCTCCCACAAACAGATATCCTGAGAAAGGTTAGTGCATCCCATCGGTGTCCTTGATAGAGGATCAGGCACCCCATAACCGATGTCCTCAACAGAGGATCAAGCACCCCACAACCGATGTCCTTGACAGAGGATCAGGCACCCACCAACCGGTGTCCTTGACAGAGGATTAGGCACCCCCCAACCGGTGTCCTTGATAGAGGATCATGCACCCACCAATCGATGTCCTTGACAAAGGATCAAGCACCCACCAACTGGTGTCCTTGACAGAGGATCAAGCACCCAGCAATCGATGTCCTTGATAGAGGATTAGACACCCCACAACCGGTGTCCTTGACAGAGGATCAGGCACTCACCAACTGATGTCCTTGATAGAGGATCAGGCACCCCCCAACCGATGTCCTTGATAGAGGATCAGGCACCCCCCAATCGATGTCCTTGACAGAGGATCAGGCACCTCACAACTGATGTCATTGATAGAGGATCAAGCACCCCTCAAACGGATGCTTTGAGAAAGGTCGACGCATCCCCCTGAGAAAGATCGGGTAAACAACTTATTGCTCTAACAAGCGACCAAAGAAAGGTTCGGGTCCTGGAAAAGCAATTCCCCGTCAAGGCGATCGAAGAAAGGTTTGGGTCCTAGACAAACCACTTATTGCTCTAACAGGCGACCGAAGAATGGTTCGGGTCTTGGAGAAGCAACCTCCTTAGGTCACCAAGTAAGATGACGCCTTGATACTTGCCAAACTCGGGGTTCACACCCTATCTCATTCACTCCCTGTAAGTAACTACAGGTATCTTTTTATTTGTCTTAGTATGTGTAATGTTATATTGCTTATTTTTTGCATAGGACACTAGGTTCCAAATAAGATATAATTTATTGCATATGCATGGACAAAATTTAGGTATTAATTTGTCTTTGAATGCAACCTCTTCAAACTCATCTTTAAAGAGGGGCAGCTGTTGACACTTGAATTTTAATTAGATTTTTAATTAGGCCTTAGTTTCTTTATTTATGTATTTTCCCTATTTTTTGGATAAAAATAAATAATAAAAACAAAAAGAAAACAGAAGCACAACCACCGGGGTTGGGCCTACGAGCCCAACCCCTTCTTTTTTTCACGCGGGCCCAAATGGCCCGGCCCACGTGACCCGGCCCCCTTTCCCCCTCATTCTTCCTTTTTCTTCCTTCTTCTTCTTCCTTCTTCTCTTTTCTTCTTCTTCCTTCCTCCTTCCTCCTCAACTTTTGCAGACCACGCGCTGCAATGACGACGTGCACAAGGACATCCTACAATGAAGAGGGGAAGAGTAGCATCGACGGGAGATCGGTTCGGCCTCACCTAGGGCCGGTCCACGTGTGCCGACTGGCGGCCGAACCTCCACCGACTGGCCTTCCCCTGGCCTATAAATAGGGCGTCGGGGAAGGTCAAGAACCAGAATGCAAGCTTAGAAACCTTCCCCTCGAGACACTTAAGGGAAGATTGAAGAGTGAGCGAGAGAGAAAACATAGAGGGAGGTTAGATTTGGAACTCTGAGAGAAGGAGAGGCCGTCTGGATGTCGGATTTGAAAGGGGGAAGATTTGCAGTCGCCGTGTCGAACTCCCACTGTGTCGCCACCACCCAGCGAGCGAATCCCTACAGTCGGGCCAAGCCATGCCCCAACGCTGCTGTTGTGTCAGATCCCGCCGTTCTGCCACTATGAAGCCCTCTGGTTTGACACCTCGCCTCTGCCGTTCCCTTGACATCGGTTGTTGCTCCACTCGAATCAGATTCCCTGCTGTCCCGGTGCTTGAAGCCTAGCGCAAGTTAAAGCTCGCCATCGTTGCCTCGTCGCGACCACCGCTCCCTACAGTCGCCTCCCCCTGATGCCATCGCCGTCCCTTGCATCATGCAGTCAATTGTCTTCGTCATCATCGCCTCACCACCACTGTTCGCTGCTGCGCCGCGCCTTTGCTGCAGACAGGTAACGGTGGGTCTCGCTTGCACCGTCACTGTTGTTCCACCCCCTCGAAACCCTAGCCACCGTCTGTCCGTGTCGCTGCCGCTGAGTCACCACTGGGTGACGTCACAGCTTCCCCACTCTCGGCACTATGAATCGTTGAGCTCTAGGGTTCCCGTGAAGCCGAGTCGTTGGGTCGGATTGGTTTTCACCAGGACCGGGTTGTCGGGTCGAGCTAGGTCATTTGCAAATGACGGGCTGCTGGGCCCTCAAGATAAAAAGAGAGACCAAACTGGGCCTACACATCAGGCCCAGCCTAGCTGGGGTTCACCGAACCGGATCGCAAGCCGGTCCTGGCTCGGGCTGTGCCGATTTGGGTCGTTAGACCCGATCCGATCCGACTGGATTACGGGTTTTAATGAACTGACTTGGAACTAACCCAGGATCGACTGGGTCATTATTTTAATATTTATATAATAATAATAAATAATAATATTTTAATAAATAAAAAATCAAAAAAATAATTTATTTTCCCAAAAAATATATATATATATATATATATATATATATATATATATATATATCCCACATTTTCCAAAGAAACCAAAAAAAGTTAGAAAAAGTCAAAAATGATTTATATTTTCTAGAAAAAGACCAAAAGATCGAAAAATCCTTTTTATGTTAAAAAAAATAGAAAAAGACCAAAAAAATGTTTTTCCTTCACAAATGCATGGAAAACCCCTAAAAAATCCAAAAGCCTTAGAGTTTAAACAAGATTAGGTACCGGAAGGGCATTAGTGATTAACTAGTGTATTCAAGTCCCCGAACCTAGTTTCTCCGGTTGCGCAGGAGCGAGTATTTCTCCCAATACTTCGCTTGGGTTTCTAATCAACCCACCCCAAATTGATTAGTGGAGACTCCTTTTTAATTAACTTACAAATTAAAAACTTAGGCTATTAAGTCGTGAATTGGTGGACTTGGGAGAGTCCGGGCTAAGCCTAATAGGTATAGCCAAACCATTAGCCTTTGCAAGTGCTGGGAAACAAAAGAGGTCGCGAGTTGGTGAGAATGAGCATCGGGGGCTTCGACTGGCCATATGCATCCTTGTTTTACAATGTCCCGTAGCTGTACATGGAGAATGTACCCTCGCGGATTTCTATCAGCGGCAGAGAGTACATGAGGAAAATCATCTGAACTCAGTATATAAGCGGGTATACATTCAAAAGCGCTTCAAAAACATATGTCGCTGTTGACCTTGCGAATGATTACCTTTTCACTGTAGTTTGTGACAGACTAAAGGAACGATTAGATTTTTCCATTAGCTAATGGGAAAGGCAACCGTAGGACCCTTACCAGGAGAAAAATCGCATCGGCAGTTATGTTTAGTCATTGAACATGCCACAGACGATTCATATATCAAATATCCATCGACAGTTTCACGGGAAACATATGAAAACATGAAGAACTGGAGTGGCCGCAGAAAAGATCAATAGCGTAAGAAAGATACTTTGAAAACAATGCTGCGGATTCTTCAAGGACGACGGATGAGGTTCATATTGGAAATAAAAGTCGACGCTTGAGTTAGTGAAGCAACAATTTTTCCCCATAATGTTATCAAATCACCTCTAAGGTAAATGGATGATCTTGGGGCCAAAAGCAAATGATGGAAAAGAGAAGGAAATCAGTCCAAAACACTGAGCAAGAACAAGGGTCATTATGAGCTTTAACATGATATTGTTATTTAGACCTGTAACATCAGCACTAGCCATCAGCTCAAAATTCCGCAAATTGAGTTTGCTCCAAGCTAATGAGCTCACCTGTAATCCCAGTAAGAAAGTCATTGCACTCGAAAAAGTTGTCGCATATGAAATCCAAAAGGTTGATTCCTAATTTACCGAGGAAAAGCATAGGGCATGCAAAATTTCGACAACCAGAAAAGGAGTTGGACAGTGCCTTCTCAAATTAAGCCGATGAACGCCCATTGTCGTCAGAAGCTGCGGAATGCAGAGAACAGAAAAACGTTAAAGATCATTTGTCCCGGGTTATCAATACAGTAATTACACAAACGCTCTCCGAGTCCCTGCAGACTGCAGTCTGCCATCCCGGACCCCTTGTCTTTGTGTTCATGCTCAGAGTTGCGTCTGGAAGGGCGACGAATCGTTTTCTGTTGATGTGAGCATTATGAAACCAGCTGTGCGATGGCAGTAGAATTCAGGAATTCTCCCTTTGCAAGCTCTGATTTTCGCAAGTTGCTTTGTCAGCGGTCCTAGAAGTGTATTCCATCATTGCTAATGATGCGTGATTGACATTGGATCAACATTTAAATTCTCACCAGATCGAGCTAAATGATGATAAAATCCCATGGATTCATTTTAATTTATTCAAGTTATTATTATAATTTGAACTTTAGGTAATTTAGGTTGAGAGACAAAAAGAGGGGCCTCTCCTTATATATTAGATGATTTGGTTGCAAATTGTGTGAATTATCGACCTGATGGTTGAAACGATTAAATCAATTGATTCGAGAGCTGGAAGTTAGATAGGTTTTTTGACTGGTCTAGATTTAAAAACACCGCAATGAATACTGATGATCGGATCATATGAATCTCAAATTGAGCGTAGATAATCTATAGGGAGGCCTATATGAACCAGGTTGAATGCAATCGAAATTCCTCTTTGGCCAGGTAGAGAAACTTGTCGTTTGGACTTTGCAACAGCCAAAAGTAGACGCAAATTAGAGTAAATCGCAAATAATCCAAAGTTGATTTGCATGTGTTTTATTTAATAATGCCTTTGTTTAACCATGATTTTTATCAGGCACTTACATCTATCGACCACGTATGGACTCAAAATTAGGTAGCGTATTTAGCCTTGTATTCAGTCCACAGCTGGTCAACGGTCTTGCCCAGCAAGTCGACGAAGAAGTTGTCACTATAACCAGTCCTCATCTTCTTGTTCAGCTCAGCCACGAACCCATTTCTGAGGCCATTGCAGTAGTCGAGAAAGCGCGCCGTGACGTCGTAACCCTGGTCCCACTTATCGCCCTGGCCCGGCTGCACCCAGTGGCCCGGCGCGTAGCCCGACCGGAGCCTCACGAAATCTGCGATCCCCTCAATGAGTCCGCCCGGGGCCTGCCCAGCCCCGTTCCACTGCCACACGTGCGTCATCTCATGGTACAGGACCCCCGTGAACTCCCTCTTCACGTCTCCTGAGAAGCCCCCGAGGTACGTGGCGCTCACATGGATTTCATTGTTGCTTGTGTATGCCACACCATCCATGTTGTCGATGAACAAGCTCACTTTGGCGACGTCCTTTCGGTCCGCAGGATTGTCTTGTTGGAAGGTCCTCCAAATGAAATCAGTCGATTCAGTCATCGTCTGTTGACTGTATGGGATGCCGATCTCGTTAGTGAAACGCACGGCGCCGGGAGTGTCGCCGGCATTGTTCGTTACAGCGTACTCCACCGCATGGGATTGCAGGGAACATGAGAGGATCACGAGCGTAGCAAGGAAGAGGGTAGGCATGGTTTAGGGTTTGGTAAGTTCTCTGGGTATGGATCATGTTGTTGAGCAAGTTAGGCTATTTATAGAGGACGATAAAGGGATGATGGCTGATTTGGCTGAAAAGCTGAATTGTTCAACTTTTGAGTGCTAGGGGATTAGTCGTCGGTTGACTATAGTTTGGTAGGGACTTTTGAAATAAGGTTACCTCAACCGACTCTAGACCAGATAATGACAAGATTTGTGATCTCTTATAATCTATAATAACGTGACCTAACTTTCAATTTTTCTCTTGACTAGTGAAAAATAATTGGATTGAGGCAGGATTTGTTGATTAAGTCTTGGGGTCCATGTTTTGCTTCTTCATGGCTGTTCCAGTTACAATATTATTACTGTACCCGTAAGTGTGATGCGTGCTAAAGCTAATGAGGACTGTGGAGGGCCGTAACGTGCGGAAATTTTTGCCCATATCTCAATCTGGGAACCCTAGTTTCTTAAAGGTTAAAAGCCACCAAAACCATTTATCCTAGATGTTGTCACAAAATCCCAAATTTTTGTTGTGGGACACATTCACTCTTCGTCAAAATTCAGTCAATAAGAATTATGAAAAATTTGCCTAAATGGATGCTAGAAAGTAAACTGTATTGACATAGCCCGCGTGACTTGAGTAAAATAAAAATGACGTTTTAGCCGAAAAATCATATAACGGAATCTTGACAAAGGGTAAATGTATTATATAACTACAAGTTTGAAATTTTTTATATCATAAGAAAAAGTTTATGGTAAATATGTTATAATGGATATAATTTGAGGTTTTTGATGCCACAAAAAAAGTTCACAATAAATGTGTCACATAAGCATAGTTTTATATTTTTTTTTGTGGCTTTTTTACTTTCTTAAGATGGGTACAATCACCAATTGTTAAATTATGAGAGATCTACATGAAACTCATGTGATCAATCATCATAATTGATCTGATTCATCACAAAGTATATCCATGCAATCCTTGTAATCGAGTCTCAAAGAAGAATAGCTGTGCAATATTCTTCAATCTCCGGGAATTTCTTTCGGATTTCACGTTTTTCTTCTCTTATGTAGGCATGGATTTCACACGACTTGCTGCGTGAAGCCCAAAATTAGGTTCGAATGTAAAGTTGTTATCTAGCATCGCTTTATTGCCGACACATTTCAAAACTGGGGCAGCCATATGTGTTCGTTTCTGTTGAATAGTATGAGTCCATTAGTTTCTAGAGGTCTGATCGTTGACTGGATCAAATGAAAGATGAAGTTGTTTATCGGTACCTGAAGTTGCACGTATCAGTTTGTCTTGGGGGAATAGGTCAAAGCACGGAAAGGAGAGGCAAGCAAAAGCAAACCAAAAGCACACATGGGGAAAATGGGACGACTCCTCGTTGACTTTGAAAATTTGCCTACACGGAACCAAGAATGTAAATCGTGTTAATAAAGCCCCGCGTGGCTAAATCACGTAACAGAATCTTGACGGAAGATAAATATATCACATAACTACAAGTTTGTGATTTTTTTATATTATAAGAAAATTTTTATGATAAATGTGTCATAATGAGTATAGTTTGTAATTTTTGATACCATAAGTTTTGTAATAAATATGTCACATAAGTTTTGATACAATTTTATGTTTTTAGTGGCTTTTTTACTTTCTTAAGATGGGTACAATCACCAATTGTTAAATTATGAGAGATTTACATGAAGCTCATGTGATCAATCATTATAATTGATTAGATTCATCACAAAGTATATCTATACAATTCTCACAGAAGAACAGTTACAGAATATTCTTCAATCTCCGGAAATTCCTTGTGGATTAGACGTTTTTCCTTCTTCTCTTATGTAGGCGTGGACTTCACATGATGTGCCGTGTGAAGCCCAAAGGTTTGAATGTAAAGTTGTTATCTACTGTCACTCTATTGTTGACACCTTTCAAAAGTGGGGTAGCCATGTCTGTTCATATCTGTTGAACAGTATGAGTCCATTAGTTTCCAGAGGTCTGATCGACGACTAGATCAAATTAAAGATGAAGTCTGTAGTTGTACGTATCAGTTTGTCCTGGGGGAATAGGTCAAAGCACGGAAAAGAAAGGGTAAGGAGGCGAGCAAAACCAAAACCAAAACAACGCATGTGGTAAATGGGACAAGTCTTCGTCGACTTTGAAGTTAGAGCTGTCCTTTCTTTGACCGTAATTATAGCCGGAAATTGCGGGGTTGACTTTGAAGTTAGAGCTGTCCTCTCGCTGACCGTAATTATAGTCCAAAATTGCGGGATTGTAATCGAAGCTTCAGCTATTTGGCAAACAATGAATGATTTAAAAAATAAAATTAGTATCTCAAAAAATGTCAAATTAATGTAGTTATGACAAATTTGCGCTATAGTAATTTTTTTACCATAAGAAAAATCTCAAATTGATAGATACGTGACAAATTTATTCTTTATTAATTTCTCTTAATATAACAATTTGGCTCGACGGGAGTGAAGAGAGGCTGGGATTGGAGGGCTAGATAAAGAGCAACTTTTGGCAAGTTTCTAAGATGGTGAATGAGTCAAACTATGCATCGAATAGTGAGAGAGCAATTCTAAAATGTAAAAATTGGAATTAACTCGCGGAGGTGCTTTTTGATGTAATGGTAGGCTTTGCTTTAGAACTTCAAAGTTAAGCAAGTCGGGCTATAACACTATAAGGATGGGTAAATATTTATACATAAACAGTTGCCCATAATGAGAACATTTTTTATTGCCTAATTATTTCAAGTGATACATGATATTATTTTGAGGACAATATTTTCCAATTTATTATTTTTTCACAAAATAAACGGGGCCTTCAAAATATAATTTGGAACCGGTCTTTCAAGCATCATAACAAAGCCAAATGAGGAGTTCAATCTGAGGAAGAAGCCCCAAGCTTGCTCCCTTTGTTTGTGAAAAATCAACCGTTTAAATATATTTTTCCTATTTTTAATCATTTGTATATCGTAGGAAAATGAGAGATCACAAATAGTTTCCAATATATTGTAAAAATTCTAGACATTGAATTTTGTTGGTTGATAAACCATTTTCTTTCAACTCGTTTGTTGATCAATATAACTTAATTAGAAAAAAATAAATCCTTTTGATATTAGTGATTTTCGACAAAGCAAATGGAGCTTTGTTCATTATTTCAATGACAATGTTACCGTACTTTACATGCATAATTTGGAGGCATAACACGTTGCGCTTTGGACATTGTCTAATTAAAAATCTCTTCTTCTAAAGACATGCTCCAATCACTCAGAAGTGCCAAGCCCCGCTCTCACTTGCCTTATTTTTGGGTCTTTGTAGACTGAATTTCTCATGTATCCCCAGTATATGTGATACATACTTTAGTACTGTCTTCTCAATATAAAAAAAGAAAAGACGAAAAAGTGATTTTTATCATATAAAGAAACAGAAAGTATGGTAATAAACTATGGCAAAGAGGAAAATCGGATGATAGGACTTGGCTTCAAAGTACCACGACAAGCTAGCTTTGTCTTACTTAAACACTTTATGGGCAAAACAACTGCAAGAAACATAAGGCAAAGAACCCAAAAAGAATTTTGTACGGTGCAAAAGCTCTTCAATTCCTTTTTCAAGATAAAAATACAAGAGGTGTCCAAAAAATTATAAACCTTTTGTACGGCAATTTATTTATTTTTAAACTTTTCAATTGTTATTTCACAGTCTTCACTTTTCTGCTAACTCATCTTTAGAGTTAACAGCTTATTCTGATGTTGATTGGGCTGGTGATCCTCTTGATCGTCGCTCTACTATAGGCTATTGCTTTTTCCTAGGGAAGTCCCTTATTTCCCGGCGGAGTAAGAAACAGAATACTATTGCTAGATGAAGTACATAAGCGGAATATCGTGCCCTTGCCGATACAACTTCGGAATTATTATGCTTGCGGTGGTTACTAGAAGACATGGAAGTTTGTCATAATGGTGGAACAGTCATTCATTGTGATAACTGAAGTGCCATCCAAATAGCCCATAATGATGTTTTTCATGAGCGTACCAAACATATTGAAATAGATTGTCATTTCATACACTCTCATGTGCTTCATAGCAATGTTCGTCTTATTCCCACCTCATCAATTGATCAAACGACTGATGTTTTCACGAAGGCACATCCACCTAGGCGTTTTAAAGATCTTTTCTCCAAACTCCCGTTGACCTCTTCTATCTCACGTTGAGTTTGAGGGGGGATGTTAGAGATATTTATCTTAGGATGTTAGAGATATTTATTTTCCCGATTGATTATAATTGATTTCATATCGATTATAATTGATTTGATTATGATATTGTAATATTTTATTACTTATAGTTGTCTAGAATAGCCTATATATAGGCTCTTGTATCATCAGTATTACATACACTGAAATATACATAAATTCATTTTTCCACTATATTCTATTAGTAGTGTTGCCGACATTGTTCGACACAGCATATTGCACTCCATGGGATTGCATGGTAGATGAGAGGATAACTAGTGTAGCAAGGAAAACATTTGGGTTGACATAGTTTAGGTTGGAAAATCATTTTCTAGTACTTCTGGTTTGTGTCACGCTCAAGGAAATAGTTGTCCAACGCTCGCTATGATAGAGTAAGCTAAAACATCCCGGTAGGTCAAATTTGTGATAGGAAGATAATTTGGTCAAATGCAAAAGTTTTCATATTTAGATATTGTTTGGTGTAAGTGGATCGATCATCTTAATAATATATTTTAATTATTAAATTATATATTCCTCTAATAATTTAAGCTTTTAGAACAGTCCATAATTGTCCCAAAAAATCTCATATGGTATTAGAGCAGTATACTTTGAGTTTAAATATTTTAGGTCCCTATTTGCATGCTAATAGTATATGTTAATTCTTAGTATTGGGCATAAAGATCGGATCAAGCATAAAGAGTAGTGATGGAATATTTAGAAGTTAAATCATACAGTTTAGGTTATTAGAATAGTCCATAATGATCCTACAAAATCTCACTCTCCGTGAGTGAGTCCAAGCTGCTTTCCCTATTTAGGCTTCGTTTGGTTCAGCATTCCAAATGGGCTTTGGGACTTCAAGTCTCTTGGTCTTGGCCAAATGCAAATAGCATTTAGGCTCCGTTTGGCAACCACTTTGCCAAGTATCTTTGAGCCCCTAAAGATCTTTGGGCTAAAGTAGGGGTGATTGGCAAAAACATTTGAAGCCCCCTTTGGAGAAGGCCAGCCTTGTGAAGGCTGAAAGCCCAAGGCAGGGGAGGACTTGCCTTGGGCTTTCGGCTTTTCCGGCATGCCCGCTCGGGGTACTGTTCATATATATTCGAAATTGTCCTTACGAATTTTTTGTTTTTCCGTTTTTTGCCCTTGTGAGGAGCATTATTCATCTTCTTCATCGAGGGTGGCCCCGGCGGCAGCTGCTCGGGTCAGTGTTCACCTTCTCCATCGAGGGTGGCCCCGACGGCGAGTTGCTTGGGTCGTGTTCACCTTCTCCGTCAAGGGTGGCCCCGACGGCAGCTACTCGGGTCGCGCGACCACCGGCGAGGTCGCGCAACCGCCAGCGAGGTCGCGCGACCTAGGCGCGGCCCCCGCCGAGGTCCCTCAACCTCAGGCGAGGGTTGCGTGGCCCCCGACCTCAGGCGAGGGTTGCGTAGCCTCGCGACGCCCAATCGGGGTTCTCGGAGGTCGAGGCGGCGTTGTGCACGACCTCGCCGCCCCAGATCCAGGGTCACCGGAGGTCGCGACGGTGTCGCACGACCTCGTCGGTCCAGATTTGAGATCGCCCAAGGTCGCGACGACGTCATGCGACCTTGCCGACCCAGATCCGAGGTCGCCAAAGGTCGCGACGGCATTGTGCGACCCGCGCGACCTCGCCGCCCCAGATTTGGGGTCGCCAGAGGTTGCCAGGGGTTGCCGCCAGCCACCGGTTGCCGCTGCCCTTGCCGGTTTTCATTTTTTTATTTTTCTTTTGATAATTTTTTTTTTTTCACAAAAGCCCTTTGTCCCCCAAACACTATTTTGCTCAAAGTACTTCACAAATGGCTTCTAAATTACAATTTACCAAACACGGTTTGCATTTTGGAAAACACCTTTAACTCAAAGGTTTTTGCATTTTCCTAAAAACTTTCCCCAAAAGACTTCCCAAACACACCCTTAGTTTGTTTTTTGCTCAACTTTGGAGAAATACATTCACATCTCTAAAGGGCTGGAAGGGCCTTTAGCTCAAAACAAGTATGGAGGTCCTAAAGGTGCATTATTGGAATGCAAATCTTGGGTCTCATTCACTATTCATCTTCTTCATTGTTTGCATGGAGAAGCTGATTGGACGCCGACGACCATTGACCGAAGGGGTCACACATGCCAATGACCGCTACCTAGGGTCATGACCTCAAGCGGTGCAGTGGCCCAGGCGACGACACCTGGGTTGGCTGTTGGCCATTGGCTGGCGACTGTTTTAGCCACCGGTGGCTCAACTCCACCCAAAAAAATTAAAAACCTTTTTTAAAAAAAATAAGCAAAAGTCCTTTAGAAAATATAATTTTAACCAAATGGCATTTAAGTTAAATATGTTTCTCAATACACTTTAAAATTACAGTTTACTAAATATTATTTGCATTTCGGAAAACCCCTTTAGTCCAAAGGTATTTGTATTTTCTTAAGGATATTTTCCCAAAACCGAACCAAATGGGACCTTAGTCAGCTAAACATTTTAACCAATATAAATAATGAAATAGTAACAAAACCAAACATTATTTCATTAGTGTCTGAAAGTTGTGAACTAGATGAGGCAACACGAAGTTTCAAGGTCTTGAGCGAAGCTCCGAGAGGTATTCAAGTGGATGACTTCCATTGAAGATCAAGTTTTTCGAGGTGGATTAGGTAAGAAAGCTCTGGCAACGTGGGCCCTCGATAAGAAGCCCCCAGATATTTTAAGCTTAAAGAAAGTTTTGGTAGCGATATGAGATTGTTAGAATTCCAAAGTTCAAAGTGCCGGAGAGAATAAAGATTCTGGATGGTTTCTAGTAGGCCGGATATGATGGACCAACTAATTTCTAGATGTTGCAAATACTGTAAATCCACAATTGAGCTAGGGATTTCTCTTAATGATGGACAATTAAAAATACTCAAGTTTTCCAGCTTTCTCAGAGAGCCAATTGATGTAGGAATCTCTGTAATTCAAGAATAATCTAAAATAAGTTCTTTTAGTTCTTCTAATTCGCCCACTTCTCTTGGTAGATTCTTGAGACTCTCACAATGGCTCAAATCCAAGTGAATGAGGCTCTTCAATTTGCCAATAGAAGGGGGGATTTGCTTTAGTTTTTGACATCAACTCAAGTTGAGAATCTCTAACTTTGTAAAGGCAGATAGATTAGGTTTTTCCAACCTTATAATAACATTGGGCAACTTTTGAGTTGGAGACATCGTAATGTATAGACGTTGGAAATTATGTAAATCCTAAATTGAGTTTGGGATTTCTCTCAATGACTGACAACGATGAGAACTCAGCTTCTCCAACTTCCTCAGAGAACTGATTGACGTAGGAATCTCTGTAATTCCAGAATAATCTAAAATAAGTTCTTTTAGTTCTTCTAATTCGTCCACTTCTTTTGGTAGATTCTTGAGACTCTCACAGTGGCTCAAATCCAAGTGAATGAGGCTCTCCACTTTGCCAATAGAAGGGGCGATTTACTTTAGTTGTTGACATAAACTCAAGTTGAGAATCTCCAACTTTGTAAAGGCAGAGAGATTAGGTTTTTCCAACCAAATAATAACATTGGGCAACTTTTCAATTGGAGAATCCGTAATGTATAGACATTGCAAATTCTGTAAATTCCAAAAGGAGTTAGGGATTTCTCTCAATGACTGACATTGACAAGCACTCAGCTTCTCCAACTTTCTCAGAGAACTGATTAACTTAGGAAACTCTATAATTCCAGAAGAATCTAAAATAAGTTCTTTTAGTTCTTCTAATTCGCCCACTTCTCTTGGTAGATTCCTGAGACTTTGACAGCGGCTCAAATCCAAGCGAATGAGGCTCTTCACTTTGCCAATAGAAGGGGGGATTTGCTTTAGTTGTTGACATAAACTCAAGTTGAGAATCTCCAACTTTGTAAAGGCAGAGAGATTAGGTTTTTCCAACCTTATAATAACATTGGGCAACTTTTCAATTGGAGAATCCGTAATGTATAGACAATACAAATTCTGTAAATCCCAAATTGAGTTAGGGATTTCTCTCAATGACTGACAATGACGAGCACTCAGCTTCTCCAACTTCCTTAGAGAACTAATTAACTTAGGAATCTCTATAATTTCAAAAGAATCCAGAATAAGTTCTTTTAATACTTTTAATTTGCCCATTTCTCTTGGTAGCTCCTTTAGACTTCCACAGCCATTCAAGTCCAAGTGAACGAGGCTCTTGACTTCGCCAATAGAAGGGTGGACCACCTTTAGTTCTTTATAATTTTTGAAGATGAGAATCTCCAATTCTGTGAAAGTCGAGAGATTAAGAGTACATCTTAAAGAATCAAAATATTCGAGTAGCAGAACTTTTAGCTGCTTTGCTACCTATACAAAAGAGAATAAACAATTAACAAATGAGTTCATCGACAAAACAAGGTAAACAAAAAATCATAGAGGGTATCTTTTGTCAATCTTACCATGATTGAATTCCATCCTCTCCAATCCTCCGTGATTGAGCTGTATGACAACTGCAGCACCACTAAGTTTGGTAAATGCAAATTGGTTGCCCAAAAAGACAGATTGGGTTGAATGTGAGGCCACCGAAGCCACCTTACTTGGGAAAAGAATTCATTTAAGTCTCTACTTGCAGTCGCATTCCTCAATCGAAGGAACTTTTGGCCTCGGTGACACTATATATTGCCCACATGTGTATGTCAGCAGATGTTCAACAGTCAATAGTTTGCGATTGCATCATTGATCATGATCACTGCATCATCCCGTACCTCAATGACTTGATGAGGCATGATGATGTACCCCTTGGACTCCTTCAACTCACATTCCTCTACAATTGAAAAAAGAAACACATTTTTTTTTAACGGTCAACGGTCAACGGGTCACCAAAGACGGGTCGAGTCGGCCCGACTGGACTCGTCCCGTGCCTAGCGCGTGCACTGGCAATCGCTAGCTGACGTCATGATCACGTCAGCTGGCACGTGCCACGCATGTACCACGCACGCGCCACGCACGCGTGCAGTTACTGTGCGCGTGCGTTGCACGCGCCTGCAGTTTCCCCTCCTCGCACTGCCAGCAAATGATGTGTGCTCAACACGTGGCCTCCTCTGTCGATCCACAAGGAGGGCAGTTGCTGCTCACCCTTCGCTTCCCTACATGACCGATTACCAACCATACAAACGAGACTAAGCTATCAAAAAATGAGTTGATCAATAGGTACCTTATAATTGCCACTCCGTCGCCTCTACAAATTAGTTGAGGCAACACGAAGTTTCAAGGTCTTCAGCAAAGCTCCGAGAGGTATTCAAGTGGATGACTTCCATTAAAGATCAAGTCTTTCTAGGTGGATTAGGTAAGAAAGCTCTGGCAACGTGGGCCCTCGATAAGAAGCCCCCTGATATTTTAAGCTTAAAGGAAGTTTTGGCAGCGATATGAGATTGTTAGAATTCCAAAGTTCAAGATGTCGGAGCGAAGAAAGATTCTGGATGGTTTCTAGTAGGCCGGATATGATGGACCAACTAATTTCTAGATGTTGCGAATACTGTTATCCCCATTTGAGCTAGGGATTTCTCTTAATGATGGACAATTGCAAACACTCAATTTTTCCAGTTTCCTCAGAGAACCAATTGTTGTACGAATCTCTGTAATTCCAGAATAATCTAAAATAAGTTCTTTTAGTTCTTCTAATTCACCCACTTCTCTTGGTAGATTCTTGACTCTCACAATGGCTCAAATCCAAGTGAATGAGGCACTTCACTTTTCCAATAGAAGGGGGGATTTGCTTTAGTTTTTGACATAAACTCAAGTTGAGAATCTCCAACTTTGTAAAGGTAGAGAGATTCGGTTTTTCCAACCTTATAATAACATTGGGCAACTTTTCAATTGGAGAATCCGTAATGTATAGACATTGCAAATTCTATAAATCCCAAATTGAGTTAGGAATTTCTCTCAATGACTGACAATGACGAGCACTCAGCTTCTCCAACTTCCTCAGAGAACCGATTAACTTAGGAATCTCTATAATTCCAGAAGAATCTAGAATAAGTTCTTTTAATTCTTCTAATTTGCCCATTTCTCTTGGTAGTTCCTTGAGACTTCCACAGCCACTCAAGTCCAAGTGAACGAGGCTCTTGACTTTGCCAATAGAAGGGTGGACCTACTTTAGTTCTTTACAATTTTTGAAGATGAGAATCTTCAATTCTGTGAAAGTTGAGAGATTAAGAGTACATCTTAAAGAATCAAAATATTCAAGTTGCAGAACTTTTAGCTGCTTTGCTACCTATATAAAAGAGAATAAGTGGTTAACAAATGAGTTCATCGACAAAACATGATAAACAAAAAATCATAGAGGGTATCTTTTGTCAATCTTACCATGATTGAATTCCATCCTCTCCAATCCTCCGTGATTGAGCTGTATGACAACTGCAGCATCACTAAGTTTGGTAGATGCAAATTGATTGCCCAAAAAGACAGTTTGGGTTGAATGTGAGGCCACCGAAGCCACCTTACCTGGGAAAAGAATTCATTTAATTTTCCACTTGCAATCGCGTTCCTCAAACAAAGGAACTTTAGCCTCGGTGACACTATAAATTGCCCACACGTGTATGTCAGCAGATGTTCAACGGTCAACGGTCTGCGATGGCATCATTGATCATAATCACTGCATCATCCCATACTTCAGTGACTTGATGAGGCATGATGATGTACCCCTTGGTCTCCTTCAACTCGCATTCCTCTACAATTGAAAAAAGAAACACATTTTTTTTAACGGTCAATGGGTCACAGAAGACGGGTCGGGTCGGGCCGAACCAACCGACCCGGCACGTGCCTAGCGCGTGCGTGGGCAATCGCTGGCTGACATCACAATGATGTCAGCTGGGACGTGCCGCGCATGTACCGTGCATGCGCCGCGCACGCGTGCCGCACACACACATGTGGTTACCATGCGCGTGCATTGTACGCGCCCGCGGTTTCCCCTGCTCGCGCATGCCAGCAAATTATGTGTGCTCAACACGTGGCCTCCCCTGTCGATCCACAAGGAGGGCAGTTGCTGCTCACCCTTCGCTTCCTTACATAACCAATTACCAACCATACAAATGAGACTAACCTATCAAAAAATGAGTTGATCAATAGGTACCTTATAATTGCCACTTCGTGGCCTCTACAAATTAGTTGAGGCAACATGAAGTTTCAAGGTCTTGAACGAAGCTCCGAGAGGTATTCAAGTGGATGACTTTCATTGAAGATCAAGTTTTTCTAGGTGGATTAGGTAAGAAAGCTCTGGCAACGTGGGCCCTCAATAAGAAGCCCCCGGATATTTTAAGCTTAAAGGAAGTTTTGGCAACGATATGAGATTGTTAGAATTCCAGAGTTCATGGTGTCGAAGAGAAGAAAGATTCTGCATGGTTTCTGGTAGGCCGGATATCAGGGACTAACTAATTTCTAGATGTTGCAAATACTGTAAATCCCCAATTGAGCTAGGGATTTCGCTTAATGATGGACAATTGCAAACACTCAATTTTTCCAGCTTCCTCAGAGAGCCAATTGATTTAGGAATCTCTGTAATTCCAGAATAAGCTAAAATAAATTCTTTTAGTTCTTCTAATTCGCCCACTTCTCTTAGTAGATTCTTGAGACTCGCACAGTGGCTCAAATCCAAGTGAATGAGGCTCTTCACTTTGCCCATTAAAGGGGGGGATTTGTTTTAGTTTTTGACATGAACTCAAGTTGAGAATCTCCAACTTTGTAAAGGCATAGAGATTAAGTTTTTCTAACCTTATAATAACATTGGGCAACTTTTGAGTTGGAGACTTCGTAATGTATAGACGTTGCAAATTCTGTAAATCCCAAATTGAGTTAGGGATTTCCCTCAATGACTGACAACGAAGAGAACTCAGCTTCTCCAACTTCCTCAGAGAACCAATTGACGTAGGAATCTCTGTAATTTCAGAATAATCTAAAATAAGTTCTTTTAGTTCTTCTAATTCGCCCACTTTTCTTGGTAGATTCTTGAGACTCTCATAGCGGCTCAAATCCAAGTGAATGAGGCTCTTCACTTTGCCAATAGAAGGGGGGATTTGCTTTAGTTGTTAACATAAACTCAAGTTGAGAATCTCCAACTTTGTAAAGGCAGAGAGATTAGGTTTTTCCAACCTTATAATAACATTGGGCAACTTTTCAATTGGAGAATCCGTAATGTATAGACATTGCAAATTCTATAAATCCCAAATTGAGTTAGGGATTTCTCTCAATGACCGACAATGACGAGCACTCAGCTTCTCCAACTTCCTCGAGAGAACCGATTAACTTAGGAATCTCTATAATTCCAGAAGAATCTAGAATAAGTTCTTTTAATTCTTCTAATTTGCCCATTTCTCTTGGTAGCTCCTTCAGACTTCCACAGCCACTCAAGTCCAAGTGAACGAGGCTCTTGACTTCGCCGATAGAAGGGTGGACTTGCTTTAGTTCTTTACAATTTTTGAAGATGAGAATCTCCAATTCTGTGAAAGTCGAGAGATTAAGAGTACATCTTAAAGAATCAAAATATTCGAGTTGCAGAACTTTTAGCCGCTTTGCTACCTATACAAAAGAGAATAAGCTGTTAACAAATGAGTTCATCGACAAAACAAGATAAACAAAAAATCATAGAGGGTATCTTTTGTCGATCTTACCATGATTGAATTCCGTCCTCTCCAATCCTCCGTGATTGAGCTGTATGACAACTTCAGCACCACTAAGTTTGGTAGATGCAAATTGGTTGCCCAAAAAGACAGATTGGGTTCGATGTGAGGCCATCGAAGCCACCTTACTTGGGAAAAGAATTCATTTAAGTCTCCACTTGCAGTCGCGTTCCTCAATCGAAGGAACTTTAGCCTCGGTGACATTATAAATTGCCCGCATGTGTATGTCAGCAGATGTTCAACGGTCAACGGTCTGCGATTGCATCATTGATCATAATCACTGCATCATCCCATACCTCAATGACTTGATGAGGCATGACGTTGTACCCCTTGGCCTCCTTCAACTCGCATTTCTCTACAATTGAAAAAAGAAACACATTTCTTTTTAACGGTCAATGGTCAATGGTCAACAGGTCACCGAAGACGGGTCGGATCGGGCCAAACCGACTGACTCGGCAAGTGCCTGGTGCGTGCGCGGGCAACCACTGGCTGACATCACGATGACGTGAGCTGGCATGTACCGCACACGCGCTAGTGGTTGCCGCACACCTGCCTCACACACGTGTGCAATTACCGTGCGCCTGCATTGCACGCGCCTGCGATTTCCCCTGCTCGTACGTGCCATCAAATTTTGTGTGCTCAACACATGGCCTCCCCTGTTGATCCACAAGGAGGGCAGTTGCTGCTCACCCTTCGCTTCCTTACCTGTGATCGTCTCCAGAATTAGTTCCCTCTTATAGCTTGTCATGTCCTCGCGACCATGGTAGAGAAACTTCACCCCCATCTCGTCAACGTGCAATAGCTTAAGGAATATTTGTAGCAGAAGTCATTTTCGTTGAAGGAGCACCTCATTAGGCTGTATTGGCCAATGGAATTGGACCACCTGCGCCTTTTAGACAGCGGTTGGATTTGGTTGACAAAATTGAACACAGCTAATTGCTGGTTCTTTATGAGCCAACAGCCGAACTGGTCGGAGAAAAGGATATAAGACAGTGCGTATAAGGCTACTCTAACACCAGCAACTTTGCTAGGGAAGCTAAACAATTGAACAAAAGTAGGAGACATTAGGAAGCATTCGACTCTAAAATCAAAATAAAATGCTATAACAAGATGAGATGAAACAATGCCGAAAATCTCTCTTTCATGCAAGTCTATAAATACAATAATAATAATAAGAATGATGATGATGATAAAGGGGAAGAAGAAAAACCTAACTTCTCTTTTTTTTTACTCTCACTTCTTGTGACTTGCGATTTTTATTGTAAATTTATTCTAGGCCCTTGTCTTATTGTATATTTATTTTTTAATTTGAATCAAATCAATTTGATTAAAATAATTATAAAAATAGTAATTAATTATGTATATATAAAAATGTATATTTAATATATATCGTGTTCCAACATGTCGGAATTCTCTATACTTTGAAAAATGATGTTGGCGTATTATATCGTGTCATATTGCTTGTCGCATGTCAATATTGGTGTTGTGTGTCAATATTGGTGCTTCTTAAACAATATCATTTGTCGTCCTAGCTCTCTCTGTCTCCACACTCTCAAATTGAACGCCATGTCCAACTAAGGTGAATCATCCAACGCAAAATCCCCAAGTCTCTCTCTCTCTCTCTCTCTCACTGCTCGCGTCCAAAGCATTACAGATATAGGGGCTGGTAGAGAGGCATCCATTTCTCTGGACGACGTGAGGGACGCAAACGTGATGCAGCTGAAGAAGCTTAACACTGCCCTCTTCCCCGTCTGCTACAGCGATGGGGGCTGTCTCAGAGGGAGTAGTGTCGGAGTTCGGTTGCTCGGGTGGCAAAGGAAAGGTGGGGCCTCGGCGTGTGGCACTTAGGCGGAATAAATCCTGGTCGTGTTGGATTCTGGTTGTCTTCTGAGTTTCCTCTAATTTTGGGTGTTTTGGAGATATTGAGATTGAAATTCTTGTATTCTTTCGGTTTGCCCGCGAGTTGTTTGAAGAAATGGCTATCAAGGCATTCTCATGGAAATGGCGGATTAGATGGATTGAGAGGGTGAAAGTTGAGGTCGCGAACTATTTTCTTGATATGTTGCTTTCTGAAATTACGGTTATGTGCTCCAAAAGAGAATGCATTGGTGGGATTGCCATTGTGTACATGTATGCAATGACCATAATCGAGGTATTCATGAAATTTATATTTTGAAAAAATAATAATAACCATTAGCTACAATGGTAAATATATTTATTTTGACTGCGTAAACATTATTTCTAATTTCAAGAAGAATAATATCAAAATGCAGATAAAATTAGAAAGAGTAATTAAATTTAGGGAAAAAAAGTAGCTGAAAACGTACATGTATCGTAATTATGGGTTTTAATGGGCTTGAAATAAGTGGGTACTCATTTTGACATTTCCTAATGTCACCATCAGGGCAAGTCTCTTGCCGTTGGTGTCGTGTCCCTTGCCTTTTGTATAGGTCCTTTTTGGGTTAAAGTTAATACATACCTTATCTTTACAAAAAAATAATAATAATAATAAGTGGGTACTAGTTTTCATAAGATAAATTAAATATTAATGTGTTTTAGTATATGGAAAATGTCGGGTGTGAGCTAAAGGCTATTAAATTTATATCACATAGTGGGTTAAAATGGGTTAAGTAAGTTGGTTTGGTTGAATTATATTCGGTTTGACCAAAACCCGACTAGACCCTCATTTGACAGCCCCAATCGTAGGGTAAACTTTTCTTTATAAATTGAAGTTGCCTGTACTCAAGTTTAATGTGGTCGTATAATATGATTATTTGGAGGAAGAAGGGGGATCGCGATTGCCATAAAAACATTTTTATATGACAAACACCATTTTCGAAATTAATTTACAAAATCCGAAGAAATATGTACCTTTGAACTTACCGTTTTAAAGAGGGTAAAAGTTCACGCAAACAAAAGGAAACACATGATATTAACTGTTAATATGCATTTATTGTAAAGATTAGAGAAGGAAGCTAAAAGTACGAAAAAGCGTAGCACGTTGGTCATGAATAGAGTAGCACATCCTTGTAGATCCATAGGAATGTGTTAAGGTAATATTCGTTCCATCCCGTGGAAACAGGAGGTGTTCCTAATTCTTATTTTCAATATCACGTCTTATTCTAGGTGTGGGTAAAACACCCCAATTCATGGCCAGCTAATTTCCGTACTTGGCCTTGTACTCGCTCCATAGTTGATCAACCGTCTTCCCCAGTAACTGCACAAAGAAGTCATTGCTATAATCATCTCTCATCTTCTTGTTGAGCTCGGCAACGAACCCGCCTCGCAGACTCTCGCAATAGTCCAAGAAATAGGCCGTGACTGCGTAACCATCATCCCAGTTGGTCCCTGATCCACGCTTCGGCCAGCTCGCTGGTGCGTAGTTAGCCTTTAAGCGCACGAAATCTGCCACCCCCTCGATCAATTTCCCCGCTATTCCCTTCCCGTCCCATTGCCATATATGTGTCATCTCGTGGTACAGCACCCCGTTGAAATCCTCCTTAATGTCGCCCTTGATGTTCTTGAGGTAGTTTGGGGCGCCCATGTGAATCTCGTTGTTGCTGGCATACGCGATCCCATCGTAGTTGTCGATCACTAGGGTCACACGGGCCACGCCCTTGCGGTCAGCCTCGGAGGTTTGTTGGAACAGCTGCCATATGAAGTCGGTCGCAGAAATCATGGTTTGCCGGGCGTAGTCATCGCCGAGCTCATTCGCAAAGCGGGCCCCGCCTTCGGTGTTGGGCACCGTGTTGGAGACAATGTACTCCACGGCATGGATTCCGTGGAAGGCTGATGAAGCGAGGAGGAAAGATACGAGGAAGGAGAGGTGAGCCATGTTGTTGTCTTAGTATCTGGTTCTTGGATGATGTTTTGTTTTGTGGGGATGTGCTTACTCGACTCTTATATAGAAAGGGCGTCGGTAATGTTCGTACTATGGTCCAGATTTTGACCCGTCAAAGTTAGGTAGGTTGAAACTTATGCACATCTTTTCAGACAGTCTATTTCATCAGGTAAAAGACGCGTCTGTCCTTGGCTTTGATTTTTCTTCTGATTCGAGAAGCTGGAAATGGGCTTTACTCACCGTGCTTTGACGGGAACCTTTCGAAGACTATGACATTTGAACAATTTGTCACTAGTGATCATATTCATTCAGTTTAGGGGAACCTATGTAAACCAGTTTAATAGGTCTCCTAACATTAAGATCAGTAGAATCTGATATATCATTTCTATTGGACTCATATGAACACAAATCGCTCATGAAATTGGAGAAATCATTATGATTGCAAGTTCAAAGCGCATCGAGCGCTTCTAGATTCAAGTTTGGAGAGAGACATTTTTAAGGTCCATGTAAAAGTCAAGAAAGACTCAACTCGCAATGCAGTCCAATGAAGATATTTATTGATGAACTAATTATGTGCCTATAAGTTCGTCATTTTTCAGGTATAATAATGAAGCATGATATGAGTTTAACATAAAGTTGTTTTTCGGCACAAGGACACTAAAAGCTTCAAAAGTTATGTATTATGCTTGCTTTAGTGCCAATTTATTTTTGATCACTTAAGTATTAGTTCTTTAAAAGAAAAAATATCACTTAAATGCTAATTCAAGTCAAGGTCGTTGGAAATCTGACGTTGTCATTTTTTATTAATTTCTCAGTCCGACATGGCTCACCGGCATGCCCATTTATATAACCCCTAAAGGATGTCATTTCTCTCCTAAATATAAGCCCTAAATCGATTTTCTTGAATGTGCTCTGCTCTCATGGAAATCAATCTGAAGGACTAGTGATGGCCGATGATGGAGGCTCGATGCTAACCGGAGATGATGGACCATGGATACCGACGGGGAAGCCTCTGGAATCCGTGAATGGATAGAGATCTTTACTTTGCTCCCTCTCGGTGATCTATTGCCCTCTTCCAATGCCCACAAAAGATCCGATCATATAAGAACGGCCGTTCGTTGAGAGACAACAAAAGAGACAAAGAAATTCCTCTCTGGCGTCGCCCGGTGACCTCCTTTCCGAGTGCACTGAAACAAATGTTGCTCCGCCTTGCCTCCTTCAAGTATTTGATGCAAAAAGAGTCAATTATGCTTTTGAAGGAAGTGCGTTTATTTTGCATATTATTTGCATATGGGAAAAAGAAAATCATACGATGCACGATTTCATAATTTTATTATTATTCAAAACTTGGTCCCTCTAAAAAATTATTGAATTAGTAAATGAAGTTGAGAATGATTCAAGTTCTAGTCTAGTGTGGACATCGTCAATTGGCCTCTTGGACGGATACAAAAGTGGCTTTGGGGGCATTCACAATTTATCAGTCTCTTTCAAGCATATCTAGAACTTTGTTCACTGATCCAATCATTTGGGATTAATTCTATACACCAGAGGGCAATTATTGCCATCTTCCTAATTCTCTCTCTTTCCTCTTCATCTACTTCCATTTCAATCTCATTTTCTTTGTTGATTGAGTTGATCGTAAATCCATAAAGGGAAATAAATTTGACTTGAACAATTGGCATTTGCATTAATGTTTCTCCTCCTATTAGCCATTGCCATCACATCCCAAAACTGTAAACATCAGCTTTATAAGAGACGCCACCAATGTCCTTGTAAAATAGCTCTGGAGCCATATATATCAAGGTTCCTCTTGCAATAGTCAACAATACTATGTTGTAGTCCATTGGATAAAGTTTTGTAAGCTCGAGGTCAGAAATTGTGGGAGTGAAATTATGATCTAGAAGAATATTGTGAGGTTTATATGTTGTCATCCCATGTGCAGTCAAGAAAATTGGAAAGTTCCGGTTTTTCACAGAGAAAGTACACCACAAGTACCAAAACTTGGTACATGTGGATACTTAAATGTTAAAACTTCCAAAAGGTACACTTAAGTGTCATTTTTTTTTCAAAAAAAATTGGGATAATTAAGTACCAACACTGACAATGTAGCTGGAAATCCAATGTGGCTTATTTTAATAATATAAGTGATTTACATGGCTTGTCGAAATGCTTACTTGGTAATGAATGTGCAGACCGATGTTATTTTGCCCCTAAATTTATGAAATTAATATTAATTAAAAATAAAACTAAATTATTAAAAAAGGGAGTGGGGGAACAGTAGGTTCGACGAGGGCCTCCACTGCCCTCGCCGAACTTGCTATTCCCCTTTCTTCTTCATTTTTTTAAAAAATATAAATTTAGTTTTTAATTCATTTTAATCAGTATTTATATTAAAAATTAATTTTGGAGGCTTATAGCGCCATGTGGATATTTTTTTTTTTTTAAAAAAAATTGCCACATTGAATTTTTTTTAATAGAATTTTCACATTAGTAACAAAAGTCGTCGGAAAATGCCATGTCAACCGTTTGGTCGAAATACTTAGGGTTCGTTCGTTTCGCGGAAAATGAGCAATTTCGGGAAATTATTTTCCTATAAGTCATTTTCCAAGAAAATGACAATATTTTCTGGTGTTCGGCTAAAACTTGAAAATGTTTCGGAAAATATTTTCCGATGTTCGGTAAGGAAAATATTTTCCACTCACCAGATTGGCGAGCGTGAGCGTTAAGCTCAAGGCTCGCCAGATCAACGAGCGCGAGTTTGAGATTGACGAGCTCGAGGTTCACTTAATCTGACGACTAGTCAAGAAAGAAGAAGATGAGAAAAAAAAAAGGAAAGAAAAAAGAAATTAAAAATAATTTGAATCAAAAAAATAAAAAGAAAATTAAAAAATAATTCGAATGAAAAAGGAAAGAAGAAAAATAAATGAGAGGAGGAAGTCGGGATGTGTAGAGGTGTGAAATAAGAGATATCAAGTGAAGTGAAAAACATTTTCCCCTACTTTACCAAAAAAGAAAAGAAAACATTTTCCCTTACTTTAGAAAACTTTTTTCTTTCGAACGAAAACATTTTCCTCAATGAATTCATTTTCTATGAAACGAACGCTGGAAAATCCGGAAAACGTTTTCTTGTAAGTTATTTTCCGTGAAATGAACAGACCCTTAGGTTGGTCAAAATTCCTCACCGTTAGTACTTAAGTATTCCATTCTTCTCCAATTTTGGCAATTAAGTGTACATTTTAGAACTTTTGACACTTAAGTATCCTCCTACGCCAAGTTTTGACACTTGCAGTGTCCGCACGACAATTTTTCACATGAACCCATAGTAGTTAGAACTACTCCCCGTTGAAGAGGACCATCAAGCAATAGCAGCATCAACAGGGATTTTAATTGCAGAACATTAGGAAATCACGATTATGGCGAGGTAACAGAGGACATCTAATGTCTACCTCTTCGACCGCTTGTGCCTCAAAGACGCTGCGAGTCCTGAAAATTTAATCTGTCCAACCTTCTCGACAAAGTGCAAAAGTTTGCTTCAGCGAAAAGACAGGACCCATTTTCCCACAGTGCCAGAGCAAAGCATCCTAACCAAAGAACAGAGCAAACGACCAAGAGAGCTCACATTGCGACAGGAGCGGGGATGAAGATGAGCTCGGACGCACAAATCCAGGAAATAGCAATGGGCTTCCGTGAAACTCGAATTAGGTTCCAAAGTCTCTCTCGCTTGTCTTGCGTTAGAGCAAAGACAAGATGGAGAGAGCTCCACAAGATTGAGGACCCATCGGGCGATCATTGCAAGGAAAAGAGGACTCTTCATGTACATGAAACCCTCAAATCCTGTCAAGGAAAAGAGGATATATCAACTTTCTCCTTTCAACCACTGAGCCTTTTTGAGTTGAGGAGAGACTCGTGAGTCAAACCGGTTCATTGCGGTTCTATCCTAGAGTGGCCTTACTGACTGGTTCTGGCCAAGAATCAGAACCAAACCCATTAAGGTCGATTCTCAATTTTTGGACCCTTTGGTGAATCGATCAAGTAAGGCCAGTTCGAACCTATTCCTGAAGTGAATCGGGCCAGTTCCGTCATGGTCATCTCCTCCTGTGATACTTTTCCCGCTTCAGGCTGTGCCTAGTGAGCCCTTATTTCATGGGCCCTGGGAGATTATGCCATCTCTCCGGTTAGGTTGACCCAATGAAGATTCCTCCTTATGGGCCTTTAACCATTCACTACTCACCATTGTAAGTACTCCACTGCTTTGAGCCTCATTTCCGCACCCCCTCAAACTCCAATCCGGAGACCGACCTGGACCCGCTTTCGGAGGCCTTCACCACTGTATTGCCTGCACTAACCATGGCGGATAACCTGATCACCCGGTGCACGTTTCTGGCTCCAATGCCGCCCCAATTGTATCACAATTACCACGACCGCTGGTGGTGAAGACGACTGTGGGCTGTCCTGTATGCATATACATTCCCACTCACTTAAAGCAGGCTCTTTTTAATTACTACCTTCACACCATATGTCGCACGTGTTGGGATGCTAGCCCTCCTATGATGAAGAACTAGAATTACATCAAAATTAGTCATTTAATTAGTTTTGTTATCTTTAGATTTTTTAATATCAAGTTAAAATTTCAGTTGAAACTGGAAACTAAGTTTACCCATTGCACAATATATCGTTGTCAATGCATTTCTATAGCTAGCTTTTGATTAGGAACTGACATTGAGATTATTTAGTTTATTGTCATGCTTTTGGTGTTTCCTCTCCTTTCCTCTGCCTTTTATCTGATTTCCTTCCCTTGCTTGTCATCTGTTTATCCTTCATTTCTACGATTCTCAATCTTCTTTTCCCTCCTTCCGTTGTGCATTAATTTGGCATTAGAGCAAAAATTCCAAAGTAAATTGCAGCTGGAGATCAACTTGAAATTGCATTAATTTTGTTTATCATCGAACAAGTTAGAGCACTAAAACGTTTGAGTGGCTCAACAGACCTTTGAGAAGTTTGGATTTGATGCAATTGAAAAATCAAAATTTGAAATTTCTTTGTTGCTAAGATGTGATATTACTCATGATCAATAAACAAAAGAAAATTCTTTTGGCCAATATTCTATTGTGTTTGAGTCTCGCGACTTACCTCTTGATGAAAATATTAGTGCATTACTCAAGGTCAACAAATTTATGCCTGATGAAAAAACTATACGGGGAAATCTTATGTTTGGAGATCTCTTTTTAGGAGATTCATTCAGACAAATTCACTTCCAAAGCTACATGATTTTTTTGAAGGGTATCGAGAGCGAACAGGATGCGACTGTGAAGATGGTTCGTAATGTAAAAACCGGGAGGCACGTCTTTCCATGTTCAAACAAGTTCCAGTACTTAAATCACCAGAAACGGCATTCGCATAATTCCCCATGTGGGAAGCACTTTTGTTGATTGATGAAGCCGTCCACGCAAGTCGCGGGAGTCGTGTTCTTCTTGCTAGCAGATAATGACGAAGAACCAAACTTACACCGAGATTACAATTTTAAATAATTATCTTATCTTTAGATGTAATTTTTCTATCATTGAGGACTTAGTTGATGATGTTCCTTATCTTTCTTGTTGTTCATCCCTCCTTTCACGAATCTCAATCGTGATTTGCCACCCTTTTGTCCGGCAACAACCTTAGCAAGAGCCACTTTGATGCCCTCCACTCGACTTTGTGTGCGGTTCTTTTGAGTGCGCATTCTACTCTTAGCTTTTGTAGAGCTTTTCCGAATATTCATTTAGTGTTAGAATACAAAAATATTAAAGCACATTTTCTTCTAACATTTTAAGCATTTATAATTATTGGCATTGTGAGGGACGTTCTGACTTCAAGTCTTTCCAGGTCTCTATTTGTCTCGCTTAATATATATATATATATATATATATATTTATATATTTTCCATGCCTAATTCACAACAGTGTGTGAGTGGATGTGTTAGAATATACAAAAATTAAACTAATTTTTTTTCACGTTTAACCCTAGTTTTTGAGTGCGTATCATCCCAGTGGGCACATCTTGAGTGTAATGGACAGTGAATCGGCCCCCATTTATCCAAACCGATATTTTTCCAGCATAAGTTTGTTAACAAATTGTAAGGAATCAGCCAACCAGAGCAAGAAAATTGAAGCTCATGCTGATGCTAAAAGCCTCATATGAAACAAGTCAAGAAAGCATAAAGGCCACACCTTGAACCTTCGATTCAAATATGAACCAACTTCTTTACCATATTCAAGCAATAAATTAGAAAAGAACCTAGGCTGAAACACCAAATCAAAAAATAAAATGAAACAAAAGTTTTATTTGTTTCATGAAAAATGAATGATTTTGAAAACATTTTCCTAAAAACTATATGTTGTTTCGCTTGAATTAATTAGTTGATGAAAAATAATTTTATTATCGACAACAATTTAAATCTAAATACTTTCGTGGTTGATGGAATTATTTGTTGGTCAATTATTTTTTTATCACTTTTAGGAAAATGTTTTCCAGATTTTTCATTTTTCACAAAACAAACTCCTTCATGTAGTAAATTAGCAAGTGGGGTAAGCTCAACGGCATGATTTTCTTTTCACGGGGTAGTGGATGGTGAATTGACCCCCATTGATCCAAACCAACACTCTTCTAGTAAAACTTATGGTAACTAATTGTCAGGAATCAACCAACCAATGCAAGAAACTTGGAGTTCATACTAATGCTAAAAGCCTCCTATGAAACAATTCAAGAAAGCATAAAGGCCACACCTTAAACCTCCCATTTGATTACGAACAAGCTTCTTTACCATATTCAAGCGAGAAACTAGAAAACAACCTAGGTTGAAACACTACATCGAAAAAGAGGATGAAACATAGGCTCCATTTGCTTTAGGAAAAATAAATGATTTAGACAACATTTTCCTAAGAATGATCGATTCTATCACTTGAAATAATTGATTGATGAAAAATGTTTCATTATTGACAATGATTTAAATCTAAATATTTTCATAGATAATAAAAATATTTTTTCTTCATTCATTTTTTAAGTGATACCAATAATCACTTTTAGGAAAATGTGTTCCAAATCATTCATTTTTCACAAAATGGATGCACCTAGAGGGATAGATGGTTCTCCTTGGTATAGAAAATTAGCGAGTGGAGTAAGCTCAACTAGATATTCCTACTTTACAGGATAGTGGATGGTGAATCGGCCCCCATTTATTCGAACCAATACTTTTCCAGCATAAATTTTGGGAGCAAATTGTCGGGAATCAATCAACCAGAGCAAGAAACTTGAAACGCATACTGAAGCTAAAAGCCACATATGAAACAAGTCAAGAAAGCATAGGGGCCCCACGTTGAACCTCCGGTTCGATTATGAAGACGCTTCTTTGCCATATTGAAGTGAGAAACTAGAAAACAACCTAAAGCACCATATCGAAAAACTGAATGAAACAAAGACTCCGTTCATTTCTTAGAAAATGAATCATTAATGATTGCTCGTATTACTTGAAATAATTAGTCAATAACAAATACTTTTATTATAAACAAAAACTTAGTTCTCAATATTTTCGTGAATGATGAATTTTTTTTTTCATTCATTTTTTAAGTTATACAAACGATTGGTTTTAAGAAAATATTTTCCGAATCATTCATTTTTCATAAAATAAACACACCTAGAGGGACAAATATTTCCCCTTACTATAGAAAATTATTAGCAAGTGGGCTAAGCTCAACCACACGATTCTTAATCTCAGCCACATATTTAATAAATTTCTTGGAACTCAAGTCAGTTTTCAAGAAAGAATAATTGAAGGTTGTGACAGAAACTGATGAAGATGCAAAAATTCCATTTTTTGAAAGGGTTACTATTACGAAAAATCCTAAACTAGTACACATGTGAAAAATTTATTCAAAAACTAATTTTTTAACCACATAAATGCCAAACTTGTACACTTATTCTCCGTAATTTTTTGTTAAATTTTACTGTCAATTTTTTTTTTCGGTATGAATAGTCAAATTATTAAGTTGGATAACACGTAATAGTTAAGAGATATATCAATTTGAGGTTTCATCATCCGTTTGTCACAGGTTTATCAATTTGTAGTTTCTTCGTTATATTAATCTAACTTAATAAAAACTAACGGAGGATAAATTTGCCACAAATGTATCACTTTTGGGATTTTAGTGTTTTTCATGATAAAAAATTAGTTTATGACAAATTTGTCACAGATGCACATGTTTAGGATTTTCGGTGGTCAAAAAATTAATTTTATATAAATTTATCACAGATTTATCTAGAGCTTTTCGTGATATTAACTTATATGAAATTAGGCACATAAATATTTCCAATCATATATTACTTTACCATTAGTTTTTGCCGGTGGAAGTGCGGTTATCCTTCAAAGAGTTCTCCATTAATTGTTGAATAAAACATAACTCTCTTAAGATGATGCTTCGCACAGAACAATATCCACTATTGGAATTTGTTTCTACGGTGTCCATGAATGGCCATCCACATGCACAAGAAAATTGCGTCTAGGAACATTAGGATGGAATCAAATGAGTCTGTCTTACCGCATTTCATTCCACATTTCCTCATCGATTTCCATGGAAAAGAGTGAAAGCCCACCTTAAATAAATAAATTCCATATCAGCAAAATACCGACTAATAACGTCATGAATAAGCGCACCCATTTACCCAAATGGCAAGGTGATACCAAATTCATTTAAGAGTGATTGGCAAGTTGTCCAAATTTGATTTACATAAATTCTCCTTGGGAGAAGTGAGAAGATAATGGCTCCACCACTCTCAAATGAGTGACGGGGCTACCTCTACCTATATATGGCCCCAGAAACCAAATAAGTAATTTTCTGGTCTACAAAGGCACCTTACTTGAAGCATTAAATAAATCTTACTTGAGTTGGACTTCCTTCGGCTCAAGCAGGTAAATCCCACTCAAGTGGTTTTTTTTTTTTTTTTTAAGAAAAATAATGAACAAGATATCAAAATTTCAAAACCACAAGGAAAAAAAAAAGGGAAGAAAATCACATGTTCGAAAGTATTGTCGCAATAACGATTGCCAATGTCTCAATCTACTAAATTTTATCAATATCAAAATAATCTTACATAGTTATCTAATTCTCCCCCAAAAAATAATAGTATGATTGTGTATCATACTTTTGGATCATGGCACTAGACTTTAGACCTCACTTATAAGTCTTAGGTTCCTAATAGCTAGACCCGAAAATGCAAAATTCGACCTAGTCTCTCCAAGGCCCAACCCACGAACCCATTGCAAACCTTGATCCCTATGCTCAGACTTGGAGTCACTGGGACTGGCTCAAATTAGTACTTGAGCATTAAACATGTTGAGATAAGGCGAACGATCGAATAATAATATAAACAGAAGAAGAAAATAAATCGGACACCAGATTTACGTGGTTCAGTCGTAAAGACCTACGTCCACGGGGAGAGCAGCAGCGAATTTCACTATAGATCAAGCGATACGAGGAGATTACACACTCAAGTCACTCAAACACTCTCTCGGTGTTTCCTAAGCCCCAATTACACCCAACAACACACGCGGTGATTAGCCCCAAAATTCCTCAAGAAATAATCTCTCAATCTCACGAATGAATTACACGCAAATCTTACCACAAGATTTAATTGGCTACAAACACTAATCTTTCTTGGATGTAATTTACGGACAAGAACAACAAAGAAAATCCCTCCCAAGCACTTGACGACTAAACGGCGCTTCAAGAACACTTTTTCATGATCAACCCTCTTCCATCCACGGCCACAAGTCTATATATATATATGTGAGACCCTTATTATTTTTCCAACTTCTAATAGGATTATGTTTCCTATCTTGCCCGATTTTATCCAAAACATATCTCTGTATATTTTAAACAATATCCAGTCCAAGTCAAAGTTGAACTTTCCTATTTCAGTGGCCAAATTCTCCAACGCAGATTCAAACTTTGGGAAGTTGATCTTCAGATCTTCTTTGCTCAATTTCGAACGTCCGCAACATATCCAATTCAGAATATTCGGAATTTCACATTGGACTCAAACTCAAGACATATTTTAACAATCTCCACATTGGCTCGACATTTGAGCCAAGTTGCAATCGCTTTGCAAAAATTCAGACTATGCTGCTACTCTTCCATAGCCCCTAATGGGCTCAATCGCCACAGATATTATCCAAGTCCAACCTTGCTTGAACTTTGTCATAACCGAAGACCTCATCAGAATACCAACTCCACATGCACTTTTAACTGTTCCGCAAGGATTTTTCGACACAACCTCCTCAACCGCAGACAAAGTAAAACCATTGTTGCATCCATATTTATCAGGAGATCAAATACGTACCTTGTTGATATAAAGGGTTTAAGACGTTCCGGCTTTGAAGGTTACTGCCCTGAGGTTTACCGAGACAGCTAGGGCAAGCTCGAGAAGGCGGCTGGTGAATGCTTGACATTTGACCAGCTTGCTCTTTGTGCTCCACTTGGACAAAACTCGGTACCAATTTGTTCCAGTGGTCAGGTTCGTTGAGCTCAAGAAGAAAATTTATTTGGGAATGAGTCTTTTGTGTTTATCGTGCAATTCACAACGGTTTAAGCTTGACAGCATGCGGCATAACATCAAAGGAGCATGAACTCGTTTGGACCCCTTTTCATTTGTGGCCCGTGCTTCTTGCTCGTTCACATATACGGACAGTCTCCAAAAAGAAGAACCATTGCGAAGACAAGTGAATTAAGTACTCTCATTGCCAACAATCCAACATTTGAATCCGACTGCTATATTTTCTTCTAATGAAAAAATACAATTGTGATTGCTACTCGACAAGTATGTTGTTGTGTAGTGAATCCATAGCTTGTTTGTCAACCGAGGATAATGTGGATTTTACCAAAGCTAAAACCAAAACCTGAACTTGTTTTAGTGATTTATGGATAGCCTGAGTTGGACTTTCTACACCTTCACACCGCCATCCATACTGTTAAAATATGTCTCGAGTTTGAGTCCAATATGAAATTCAGAATATTCCGAATTGGATATGTTGCAGATGTTCGAAATTGAGTAAAGAAGATCCGAAGATCAACTTCCCAAAGTTTGAATCTGTATTGGAGAATTCGGCCGCTGAAATGGGAAAGTTCAACTTTGACTTGGATTTGGATTTTGTTTAAAATATATAGAGATATGTTTTGGATAAAATCGTTTTAGATAGGAAACAAAATCCTATTAGAAGTTGGCATAATAATAAGGGTTTTACTTATATATAGACTTGTGGCCGTGGGTGGTAGATGTGGATCACAAATTGTCTTGAAGCGCCGCGTGAGTGCTTGGTGTTCCGCCGTTGATCATGAAGAGTTGGTCTTGAAGCGCCGTCTAGTTGTCGAGTGCTTGGGAGGGATTTTCTTTGTCGTTCTTACTCGTGAATTACATCCAAGAAGTTTAGTGTCGGTAGCCGATTAAATCTTGAGGTAAGATTTGTGTGTAATTCCTTCGTGAGATTGAGAGATTATTTTCGAGTAATTTTTGGGTCTAAACACTGTGTGAGTTATTGGTTGTAATTGGGGCTTGGGAAACACCGAGAGAGTGTTTGAGTGACTTGAGTATGTAATCTCCTTGTATCGCTTGATCTATAGTGAAATTTGCTGCTGCTCTCCCCGTGGACGTAGGTCTTTACGACTGAACCACGTAAATCTAGTGTTCAATTTATTTTCTTTTTCTGTCTATATTATTGTTCGATCGCTCGCTTAATCGCAACATATACCTTGATCCTCGGGCTCCCTCACTAACTCGATGAGCTAGTCCATGGAGCCGTCATTCTTCAAAGGCAACAATATGAGGAGAAAAATAGCTGAAAATAGATCCCGGGTTGGATACGGTGTGGGTCAATTATTTTGCACTATGGACAATTACAAAAATGGTCCCTGAATTATTTAATGTAATTCCTAAAATTTAACCCAATGTGTAATATCATTCCTGAATTTTTAAATTGTTCAATGTGGTCCTTAAACTTTTAGTAGATTTTCATGCTTGAACTATATGAAAATATTTGATATTTTCCTTCTATGAATTCAATGTTAGGGACGACATTGACCATTTTCATATAGTTTAAGAACTAAACTGGATGTGTACCAAAAGTTTAGAGACCACGTTAAACAAAATTAAGAGTCTAGGGACGATATTAAACATTGACCTAAAGTTCGGGGTATACATTGAACAAATTAAAAGCTCGGGAATGACATTATATATTGGGCTAAAGTTCAAGTCATTTGTATTATTTTTCCTTTGCATTGCTCATGAATGGATCAAAACATGTTAAACGGCTCAATTTGAGTTGCAACATATTTTACCCAACCTAATTCAATCTAATCCGCCCACTTTTTTTTTTTTTTTTTTTTTTTTTTTTTGGTCGAAAGCAAAGATATATTATAAACTGTTACTAGAGATGACAGTGTTCGGCATTTCCGAGTACAATAGATCTCGTAGGAAGGAAGGAGGGTGTTGTGCCCAATTTGAGGAAATAAAGGAGGCCCGGTGCTTTTGCGGCTTGGTCCGCAACTGCATTTGCTTTTCTTCTGCAATAGGTAATGGTGAGATTAGGGCACTGAAGTTGTAGCCATCGCGCCTCTTGGAGGATACTCCTGTGTTCCCATGGCGTTGTAGTTGGATCACGAATAGCTTCTGCAAGAGTGAGACAGTCCGTTTCCACCTGGACATGATCCAGTCGGCGTCCTCTCTGAAGCAAGAAATGCAGCGTGTGAGTTAAACCAAGCGCCTCAGCTTGCAATGCCGAAGAAGTAGTCACCGTCTGCGCGAAGCCATCGATTAGAACTCCAGATGAATCGCGGCACACGCAGGCGATTGAAGCGTCTTGATGATGAGGTAAGTAAGCCGCATCAAAATTAACTTTAAGAGATCCCCTAACTGGTGGGTTCCAAGTCTGATGTGAATCTTGTTGTTAGCTTCTACTTCGCTGCCGGTGTTGTCCAAGGTTCGAAGCTGATTGAACTGCTGTCAATGCAGAATAGACTACTTGCTCAACATTGGGACGTTGTTTTCTAAAGAGAAAGTTATTTCTGGCTTTCCAGATAAACCAGAGGAGAGTCGCCCCAATTTCAAAAACAGGTACGTTTTGCTGTGTCTCTAGAACTGCGAGTAGCCATCTTTCTATACGAGTAATAGCTATAGGGTAATATCTGAAATTGATCTCTTTGTGCAACCATACTTTTAAAGTCCACGGACATAACGAAAACAAATGCTCGAGTTTTTTGGGTGCCTGTGAATTACACAAACAGCAAATAGGGTTGGAAACTATGTGTCGCCGATATAAATTATCTCTTGTCGGCAGCGCATTGTTGCAAATTGCCCACAAGAATGGACGTAGCTTAGGCTTGGTAGTGAGTTTCCATAAGGCGTTCCATAGCTTGCGGGGCGGTTGATATGTCGGCCGCACCATACGAAAGACCAACTTGTCTGGACAGGACAACAAAATGGACAATTTCAGGTGAAAAGTTGCTATAATCTCATCAGAACTCAGCAATTAACCCACATCAACACTCAACAGAATTTGCGACATTTTTTAATGACGGTAAGAATATTACATCATTTCATTAATTGCTGGCAAGTTTATGTTTGGCGCTAGCGGCAGTTAACGGTGATTTTCACTTTAACTGCTAAATGACAACAAATGCCCTTGCATTCATTTAAATTAATTCAAGTGATTATTATAAATTGATTTTTGGGTGATTGAGGTTGAAAGATCGAAAAAGGAGTCCATCCCTTAAAGAATAGTATAGATATATTAGATGTTTCAGTTGCAAATTGTGCAGATCATCAACCTGGAGTTTGAACCGGTTGAATCAATTGATTCAAAAATCGGAATTTAGATAGGTTTTTTGACTACCCCAAATTTATAAATACTGCAATGAAAACTAATCATCAGACCAAATGAATATTAGATGGAGCCCACACAATCTACAGGCAGACTCAAATGAATAAGGTTGAATGCCATCGAAAATTTTCTCTTTGGTTAAGTAGAGAAACCGGTCGTTTGGACATATGCACGAATTGCCAGAAGCAGAGGGAAATTAGAGTAAATCACAGATCATCAAACGCTGATTTTTACTTATGTTTTATTTGATAATTCCATAGTTAACCATGCTTTTTATCAAGCACATACATCCATCGACCAGCTATGGAGTCTAGTCAGGTAGTGTATTTAGCCTTATATTCACTCCACAGCTGGTCAACCGTCTTGCCCAGCAGGTCGACGAAGTACTTGTCACTATAACCAGTCTTCATCTTCTTGTTCAGCTCAGCCACGAACCCATTTTTGAGGCCATTGCAATAGTCAAGAAAGCGTGCTGTGACGTCGTAACCCTGGTCCCACTTATTGCCCTGGCCCGGCTGCACCCAGTGACCAGGCACGTAACCCGACCGGAGCCTCACGAAATCTGCGATCCCCTCAATTAGCCCGCTTGGAGCTTGCCCGGCGCCATTCCATTGCCACACGTGCGTCATCTCGTGGTACAGGACCCCCGTGAACTCCTTTTTCACATCCCCCGAGAAGCCCCCGAGGTATGTGGCACTCACGTGGATCTCGTTGTTGCTCGCGTATGCCACGCCATCCATGTTGTCGATGAATAAGCTCACTTTGGTAACATCCTTTCGGTCGACAGCATCGTTCTGTTGGAAGGTTCTCCAAATGAAATTGGTCGAGTCGATCATTATCTGATGGCTATATGGGATCCCGTTCTCTTTAGTAAAACGGATGCTACCAGGAGTGTCACCGGCGTTGTTCGTCACGGTGAATTCCACCGCGTAGGATTGTGGGGAGCATGATAGGATCACAAGCGCAGCAAGGAAGAGCATAGACATTGTTCAGGATTTGGAGAATTATCTAGGCTTGGAGAATGATGTGGAGAATGTTGTTGATTTAATTGGGTTATTTATAGAGGATAATAAAGGGGGTAAACACGCTGAAATGTTTAAGTGCCAGTGGATTAGCCGTTGCTTGACTATAGTTTGATGGGGACTTTTGAGATAAGATTACCTTGATCAATACGAGTTTCACGACCCTCTTTTTCATCGATGTGGCCAAGGTGTTAGGCAAAAGGACAAGATTTAGAGGTAGATTCATGGCCTTCAATTAGGCACTGGTCCTTTTAAACTCTTACCTCGCATGATGTTGGATTCATTTTAAATTTGGATTAATCCTAAAGGATTCTAATTGAGATGGGTGTTGTCATTAACCTTTTGGGGTCGGTTAGAAATCAAGTGAGTTATAGGAGATTGCCTCATTTTCTACTCAACCAAAGTCTTCTAGATTCTAGAACTTGATTATACTAATAAGTTCAATTAGTGCCATTTCAGTATGTCTAACTTGATGAAATTGTTCATCGGAGTGATTAAACAGTCTTTGTCATCAATCATGACTCCTGAAAGTCATTCAAATAGCTAAGTGTTCATACAATTGTTTTCGAGAGTATTACGATCCTAAAGCTTATTTTAACAATGCTAAAGAGGCAAAGAATAATCAATGTATTGAAAATACGCAATTTAAACACCTAAGTATTAAAAAACTAGAAATAAAGGCGTAGGAATAAAAACTCGATACTTATTAGGCAAAGAGTGTACATGACTTAATTCTAAGCCTCGGGGCATGAATCTCATAAGCTTGACCCCATACCAAGTCAGGCAATTAACATAAAATACTTGGGAGAAGTGCCAAACAAGTCCTAAACCTTTTATCTTTGTGCCAATTTAGTCCTAAACCTTTTTTTTTTTGTGCCAATTTAGTCATAAACATTTTTACTTTATGCCAATTCAGTCCTTTCCGGCCAATTTTGGCCGGATTTTGCTGACTGGACGCCGGCCGCTAACGTGGCCTGATTGGCGCCGACGTGGACAACTTCTAATAATATTTTTATATTTTTATATTTTATATTTTTCTGTTTTTCTTTTTTTTTTTTTTTTTTTTTTTTTCTTTTTTCTTCCTCCAACCGGTCACCGGAGCTTGGCGACCGACTAGAGGCGACTTGACCTCGCCGGCCTCGCCGGATCGGGCGAGGGTCCTCGCCACACCCATGGCCAATGAGGCTCAACCTCGCCAGATTCGGCGAGGGCGAGCCTCGCCCGCCCGGCGCGAGGCCCCCTCAAGGCCTGGGCGGCGAGGGTGAGGGCGAGGGCGAGGAGGCGGCCTTGCTGTAGTCACGCTGTCCCCGCTTGCACACCTATTCGCGCGTCTTCGCCTCTTGCGCTCATCACCCTCGCCCTACTCGCCGTCCGTCGGAGCTAATCCAGCTGCCTGCCGTCGCCATCGAGCTGGCCTCGCGCCGAGCTGGCGGGGTTCTCCCCTAGCCGACCATGGGCGAGGCTTGACCCTCGCCAGATCCGGCAAGGGCGAGCCTCGCTGCCCAAGCCTCGAGGCGGCCTTGCCGCCCCGCGCAAGGCCTCCCTCGCGACCATTAGCGAGGTGGCCGGCGAGGTCAACCTCGCCCTCGCTGGCTGTCGCCTCTAGCTAGTCGTCGAGCTACGGCGACCGGCTGAAGGAAGGAAAAAGGAAAAAGAGAAAAAAACAAAAACAAGAACAAAAAAAATAAAAAACAATATTAAAATATTAAAATATTATTAAAAATTTGTCTACGTCAACGCCGATCAGGCCACGTCAGCCAGCCGGCGGCTAGTCAGCACAATCCAAAAAATTGGCCGGAAATGACTAAATTGACACAACGTAAAAAAGTTTAGAACTAAATCGGCACCAAAAAAAGGTTTAGGACTAAATCGGCACAAAGACAAAAGGTTTAGAACTTTTCTCGCACTTCTCCCTACAATACTTTGTTCTATGCCTCGAGACTTGAACCTCTTAAAAGCGTGATCCTAGAGATTAAACCCAACTCCAAAATTTGAAAGTTCCCATTTTTTACATGAACCCGCCTCAGTTAGAAGCATTCCCAGTTGAAGAGAAACATCAAGCAGTAAAAGCATGAATAGAGATTTTATTAGCAGACCTTTAAGCAATCACAACGATTGCAAGGTAACTAAGGACACCTAACTCCTATCTCTTCGACCGCTTGTGCCTCGAAGACGCTATGAGTCCGCAAAACTCAATCTTTCCAACATTCTCAAACCCCCATCGGTCAGAAACAAACAACCACAAAGAGCAAAACCTTGCTTCTGTGAATGGACAAAGGACCCATTTTTCCAGTGCCAGAGCAAAGCATCCTAACATATAACCAGAGCAGACAACCAAAAGAGCTGACGCTGCCGTCTCCAGCATGACGAAAAGAGGAGCGATGAAGATGAGTCCAAACGCACAAAAACCAAGAAATAATGATGGGCTTCGGCGAAACTCGAAATGGGATCCAAAGGCTCTCGCTTGTCTTGCATTAGAACAAAACAAGATGCGGAAAGCTTTAAGATTGAGTACCCACAGAGCAATCATTGCACAGTTTAAGTCACAGACTCAGAACTTAACGGAGCTGAGAGCCTGAGAACAGTTCGTGTCCATGAAACCCGCAAATCCTGCTAACGAAAAGAGGAGATATCAGCTTTCTCCTTTTGACCAGCGAACCTTGTAGAGCTGAGGAGAGACTTGTGAGCGAACCAGTTCAACTTGTTCTGTTCCTGGTTCTAACCTAGAATTGTCTTACACGCCGGTTCCAGGCCAAGAACCGGGAACCAAACCCATTAAGTCTGATTCTCGATTTTCGGATTCCTGTGTGTACAGATCAGAAGGGGCCTGTTAAAGCGGCTCCCGAACAGCCGGTTGCTCAACTCGTGTCCGCCGTGGTCATCTCCTGCGTCATTGATGAATCATTATTGCTACCGATCATGCCCCCTAAATTTGCTCCGTCTTTGGATACGTTCCCCTTTTCTGGATGTGCCTAGTGAGCCCGCGGAGATTATGCCATCTCTCCAGTTCGGTTGACCCAATGAAGATCTCCACTCGTGGGCCTCTGACCATTCACCACTCACACCGCCGAAAAAATTCCTCTGTTGCTCCGAGACTCATTTCCACGCCACTCCTAACTCCAATCACGGGAGGCCGACCCCGACCCACATTCGGAAGCCCTAACTACCGTATTGCCTGCACTAACAATGGCGGACAACCTAATCCACCGGTGCACGATTCCAGCTCTGATGCCGCCCCAGTCCTGTCACAAATACCAGGACCAGAGGTGGTGAAGAACATTATGGGTTGTACTGTACGCATCTACATTCTTACTCACTTAAGCACGCTCGTTTTAGTTTCTACCGTCACATCATACTTTGCACATTTTCGGTTGGAGGCCCTCCTTCGATGAAGAACTAGAATTGCGTAAAAATTATACTTTTAATTAATTTTCTTCTAGTTAGATTTATTATTATCGCATTAAGATTCTAGTTGATAATATTTCTTCCAGTTAGGAAACAAGGTTTTCTGATTACGCCATATATATTGATGTTGATGCGTTTCTTTATCTAGCTTTTGGTTATGAATTGATATTGAGATTATTAAGTTATTATCAAGCTTTTGGTGTTTCTTCCCCTTTCCTCTGCCTTTTATCTGATTTCCTTCCTATTCTTGTCACTTGTTTATACCTCCTTTCTGTATTCTCAATCGTGTTTTGCCACTCCTTCCGACGTCATCAGCTTGGTATCAGTATAAAAGTTCCCAAAGCAATTGCAGTTCAAGATCACCTTTTGCATAAGAGATTTTGTCGAACGTTGATCAAGTTAGAGCACTAAATCTAGCCATGTGATTGACGGCTTTAAAAGAAAAAGAGATGAGAAAAGCAACATGTGAGATATTGGGCTAATATTTATTATATTTCCATTGCTTATTGGGCTGACATTAATTATATTTGATAAGCTAATTGTTAATAAACTAGGATCCTAGTTGAACCAGAGAAACCCGAATTCTGACCATTTGTCAGAGGAAAAAGAAATTCCTTGACTTCTTCGCATGCTGATGAGAATGAACGGAAAAGAGCTAATGTTTTTCATATTTTTACTAGAATTACTGATAAGTTGAGTAAATTTTTTATTCATAATGGCCATTTTTCAAATCTTATTCTAAGTTCTCTGGTTAAGTTTTTGAAAATCACTTCTGAATTGCATCGGAGCCTACTTGCAATTTCTTTCGGTGATGCTAGTTCTAAAGTTATTTCAGAAAGATTTCAAATACCCCTTATTGAAGGATATCAAACCGGCTCAACAGATCTTTTAGAAATTTGGATTTGAAGAAAGAAAAATCAAAATTTGAAATTTCTTTGTTGCTAATATGTGATATTACTCATGATCAATCAATTAAAGAAATTTTGACCAAAAAAAATCAACTAAAGAAATTTCTTCTGGCCAAAATTTTCTTGTGAGTGAGTCTTTTGAGTCTCGTGACTTGCCTCTTGATAAAAATATTAGCGCAACACTCAAGGTCGGGAATTTATGCCTAATGAAAAAACCATTCAGGAAGATCATGTGTTTGGAGATCTCTTTTTAGGAGATTCAATTAAGACAACATCACTTCCAAAGCAACATGATTTTTTGTAGGGGATTGAGAACAAAAAGTATGCAGCTGTGAAGATAATTCCTGATGTAAAGAGCGGGGCATATTGTCTTTCCATGTTCAAAGCAGTTTCATCACTCAAATCATTGGAAAAGGCGTTCGTATAATTCCCAATGTGTGAAGCACTTTGTTAGTCGACTAAGCCGTCCATGCAACTCGTCGTCTTCTTCTTGCTCGCAGAGAATGATGAAGAATCGAACTTACAGGGAGATTAAACTTTAATTATCTTATCTTTAGATATATATCGAGCTTACAGCGAGATTAGACTTTTAATTATCTTATCTTTAGATATATATGTTTCATCATTGAGATCTTAGTTGATGATGTTCCTTTTCTTGTTGTTTAATCCCTTCTTTCACGAGTATCAACCGTGATTTGCTACACTTTCGTCCGGCATCAACCTTCGCTCGGATGATTGGCTTCATCAAGGCCATCCATAGCGATAGCCTTTAGTGTTGTTTCCCACGTAAGAGCCACCTTTTCACTTGACATTGGGTGCAGTTCTTTTGAGTGCGTATTCCACTCTTAGCTTTTGTACTGCTTTTTCTAACGTTCGAATAGATAAACACTCAATCACGTTTTCATCTAACAATTTAAGAATCTATAACAGTTGGCATTGTGAAGGAGATCCTGACTTCAAATCTTTCTTGGTCTCTATTGTCTCCCTTAATGTATATATATCCATGCCTAATCCACGTTATGCGTGGGTGGATATGTTAGAATATGCGAAAATTATACTAAAGTTTTGACATTTGCCTTTAGTTTTTGAGTGTGCATCCAATCCAACGGCCACGTCTTGAGTGTACAACCTATGGTTGTGTCACTACCTGTTTAAATCATATGGCTTTGATTAGTGAAAATAAAACTAATAGTGCCTAAACTTTACCCTCCATATGCAGTGTCATCTTTGGAGCTTTGATTGGTTCAATGTGGTCCTTCAATGTTACCTAAATGCTTAATGTGGTCTCCAAATTTGAAATTTGTTCAATTTAGTTTGTAAATTTTCCAATGAAGTCGAATCAGTCCTTCAGCACTATTCACAAGAATAGATGATTACACTATTACTCAAATTGAAAGAATTAAAATTTCAAAAACGACATTACATATTGGCCAGAGTTGTTGGATTAATTGTGTCAATATCCTATTTAATTACCGTACAAATTGTTTTGGTCCCCTTCGACCATATGTTGGTTCAATTAATTGGAGATTGAGCGAGTTCGACCAAAGATTAACATGGTATGGGCAATGTCAATGATGGTACCGCATTTTGCTTCTTCTTTTTAAGTTAGGCATTTCATCTAAATTATGTATGTCTGCTTCAATTAAGTATTAACTTTATTAGAACAATGAAGGCAAATTTGCCTTTGGAAAGAGCTCAACCTAGAACTATGCAAAGGAAAAGAGCTCAACCTAGAACTTCGTAGTTCGAAGAGGGGGTCGCCAGGCGTTAAAACTTGTTCAAGGCATGTTGTGAAGATTGGCGTTAGGCATGTGGATAACACGTAAAAATGAAATGAGTTGAAGTGGTCAATGAGTGATGAGTCTGTTTCAGTTCTACACGTGGCAAATCATGCAAGTAAGTTCACAAATGCTAGCTCGGTTCGAGTTTGAGATTGAGGTGTGACTTAGGGGTGTTAACGGCCGGCTTGGTTCGAGTTCCCAATGAAATCTGATCCGATCCACATAAATTCTGAATCAAAAAAAGGGTCTGGATAGAGTTGGTCGAATTTTCGTTTTTTTTTTTAAGGATTTGCTTAGTCATCCTCGATTCTCTTGTCCCCAATTTAAATGAGGCTAATGCATACTTTAGTTGCATGCTAAGAGCTTGTACCAATTTACTATGAGGCATGATGGAAGATATAATGATTTTCGTGAAGAATAACTCCGTCAAATTTATGCACTAACTCGAATCACGCAGGGCGTTCTTTCCGCTCCCATATTTGCTTTCTTCACTCTTGCTAAGCCATGAACAAATTGTAAAACGGAATTGGGACCGCAACAGCTGGTCGGCCCGCTTCACCAGGTAGTGGATGGTGAACCGACCCCCATTTATCCGAACCAATACTTTTCCAGCATAGATTTGGTAACTTGAAGCTCATACTGATGCTAAAAGCCTCATATGAAACAAGTCAAGAAAGCATAAAGGCCGCACCTTGAATCTCCTATTCAATTACCAACAACTTATGCGGAAACACCAAACCCTATTAAAAAATTGCAAAGAAGCATAAAGCTTCTTTGCCATATTCAAGCGATAAACTAGAAAACAACTCAGGCGAAAACACCACATTGAAAAAATAGAATGAAACAGGAGCTTTGTTTGTTTAATGGAGAATGAATGATTTAAGAATATTTTCCTAAAAATGATCATTTGTATCGCTTGATATGAATAATCGATGAAAAATGTTTTCATTATTAATAACAATTTAAATCTAAATATTTTCATGAGTAATTTTTTTTTTTTTTCGTTTATTCATTTTTGTAATGAATACAAACAATCACTTTTATGAAAATGTTTTGTAAATCATTAATCTTTTGAGAAACAAATGCATCCAAAGGGACATATATTTTTCCTTGGTACAGGAAATTAGCAAGTGGGGTAAACTCAACCACATGATTCTTACTTCACAGGGTAGTGGTTGGTGAATCGACCCCCATTTATCGGAACCAATACTTTTTTAGCATAGTAACAAATTGTCAGGAATCAATTGACCACCATAAGAAACTCGAAGCTCATATTGATACTAAAAGCCTCATATGAAACGAGTAAAGGAAGCAAGAAAGCCATGCCTGAGCCTCTGGATTTAATTACGAACTTGCTTCTTTGATATATTCAAGCGAGAAATTAGAAAACAACCCAAGTTAAAATACCACATTGAAAAATAGAAAGAAATAGAGGCTCTGTTTATTCCGTGAAAAATGAATAATTTTGAAAATATTTTTCTAAAGATTATTGATTGTATCACTTGAAGACAACAATTTAAATCTAAATATTCTCATTGATGATGATTTTTTTTTTTTTTATTTCTTCAGTTTTGCAAATGATACAAACGATTACTTTTAGGAAAATCGTTTCCAAATAGTTCATTTTTTGCGAAACAAATGCACCCAGAGGTGTAAATATACCTCCTCAGTATATGAAATTAGCAAGAACCCATACTCATGCTAAAAGCCTCAATGAATCAAGTCAAGAAAGCATAAAGGCCACATCTTGAGCTTCCGGTTCAATGACAGACGAGCTTCTTTGCAAATATTCAAATGTGAAACTAGAAAACAACCTAGGCTGAAACACCACATCAAAAAATAGAACGAAATAGAGGCTTCATTTATTTCATGGAAAATGAATGATTTAGAAAATATTTTCCTAAAAATGATTACTTGTATTATTTAAAATAATTATTTGATGAAAAATATTTTCATTATCGATAATAATTTAAATCTAAATATTTTTGTTTATGATGAGTATATTTTTGTTCATTCATTTTTGTAAATGACACACACAATCATTTGTATGAAAATGTTTTTCAAATTGTTCATATTTTGTGAAATAAACATACCAAAGGGACGTATATTCCACCTAGTACATGAAATTAGCAAGTGGGGTAAGCTCAACCATACGATTCTTACTTCATAGGGTAGTGGATGGTGAATCGACCCCCATTTATCTGACCCAATACTTTTCCAGCATAAATTTGATAACATATTGTCAGGAATCAATCAACTAGAGCAAGAAACTTGAACCTCATACTGATAGTACAAGCCTCACTTGAGACAAGTCAAGAAATCGTAAAGGTCACACCTTGAATCACCAATTCAATTATGAACAAGTTTCTTTTCCATATTCAAGCAAGAAACTAGAAGACAACCTAGGCTAAAACTCTGCATCCAAACATAGATTAAACAAAGACTCAATTTGCTCACAAAAAATGAATGATTTAGAAAATATTTTCCTAAAAATTATTGCTCGTATCACTTAAAATAATTAACCAATAAAAAAATATTCATTAACGCAACAATTTAGATCTAAATATTTTCATTGATGATGAAAGCATTATTTATTATTCGTTTTATAAAGGGATAGAAGCAATTACTTTTAGGAAAAAATGTGTTCCAAATCATTTATTTTTCACGAAACAAATGCACCAAGAGGAACAAATATTTATCCAGAGTATAGGAAATGAGTGAGGTAAGCTCAACCACATGATTCTTACTTCAGAGGGTAGTGGATGGTGAATTGACCCCCATTTATCTGAACAAATACTTCCGGCACAAAATTTGGTAACGAATTGTCAAGAATTAGTCGATGAGAGCAAGAAACTTGAAGCTCATAATAATGCTAAAGGCCTCATATGAAACAATTCAAGAAAGCATAGAGGCCACACCTTGAACCTCCGTTTCAATAACAAACATGCTTCTTTGCCATATTCAAGAGAGAAACTAGAAAACAACTTAGGAGGAAACACTACGTCGAAAAACAGAATGAAATAGATATTCTTCAAAGGCAACAATATGAGGAGAAAAATTGCAAAAAATAGATCCTAGGTCGAGTATGGTATGGATCAATGATTTTGCATTGTAGATAATTAGACAAATGATCTATAAATTTTGACTTAATATACAATGTTGTTTATGAATTTTAAATTTGTTCCATGTTGCTCCTAAACTTTATCCCGATGTGTAATATCATCTCTAAACTTTTAAATTGTTCAATATAATCCTTGAACTTTAAGTAAATTTTCAATCTAATGGCTAGATTATATGAAAATATCCGATATTAGCATTCTATAAATTTAAGATTAGGGACAACATCGAATATTTTCACATAATTTATGGATTAAATTGAACATGTATAAAAAATTCAGAGCCAAGTTCAGGGATAATATTAAACATTGGGCTAAAGCCCAAGTTCATGACTATATGTGTCATTTTCCCTTTGCATTGCACATGAACAGGTTGCAACAGGTTAAATGGGTTAAATTGAGTTGGAACATTTTTTACCCAATCTGACTTGATCCGATCCGCCCACTTGACAGCCCTTCGTAGAGAGAAATTTCCTTGCATTGCTTCCATCGCCATTTTAATGAAATGATGTAACATTTTTACCATCATTAAAAATTGTCACAAATTATTTGCAAAAAAGAGCTGGCAAATTTATGTTTGGTTGTAGTGGCAGGTGATTTTCACTTTTAAGTTCTAAATGACGACAAAAGCTTATGGTTTCATTTAAATTAATTCAAGTTATTATTATAATTTGATTTTTAGGTAATTTAGGTTGAGAAACCAAAAAAAAAAAAAAAAAAAGCCTCTACCTCAAGTAATATTATACATATATTAGATGACTCGGTTGCAAATTTTGTAAATTAGAACCTGGTGGTGGAATCAGTTGAATCAATTAATTAAAAAATCGAAATTTAGATGGGTTTTTTCGACTGGTCTAGATTTAAAACAATGCAAGGAATACTCATCATCAGTTCATATGAATCTCGAATGGAGCCCACACAATCTACCGACAAACTCAAATGAACCGAGTTGAATGCCATCGAAATTTCTCTATTTGGTCAGGTAGAGAAAGTAGTTGTTTGGACATATGCAGGAATGGCCAGAAGTAGAGGCGAATTAGAGTTAATCGTGCAAATAATCCAAGCTGGATTTGCACATATGTTTTATTTGATAATTCCATAGTTAACCGTGCTTTATATTAAGCACATACATCTACCGATCAGCCGTGGAGTCTAGCAGCGTATTTAACCTTGTATTCACTCCACAGCTGGTCAACGGTCTTGCCCAGCAGGTCGACAAAGTACGTGTCACTATAAGCAGTCCTCATCTTCTTGTTCAGCTCAGCCACGAACCCATTTTTGAGGCCATTGCTATAGTCAAGAAAGCGTGCCGTGACGTCGTAACCCTGGTCCCACTTATTGCCCTGGCCCGGCTGCACCCACTGGCCCGGCGCATGACCCGACTGGAGCCTCACGAAATCTGCCATCCCTTCAATTAGCCCATCCGGGGCCTGCCCGGCCCCATTCCACTGCCACACATGCGTCATCTCATGGTACAAGATCGCCGTCAACTCCCCCTTCACGTCCCCCGAGAAGCCCTCGAGGTGCTTGGCGCTCACGTGGATCTCGTTGTTGCTCGTGTCTGCCACACCGTCTATGTTCTCGATGAACAAGTTCACTTTGGCAACGTCCTTTCGGCCCGCAGGATCGTTCTGTTGGAAGGTCCTCCAAATGAAATTGGTCGATTCGGTCATAATTTGCTGGGTGTACGGGATCCCGATCTCTTTAGTGAAACGGATGCCGCCAGGAGTTTCACCGGCTTTGTTCGTCACGGTGAACTCCACCGAGTGGGATTGCATGAAACATGATAGGATCACAAGCGTGGCAAGGAAGAGCTTAGACATGGTTTGAATTTAAAGAGTTATCTGGGCTTGGAGAATGTTGTTGAGCTAATTGGGCTATTTATAGAGTACGATCAAGATGGTGAACACGCTGAAATGTTCAGATTTTTAAGAGCTAGTGGATTAGCAGTCGCTTGATTATAGTTTGATGGGGACTTTTGAGATAAGATTACCTCGACCAATACAAGTGTCCCCACCCTCTTTTCCATCAATGCCGCCGAGGTGTTGAGGAAAAGGACAACATTCGAAGGTAATGTCCAAAAGGCTGGTCGATGACCCTTAATTAGCCGTGGTTATCCTAAGCCCTCACCCCGTACGACATTGGGTTCATTTTAAGCTTGGATTAATTCTAAAGGATTCTATATCAGATGGGAGTTGCACTAGCCTTTTATAGTCAGTTAGTAATCAAGTAAGGCATGGGAGATTGTTTCACTTTCTACGCAATTAAAGTTTTCCAAATTCTAGGACTTGATTTCACCAATAAGTTTTATTAGTGCCATTTTGGTACCTCTAACTTGGCGGGATTGTTCATCTAAGTGATCAAAGTGATCAAATGGTTTTTATTACCAATCATGAACCCTAAAAGTCATTTGATATCACTTAATGTTCATTCAATCATTTTTAAGAGTTTATTATGACCCTAAAGCTTATCTGAACCATGCTAAGAAGGCAAAGAACAATCAATGTATTGAATGTGCATGATTTAAACACCCAAGTATTGAAAGACTAGATATAAAGGTGTGAAAATAGACACTCGATACTTGTCGAGCAAAGAACATGCTTGACTTTGTTCTAAGCCTTAGGACATGAACCTTCATAAGCCTGATGCCAGTGACTAAACTTAACCCCTAAATTTGAAAGTTGTCATTTTTCACATGAACCCATCTCAGTCATAAGCATTCCCAGTTGAAGAGAACGATCAAGCAGTAAAAGCAGGAACAGATTTACTGCAGACCGTTCAGCAATCACAACGATTGCAAGGTAATTAAGGACATCTAATGCCTACCTCTTTGACCGCTTGAGCCCTCGAAGACGCTGTGAGTCCCAAAAACTCAATCTCTTCGACCTTCACAAACCCCCATCCGTCAGAAACAAACAACCACAAAGAGCGAAACTCTGCTTCAGTGAATAGACAGAGGACCCATTTTCTGATTACGCTATACATATTGGTGTCAATGCGTTTCTTTAGCCAGGTTTTGGTGATGAATTGATATCGAGATTATTAAGTTATTATCAAGCTTTTGGTGTTCCTTCCCCATTCCTCTGCCTTTCTTCTGATTTCCTTCCATTTCTTGTCATTTGTTTATACCTCCTTTCTGTATTCTCAATCGTGTTTCGCCATTCCTTTCGACGTGCATCAGTTTCGTATCAGTATGAAAGTTCCCAAGCCAATTTCAGCTCAAGATCTTTGGTATAAGAGATTTTGTCGAACGTTGATCAAGTTGGAGCACTAAATCTAGCCATGTGATTGAGGGTTTTAAAAGAAAAAGGGAAAAGAAGAGCATCATGTGAAATATTGAGCCAATATTTATTATATTTCCATTGATTATTGGACTGATATTTATAATATTTGTTAAGTCAATTTAGATGTCAATCGTAAATGATTACTTGACTTCTTCGCATGTCGATGAAAATGAATGAAAAAGGTAAGTAAAATTATACTAGAATTACTTGAATTACTGATAAGGTGTGTAAAATCTTTATTCAAAATGACTGTTCTTCAAATTGTATTCTCACTTCTCTAGTTAAGGTTTTGAAACTCACTTCTCAATTGCATCCGAGTCTACATGAAAATTCTTTCATTAATGGTAGTTCCAAAATTATTTCCGAAAGATTTCAAATACTTATTAAGTAAAGGGTATCAAACTAGCTCAACAGACCTTTAAGAAGTTTGGACTTGATGTAATTGAAAAATCAAAATTTGAAATTTCTTTGTTGCTAAGATGTGATATTACTCATGATCAATCAACTAAACAAAACTCTTTTGGCCAAAATTTTCCCTTGCGAGTTCGAGTCTTTTAAGTCTCGTGACTGCCCTCATGATAAAAATATTTGTGCAATAATCAAGGTCAAGAAATTTATGCCTACTGAAAAAAAAAAAAAAAAAAAAAAAAAAACCATTCGGGAAGATCTTCTGTTTGGAGATCTCTTTTTAGGCGATTCAATTATGACAAAATCACTTCCAAAGCTACATGATTTTTCTGTAGGGGATTGAGAACCAAAAATACTCAGCTGTGAAGATAGCTCCTAATGTCAAGATTGGGATACACATCTTTCCGTGTTCAAAGCAGTTTCATTACTTAAATCATTGGAAAGGGCGTCCGCAGAATTCTCAAGTGTGAAGCATCATTGTCAGTCGATGAAGCCGTCCTCACAACTCGCCGGAGTCATGCTTTTCTCACCAGCGGAGAATGACGAAGGACAAAACTTACACCAAGATTACACTTATAATTAATTTTCTTATCTTTTTCCATGCATCTCAACCGTGATTTGCTGCACTTTCGTCTGGCATCAACCTGCTCGGATGATTGCCTTCATCAAGGCCCTCCTATATTCTTTAGTGTTGCCCACGTAAGAGCCACTTTGATAAACTTCGCTTGACTTTGTGTGCGGTTCTTTTGAGTGCGCATTCCACTCTTAAGTTTTGTACCGCTTTTTCTGATGCTCTTTCAGTGTTAGACTATATAAAATATTATCATCTAACAATTTAAGTATTTAAAACAGTTGGCATTTTTGAGTGAGGTCTTAACTTCGCGTCTTTGTAGGTCTTTGTTTGTCTCCCTTTATACATATTTCCACGCCTAATCCACAACACACTTTAGTGGATGTGTTAGAACATACAAAAACTAAACTAAGATTTCCAAGTTTGGCTTTAGTTTTGAGTTTGCGTCCACCCCAGCGGGCACATCTCGAGTGTACAATGTACTTATTTGATAATGAATATAATCTTTATTTGCTAATAATAATAAAAAAAAGACAATTGCCCCTCTCGTATTATAAAAAGTGAACTCAACAAGGATTTCAGTATTTTACTTAAGCCCAAAAGTTTGACAAAAAATCCATACATGATATTATATAGTAGTACAGCCTTTGATTGTGTCGATACCCATTTTTATCATATGGCTTTAATAAGGGAAAAAAACATCAATAGTTTCTAAACTTTGGCCCCCATATGCAATGTTATCTATGGAGCTTTAATTAGTTTATTGTGGTTCTTTAACTGTTTCTAGATGTGTGATGTAGTCCCCAAACTTTCAATGCGTTCAATCTAGTTTTTCAATTTTGTCCAATGAAGTCAAATCAGCACTATTCACAAGTTTTGATGATTCAATTCAAGGATGACATTAGATATATGCCAAATTTTATGGATTATTTGTGTCAGCTTCCTATTTAATTATCGAATCAATTGTGTGTGTCCCCTTTGACCATGTACTGGTTCAATTAATTGGAGCTTGAGCGAGTTCAACCTAAGATTAACATGGTATGAGTGATGTCTAATGATGGTACCCCATTTTACAATTGTAGTTTTATTCAGGCATTTCATCTAAATATGTATGTCTACTTCAATTAAGTATTAACTTTATTTGAATGATGAAAGCAAGAGCTCAACCTAGAACTACGTGGTTCGAAGAGGGGGTCACCAAGCATTAAAACATGTTCAAGACATGTTGTGAAGATGGGTGTTGGGCAAGTGGATAACATCTTAAAACGAAATGAGTTGAAGTGATCAATGAGAGAGGAGTCTGTTTAACTTCTGCACGTAGCAAATCTGGCAAGTTTACAAAGGTTACGGAGCTTACCAGCCTAATGAGATGATGGTCTGGCTTAGGAGTGTCGATTTTCCAATGAGATTTATCCAAATATGAAGGGTATATGTTTCTTTTGTGACCCGGTCCACATAAAACCTGAATTGACAAAAAAGAAAAAGAAAAAAAAGGTCCGAATAGAGTTTGCCGGATTTTCATTTCTTTTTTTGAGATTTGCTGATTCATCCTCAATTTGCTCAACCCCAATTTAAACGAGGTTAATGCATACTTTAGTCACATCCTAAGCGCTCGTACCAATTTACGATGAGGCACGATCGAAGATGTAATGATTTTCCGGCAGATTAACTCCATCAAATTTATGCACTAATTTGAATCACAAGAGAAACTATAAAACAACCTAGGCAAAACACCACATCAAACAAAAGAATGAAATAGATGTTCCGTTTGGTTTGCAACAAATGAATAATTTAAAAAGTATTTTCTTGATAATTATTATTTGTATCGCTTAAAATAATTAGTTGATGAAAAAATATTTCCATTATTGATAACGATAAAAATCTAAATATTGTCGTCAATGATGAAATATTTTTTGTTCATTCATTTTTTTAAGTGATAAAATAATTACTTTTAGAAAAATGTTTTCCAAATCATTTATTTTTTGTAAAACAAATGCAACCAAAGGGTCATATATTTCTCCTTACCATAGGAAATTAGCAAGTAGGGTAAGCTCAACCACCAGATTTTTACTTCTCAGGGGAGTTGTGGGTGAATCGACCCTATTTATCCGAGCCAATATTTTTCCAGCATAACAAATTGTCGGGAATCAGTCAACAAGAGCAAGAAACTTGAAGCTCAGACTGATGCTTAAAGCCTCATATTAAACAAATAAAGAAAGCATAAAGGACCCAAGTTCAACCTCCAGTTCAATTATGAACACACTTCTTTGCCATATTCAAGCAAGAAACTAGGAAACAACCTAGGCTGAAACACCACAATGAAACAATTAATAAAATAGAGGCTCTGCTTGTTTCGTGGAAAACAAATGATTTGGAAAGCATTTTCCTAATAATTATCACTCATATTGCTTCAAATAATTAGTTGATAAAATATATTTTCATTATCAATAACAATTTAAATCTAAATATTTTCGTTAATAATTAAAGTATTTTTCGTTCATTCATTTTTATAAGTGATACAAACGATTACTTTTAGAAAAAAAATTTCCAAATCGTTTATTTTCGTGAAACAAACTCACCCAAAGCAACTTACATTTCTCTTTACTATAGGAAATTAGCAAGCAGCGTAAGCTCAACCACATGATTTTTACTTCACGAGGTATTGGATGGTGAATCGACTCCCATTTATCCAGACCAACACTTTTGCAGCATAATTTTGTTCACAAATTGTCGGGTATCAATCAACCAAAGCAAGAAAGTTGAAGCTCATACTGACGCTAAAAGCCTCATATGAAGCAAGTAAAGAAAGCATAAAGGCCCCACGTTGAACATCCAATTCAATCACGAACGCACTTCTTTGCTATATTCAAGCCAGAAACTAGAAAACAACCCAGGCTGATACACCACATAGGAAAAAAATAATGAATTAGAGGCTTCATTTGTTTTTCGAAAAATGAATGATTTAGAAAGTATTTTCCTAAAATTGATTACTTATATCGCTTAAAAATATTGATTGATAAAAAATGCTTTCATTATTGACAACAATTTAAATCAAAATATTTTTATCGATAATAAAATTATTGTTCTTTTATTCAATTTTGTAGATAATACAAACAATCGTTTTTAAGAAAATATTTTCTAAGTCGTTCATTTTTCGCGAAACAAATGTTGTTAGAGGTATAGATATTTCTCTTTATTATAGAAAGTTAGCGAGTGAGGTAAGCTCAACGACATGATTCTTACTTCACAGGGCAGTGGATGGTGAATAGACCCCCATTTCTCCGAACCAATACTTTTCTAGTATAAATTTGGTAACAAATAGTAAAAATCAATTAACGAGAGCAAGAGACTTGGAGCTCATAGAGATGCTACCTATGAAACAAGTCAAGAAAGCATAAAGGCCACACCTTGAACCTTCCATTCTATTACTATCAAGCTTCTCTGCCGTATTCAAGAGAGAAACTAGAAAATGACCAAGGCTAAAACACCACATCAAAAAACAAAATGAAATAGAGGCTCCATTTATTTCATAGTAAATGAATAATTTGAAAAATATTATCCTAAAAATAATCGCTTATCTCGCTCAAAACAATTAGTCGATAAAAAATATTTTCATTATTGACAGTAAATTAAATCTAAATATTTCGGTAGATGATGAAATTATTTTTCGTTCATTTATTTTTGTAAATGATACAAACGATTACTTTTAGGAAATTTTGTTCCAAATAAGGCATTTAGAGAGACAAATATTTCTCCTTCATATAGGAAACTAGCAAGTGGGGTGAGCTCAAACGCATGATTCTTTTTCATGGAGTAGTGGATGTTGAATCGACCACCATTTATCTGAACCAATACTTTTCTAGCATAACTTTGGTGACAAATTGTCGCAAATCAATCAACTAGAGAACCACTGGGGTTTACTCTAGTGGCCACCCTTCCAACTTGGAAGGAGGAGGTGGGGAGTTCGAATCTCCACCTTCTCAGGGGTGTTGGGGTGGGGACGAATTAGTTTCAAAAGTGGGTTTTGACTCCCACGCCCTGCACGAAGGCAGGGCAAAAGTCTGAGAGTGTCTGAGAGTGAGAGTTAGAATAGGAGTAGAGTAGGACCGATTAAAAAAAAAAATCAACTAGAGCAGAAACTTGAAGCTCATACTGATGCTAAGAGCCTCATATTAAACAAGTTAAGAAAGCATAAAGGCCACACCTTGAACCTCTCATTCAATGACAAACAAGCTTTGATGCCATATTCAAGCGAGAAACTATAAAACAACCCATGTGAAAACATCACATCGAAAAATAGAATAAAAGAGAAGTTTCATTGATAATTTGAAAAAATATATTATTAAAATAATCGTTTATATTGCTTAAAATAATTAGTTGATGATAAATGTTTTCGTTATTGATAACAACTTAATTATAATTATTTTCGTGGAAGAAGAATATATATTTTTGGTTCATTCATTTTTATAATTGATATAAGCGATTACTTTTAAGAAAATATTTTTCAAATCGTTCATCTTTTGCGAAATAAACACACCCAGATGAACATCTATTTCTCCTTAGTTTAGGAAATTAGCAAGTGAGGTAAGCTAAACCACACGATTCTTACTCCACAGGGTAGTGGCTGGTGAGTTGACCCCATTTATCGGAAACAGTACTTTTTTAGCGTAAATTTGGTGACAAGTTGTCAGGAATTAATCGACTAGAGCAAGAAACTTCAAACTCGTACTGATGCTAAAAGCCTTATATAAAATAAGTAAAGAAAGCATAATGGCCACATGTTGAACCTCCCGTTTTCGACCTAAAAAAAAAAACCTCCCGTTTAAAAGTGAACATGCTTCTTTGCTATATTCAAGCGTGAAACTATAAAACAACCCAGGTTAAAACACCACATTGAAAAACAAAAAGAAATAAATGCTTTGTTTATTTTACGAAAAATGAATAGTTTAGAAAATATTTTTCAATTTTTTTTTGCTTGTATTGATTGAAATAATTAGTTGATGAAAAATATTTTTATTTTGTAAGTGATACAAATGATCACGTTACGGAAAATATTTTTCAAATCGTTCATTTTTGTGAAACAAACACACAAAAAGGACATATATTTCTCCTTAGTATAGGTTATAGAAAGAGGGGTAAGCTCAACCACATGATTCTTACTTCACAGGGTAGTGGATGGTGAATCGACCCCCATTTATCCAAACCAATACTTTCCAGCACAAATTTGGTCATGAATTGTCATGAATCAATCGACCAGAACAAGAATTTTGAAGCTCGTATTGATGTTAAAAGCCTTAAACGAAACAAGTCAAGTAAGCTTACAGACAACACCTTAGACCTCCCATTCAATTACGAATAAGCTTCTTTGCCAAATTCAAGCGAGTAACAAGAAAACAACCCAGATTGAAACATTGCATGAATTGACGTATATTATCCCAAAAATGATCGCTTGTAATGATGAGTTGAAGAAAATACTTTCATTATCAACAACAATTTAACTCTAAATATTTTCATTGATAATGAAATTATTTTCATTCATTAATTATTTTAAGTGATACAAATGATTACTTTTAGGAAAATGTTTTTTAAATCGTTCATTTTTCATGAAATAGAAGCACTAGAGAGACAGATATTTCTCCTTAGTATAGAAAATTAGCAAGTGGGGTAAGCTCAATCACATGATTCTTACTTCAAAGGATAACGGATGGTGAATTGGCCCCCAATTATCTAAACCAATACTTTTCCAGTGTAAATTCGGTAGCAAATTGTAAGGAATCAATGACCAGAGCAAGAAACTTGAAGCTCATACTGATGGTAAAAGCCTCATATGAAATAAGTCAAGAAACATTAAGGCCACACCTTGAATCTCCGATTCAATTGTGAACAGCTTCTCTGCCATCTTCGAGAAAGAAACTAGAATACAATTGAGGTTGAAACACCACATCAAAAAAATGGAATGAAATAGAGGCTCCGTTTGTTTCATGACAAATAAATGATTTGAAAAATAATTTCCGAAAAATGATCATTTGTATCGTTTGAAATGGTTAGTTAATAAAAAATGTTTTCATTATTAACAATAATTTAAATCTAAATATTTTTGTTGATGATGAAAAGATTTTTTCATTCATTGACATTTTTAAGTGATACAAACAATCACTTATAGGAAAATGTGTTCCAAATTGTTCATTTTGGCGAAATAGATGTACCTAGACAGATATTTGTCGTTAGTATAGGAAATTAGCGAGTGGGGTAAGCTCATCCACATTTTTCTTACTTCACAGGGTAGTGGATGGCGAATCGACCCACATCTATCCGAACCAATACTGTTCCAGCATAAATTTTGGTAACAAACTATCAGGAATCAATAAACCAGAGCAAGAAACTTGAAGCTCATATTGATGCTAAAAGCTTCAAATGAAATAAGTCAAGAAAGCATGAAGGCCACACCTTAAACCTCCTGTTCAATTATGAGCGTGCTTCTTTGCCATATTCAAGCAAGAAACTAGAAAACAAGCTAGGCTAAAACACCACATTAAAAAAAAAAAAAAAATGAAACAGAGACTCCATTTCTTTCATGAAAAATGAATGATTTAAAAACATTTTTCCAAAATTGATCTCTTATATCACTTGAAATAATTAGTTAATAAAAGAATGTTTTCATTATTGACAACAATTTAAATTTAATATTTTTGTGGATGATGAAAATATTATTTGTTAATTCATTTTTTTAAGTCATACAAACAATCACTTTTAGGAAAATGTTTTACAAATTTATTTATTTTTTCGCGAAACAAACACACCCAGAAAGATAGATATTTCTCCTTAGTATAGGAAATTAGCAAGTGAGCTAAGCCCAACCACATGATTCTTAATCTCAACCACATAATCAAAAAATTTCTTGGAACCCCAGTCAATGTTCAAGAAAGAGAAAACAAAGGCTGTGACAGAAGCTGATGAAGATGTAGTAATTCCATTGTATGAAACTAGGTACATAGAAATTTCTTATCATATATTACTTGACCCTAAATTTTTACCAGTGGAAATGCAGTTATCCTTCAAACAGTGCTCCATTAAGTGTTGAATAAGACGTAACTCTCTTAAGATGATCCTTCGCACAAAACAAACAAACATCTAACAGAAGACCATCCGCTATAGAAATTTGTTTTTACGGTGTTTATGAATGGCCATCCATATGCACAAGGAAATTGTATCTAGGGTCATTAGGGTGGAACCAAATGAGCCTGTCTTACTGCATTTCACACCACACTTCCTCAACAATTTCCATGCCCACCTTAAATAGATAAATTCGTATCGGTAAAATAACAACTAATAACCTCATGAACTTGGGTGAGCGCATTTACCCAAATGGCCAAGTGATACCAAACTCATTTAAGAATGATTCGTTTGCCGTCCAAATTTGATATGGATATATTCTATTTGAAAGAAATATGGCTCGGCTACTTTCAAATGAGTGACGGGGCCACCTCTACCTATATATGGCCCTGGAAACGGAATGAGTTACTTATCCGGTCTCCAAAGGCACCTTACTTGAAGCATTAAATAAATCTCACTTCAGTTGGACTTCTTTCAACTTGAGCAGGTAAATCCCACTCAAGTGAAGGGAAAAAAAAAATAGAAAACAAGAAATCAAAATTTCGAAACCTCAAGAAAAAAAAATGGAAGAAAATCACGTACGGAGTAACATCACAATAACGATTAAACATTGCAATAACGATTACTGATCTCTCATTCTACTAAATTTTATCAATACCAAAATAATCTTACATCAATAGTTATATAAATTCCCATATAATAATAATATGATTGTGTATCATGATTCGGGATCATGACACTAGACTCTAGTGTTAGTTATATGCCCTAAAGCGATCATGTAATAGTTACATGATAGGAATTTAAGTTGCATTATTTATTTAATGAAAAATAAATATTCATTTATCATCCCATGAATAAGTTCATAAGATCAGTTAAGACTAAATTATTCTTAAGGGGTTAAGAATATTGAATCTTAAAAAAATTATGGGTTGATGGATCATTGAGAGGATGTTGATAATTCTGTTGAAATTGTTGTGTTCTCAAAGTTCACCATTTAGTATTGGATATATGAGGGGATGATAAGTTATAAGTTATTCGGTATTATGATATCTAAACTAGAACATAGGTACTTGTCTCGGATAAGTTTACTAAACATGACATGCAAAAAACGATTAGCAACATGGAAGCTTTTAGTAGGATCAATAACTGATTGTTCATGCTTTGATCTTGTATAAGATCCTTGGACCTGAAGCATAATGCTCACTTGAATTTGCACGTGTGTGCAATATGGAATCTGTCTTCTTGTTATATATATGTAGATATACAAGATAGAAAATTGATGTTTGATGCGATCTAATTATGACATTGTATTGAAATCCTTGGCCAAGGTTGTAACCGATAATGAATGGTTCATGTCTCGAAGAATACATATCAATTAAAATTTGACATATGATCGGATTGGTGGCTTGACCAATAATTCCATGGCCTTTGGTCAATTGGGACATGGTGAGATAGAAGAATCAAATTGCACGGTCGCCAAAGCTGATAGGCTCATTATGTTCTTAAAACATTTCATGCTATTTAGGTAGTCATGATATATTGCTAGATGTCACTTATGATTTGTAGGAAGTGGAGATTGATCGAGACAATCAGTGCTCTTGATTGTGCTAATGTGTTAATACAAATCTGCTATCAGCTCAGTGATGAACCTATGGATGTCACACACCATAAACAATTAGAATAACAGTTGAATGGCAGAGACATTATTGTAAATGTGTTTGCAATTAAGGCAATCGGATTAAGTCAGGCTAAAAATCTAAATTCTGAAATGGTTTCGGACTTTACGGCCGACTCAAAGATTTGAAATGAGCTTTGAGACTTTATGACCGAATTAAAGATCTGAAGTGGATTCAAATTTGACGATTATATTAATGATCTCAAGTGAGTTTGGGATCAATGATAATATTAATGATTTGAAGTGAGTTCAGAATCAATGGCCGCATTAATGATCTGAAGTGAGTTCAAAATTATAGCAACATTAATGATATGAAGTGAGTTTAGAATTAATAGCCACATTAATGTTTTGAAACGATTTTAGACTTCAAAGCTATATTAAAGATCTGAAATAGTTTTAGATTTAATGATCACATTAATGATCTGAAACGATTTTAGAATCAATGGGCAGATTAATTATCTGAAATGGTTTCAAATTCAAATGACTAATTAGTATTCTGAAACAGTTTCAAATGTAATGTTCAAATTAAAGTTTTGTAACAATTATAAAGTTAATGCCTAGAATAAAGACTTGTAACAATTACAAATTAATGCCTGGAATAATGCTCTGTAACGATTATAGAATTAATGCGAAAGTAGTGTTTAAAACGGTCTTAGACATTATGTCCCTCAAGCATTACGACTGTATTAATTTTATGAAACGGTTTTAGAGTTAATGAGCCAATTTTAATATGATCTAGGACTAGTTATTAAAAGGTGATAGAGAGAGTAGATCGTAAGATAATCAATGATCGATAATAGTCGCGTGGGATGATAGTGATAGTCACACATGAGAGCAATTACCAACACAAATATCGTGGTAAACTCTATCAACTTCTCTTTATCATTCAATGCAAGATTGGTGGTATGTCTGAACTAGAGGCTCAAAACTTGTGGGGTTGGATTCAAATAACGTCGAAACCTACATTACGAGGAGATTAGACATTTATTACTTAGATCTGAAGAACATTGAATCAAATGCTACGAAGATACCAAGCGTTTGCATCCTAGATCCGAACACATTAAAAGAACGTCAGAACCAGTGTTATCAAGAGACTAGACATTTGTAGTTAGAATATGAAGGATGTCAGAACCAACACTACAAGGATATTAGACATTCGTGATCAAAATCTGAGGAACATCATAATCAAATTTTGAGCACAATACAAGGGTAATGTGATTAGCCCTTTTATCACTATCACGCCCCGATCCTCGAGCACGTGCCCATCCCTCGGTGGTCGAGAAAATTTTGCAACCTTCAAAGACGAGTCGTCGACCCTTTCTTTTTATTGCACATGCGGAAGTGAAAACAAATCCCCTGATAGTAACCATCTCGGGATAGAAAAGTATGACGACAAATTCACAAACAAAACATACTTTTATTAACCAACTGAGTCAAGTACAAAAGTCTACAACTAAAAGATTTCAAAAGACCAGCTCTCAAAGATATTGTCCTATCTGACTCACACCTCATATCACCTCAGCTTAGCTCCAGGTCCTCCACCCTACTTTCCTGAAAAGTTAAAGCCCACGAGGGGGTGAGATATAAATCTCAACGAGTTCACGCTCTAAACCCCGATTAGGAGGGTAATACGCCTAAAATGTCCTAATCACACAACCACACAATCATATAACCACAGAGACTTACCTCGTCTTAGATCCTCCCTGCACGTTAGTACAAATTATATAACACAGAAGTATAGTAATAACGCTCGATCAATTAGAGCATCTCAAATCACATCTCCGTCAATCACCACATTTCAGTCGATCATATATTCCAATTGACCACTGTCACACAGGTACGACCTATCATGCATTTCCATTGATTACAGTCACACAGGTACGATCTAACCGTCACATAGCAAATCTAATCATCACATAGCGGATCTATCCGTCACACAGCGGATCTAACCAGCACTCAGCAGACCTAACTGTCACACGACGGTTTTATCCGTCACATAGCGAATTTGACTGACACACATTGGATCTATCCGTCACATAGCGGATTTATCCATCACATAGCTAAGCGTCGTCTCGCCCCATCGAGCACGACCACGTCTACCTCAAGATGGCTTTCCCACATAAAAACATCGTTCACCCGACACATAGCGGGAGACGAATTCTCTTAACCAACACACGATTATCCAATCCCGGCCAATGACATTATGCTTCTCTCTTGAATTCCTCAATTAAAATAATGTCTTGGCCTATTTTCTTCGTGTTAAAAGTACCCGATAAAAATAGTCGTGTGCGGGTACACGGTTAGCCTAAGCCAAAAATATAATATCCTTCTTTTGGAAAATCCCACTATTTGATATAATCCATACAAACATTTTTGGCGTTGTAAAACAACGCCCATTATTTCCAAATTAATTATTGAAATTACTTAATTTTAGGATAAATACTCAAAATTATAAGTTCCACTAAATTTGCACAAATTAGCATTCAATTAAATAAACTGAATGCACCATTGTAATTAGCACGAAATTCCGGTCACCGACTATCTCGGTCTAATTTCCGGAAAATAAATAAATAATTAATTATGAAAAATAATTATTAAATACCAATAATACACACTTAGGCCAGAAAAGCCAAATTAAATACCGATTTAGGTTCGGAAAATTTCCAAACCTATCTAAATAAATACTACGACCTATTTACTTGCTAATTACACTAGTCTAATCACCTAACATGCATAATTGAGTAATTAAATTACTAATGTAATCTAACTAACCACCTAATCCCTACTTAATTTAATCTAAACACCCCTTAAACGTCATTCGCCTACTAAGAAAAGTTTAGTGCATAAACTCACCAGTTTAACGCGAAAATTGGATCACCGCGAAGGCAGCTCGACGGTGGCTGAAACTCGAACTTTCGGCAACACCAACGGGGGCTCGAGAGGGCTTGAAAAAGCCTTGCAACTCTCTGCTCGATCTGAAAGACTGAATTTGCTCAAAGCTGGTCACAGGCTTGGCTGAGGATTGGGCTGAAATACACAGGCTAGAACACTGCAAGCTACTGGGCTTAACTGAACTCACGTGGGCTGAATTACTGAAGATGGGCTGTGGTTGGGCTCGATGGAGATGGGCTGAGAAATTGCTTCGGTCGTGTTGGCTGTGAGCTGAGGAATGGTGAGGGAAAATTGCGTGAACTAAGCAGTTGCTTCGGTTTGCTGTTGGACGAGTGGATGGACGTGCGATAGCAGCTAGCTTCGCTAGCTTCGAGGCAAGCGGTCAATTGACCATTGGTGTTAACCGAACAAGAAGAAGCGGAGGCTTCTGTTAGTGGCTGTTGCGGTGGCGTGAGATGGGCGATCAACAGAGGGGTGCTAGTGAGGGAAGATGGGGCAATGTGGGAGCTACAGCATCGGTCAACAAGATGGAGGAGTTCACTGGCTTTGCTAGTGGACATCAACTGCAGAAATGAAAGGAAAAGAAAAGAGGACAGAGGTTGTGACATCCTGGATTTTCAGTCATGTTTTCAATTGAATAAATCAGGCCTTTCATCGACGCGCCTATAGTGCTATTCTTAGAGCCAATCACTCATGAGGTAACTAGACTAACTGGGGAAGTCATTAAGAGATTTTAATGTAGTGGACTTGAGAATTCGACCAAAGATCGACTGCTTGACCGTGCTAGTCTGCAAGGGTCATTACAGCATTGTCAAAGTCGATCAGAGATTAGGGATATGTCAATTCGACTGAGATGTGTGATCAAAGTGTGGGTGATTCCACATGATTGCAAAATTCTCATCGATCAACACTAGACCAATTTTCTGTTGTTTTAGGTATCCTATGCCCGTAACTGAAACCTTGAGATTTACACAATGACCGAGAGTTACTGATATGTCGAAGAGGTACATTGTGGCTCGAAGAAAATCGACCATGGGTCATTTCCACTAAAAATTTCTGAAAGTTACCCGGTAGCCTAGGTCATGCTAAAATCGCGCCGAATGGAAATTAACAACGAATTTGAGTCCAATTTCATAAATTGAAAGTTCTGTCATGTCACAATTAATTCGAGGAGCATCAACTCAGTCTCAGAAGATTTTTCTGCAACTCGAGGCTTTTTGGAAAAAAGTCGTCCTATGCCTGTTTTTGTCTAGAAAAAGTTAGGGACCGTTTTGATCTTGCAATTGGGAAGCAAGTGGGCTTCCGTGAAACTCGAGATAGGCTCCAAAGACTCTCGCTTGTCTCACATTAGAACAAAACAAGATGCGGAAAGCTCCAAGATTGAGTACCCACAGAGCGATCATTGCACGGTTTAAGTCACAAAGTCGGAACTCAATGGAGTTGAGAGCTTGAGAACTGTTCATGTACATGAAACCCGCAAATCCTGCTAAGGAAAAGAGGAAATATCAGCTTTCTCCTATTGACCAGCGAACCTTGAAGAGTTGAGTAGAGACTTGTGAGTGAACTAGTTCAACCTGGTCCATTCCTGGTTTTAGCCTAGAATGGCCTTTCTCACCGGTTCTAGGCCAAGAACTGGAAACCAAATGTGTTAAGGCCGATTCTCAATTTTTGGATCCCTGTCTGTACATAACGGATAAGGCTGCTTCAGGCTCGATCCTGAGTTAAACCAGCGCCCAAACAACTGGTTGCTCAACCCCAATCTTCCATTGTCATCTCTTGTGTCAACGACGAATCATAATTGCTACCAATCATGCCACCTTAATTTGCTCTGCCTTTGGATATGTTTCCCCTTTATGGATGTGCCCAATGAGCCCTTATATCATGGGCCCTGGGAGATTATGCCATCTCTCCAGTTCGGTTGACCCAATAAAGATCCCCCCCACTCATATTCGGAGGCCTTCACTACGGTATTGCGTGCACTAACTACGGCGGACAACCCAATCCGCTGGTTACCAGGACTCCAGGTGGGGAAGACGACTGGAGGTTGTCCCGTATGCATCTACATTTCCACTCACTTATTCAAGTTCTTTTTAATTACTACCGTCACACCATACGTCGCCTGCGTTTGAATGCCGGCCTCCCTATGACGAAGAAGTATAATTGCATCAAATTACACTTTAAATCAATTTTAGTATCTTCAGATTTATTATTATCACATTAAGATTTCGGTTGAAAATTTTCTTTTTCATTGTTTATCCAATTAGGAAACTAGGTTTAAAACTTTCACAATATATCGTCGTCAATGCATCTCTTTGCCTAGCTTTTGATTAGGAATTGATATTGAGATTATGAAGTTATTGTCAAGCCTTTGGTGTTTCTGCCCCTTACCTCTGCCTTTCGTCTGATTTCCTTCCATGTCATCTGTTTACCCCTCTTTTCTACTATTCTTAATCATGTATTACCACTCCTTCCGACGTGCATCGGTTTGGCATCAAAGTAAATGCTTCTAAGCCAATTGCAGTTCAAGATCAGCTTTTTCATAAGATATTTTGTTGATCGCTGATCAAGTTAGAGCACTAAATCTAGCCGTGTGATTTAGGGCTTTAAAAGAAAAGGGAAAATAAGAGCGTCATATGAAACATTCGGCTAATATTTATAATATTGGGTGTCAACCATTGATTATTGGGATAATATTCATTATATTGAACTCAATTTAGATGTCAATTGTTAATGATTTCTTGACTTCTTTGCATGTTGATGAGAATGAATGGAAAAGAGCTAGTGTTTTTCATACTTTTATTAGAATCTAATAAGGTGTGTAAAATCTTCATTTAGAATGGCTGTGAAATGCCCATTAAGTCAAGGGCATCAAATTGGCTCAACTGATCTTTGAGAAGTTTCGATTTCATGAGATTGAAAAATCAAATTTTGAAAATTCTTTGTTGCTTGGTTGTGAAATTAATCATGATCAATCAACTAAAGAAAATTCTTTAGGCCAAAGATCTCTCTTTGTGAGTGTGAGTCTTTCGAGTCTCGTGACTTACCTCATGATAAAAATACTAGTGCGATACTCAAGGTTGAGAAATCTATGCCTAAGGAAAAAAACTATTCATGAGGATTTTGGGTTTGGATTTTTATGAGCTTCAATTAAGATATATTCACTTTCCAAACGACATGATTTTTTGGAGGGCATTGAGAACGAAAAGTATGCAACTGTGAAGATAGTTCCCAACGTAAAGATCGCGATGTGTCTTTCCATGTTCAAAGCAGTTTCATTCCTTAAATCATTGGAAAGGGCGTTCGCTGGAGTCAAAGAAGCCGGCCACGCAACTTGCTGGAGTCGTCTTCTTCTCGCTGGCGGAGAATGATGAAGAACCAAACTTACACCGAGATTACACTTCTAATTGATTTTCTTATCTTCCTGTCTCCATAAGATTTAAGTTGACAACGTTCCTTTTTGAAGATTTATTCGACTAGGAAGTTAGGTTTACCGATGACTCAATATCTATCTAACATTCGACCAAAATTATATATATATATATATATATATATATCTATCTATCTATCTATCTAACAATGCATTTCTCATTAAGATTTTACTTGTTGCTTATCCCTCCTTCCACGAATCTCAACGGCGATTTCCTCAACTTTCGTCCTGCACCAACCTTACTCGGATGACTGGCCCTTCATGGCAATATCTTTAGTGTCGCCCACAGAACAGCCACTTAGATACTCATCACATGATTATGTGTGGGGTTCATTTGAGTGCGCATTTCACTCTTAGGTTTTTTTCAGAGCTTTTCTAATATTCGCTTAGTGTTAGAATACATAAGTATTAAACTATGTCTTCACCTATCAATTTAAGTATTTAAAACAGTTGGCATTGTGAGAAAGGTCCTTATTTCAAATCTTCCTAGGCTTCTATTTGCCTCCCTTGAAATATATTTCCACAATTAATCCAGCCTACACCTGAGGGAGGATTAAATCATGTTTTCATCTAAAAAAATTAACTTTTAAAGTAATTAGGTATGGTCTCACAGAATTTTGCCTGTTTAACTTTAGTTTTTGAGTGCGTTTACACTCTTAGTTCTTGAGTGCGCATTCCACACTAGAGCGCACGTCTTGAGTATCCAATGTACTTGTTTGATTGTGAATATGATTTTTATTTGCTCAGCGAAAAATAATAAAGTCATGTCTCTTGTATTATAAGAAGCAAAATCACTGAAGGATTTCAATATAAGTTTGACTAAATCCATACATGATTTTATATAGTAGTACAACCTATGATTATGTTAGTACCCATTTTTATCACATGGTTATAATTGGGAAAATGATACTAATAAGCGCTAAATTTTAGCCCCGTATGCAATATGATTGTTAGGCCTCTAATTGGTTCAATGTGGTCTTTGAGCTATTTACAAATGTTCAACATAGTTTTTAAACTTTTAATTTGTTTAATATAGTCCCTCAACTTCCTAACAAAGTCAAATCAATCCTTTAGTACTATTCATAAATTTTAATAATTACACTATTACCTAAATTGAATAAATTGAAATTCCAAAGATGCCCATTACACATTAGGCCAAAGTTTTAAGATTATTTGTTTTAATTTCCCTATCTATTGCCATATAAATTGTGTGTCTCCACTTTTACCATGTGTTGGTCCAATTTGTTAAAATAGTCCAGCCCAAAAGCGTAAGTTAATAGATAGAGAGGGACTATATGAATATAAAGAGCATTTATGACCAATTATCAATATTTCAACACTCCTTTTCACGTGCAAATCGGATTAGGAGCAGTACATAGAATTAACTTATGGGAGGTTGACGTACATATGTAAAAGGGATAGCACCGACTCTGATATTATATTAGAAAGTCTAACCTAAAAACTTAAGTTATTAGGTGCGGGGAGACCACATGAATCTCAAAAGCATGTAAGACCCGTTGTCAATTGAAATGAGACTATATTTTAACACATTCTCTCATGTACAATTTATATTATGAGTGGCACATGGAATTTGATGGGGGCGGAAGCACATAGGCAAAAGAGATAGCACTAACCACATGTTTTAAAAGCTTAATTTGCATTGGACTTTCTAACACCGCCTTTCATGTGCAAGCCAAAATAGGAGAGGCACATAAAATTTGACTGAGGGGAGATGGATACACATATGCGAAAGGGATGTTGTTGTCTTTGATACTATATTAGAAAGTCCAATCTAAAAGTTTTAGCTTTTAAAATGATTGGTAATTGTCCCACAAAATCTCACAATTAATTGGAGCATGATCTAGTGAGTTTGACCTGAGATTAACATAGTATGAGTGATGTTTAATGATCGTACCCCATTTTACACGTGTATTTTCATTCGGACATTTCATCTAAATTATGCATGTCTTGTTAACTTTATTAGAACAAATGTTAGTAAATTTGTTTGTATAGAGCTCAACCTAGAACTATGCAAAGGAAGATAGTTCAATCTAGAACTACGTAAATCGAAAAGGGGTCACTAGGCATTAAAACTTATTCAAGGCATATCCTGAAGATTGATGTCGGGCAAGTAGATGACATGTAAAAATAGAATGAGTGGGAGTGGTCAATGGGTGAGGAGTCTGATTAAGTCTCAAACCATGCAAGTTCACAAAGGTAGTGGAGATTACTAACCTAAAGAAGATCGAGGTTGAATCCGCGTGGCTTAGAGATGTCAACGACCTATTTGGTTTGAGTCCTTATTAATATCCAATCCAATCCGGATACAAAGGTTATATGTTTCTTTTGTGAACCTACACGCATGGATTCTGAATTAAAGGTTCGGATAGAGTTGGGTCTGATTTTAATTTAAAAAAAAAAAAAGAATTGCTTAATCATCCTTGATTAACTCGACCCAAATTAAGGTTACTGCATACTTTAGCTGCTTGCTTAATGCTTATACCAATTTATTATGAAGCACGATCGAAGATGTAATGATCACCCTGAAGAATAACTCCGTCAAATTTATGCACTAATTTGAATCATGTGGGGCAGTCTTTCCGCTTCCACATTTACTTTACGGAATTAGGACCAAAACAACTTATCAGCCCACTTCACAGGGTAGTGGATGGTGAATTGACCCCCATTTATCCGATCAATACTTTTCCAGCACAAATCTCACAACAAATTGTCAGAAGTCAATCAACCAGAGCAAGAAACTCGAAGCTCAATCTGATGCTAAAAGCCTCATATGAAATAAGTCAAGAAAGCATAAAGGCCACATCTTAAACCTCCGATTCAATTACAAAGAGGCTTCTTTACCATATTCAAGCAACAAACTAGAAAACAACTATTATATGGCAGCCAATTCATTTCTGAAACTATTAATCATATCATTTTATTCTTAAACCTTTTACTCGTATCAATTTAGTTCTAAATATTTTGAAAATTTATCAATTTAGTCCTAAATCTTTTCATATATTACCAATATAATTCTACCAGATAATTTTAGTTGAAAATTGCTAACGTGATAGTCTAGTCAATGCCAACCATCTTATATGGTATATCTAGTGTTAGCGTGGATAATTTTTTAATTATGTAAAAAATTTCTGAAAATTTTATTGATTTTCTTAATTTTCTTGTTTTCTTCACAAGGCTGGTGAGGCCACCAGCCACCACTGGCCACTAAGCTTGCCTAGATCCAGCAAGGGCCGCAAGCAAGGTGAGGGTTTCGCAACCTTGCTAGACTTATAAAAAAAAACATCAATACAGTTAATAAAAAAATTTGAATTGTTTGAATACAAGCATGGACTACATCACACAAGACCATTGGGCAATTTCCAATCAAAATTAGCCGAAAAGGCTACATTGGTAATTCGTTAAAAAATTTAGAACTAAATTGATAAATTATTAAAATGTTTAAGACTAAATTGATATAATTGAAAGGTCTAAGGCTTAATTGGCCATCATATAATAGGTTTATGATTAAATTGACATAATAAAAGGTTTAAAATTAAATTAACCATCACATAATAAATTTAGAACTTTTTGGACAATTTTCTCACAAGTAAATCCCACTCAAGTGGGGTTTGTTTAAAACAAGGAAAATAGAAAACAACACATCAAAAATTTCAAAATCATGAGAAAAAAATGGACAAATCACAAGTACCAAAGTGTTATCGCAAGGGCAATTGTCAATGTGTCACAAACCCACTGCAAATCTTGCTCATTGCAGACTTGAAACTTGGGGCTGGCTCAAATTAGGACTTAAGAATCCAAGATATCGATAGATGGATAGGGGATTCCGATGCTTGGAGCCTGGACCTTAAGGCCAAACCCAAGTTTATGTGGAACACACATGAGACCACGAGGCCTAGACTCGATGAGTATCCTTGTCAAAATGTCTTAATATTCATTAATTGTAACAATAAGGGTCCATAATTAAGGATCATATGGTTGGCAATGCTTTTTACAAAGCACGTACATCTGTCGAGCGGGCATGGGCTCTAGTCAGGTAGTGTACTTAGCCTTGTAGTCCTTCCAGAGCTGGTCAACGCTCTTGTCTAGCAGGTCAACAAAGTAGTTATCGCTATAACCAGTCCTCATCTTCTTGTTCAGCTCGGCCACGAACCTGTTTCTGAGGCCATCGCAGTAGTCGAGAAACCGTGCGGTGACATCGTAACCGTGGTCCCACCGATCGCCCTGGCCTGGCCCCACCCAGTGGCCCGGCACGTACCCTGACCGGAGCCTCACGAAATCCGCGATCCCCTCAATGAGCCCCCCGGGAGCTTGCCCGTCCCCATCCCACTGCCAAACGTGCGCCATCTCGTGGTACAGAACCCCAGTGAACTCCCTCTTCACGTCCCCCGAGAATCCCCCAAGGTACGTGGCGCTCACGTGGATCTCGTCATTGCTCTCGTACGCCACGCCATCCATTGTCTCTATAAACAAGCTCACTTTTTCGACGCTCTTACGGTCCCCAGGGGCTTTCTGATGGAAGACCCTCCATATGAAACGGGTGGCCGCTGACAAAGTCCTGCGGCTGTACGGAATGCCGATCTCGCTAGAGAAGCGGGCACCGCCGGTAGTGTTGCCAGCGCTGTTCGTCACGGTGTATTCCACCGCATGGGATTGCATGGAAGATGAGAGGACAACAAGCGTAGCAAGGAAGAGCATTTGGGTTGACATCGTTTAGGTTGGATAAATACTTTAGGTTTGCGCAGGGAAATTGTTGTTCCAACATTGGCTATTTATAGAGGAAACCAATAAACAATGCATGGGGCCGTTAGGTTAAATTTTTTATAAGAAAGCAATGCTAATTTGGTCAGACGCGGAAGATTTCATTTATGGATTTTGCTTAATGCAAGGGGATTAGTCCTTTGGGCGTGAGTCTACCTAGCGATCCACTAGCTACACACTTCACGTACATGTCCACCGTGCTTGCGTCCAACACCACCATTCGAGCCCAATCCAGACCATATAACTCGGGAATGGAATTGCACCCCAAGCAATAGTAACTCCGTCTCCGAACACGTCGACAAAACAGCAGTGAGCGTCAATACATCTGTCAAAGGCCCAACTCACCAGCTGAGTAGATCTGGTCATCGTCAAAAGCCCAAGCAACCACATTCCTCTTGGACATTTCGTCAAACAACGTACGAGCTGAAACCCAATCGGCACTACCCTTTGCAAAATATATCAATTGATGGACCCCCAACACAGACATCAGAATCATTAGGGAAAAAGCCCATCTTCAAGTATATGAACGGAAGCATCGACTGGTTTAAACCCATGTGATTATTGGCAAAGCAAAGAGATCATGGAACTCCAAGAAAACAGGTCCCTTTCAGTATCCATGTCCCTAAAATTCCTCTCCGCCTCAGCTCAGTCAACGGATTTTGAGTAGAGACTGATGGGCGAGTAGAGAATCGCCGTGTCGGGGCTCCAGCTGGGACCAAGCGAGTGGGCGATGGACACACCTCCCCAGAACCAATGCGCGAGAGCGAATGTAGGACTAGAGGAGGAGAGAAAGGTGAGGAGTTCGGGATGGGACCCATCACAGGACATGAGGTCGAGGTGGGATGTTGCTCCGCGGAGGCGGCCAATGCCATCGGGGCGGCTGATGAGGCGGCGGTCGAGGTCAAGGGCGAGGGTGAGAGGCTGTGGCGGGAAGGAGAAAGCTTGATATTGGACGGTAGAGAGGGGGGAGACAGACACGTTGCTCCATACAAGAAGATCTCGGACTATCATATCAAGAGCCCTCAGGAAATAAGTAATGTAACCATGAGGCAAATTTTCTACAAAACACAGGAAGTAACAAATGCTAAAAGCATCTTGGTTCACGAATTACATGACCAATTGTACTTTTGATGGAACTACATTTATTTTGCCTATTATTCATACATGGAGAAGAGAAAATCATACATGCACGATTTCGTAATGTTATTGTTATTCAAAATTTGGAATCAGTCAGAAAATTGTTGGAGTACTTGATGAAATTGACCACGATTCAAGTTCTATTCCAGTGTCGACATCGTCAACTGGCTCCTCCGACGGATATAGAAGTGGCTTCGGGGGCAGTTGCAATTTATTAATATCTCCTTCAAGCATGTCTAAGACCTTAGTCATTGATGGTCGATCATTTGGGATTAACTGTATACACCAAAGAGCAACTATTACCATCTTCCTAATTATCTCTCTTTCCTCTTCTACTACTTCCATTTCAATCTCATTTTCTTCATGAAGTTGATCGTAAACCCACAAAGGGAAATAAATTTGACTCGAGCGGTCAGCCTTTGCATTTACATTTCTTCTCCTACCGACCATTTCCATCAGCAGCATCCCAAAACTGTAAACATCAACTTTGTAAGAGACACCACCAATGTCCTTATAGAATAGCTCTGGTGCCATATATCCCAAGGTTCCTCTCACAACAGTCAACGATACAATGTTATGGTTCGTAGGATAAAGCTTTGCAAGCCCGAAGTCAGAAACTTTTGGAGTGAAATTTTGATCCAGAAGAATATTGTGAGGCTTGATATCAAAATGTAGAATTTGCATATCGCATCCCCGATGTAGATATTCTATACCCCTTGCCACACCGAGAGATATCTCATATATTCTCTTATAATCAAGAGAGTAGTAACCATCTTTAGAGAAAATGTGTTTATCCAAAGACCCATTCGACATGTAATCGTACACAAGAGCCTGCTTAAATTCGTTGAAGCAAAAACCAACAAGCTGAACCACATTAACATGGTGGATCCTTCCAATAGTACCCACTTCACTTATGAAGTCTTGGCCATTAGATTTTGGCTTGTTCAGAATCTTAACAGCAACTTCATTGCCACTTCTAAGTATCCCTTTATACACGGAACCATATCCTCCTTCTCCTAATTTGTGTTTGAAATTTCTTGTGATTTTCTTAATATCTGAGTAAGAGTACCTTATGGGCATAAAGTTATTATGAGCTTGTAGGAATTCTTCAATATTTTTGTCCATTGCTAGGTGCCTTCTCCTCCACTTATAGATCAAAAGTATCAACACAAATGGAGCTCCGAGCGTGAATTTTGCTGCGAGGAAGTGGCCTGCGAGAAATGTTTTCTTTTTGTCAAAGTTCTACTTTTTTTTGGTCGAAAAGGTGCTACTTGAAACATTCATATTTGTGAGGAGAAAAAGGACTTGGCTTACCCACGACAAAGGCGAGATTTGGAGCTGCATTTAGCGCAACATTATACATGGTAGTACTCCACGTAGAATTATCTGTAGAAGAAAAAAGAGAGACTTCATCCGAGATGACTGACAATGATTATATTAGACTTAACGACCAATCAATAAAGAACTAAATCAATGATTTCAGCAATTAAACACAAAAAAAAAAAAAAAAGTCACACTAAGCTATAACCCAAGCCCAAGGTACATTTATACAATCACTGCAAAGTTGCAAAGACTCACTTTTGTTCATTAAAAGTTGCAATGTGCAGACGTGTTGAACAAAGAACGGTCAATGAGTTTCACTCTCCTTGATGGCGCTTGGATTGAATCCATGTTATCATAGCATGAATTTTTCTATCTAAGAAATATGATTTCGCTCCCCTAGATACACCAATTGATTTCACAAGCTCACAAGTCACTCGCGCATGGTTCTAATTTACAGACATCAACCAGTATGTGCACAATTTATTCACCCACTTAAATAACAGCCACGCAAGGGGCACGAGCTACAATTAAATCTAACATTTCCCCACAAACAAATATGAAGGAATGGTGTCGACTCCAGAAAAGCTATGCTGCCAATTTTATTTTATTTTTTACTTAAAGCGATGCGACGAATTTCTCTATTGGATATTTTTAAAGAACTAATGACATCATGTTTTGGATACCACATATTACGATATGCAATTGAAAGGTTTACATCGCTTGTTAAGTAAATTTTGTAAGATCTCATAGTAGAACTAGCATTTAAGAAAAAGTGGAGGAAGAAGAAAGAAAAGTTCCAGTGAAAGTCGCTTACCAACGTAATAGTGACTGCACCCGTTCCTTCGGTATCTATAACCTAAGAAGCAAAATCGGAACCATCTGTCTGCAGAATAGAACGACCCAAAGGTGAGATTGAATCCCTCCGCCATCTGATTGTGGAGGTCCTTGTATGTTGCGCTTACGTGATTATACTGATCCCCTTCCATCCAACCATAAAGCGATGCAAAGGACATCATGGTTATGGTGCAAGAATCGTTGATGTCCCCTGCTGCTAGATCATACCCAGGTAAAGCATATGAGTACACCTTCATTTGGGAAGAATTGGGAGGCATGTCGGCAGAGTGTGTTCCCTTGATACACGGTTTGGTATCGACATACGAAGTGAAAACAACGGGTTGTAAGCACTTCATAAAGGCCACCACCACCACTTCTGAGAGTCTTTTGACATAGTATGGAATGTTGCTGTTACTGAAATTGGAGAACCCCAGTGAGTAATGAGGGAGAGACGAGCAATTACCCTTTTGAAGTCCATCGTCAACCACCGTGATGAAACCATGGAAGTCTCCTTCGTCATGATAGAAATTGTAATCGATTGACTTCACATAATATCGACCATCAAACAAATATAGGACAGTATGATTATACTCACAAGCTAGTTCAAACGCAGGGCGGCCGCAATATTCTGGGTCGCCTTTCAATCGAAAGGGGTAGCTTATATTACGAACCTCGCCGCAAGATGAATCAGGGCACAAGTGACTGTTTTTAGCATCACAACTGATCCCTAGTAGCAGAACGTGTAATGTGAGAAGGAAAACATGGCACATATACATGGCGTTGAAAGAATGAATCATCTTTCCGCAGCTTGGTCTGATGTACTGAAAATTTTAGCTCATCAGTAATGCGATGCAGCCTTAATAGAGGGGTATATATTATGACTGAAAAGAGTTGGAGTCGTTGGTCAAATGTCCAAGTCAACCAATAAAACAAAGTCAAGCGAAGAAAAATATAAAGTGTGGGCACGGCAAAAGTTTAATTATAATAGTGAATTACCTAGAAATCGTTGAGCACGCAGTCAACCTAGCATTTAAAAATTACGGATGGCTTTCACATTATTTAGGAAGGAAACTTCTCCGTAGTTTCTAGATTTGAAGTTCTTTTCTTTTTTCTTTTTTCTTTTTTTTTTGGGGAATTTTGTAAAAATAAATCGATTTGAACATTTTGTACCCTAAATTAAATCAAAATTCTTTAGAGGAAGGCATCTGGTATTTTATTCTATTTCAAGGCCAATATCTCATAAATGTCACTTTGTTAAATTGTCAAGATGAAAAGAAAAATTAGTAACCTACCTATAGGTAGTTGTGTTGGTTGAGAGATTCTCTCTCGTCGCTGAGGTCGAGAATTCGAAATCCGCAGTCGCTAACGTCTTAGGTGGGGGGCCATGGTAATGGGGTCCTATGCTAGTCTCCCCTGAGGTATTGACGCTTGGTCCGAGGTGCCGTCCGAGCACTGTACGGGCCGTGGGTTGCCAATTAGTGTAAGCGAAAGGTGGGTCTGACGGATCCTCAGTTATAAAAAAAAAAAAATAGTAAATTGATGATAATAAAACATTGCTCATCTAGTTTTGATGGGACAATTACCAAATAAATTAGAAACATATTGTGTAGATGTCAATTCAATTTTATAACTTTTCAATTTAGCCAATTTTTCTGTCAAACAATTTCGCCAAATAAGTCATTAACCTTTTGATGATTTATTAGTATAATTCTTTCAGTCAATTTTGGCCAAGAACACTGAAGTGGACATCGACCATCATACTACATTGCTAGCAGTGATGTAGCTAATTTTTTATATTTTAAAATTTTTAACTTTTTTCTAAATTTTTTTATAAATTTTATTTTTTTATTTTCCTTTTTCCTACTGAATTCTAGCGAGGGTTAGCCGGTTGAGCCTTTGCCGGCATCGAAATGTTTATGTCAACCAATAAAACTAAGACAAGCGAAGAAAAAGTAAAAGATGTGGACCAGCTAGAGTTTTATTATATTAGTGGCAAGGAAACCTCTCTGCAGTTTCCAAGTTCAACGTCTTTTAGCAAATTGATTCTCTCTTTGAATCAATTTTAGTATGGGCAAAATCAATCAATTTGAATATTTTGTACCTTAAATTGAATGAAAATCTTTTTTAAGGTAGGCATCCGGTGCTGTATTTTAATTCAAGTTCAATATTTTGTAAGTGTCGCTTTTTAAATTGTGACGAAGAAAAAGGAAAAAAAAAATTGTTCAACTCGTATACCATCTTTTCAAAAATCTTGTCTTTTACTCATCGTCTTTTTCTGTGGATAGGCATCTCCACGGCTCAGTATACTACTGGCCCTAATATGCATGCCATTACTAATAAATTAAAGCATACTCCACATTCATATATGTATATCACCTATCGTGATCAACACTATTGGGCTAATTCCCCTCTGACCTCCATGGTTTCTTCATTATTTTAGTCAACCCCCAACATTTTACGTTGTCTTAGTCAACATACTATACTTTAATTTTTAGTCTCAGTCTGATAAAAAAAAATTCTAGCACGATCTCACGACCATAGAAATTGAGGGGTGCACGACACCAGGTTTTCAGTTTCTATTCATCGGTAAAGGCAAAACAGTCAGCCTGCTTTGTCTTTCGTCTTTGAAATAAGAGAACTGACTTTATCAAATCGATTTTTTTATTTTCGTTCAAAATACATATAAAAATAGTCACATGCATGGGGCCTCGGTTCATGGACCGAGAACCCTTGCGGAACTTTCCCCTCTAAGTCTATTTGGTATGCGATCCTAGACTCGGGTTAATCATCGGGGTGTCTCTATATGCATATAATATTTTTAGGAGAGTATCGATATATTTTTTATTAAAATTAAATTTGCTAAAATGATAGAGTGACAACTGTAGTATGTTAATTTCTATGTTAATTCAAACATTATAATGACTAATCTTAAATTAAGAGGGACTTAGACCACACTAACTGATTGTGTGGCATTCACTACACTCCACGGATTTTCCTTTGCCTACCTTCATTTCCTTGGGAATTAAGAGAAAACAAGTTAATGAAAGCTCAAAATGATCATTCTCACGAACGAGCAATAGAGGAATTCACTTACCTTGAAGAAAAATGAGCAAAATAAGCTCCTATTTATAAGAGATTTTCGCGTTCTAAGGAACAGCCTTGGAAGGGCTAGAATGAGCACATACTCCCTTCAAAGGTAAAGCTTGGCCCTTTGAAAGGCTAAACGGACGTTTTGATGGGCCGAATTGGCCCTCTAAAGGGCATGGCCTACCCTTTGAGCTTATGACAGCATCTTCTGCTTCACCTTTTTTCGGTGCACGATCGGATCTGGATAGTGAAAAGGTGTCTACAATATTTTTGTGCGGAAGGCCAAGCTTATTATAATTTTCCTTCGTTGGTTCCATCCAAGAATGGTCCACACTAGTTCTAGCTTTATGATGCAGCCCGTGTTGAAAACCAACTCGTTCAACCAAGAAAGTTGGTATGCATTCAAGATCGACAACACTCTCATTGAAAACTCCCTCATCAATAAGGCCTCATCTTTGACTTTGTCATAAAGATTTGTCATTTTTCATGCATCGAAACTTGCATCAAGACTCTTTGAAAAAATCACAAGTGTTGGAAATATTGTACATTTAATAGATTATAGTTTCTAAGCACATAAATGATCACTAGTTTCTAGGTTTGAATCTGGTCTTTTCTTGTTTTCACTATAAGAAGTCATCGAACCTTTGTAAATGGGAAATGAATTTGATTAATGAAAATTTTCTTAATAAAATTATCTTGGACCTTGAAGAGTTCAAACTCCTTAAAACTTAGAAGAGCTTTCACTTTGTCTTATAAGAGTCGGGGCTTTTAAAGTCTGCATCCTCAAAGAGGTGCAGCATCAATCTCGAAGAATTGATACCATTTCAACTTTCTTAGGCCTGTTTGGTAACCATCCAAACAGGGCCATATTCTGATTTTTTATTCCGGGGAGTAGTTTGGGAACAGAATCGCGTTTGGTAAAAATTTTGTTCCTAGAATCAAATTTTTAATTTTTTGTTCCCGGAAGTAGATTTGGAATAGAATCAAGAATAAAAAAAAAAGTTGATTCTTGTTCCGAGAACAAATCTAAGAATCAAAACACTCTTTTTCTTCCATTTTTTCTCTTCTTCATCGATCGCCCCGTCTACCACCGTTCACCGTCGCCGGAGGCAAGCCCAACCACCAGCGAGGCTCGCCCAACCCCACCGGTGGCCAGGTGGGCCTCGCCCAGCCCCGGCGAGGCTCGCCTGGCCACTGGTGAGGCCGAGCCTTGGCGGGGCTGGGGGAGCCTTGCCAGGGGCCTCGCCAGCACTAGCGAGGCTCACCCAGTCCCGGCGAGGTCAGCCTGGCCACCGGCAAGGCCAAGCCTCGACGGGGCTAGGCGAGCCTCACCTAGTTGCCATCGAGGCTCGGCCGACGAGGGCCAGCGACCCTCCTATGAGGTCGCCAACGACCCTCCGGTGAGGTTGCTAGCCCTCATCTAGCCAGTCGTTGGTCCGGCAACCGGCCTGAAGAAGAAGAAGAAGAAGAATAGGAGAAAGATGAAAAAAAAAATGAAAAAAAAAAAGGAAAAGAAGAAAAGAAGAAAATGAAAAAAAGTAGAAAAATTATTTAAAAATTAAAAGAAATTGATTTGAGTAGAATCAATGAACACTTTGTACCAAAGGCAATTCTATTCCAGAAAAAAAAAAAAAAATTGGATAGTTACCAAACGCGTTTTTTTACTCATAATCAGTTCTCGGAAACAGAATAAAAAAAAAAATCATTTCTGATCAGAATCTACTCCCGGGAACAGAATCGTTACCAAACGCGCCCTTAGAGGCCTAAAAGAGCAACCATTGAAGTTTCTATGATTTTCTTCATTTTGTCTATTCCTGTTTTGCTCACTTCCATCAAAATTCGACAAGTCTATAGTGATTATATGAGAAAACTCAAAACATGAAAGTTGTAGATCTTCGAGTCTCCATACTTTTAGCTTTGAAATCAAGTTATTCTGATCTGAATTGACAAAATTATACCCATTTTCCCGAGCTAGCACATACTGAAATCTCTGCTTTATTTATGACTAAGTTTTCATCACTCTCCCGATTCTATTGTTCAAGTAGCCGATCTTGGGTTACATCACTTTATTTGTATGACACCGACTATTGAAGTATAGTTCTATATGACTTGACAACAGGTTTAATATGTTCTTTATATTCATGTGGTGTCCCTCCATCTATAAGGTGAAGCTTTTGATTTGGATTTTCTAAGGAAAACCCTTGGAAGGGCTAGAATGAGCACATACTCCCTTCAAAGGTAAAGCTTGGCCCTTTGAAAGGCTAGACGGACCTTTTGATGGACCGAAATGGCCCACTAAAGGGCATGGCCTACCCTTTGAACTTATGACAGCATCTTCTGCTTCACCTTTTTACGGTGCACGATCGAATCTGGATAGTGAAAAGGTGTCTAAAATATTTTTGTGCGCAAGGCCAAGCTTATTATAATTTTCCTTCGTTGGTTCTGTCCAAGAATGGTCCACACTAGTTCTAGCTGTATGATGTAGCCCATGTTGAAAACCAACTTGTTCAACCAAGAAGGTTGGTATGGATTCAAGATCGACAACACTCTCATTGAAAACTCCCTCATCAATAAGGCCTCATCTTTGACTTTGTCATAAAGACTTGTCATTTTTCATGCATCGAAACTTGCATCAAGACTCTTTGAAAAAATCACAAGTGTTGGAAATATTGTACATTTAATAGATTATAGTTTCTAAGCACATAAATGATCACTAGTTTCTAGGTTTGAATATGGTCTTTTCTTGTTTTCACTATAAGAAGTCATCGAACCTTTGTAAATGGGAGATGAATTTGATTAATGAAAATTTTCTTAATGCAATTATCTTGAACCTTGAAGAGTTCAAACTTCTTAAAACTTAGAAGAGTTTTCACTCTATCTTAGAAGAGTCAGGGCTTTTAAAGTCTGCATCTTCAAAGAGTTGCAGCATCAATCTCGAAGGATTGATACCATTTCAACTTTCTTGGAGGCCTAGAAGAGCAGTCATTGAAGTTTGTATCATTTTATTCATTGTCTATTCCTGTTTTTCTCACTTTCATCAAAATTCGACAATTCTACGGTGATTATATGAGAAAAATCAAAACATGAAAGTTGTAGATCTTCGAGTCTCCATCCTTTTAGCTTTGAAATCAAGTTATTCTGATCTGAATCGATAAAATTATACCCATTTTCCCGAGCTAGCACAGACTGAAATCTCTGCTCGATTTTATGACTAAGTTTTCGTCACTCTCCCGATGCTATTGTTCAAGTAGCCAGTCTTGGGCTACATCACACTTTTTTTGTATGACACCAACTATTGAAGTATAGTCCTATATCACTTCACAACAGGTTTAATATGTTCTTTATATTCATGTGGTGTCCCTCCATCTATAAGGTTAAGCTTTTGATTTGGATTTTCTAACATGATATTAAAGCCCGTGGTCAAAATTTTTAAATGTTGCTCGTAATTCGGCTTGCATGGAGGTATTAGAGTATCATCTTATCAGTTTAAGTTTTTGAGTTGGATTTTTTATCACCGACAACAAATTGCAATATAGATTGAGAATACTAAAGGATGTTCACATAAGTAGTCAACATCATGGGATTACATGGTACATGAAAGGATCACAAGCGTAGCTAGGAAGAGCACAGACAGGGTCTAGGTTTTTTTTTTTTTTTTTTTTTGGGGGAGGGGGTGCTTGGAGAATGTTGTTGAACTAGTTAGACAATTTATAGAGGACGGTAAAGGTGATTATAATTAATTTGGACAACACCCTGAATTGTTCAACATGTGATTTCACGGTAGTGGATTGGTCGTCGCTTGGCTATACTTTGATGGGGCTTTTCGAGATAAAATTACCTCGACCAACATTGTTAGACTAGCTCACAACAAGATATTTTCTAATCTTCTCTAATCTAATGATTGGATTTAACATTTCGTGTAGTGACATATGTGTTTGGGTCTCATTGGAAAGATAAAGTAATTATACACATTTATTATTATTTAGTTTCGTCTCTTGACTAGGGAGGACAAGTTTCCGTTGACTTTGAATTTGGACCAGTCCTTATGCCGACCTCGATTATTGTGGAAAGCTAAGGGATTATCTTAATTAACAATAATATATGGAACCGTTCTATTGCAACCACCATGAGTAGCTTAATTTGAGAGAGGAGCTAGTAGCTAGCTTTGCATGTCTCGTGTAAAATCCGCAATTTGAAAAATATTTCCACAATTTTGATCCGAATTTGAGAGATTTGTCGTTTAGATATATGCACAAACGGCCGAAAGTAAACACTAATCATGGTAAGTTGCTAACAATCCAAATTTGATTCGAATATGTTTTATTTCATGAATGCGCTTGTTAAGCAAGTTTTATTTTAATCAAGCACGTACATCTCTTGAACAGGGATCGACTCTAATCAGGTAGCGTACTTGGCCTTGTAGTCCTTCCAGAGCTGGTCAACGCTCTTGCCTAGCAGGTCAACAAAATAGTTATCGCTGTAACCAGTCCTCATCTTCTTGTTCAGATCGGCCACAAACCCCTTCTTGCGGCCATTGCAGTAGTCAAGAAAGCGCGCCGTGACGTCGTAACCCTGGTCCCACCTGTTGCCCTGGCCCGGCTGCACCCAGTGGCCAGGCGCGTGCCCCGACTTGAGCCTCACGAAATCTGCGATCCCCTCAATGAGCCCGCCCGGGGCCTGCCCGGCCCCGTTCTATTGCCACACGTGCGTCATCTCGTGGTACAATACCCCCGTGAACTCTCTCTTCACGTCCCCCGAGAATCCCCCGAGGTAAGTAGCACTTGTTAAATTGCTAGAATGGAGGAGAGATGAGACTCAAACTTTATCTTACGTACAGAACAACCAAGTCTTTTACAAAAGACAAAATACATAACGTAAAACACACAATAACTACCCATGTTCTGCATAAAACACTTGCCCCACTAACACCTAAAAATTAGGATAACCAACACACATGACTCCACTAACTCTAATAACTGAAAAATTAAATCAAGAAAATGTGGAAAAAGAAATAACTATTTATCAACAATCCCTCCCTTAAACTGATGTTTGCTAACATTCAGTTTAAAGTCTTGACTTTTTTCACCGTGCAAACACCTAGTAACCTTCTGAGCTTCACAAATGACTCCATCTTGAGGGCTTTGGTGAATATATCAGCAACTTGATATTCACTCCTGTAGTAGATTAGATCAATTGTTCCATCATTGCTAAGATCTCTCAAGAAATAAAACTTCACATCAATGTGCTTGCTTCTTCCATGTAACACCGGATTCTTGGAGAGTTTTATTGCTGAGTTATTGTCACAAAAATTTTAGTAGGTCCCGGTTGCTTGAATTGTAGCTCCTCAAGAATTCTCCTTAGCCAAATAGCTTGACAAGCACTAGCTGTTGCAGCAACAAATTCAGCTTCTGTACTTGACAATGTGACAATTGGTTGCTTCTTGGATGACCACGAAATAGCACATGTTCCAAACATAAAAGCATAACCCGAAGTGCTCCTCCTATCATCTTGATCTCCTGCATAGTCACTATCAGTAAATCCCAACAAATCGGACTTTTCACATTTCTTGTAAAATAGCCCAAAGTCTCTAGTTCCTTGCAAGTAACGAAGGATTCTCTTGGCAGCTAACAAATGCATTTGTGTAGGATTCTCCATATATCTACTGATTAAACTCACATAATACATTATGTCTGGTCTTGTTGCAGTAAAATACATCAAACTGCCCACAATTTGTTTATAAAGTGTGCTGTCAACCTTCCTCCCTTCATAATCTTTGTATAACTTTAAGCCAAACTCAACTGGAGTGTTTACAGGATTACAATCCTTCATCTAAAACCTGTCCAAAATTTCTCCAACATATTTCTTTTGAGAAATAAAGATCCCATCATCTGATTGTACCACTTCTATGCCAAGGAAGTAATGCATCATACCAAGATTAGACATTTCAAACTCATCCATCATAGATTTCTTGAACTCTTCAAACATACCATCACAACTTCTAGTAAATATAAGATCGTCAACATACAAGCAGACAATAAGCATTTTCCTTTTATCTCCAATCTTGACAAAAAAAACGTATGCTCATAAGGACATTTTGAAAAACCAACTTTAAGAAAATAAGTTTCAATACGACTATACCAAGCCCGAGGGGCCTGTTTTAGCCCATAAAGAGCTTTCTTCAATCTATAAACTTTATGCTCATTTTCAATCTTGACATAACTAGGGGGTTGCTCAACAAATACATGTTCCTCCAAGTACCCATGCAAGAATGCCAATTTGACATCTAGCTGGAAAATAGGCCAAGAATTCTGTGCCGCCAATGCAACCACCAATCTGATCGTGTCATGTCTTGCAACTGGAGAAAAAACCTCTGTATAGTCGATTCCATATTGCTGCTTGTATCCCTTGGCTACCAAACGTGCTTTGTATTTGTCAACTTCACCATTTTCTTTCAGTTTTGTTTTAAAGACCCACTTTACACCAATGGTTTTTTGTCCATCCGGAAGATCGGATAGCTCCCACGTATCATTTCTTTCGATGGCATTAATTTCATTATCCATCGCTTTTCGCCATTTTTCTTCTTTGACAGCACTCTCAAAAGTTGTAGGATCACAGTCTGAAAACAAGGCAAAGTGAGTAATTGAATCTCCAATTCCAGTTACCTCATAATCTTCCAACCAGCGGGCCTTCTTCTAACGCGGCGAAGAGATTGAGCTTCTTCTTCATTGACTTCATCGCCTGTTGGTGAATTCTAGCAGCTGTAGAAGTTGTATTTGATGAATTTTGGGGCAAACAAGGTGCTGAAATCTGCTCCTGTTCAACATCATTGTCATAAAGAACTTGGGTAGGAACAGTAATTTGAGGAAGACCCGTCACCATGTTTTTCTGCTGAAGGGTCTTCAATCCACCAAAACTCAAGTGACCATAGCGAAAATGCCATAGCCATGAGGGATCTCTCTTTTCACCAGGATCTTTATTTTCAGCCATCAAACAAGATTGAATATTTTCAATCTTTAATGGAAACAATCTATTTGAACTCATAGGAACAACTGCAATAGCACCTCTAACAGAATCATAAATTTCACAAGCACCATTCTGAATAGTGATTACATAACCATTTTCTTGTAATTGACCAGCACTCAAGAGGTTACTTTTCAAGTCAGGAACATACAACACATTAGAGATCGTTTCCACAAAACCATTCTTGGTTCTTATCTTAATATCACCTTTTCCCATCACTTTCACAGTAGAATGATCCCCAAAACTCACAGTGGAATGAAAATCTTCATTTAGATGAGAAAAAGAAGACTCACTTCCACTCATGTGGTTACTGCAGCCTATATCCACATACCAAATATCTGACTCGCGCTTCTTTTCATCTTGAACAGCCATCAACAACGTTTCAACTTCTTTTCTTCAACAAAATTTGAACACTCTGCCTTTTCTTTATTATTAGGCAGCCTAGTATAACATTCAGATGCATAATGACCAAATTTATGACATCTAAAACACTCTACCTTGGATTTGTTAGGATCCCATCTTCTCCCTTTGCCTTGAAATTGGTCATTGTTGGCTTTGAAATTCCTGCTAACATCTCTATTTCCTCGATCTCCCCTTCCTCTACCTCTACCTCTACCCCTTCCTCTGAAATTGTTGGAATGAGTATAGATAGAAGTCTTCAACGTTTGCTCCTCTACTGTTGAACTTCTGTTCATCTTCTGTTCATGGACCAATAAGGAGCTTTGCAATTCATCAAGAGATAACGCATCTATGTCTTTCGAATCTTCAATTGAGCAGACAACATAATTAAACTTTGGTGTCAAGGAACGCAAAATCTTCTCCACAATGGTGACGTCGTCCATCTTCTCGCCATGGAATCGCATCTTGTTGCTGATTTCCATTGTTACGGCACAATAACTAGTGACAGATTCTCCATCCTTCATCGCTAGTATCTCAAAATCTTTTCTCAAGGCTTGAAGCTGTGCACGCTTCACCCTAATAGAGCCTTGATATTTCTTTTTCATAGAATCCCAAATATCCTTGGAAGTTTCTTTGCAAAGAATAGTCTCCAAGATGGAACGATCGATAGCCTGAAAAAAATAATTTTTTGCCTTCAGGTCCTTCAACTATCTAGCCTCCAATTCTGCTTTATGGGGATCTGTCAAAGCCATGCCTGCTGGTGGCTCTTGAATTCCGGATTCGACAACCGACCAATACTCCTTTGATCGTAAAAAATTCTCCATCAGCATGCTCCAATGATCATAGTGACCATCAAAGCGTGGAATTGCTGGTTGAACAAAATTGTCGGTGGCCATTGGAAATATTGCTGCTGCAATTTTCTCACGAAACTCTCTCACCCTTCTCTCTGGCTCTGATACCACTGTTAAATTGCTAGAATGGAGGAGAGATGAGACTCAAACTTTATCTTACGTACAGAACAACCAAGTCTTTTACAAAAGACAAAATACATAACGTAAAACACACCATAACTACCCATGTTCTGCATAAAACACTTGCCCCACTAACACCTAAAAATTAGGATGACCAACACACATGACTCCACTAACTCTAATAACTGAAAAATTAAATCAAGAAAACGTGGAAAAAGAAATAACTATTTATCAACAGCACTCACGTGGATCTCATCGTTGCTCGTGTACGCGACGCCGGCCATGTTCTCTATGAACAAGCTCACTTTGGCGACGCTCTTACGATCCGCGGGGACGTTCTGATGGAAGAGCCTCCATATGAAGCCGGTGGCCTTTGTCAGAGTCTTGCGACTGTACGGAATGCCAATCTCCCTAGTGAAGCGGACACTGCCGTTGGTGTTGCCAGCGTTGTTCGTCACGGTGTACTGCACCGCATGGGATTGCATGGAAGACGAGAGGATGACTAGCATAGCGAGGAAGAGCATTTGGGTCGACATAGTTTAGGCTAGACAGTTGTTTTCTAGTACTTTTGGTTTGTGCTGTGCCCATCAAAACTGTTGTCCAACATTGTCTATTTATAGAGGAAACTGCAATATGATGCATGGTCCATACGGTCAAATTTGTGATGCGAAGGCCATGATAATTTGGTCAGACGCGGAAGTTTTCATGTCTGTATATTGTTTAGTACCGCAAGTGGATGTGCTATATCCACCTGCTTTCCGTACCTAGTCATCTAAAGCTGTCGAAGGATATAAATATTGAAATCGTAACGCGAACGTTTTTATGCTACTAAAGTTTAAGAAAAATTTATATTTGTTTCAGCTCCTGTATTATTAAAGGCGAGAAAGACAGCGTATAAGTAGACAAGCAGACCAAGCCAAGGGGTTATAGCCTGTTAATTTCCAAGTGTCCTCCTTAATCTCTACTAAATCGAAGTAAAGCTTGTTGCCTGTATCTGTTTGTATCGTTTGTGAAGATTGAATAGGTCAAAGCAGAGCAACAAGCAGACCGAGCCAAGGGGTTATAGCCTGTTAATTTCCAAGTGTCCTCCTTAGTCTCTACTAAATCGAAGTAAAGCTTGTTGCCTGTATCTGTTTGTATCGTTTGTGAAGATTGAATAGGTCAAAGCACAGCAAAAGAGAGCGCAAAAGAGGGCGGGCGAAAGGGACAAAGTCTACAAAAAAAAAAAGGGACAAAGTCTTCGTTGACTTTGAATGTGGACGTTCAAGATCTAAATTTCTGTGGACAGCCGCGGCGCTGTGTGTTAATATAGTTGCTATTGGAATCGGCCCCTTTTCGGCCGCCATAAATTGCGGCGCTTCTTTGCTTTTATCTTTACCTTTTGTACCGCCGACACTGTTGGCATGTGGTAAAGAGATTGCTGTCCTTCACGGGATCATGGATTCGGTTCGCTATGTGAAAATTTTAAAATCTATCTACACTATTTCTGTGTGCACGACCATGTCAGTCGTGATCTTTCATATTGGTTCCATTTACGAATGAATTGTGCTATTTCCAGCTTTACTTCTGTGATATCGACAGCGAGCTGCAAAATAGGTTGAGGATGCTAAAGGATGTCGACATCAACATCAGTAGGTTAGCGCTTACTGATGTTGATATTGTCCAAGACTCCATCTGCCAGAGTACCGTGCCCATTAGAAGAAGTTTCATTGCCTGTATGTGAAGTTGAATACGAAGAGATGCGAAGCTGGACCACAGAGTCTATGACACTCCTGCTGCAGAACAAGTTGCCGCATTTTGGTGGAACGCAATGACCCTAATGCGTTCATAGAACGGGATGAAGTTGTTCCCACGCATTCAGCGAGTCTGGCATTACTGTGGTTGATGATCAAATGCAATATCCTGTTATACTTCCTCGTGGTGAGTTTTTTCATTTTTTCTTTTCTATGGTGAGGTTAGTCGGTATCAAGGAGTGATGAAGCGCAAGGCTGACCGGCTTCAATATCAGTTTGTCAAATTTTCTCAACTATCATTGATTGTATGTTCATACAGACGATTTAATAGGTATGACTATAGAAATGCTACCAGTAATATATTGTAAAAATGTCCTTTTCACCTGCATCTTTGTAATAAGTGAGATTTCTACACAGAACTGATTGGAGTTCTTGAAGAAGTTGAACCGGTATTCGAATGCACGAGGATTGGACCTGGCAAACCAATTTCGAAGTGCAAAGTCGTCATTCTGTCAAATGAGACGTATGGTTGATGCCCCAGTTCCGTTGCATTTATCGTTATTAGCTACGCTGTATCTTGAGCAAGGTTATTTCACAATGATGAGATACCAGATATCAAGGGGTTGTTCTCACTCTATGGGGAGATCAAAAGAAGGAGAAATGCTTGCTCGCTTATAGTAATGAAGATAACAAAAGAAAAACATGAAGTAATTTCAATAAGAAGAAAACTACATCCACAGTTAAATTATATAAAATTTTGGTTAACTTTGTAAGCAATCCGTGAAATTTGAAAATTGTTATTTTAGTCCTGAAATCTTTTGTACTTACACGAGTTTTTCTCTATGAAATTTATTTGCATCAAACAAGTAAGACTATTCTTGCACATGAATCAAACTACGTTACTCTTATAAGAGAATCCAAAATTCATTCGACACTCTTGAAGGTAAAAATAAATTACACTCCCGTCACATGTCTAAAACTAATTCACCACCACCCATTCGTAATATAGCTGATATAGACGGTCACAAAAATTTTAAAAGATAAAAATAGCTTTCAACTCTCGCAACAGAAAGAAAGAAGTTCTTGCACATGACATAAATAAACCGTAATGTGTTTGTATAACACAAAAAACCATCTTTGGAGTTTGGTTTTGTGACCGTTTTTCAGTAATCTAGGCTGATTAAGTTCTACCAATCAGAATTATTGTTCGAATAACTTAATGTCGTAGAACAATGCAGATCAATATACATGGGAGATTAGTACACACCGATGGATAAGTATAAGATATTAAAACCCAATAGGTCAAGTAAACCGGTTTGCTAAGATAAATGAGCGGTGGATGATGGGCAAAAAAATGTTAGATATTGCATTAGTATCAATTTAGTCATAAAATTTTTATTTAGTCCTAAACCTTTTGACCTAGAGCCAATTTAGTCATTGTGGCTAATTTTGACCGGATATTGTTTTTTTTTTTTTTTTTTTTGGTAAATGTAAGAATATATTAAGGGAGAGCTAGCTATACAAAAAATCGGCGCCAAAACTTTCACTCATAGTGCAAAAAGCAGAATGAGTGGAAAGGGAGCCGATGTAAAAAAACCAGAACAAACACAACAACAACCGAAACAACTGACAAACACACCACGTCAAACGCCAAAGATCAAAGAAGATCAACTCAGTAACGGCAGCCATAGCACCATCCATAAGTTCGGAACGACCTGCCATCAGTCCATATGCTTAGCAGGGCCACAGACGAAGACAGAGGGGTCAAATCCCCATCCTCGTTGGAGCCTTCTATCCCTGGGGTTGTCCGATACTCTACTGAAGGTGAGGGCTTTGTCTTTCACAACTTTGATAAGATTATTTTTTCAAAGCTGCAACCTCAAGGGTTTCACCTCGGAAGATGATGCTGTTCCTTTTCTTCCAGATAAGATGACATAATGCCCCAAAAGAAAAATGGGCGATAGAGTGAAAGAAATCATTACCCGACATGAATTTCAATGCCTAGAGGAGATTTTCCGCCCAAGTTCTGTTACGCCATGGAAGATTACATCTTCCGGCCCAAAAGAAAGCAAGTGTCGCAGGAACATGACAATCAAAGACCGCATATTGTTTATATAGATGCTAGCGGACTAATGTGGCACAACTGGCACTGACATGGGTAAATTTCGAAATTGCTCTAACACCCCCATGTTAGAGATATTTCCTTGGATGCATATGATATATGTGAGCTCATATATCTTAACCCTTACTTCATATGGACCCCATATGATATCCACGTGGTTTCAGGTATAAAATGTGTCTGTGCTTGGCTTTTAATTTCTCCTTTAATCCGAGTGAAGTGAGAAATGTTGGAAAGGTTGTAATTAGTTCAGGTAAGCAGCCCAAACTCATGCGACACGACGTCAGAAGTTGCGAATGGGGCTGCTCGAAATGAATACGGCGCACCTATGTTGTTGGTGGGAAATAAAGCGAGCCGTCAAATTGGATTAAAATTTAGGAACTATGTCTTCGTCAATCGAACTTTGAAGGGAACTTTCTCTCACTAATCTCTTATTGGTAAGTTACACATTAACATGTTAACGTCTAGCACATGATATTAAAGCACATGTTAGCCCTAATCTTGGAATTGTGAGGAGCTTTTCACGCTAGGAGATTAAAAGGACGTGATTGAAATGTTGAAAAAGCTCAACGTCTGTCCCATTTCCTTGAGAATATGTCGTAGGAGACACGGAGGCCACGAGCAGCCACCCGTGATTTGATGAATTGTAGCTGTCGACTACTCACCGTATTCTGGTTGGGAAGCTTTCAGAGACCATTCCCTGTTAAAGACGACATTTGAACAGTTCCTCACGTCTTATCATCGTGTTCATTCAGTTTCTGTGGACTTATGAAAACCAATTTAATAGGACTCGTTATATTGTGATTAATATAATTTGATATCTCATATCTATTGCTTCGTATGAACAGAATCACCCGTAAAATTGGAGAAATTATTACGTGGTTTAGTGTGTCGAAATCGCTTAAAGATTCTCTTAATAGGCTTCTCTGACAGTGGAGGAGACATGAATGTATTGAACCATGCATCTCATAGTGGTATTGTTGATGGAAAGTATAAGCCAATAATATCAAGCACATTGATGGTTTAAGTGATGGGGGTTTGTGACACCTTAAAGTGCTAAAGCCAATGAGTGAGGTCTTGTGAATTCATTAGTAAGATCCAACTTAATTGGTTACCACCTTGTCTTATCATTTGAGGAATTCATTTCGATATTTTAACCTTCTGAAACAGGTGAGTTCCTACAATTCTCTGCATTGTCACTCCCTAACCCCCGATTTTGCCGCCGATCACCTTATCAAACCCCCCTCTCTCTCTCTCTCTCTCTCTCTCTCTCTCTCTCTCTCTCTCTCTCTCTCTGTGTCTGTGGCGTGTCTAAGCAAGCACTCTCTCTCTCTCTCTCTCTGTCTGTGGCGTGTCTAAGCAAGCACGAATTCGATAGTCGTTCGCCTTTATTATAAAGTAGGCTTTCATAAATGGAAATGATAAGCTTATGGTTACAGTCCAGGAGTAGCACACTCATCAGTGTGTTCATCTCTTATCTAACTCAGTCTGCATCACCAAGTTTGTGATATCTACACTCACTCGGATGAATTTCTGTATCGAAAAAATAGATTGCACGTGTCATTTATCCAAGTCCAATCTAATAAACATAAATTGAGAGGAACTAAGGGATAAATTGAGAGGAACTAAGGGATAGACCATTCCCGATACGAGAAAAAGAGCTTAGGCAAGTGCGCAAAAGACGATATACCTGAAAAAATTCACCAAAAGAGCCTGGACACGGAACAAGCGTTATCCTTAATTTATCACTCAAATTCATGATTTATTTGACCTATCAAGGTTTCTATTCTCATGGATAGTTCATAGAACAAAGCTGTGGAAACAGCAGCATATCTCTACTTAGTCCCCTCTCCATACCGGGCCTTGTACTCGCTGAACAGCTGATCAGCCGACCTTCCCAGCAACTGCATGAAGAAGTCGTCGCTATAGCCATCTCTCATCTTCCTGTTCAGCTCCGCCACGAACCCGTTCCTCTGACTCTCGCAATAATCCAGGACATAGGCCGTCACGGCGGAGCTCTCGCCCCAACTGTCCCCGCTCCCCCGCCTCGGCCACGTCGCTGGCGCGGGATTCGCCCTCAGCCTCACGAAATCGGCAATTCCCTCGATTACTTTTCCAGCGCTCGGGTTCCCTCTTCCGTCCCACTGCCACACGTGCGTCATCTCGTGGTACATCACGCCGGTGAACTCTTCCTTATCACCTATATTTTAACAAAATTTCGTTTCATCTCCTATATAGAGAGAGGCTAAAGTACTTTAGTTCTGCGCAACGACAATGAAGAAACTAATATTCTTAATTAACGTTATCTAGATGTCAGAAATCGTTATAATAGAATGAATTCTACAATTGGACATTGGTAGCACTTAATCAACGTAACTGTCGATATCGTTAGCTTTCTTTAACCAAAAGAAAATGAGGAGAGAAAAGTTAGACAACTACATGTAAATGCTAATTATCCTTGTCACATGAAAAATATATTCAAGCATAAAAAAACCCTTGAATCTTTTGAATTTGTCTCTCTTTATCTCATCACTCTTTACCTTTTGCTGAGATAGTTAGCACTGAAATGGATTTCACTGCCTGCTGTGGCTGCAATGTCATATAAGTTATCGATGATCAATCTCACACGAGGCACATCTTTCCGGTCAGCTGCAGTCGCTTGCTGGAAGACCTGCCATATGAAGTCGGTGGCTGCCATCATCGTCTGCCGGGCATATGCATCTCCAATCCGATCTGCGAAGATTGCACCGCCTTCAGTGTTTGGGACTGCGTTTGAGACAGTGTACTCGACGGCCCAGATTTTATTTAGCGATGCAACGATCAGGACAGAAGAGAGCAAGAAATAGGATGAAAAAGCCATTGTTTTGATTGTCTTGTGCTAGGGGGTTCTCTTGCTCATATTGTGGATGCTCCTTTAGAACTTTATACACGAGAAGTTTTTTTGGTAAAAGACTTTATACACGAGAAGTTTCCCGTCTCGTAAACTGTTTTCTCGCATGTCGGACAAGGAAGTCTTTGTGCTCGGTCGTAAGGGGGACAGTCGCGACCTACCCCACAAGAGATGCGTGATCGCTGATGAGACGTGCGGAAGAAATCCTGGTTTAAATTGTCTCTCGTCGACAAGTTCGTGAGCATATCCACAGAATATCAAAACGTTTGGCGACCGTAGCTTAGAAATTTCAATGAGCGAGTTCTTGTCACAAATTTTTTTTAATTTATGAGGTGATGTAAATTAGCATCTGCAATTTATTCCTTTTGACTGGTTCAATCTATCAAATTCAAGAGCCAGGTGTGTCATCTGTCTTTTCTCCGCTTTATTTGTTTTTGTCTTTTTCATTTCCTCGTTTCCTTTCTTTCTTCCCATATCTCCTTTGTTCTTTTCCCGATTGAGAGTGATGGGTGGCCACAAGGGACGGGCAGCTGCACCTCGGTGCTGTGGTGAGACGATGTCGAGAAGGGTGATTAGTAGTCAGGTCAAGTTTGGATCAAATAAAAAATTTGGCTGATCTAAGTTGACCTATTTCTATGCAATATAAATCTAGTGAGCGTAGAGTGAGCCAACACGAGATCGAGTGAGAGAGAGAGAGTGAAAAGAAAGCCATAGAGATTGATTAAGTTTAAATAAGTTATAAACTCATTTAACACTCATATTAATTTTGGTTTTATATCCTAAACCATTTATGACTCATCTACTAAACATAATCAATCCATATAACAACTCATCTCATCAAATATGGGTTAAGAAATGCTTCTATAACCCATTTTGACAAGCCTAATGATTAGCAAGGAGCAAATACGAGAAGCAAGTGCGAAGGCACAACGACAAGGATAGGGGTGGCGAAGCTAGAGCTGGAGATAGAGGAGTGGAGACAGTAAGGGAAAGGGTAAGGGTTCTAAGGATTTGCACATTAGTTCTAATAAAGTGTAGGATAGGATCCCCAAATGAGAGGAAGTGCTAGATATCGGGTTCATGATACTATCCCAAACCTCTCCTGCTTCCAAGTTCAGATGCACGCCTAATCCATTTTGGCCTATTGTTTATAAAAGTGATAATATCAAAAAAATTTCTCAGCTTTGCTCTCCATATCAAATACACTCTTTACTTTGAAAATCCACATTTTGCATCTCTCTAACCTAAGAAGACTCATTTGCCCTCATATACATCAAGATTCTATACACAAACCCCTCTCCCATGCTCTTCCCTAGCACTTTCTCTCTCCTTACCCCTAATGGCAAAACACTGTTGACACCTAAATTTCATTTTCTTAAATTAGGTCTTTTTTTATTATTATTAATTATCTTTTTTTTCCTCTTTTTCGTATAATAAATAATAAAAACAAAAAAACAAACAAAAACACAGCTCGTTGGGCTGGGCCTTTGAGCCCTGCCCCTCCTCTCTCCCTCGCGCGGGCCCTCACAGCCCGGCTCGCGCGACGCACTCCTTCTTCCTCCTCCGTGCGCCTCTGCAACGCACGCACAGGAGGCGCAACGCCGGAAGGGCGGACGAATGGCGACGTGGGGGCAGTTGGCGTCGGATGGGACGCCGGTCAGCCGCCGGAGCCGCTCGGCACGCGAGGGGGACCGGCGGTCGAAGCTCCATCGACCGGCCACCCCCTCGCCTATAAATACCAAGGCCCTCGCCTCCGTTGATGGACGCACAACAACCGGGAGCGAGCTCCGAGAGCTTCCCCTTGAGAGACTTCAGGGGAGGAATCGAAGGGTGAGCATGAAGGGTCGGGTCGTGAGCTCGACGACCTCCCTCCGAGAGACATCGGGGGAGGCCGGCGGCAAGTGAAACCCTGATCTGCAAGCGCGGCCAGAGAGAGAGAGAGAGGGAGAGAGAGAGAGATCGAAGGTCGCCGTCGCTCATCGCCTCCGCCGTTCGCCGTTCAAGCTACCGCCCACGGCCGGTAGCCGCCGCCTCTGTCGTCGCTCCCCCCCCATTTTGCTATCACCACCGTCGCCGCCGTCGCCGCCGCGTCCGCCTGATGCTCCTCTCCTCGGCGCCGCAAATCGAGAACCCTAAGGTTCCCGATTTTCCGGGTCGCGGCCTCGGGTCATCGGGTCGGACCCGGAGCAGGAATCGGGTAGGGTTTCTGCGCGAATCAGGGGCGGCGGGCGTCGGGTCGGGAGCCGGGTCACTGGGTCGGATTCGGTTGGGGAACCGGGTAGGGTTTCGCCGATTCCCCCTAAACGGCGCCGTTTCGAAAAAAATAAAAGAAAAAAGGCAAAAAAATTCGAGTCGTCTGCATTCGGCTTTTATTTTAATTTTAAATAAATAAATAATTTATTTTCCAAAAAAAAATCCAAAAAAACAGAAAATATTTAAAAATATATATAAAATATTTTATTTTCGAGAAAAATCAAGAAAAATCAAAAATACTTTATTTTCCAAAAATATTAAAAAATATTTTATTTCCCAAAAAAAAAAAAAAATCAAAAATCAAAAATCAAAAATATTTCATATTTCCCTAAAAAGGCCAAAAATTCAGAAAAAGCCAAAAAGACTTGTATTTTTCCAAAAAAGACTTGTATTTTTCCAAAAACTACCAAAAATCCAAAAAATCCCTTTTATGTCAAAAAAATTGGAAAAAGGTTCAAAAAAATGTTTTCCTCCCAAAAATGCATGGAAAAACCCTAAAACATCCAAAAACCTCAGGGTTTAAACAAGGTTAGGTATCGAAAGGGCATTAGTGATTAACTAGTGTAATCAAGTCCCCGATCCTAATTTCTCTAGTTGCGCAGGAGCGAATATTTCTCCCAATATTTCGCATGGGTTTCTAATCAACCCTCCCCAAATTGATTAGTGGCGACTCCGTTTTAAAATTAACTTACAGGTTAAAAACTTTGACTATTAAAGTCGTGAATTGGTGGACTTGGGAGAGTCCAGGCTTAATTAACCTAGCCGAGCCATTAGCCTCCGCCAGGCGCCCGCCCCGATCGGGCGCTCGAAAAAAAGAGGTCGCGACAAACACCACCAATCGAGAAGCTCTTTTTTGATAGTCTTCAGAAAGAACATCCACTTATTATATATAGACAAGAATTGGATCATAAAATAGGAAACATTCTCCAAATAGGAAACCTATTCAAAATCGAAAACCTACTTAAATTAGGAAACTTTCCTCTTTTGAGCTCAAACTCGAAACATATTTTAACAATCTCCACCATGGCTCGATGTTTGAGTCAAGTCACAATCGCTTCGCTAAAAATTCGAATTTCGTCACTACTCTCCCATAGCCCCTAACGGGCTCAACTACCATAGATATTTTCCAAGTCCAAGACTCGCTTATACTTCGCCACAACAATAGACCTCATCAGAACACCAACTCTACATTCATTTTTAATTGCTTCGCAAGAATTTTCTAACACAACCTCCTTAACCACAGATAAAACAAAACTATTGTTACATTCATACCTGTCAGGAAATTGAACACATACCTTGTCAATAGTAGTAGTTACAACAACTCTTGTCTCTATAGGCTCCATTCGCTACTAGCACTATTCATGTCGACTACTACATTAGTACTCACTACCTTATGAATTTCTAGTTGCAACTCCACCTCAAGTTGAACACTGTTTAAATACTCGTGATACTGCTAAAATCTCTCTTAGCTATAAATATTGGAAACTCATCAAACGTAACTTCTATGCTAATAATAGGTGAATTTAATTATGTGCACCACTATCGATAGTCATGCTCACCTTGTGCATAGCCTAGGAACATGCACTTTTGTGCCCTCTTATTAAGCCTACCATCATTAATTCGAACATAATATGGGCAACCAAATATTCTAAGAATAGAATAATCAGTAACGTTGCTAGACTACACTTCTTCGAGAGTCCGACATCCAATCGCAATCGATATGAACCTATTTATTAGATAGTTCACCATACTAAGCACATCCGCTAGGAATTTCCTGGCCATACCAACACTAGAGAGTATTTTATGGGTTATCTCTAGTAACATTTTGTTCATCAATTCCACAACATGTTGTGGTTCATTAGCATTAGTGCAAGTTTCATTATGCCTTCATGTAGAATTCATTTAACAGTTTCAAGCAAAACTCCATACTACTATCAATCCGCACATGCATAATTGTTTTACCAATCTCCTTTTCAATCAAAGCTCTCAACTATATGATCTTGACAATAAAATCAAACTTGTTCCTAGGCACAAATTCCCACGTCTTCATCAAGTAGTCATCAATAATTATTAGCATAAATCTAGCACTCTTCTTCGAAAGAAATTGCGACAATCTACGAACATTCAAGTGAATTAACTTTGCAATTTCTATGGTTTCTTTGATAGTCGTACTGAATTGCACTTTTCATTTTTTATCCGAATCACAACACCTGCGTACATTCAGTTCATTAGCAATATAATCACATGATAGATTTCTTTCACTTAAAACCTTCAGGCTTTTCTCACTAATATGCCTTAAATGCATATGTCATAATTCAGACTCTCAAGCAGATGCATCTGACGTCTCCGCGCTGAAATTTGTCACTATCTCACCTTGAAACTCATACAAGCCACTATGCGTTTCACATTCCGAAATATATCCATACCCGACTGCATCCAAGGTATTCAAGAAAATAAAGTTCTTCTTTATCTCTAAAACATATCTTACTCCAATCAATGTTCTAACAATACCATAATGCATTATGATTCTAACATTGCCAAAACCTACAACATCGCATTCAGCGATGTTCCCAAACTATATTTTACTAATATCCATGCATTGATAAGTAGTAATCGAGTTTTCATTTGGTGTAACATGAAAAGAACAACCATAATCTATATCCATCAAAAGACGAATTATTAGTGACAGATAAGATAAAATCAGCATTATTCGAATTACCATCAACTACAGCTACAACATCTTCTACAAAATTAACTATTTTTCCCTTACCCTTTTTCGTTTTTTAGCTTAAGGCAATTTCTTCTAAGATGCCCCCTCTTACCACAAGTTTAATAGATAATACCACCAGTCCTAGATTGACTACATCTATTCATATTTATACTACTCCCTACTAACATGAGTACTAATTCTACCTCTATTTTCACATACTAAAGTAGTAGATACAAGTTCACCATATTCTCTTCTACGAATGTCCTAACTCGGAATTAAATCTCAAACCCTATCAAATGTCAAGCTTGTTGACCTAGAGGAAATACTAACAGTAGTATTCCAACTATCAAGCAATGAGGATTGTTGACACCTAAATTTTGATTTTTTCTTAGCCATTTATCACATGAAAATTTCGGGATTGAGTTCAATTCCTGAACAAAAATATCAATATCTCATAGTATTTGCATTTCGTAAACTGACATGCCTACACAATGAGGGGTTCGAAATCTCATTAGTGCATGAACTTGGTGAAGAAAAGTTGGTTGTATTCATCAATGTTAGAAGAAAGTCCCTTCCCTAATCAAGCTAGATTACATATGTGGACAAGAAATGAGGGAGATATTCTCAGCCAAAAAGAAATAAGCAATTGCAATCGGTGAGATTCATGCGGAAAGGAAAAGAAAGTGTAGCAATTGAGAGACAAATCGGTGAAGACGGACAAAATAAAGGAAAGAAATCAAAGTGTTCGTGGAAGGTCTAGGCTGTTGCAATGAAATCGTGAAGATAGTGAGAGAGGAATCAATGAGACTTGTCAAGTAATATGCAAAGAATTGACACTCACTCAGCTAAATAATGGATGTTCACGCGCAAGGCAATACAACCAAGAAAAGTCAGTTGGAAAGATTTAGCAGAGAGGAAATTAAGGGAAGGAATAAAGAGATAATGCTGCCCGTGAAATCGTAAATGACAATGAGTGAATCTGGACACGTTCACTACAATATAAGTGAAGCAGAAAAGGAAAAGATTGTGAAAGAACGAAAGAGACCAATCAATCCAGCATTTTCGGCCATGCTAAGAGGAGCAATTTGAGCAAGCAAATAAAGAGACGACTGACGATTGATCACAATATTCCACTAAATGAAACTTAAAAGGAAACAAATATCACAAGGAAGGCATTTCAAATCTCGGGAATCAAGGAGCAGAGTTTCTTACCATATATGGAGACATATACAATTAGTATAAAAAATGGTGAGTGTCTCACGAAGAAAGAGGGGAAAGTCGAAACAGGGGTAACAAAATCAAAGCACGAACCTCATCTTCAAAGTCAATCTCAACTTAACTCAATTGACTAACAATTCACATTGAATTCATTGATATGATCTGCAACTAACGTATCTTCGCTCATCTTCAAATTAAACAAATATCATATCAAATAGACTTTATTGATCACAGAGGGCTTTTCGCACATATCCGACAAGACTTTCATCAAATTAGTGGTGGTTTTCTCCTTCACAATAAATGCGACATTACGAGCCAATGTCAATCGAATAACACCCGTAGTTCCTCTATCCAGCAATTTCCAATCAGCTTGTTTCATCGTCTCTTGCTTCTCCCTAGACAAGAGCAAGTGCAATTTCATCTGATAAAGAGAAGTTTGAATCTGCATCTTCCAGAAATCAAAATCATTCTTGTCAAATCTATCGATTCTCATTTTTCCTTCTTCTATCATTATCGATTCGCTTTTGGCTCTAATACCAATTGTTACAAAAAAAGAGTGATCAAATAATAAAATAGATAAAACAAGAAAATAAATTCATCAGCAGAATTACATGGTTTAGTCGTAGTGACCTACATTTATGGAGAGAGTAGCAACATGATAGATCAAGCTATACAATGGAAATTACACACTCAAATTCTTCAAACACTTAGTATTTCTAAAGTCCCAATTACACTCAATAACTCATGCAGTATTTAGCCCCACAATTTCTCATGAAATAATCTCTCGATCTCATCAAGGAATCATACACAAACCCTTACCACAATAATTTTATCGACTTCAACTCATATAAGCACTTGGTGTAATTACACAAAGAAAGCCCATTATCAAGCACTCAACGAAACGGCGCTTCAACAACTCTATATCTTTAGGGTGCAATTCACAAGTAGAAGCTCCTCTTTGATAGTCTTCACAAAGAACTGTTGGACGCAAATTGCGCAATCCCAAGATCTCCATAACCAGAACAAGAACATGCATAATTAAGCAGAAAAATTAACGCACCTGTTTTGGAATTCATCGATCTTGAAGCGGAAGCGGAAACACAATGTTCCATGCGCAAGTCCTTCTTCTCTATTGCCCTCTGTATCACTGGCTCAATGAGGCAACCCCCCTCACATTTAGCGTTAGGTAAACACCCCTTAGGTGAGGATACGTGTGAGAATTCGGGTTAGAGGAGAGACTTAGCGCTATTTATAGAGTTTCCAGCTAGGCCCCCTCATTACGGGTCAGGCTCAACTCGGCCCACACTAGCCAGCTCATATTAAACTAATTAAGAAACCTTCTATCTCACCTTAGACCAATCCCCATAAAACGGTAAACGTTAAACGGTAAATTACAATATCAATTAATGTAGTCCACATCAGGAAAACTCTTACATTCTCCCACTTGGACTATATTAATTGAAATCGTATTGTATGTGCGCACATTGGTCTAGAGAAATTTTTAATAGTCAATCCTATCCCATAAAGTCTCAAACACCGAATCATGGCGGTAACTACATGTATACACACAGAGCCTTCCATGGTCACGAGTGTTCTCAACTCTATTGATATGGATCCAATATGGTAGTGTGTTAAATGGATAACATCTCTCATAGAGATATCTCATTTGTCAGTCACCATTATCTTATCTTAAGCGTCACAAAAACTTGTGCCACTAGAGAATGTCCATTCTTTTACCTTAAGCGTCACAAAAAACTTGTGCCACTAGAGAATACATTTATGGTTCCATGAACCCACATATGTCTTGTCCTTACGGTTAACCATTCTTTATGTATAACAAGACATATGGACAAGGCTAATAACCGGATGCCCCTAGCCTTCACTCAAGATTTATATAATACCTTGAGACTTTATCAATATGTATTCAACATAATAACAATACATTATACTTTTAAATGCACTGACACAAGGTACACCATTTAATTAGATTTTCTCAATATCTAAATAAGGACAATGTGATAGATTCAACCCATCACCCTTAACAACAGGAGCAATTCCTGGCTTGCAATAATGTATATGGAATATTTCCAATATACAATCAACAAATGTCCTCCGAGAAAATCTAATATAATATGGCAAAAACAATTCTTACAAACCTTAGTACAAAGTATATAAGATGTCTCAAGGTCACAATTTGTAAGCAAAATATCATGTACATAGTGTATGAGAAAAAATAAATTTCCTCCCACTGACCTTGCAGTATATTGAATTACTTTGTTCCCAATTGAACAAAATAACAACATTATGAAACTTTAATAATATTGCCTGGAAACTTGCTTAAGACCATGAATTAAGACTTTTCAGTCTACACACAAGTTTACTTAAATCTGCTGCAAAATTCTCCAGTTGCACTTATATAGATTTTGTATCTCTTTGACGTAACTCCATATAAAAAATAAATTATCAATGCCACGTTCACTCTGAAAGAATTAGTAGTAAAGAAATAATTATTTATTTCTTGACTAACTATCCACCCCTCTTTCAGAGTAAAAATATTATTATCCTTTTTTTTATGGCGTTTAATCACATACTTAATTAAGAACAAGAAACGACATTTATATAAGTTGCTAAAACAACCATATAATGGATATTGTAATCATGCTCTCATAAATAGACTATATAGTCTGATGGTATAAGTAATTGTCTTTCTCTAATAAATCTCCTTAATAAAACTGCAACCACTTCATTCTACACTTGAGAGGTTTAAGAAATTTCATTATAAACTATATCAAGAATAGTACCTTAAACCTCAACAAGTTTAGTCTATGGTACAGGAGATTCCATAATTATCTGTATAGGTAAAGACAAAAACACAGTAACCCCCATCATACTATTATCTTTAATAGTTTGAGAGTAGCTATCATTTACAATTACGTCGATCTTAAGAAATTTTAGAGTATGTGATTCCATAATTCTTGTACATTCTTTAGGGTCATAAGATCAAATACCCTTTTAACAATCTAAATAAGATACAAAATAATTCCGAGTTGATCTGAATTGCAATACACTTAAAATAGGATTAGATAATCTCACTTCTGCATGACACCCCTAAATTTAATATGATTCAAGTAATCTATGCCCAATCTATAACTCAAAAGAAGTTTATAAAACAACTTTGATAAGGACACTTTTTGTATGTGAAAAAATTGCTTTCAAAATATCAACCCACAGAAGACTGGATAAATTAGTTTTACTCATCATACTCATCACTATGTTCATCTGACAACCTTTAAGACTAATTCTAACCAATTTATTCTTTATCTCGGTCAATTTTACTTCCACAATAATCTATAGAAGTCTTTAGATAACCGTTAAGAGTAAATAGAAAAATTTTGGAAACAACTTTTTCATCCTTATATGAGATGTATATATCATTAGGACTTAAACACAATCTTTGCAGATATGTCCTAATTTCAATATTATACAAAACATAATTTCAAGCAACTAAGGCTTCCATCATATTATAGCAGTGCAGTCCGTAGGCAAACCTCTTTTCAAGTGTTCTAGAATGGAACGCTTCATGGACAGTAAGCAAATTTTATTGCATTCTCAAGCAACAAATCATATGTCCACAACTTAAAATTTGAAGCAGTAAAAAAAACCTCAATAATAATAGAAATGACTGAAAAACCAAGCAATGTATATAATTAGCATCATTTGAGCAATGTGTAACTTGACACACAAGTACACATCCAGAGAGTTACATGCGTAATCATATAATCACCTTTGGGCATAATACATGACATGTAGTTGTACACTCCCTACATGATAGCGGTTATAAGAATTTATTCCAATTTTCGTGAATTCATCACCTTTGGGCAGATGAACCACTAGGATCAGTCACTCCTTCACCACATAATCATGTATCCCTCCATGAACTAATATATAATCACCCCCTTTGGGAGTATGACTACACATTCGACTAGAAGACATCACAATCAATATACGAGATCGAAATTTCTCAAATCCAATCAAGCGTGCCACTTTGGCGGTCACTACTCAATTGAATCCTTGAAATTCTCCCATACCAGGGATATAAATTTTACTCCTCACATACACCATATACATGTGATTTTAACTTTAGTGATAGGGGCAGCAAATCACCAAAATCACATATTATGCTAATTACATTGCTTCATTCATTAATAAAAAATAAACTTTATTGTATATTATTAATGAACAACACTCACAAAGATCATGACATAACATACCAGTAACCCAGCACCTATATTTCGAAAATCACAGAAAAATACAAGAAAAATACGCGAAAATACACTAAAAATACATGTATTTAGGGCTTTGTATGCATTTTAACATCCATAAAATCATCAAAAAATTTAAATAAATACACCAAAACGTAGGAAATCACCATACGAGTTCATCGCCGCCAGCCACGCGCGAAACGGAGCATCCACGCGCCCGCACGCGTCGCCTAAGTGCGCGGCGCGTGGAGCCCACGCGCGCGTCGTCACAGGGCCAGTCAAACCGGTCCGACCGGTGGTGGTCCGATCGGTTCCCAGTCCGACCTTCCAATCCTGCCGCCCGGTCCAACCGATTGACCAGTCAGGTCAACGGTTGACCGGGTCGGGTCAGGTCCTGGGTCAGGTCGGTCGGTCGCCATCCGGGTCGGGTCGGTGCGGTTCGGGTCGGTCGCTGACGTCAGCATGACGTTAGCGGGTCGGAACCCAACATGACGTCAGCATCGCTGACGTCAGCGTCAACGCAGCGGATCGAATCCGAATCCGAATCAGAGTCCGGGTCCGGGTCGCTGACGTCAGCGAGACGTCAGCGCTCGCGTGCGCTGCACGCGCGTCCAGCGCCCCGCGCGTGGGAGCACGTCAGGGCGCGTGAACGCGCGTGGGAGTGCGTCAGGGCGCGTGAACGCGCGTGAGGGCACGTCCTCGACGCCCAGCGGTGCGTGGCTACGCGTGGGGGCGCGTGGGGCCTCCTCCGGCGACGCGCCGCCCACGGTCTTGATCGTCTTGTCAAGCCCAGTAATAATATGTGATTTAATTTTACTTTTACAGTCTTTAAAAAATTCGAAAATCACAAATTATGGCAAAATTCAATGCGTTCAAGTTCTAGGGTTATGGTGGCTCTGATACCACGTGTTGGACGCAAATTGCGCAATCCCAAGATCTCCATAACCAAAACAAGAACGTGCATAATTAAGCAAAAGAATTAACGCACCTGTTTTGGAATCCATCGATCTTGAAGCGGAAGTAGAAACACAATGTTCCATGCGCAAGTCCTTCTCCTCTATTGCCCTCCGTATCACTAGCTCAATGAGGCGGCCCCCCTCACGTTTAGCGTTAGGTAAACGCTCCTTAAGTGAGGATACGTGTGAGAATTCGGGTTAGAGGAGAGACTTAACGCTATTTATAAAGTTTCCAGCTAGACCCCCTCATTACGGGCCAGGCTCAACTCGGCCCACACTAATGTAGCCCATATTAGACTAATTAAGAAACCTTCTATCTCACCTTAGACCAATCCCCGTAAAACGGTAAACGTTAAACGGTAAATTATAATATCAATTAATGTAGTCCACATCAGGAAAACTCTTACAAGAACATCCCCTTATTATATATAGACAATAGTTGGATCCAAAATAGGAAATCTTCTCCAATTAAGAAAACCATTCAATTAAAAAACCTGTTTAAAATAAGAAACCTACTTGAACTAGGAAACTTTCCTTTTTCGAGTTCATACTCAAGATATATTTTAACAGAGACTGTGAGCTTATACAGAAGACCAGCGAGCCGCACAAGATCTATCGCCTAGCTCGGCCCTGGCAGCCATGGTCGTGAGCTGAGGGGACAACAATGATGCATGAGTGGAGAGGGGGAGACGTGGTGGTCGGTGTGTCCTACTAAGCAAGCCTCTTGAATGGCGGGAGGCTGGAGACCGCGGATGGGTATTTAATTTTGATGGACGTATGAGTAGTTTGGAAAATAAAAATGCAATTTGGTAAATTATGTGCAGGTGAGAGCAACTTAAATTCTATTGTAAAAGTGTGGATGATATTTGAAGGTTTTGAAACGTGAGAAATATATTTTATGTGAGAAATAAAGTTGAAGATGGTTTTCATATTTATTTTTTTCTTTAAGAAAATTTAGCTGGCCTTTAACACACACAAGCAAAGCCTAGTTTCAATCTCTCTTTTTCCAGAAGCCAATTTAATCGAAGGCATCTATTTTAATTTGATTCCTTACTCTACCAGTACACTTCATCATACCATAACGCGTTATCAATGCCATGTTTGGCGTGGGCAACCTATCCATGTTCGCGTTCACGCCTTAACTTGATCACAAAATTAATTGGGTATTTTTATAAGTCTAGTGTATATCTATCATAAGGTGAGTTTTCTCTTCATTAAGAAAAAGGAAAAAAGGCACACTTTGGTGAATGTTGTACAAACATATGTAGTATAACATTCCTCTAGAATAATTAGACCAAGCTTTGGCAAAACCAAATAAAAGTAATATTCGCCAAAGAAAATTATGCATTTTTAAGAAAGAGATCGCTAGTAGATTCAGAATTTCTATTCTCTTTTGCCGGAATAATGAAAGATTATATGATAAATAATTATAAAAGAAGAGAGGGGAAGCCCCATAATCAAAAACCGAGAGGTGACAAAGGCTGCGTTTGGTAGTCGGGATAAAATTCGAAATAGGATATGATTTATTCTATCCTACGTTTGGTACTCGCTCAGGATAGGATAAAGTCATATATAAGGAGGATGTAGACGTGATAAAATTATTCCATGAAGGAGGTGGGATAAATGTGGATAGGATTTCTAATGTCCATAATAGGAAAGTTATTTTTCTTGAATAACAAATTTATTAAATTAACAAAATCGAAATTATATTTTAATATAAATAATATTTGAATTCTAATAAAAATTATTTTTAATTAATCTTATTTTAATTTATATATTCAAATTTAATTATATCTTATAATAAAAATTCAATCTATAAATTAAATATTTATATTTATTATATATTTTAGGTATATTAGTACAATTTACTATTTGATAAATTTTTATTAAAGAATGATGAAAGGGGAAAAAAGAAATAACAATGAAAATAATATAAAAAAGAGGAAAAATAAAATAAAAATAAATTAAAGAATAGTGTTACGAGAGATTTTCACAATCTCCATTTATGAACATTTAGGTTCATTTATAATGATATGCCATTTATATCAAAAAAATGTACATAATATGATGTGAACATATCCGACTTTAATATTGCAATTCACCAAATAATGAACGGGATATAAAAAAATTTCAGGATTTCATATTTTATTTTATTTAGTCATATCCCTATTAGAAATCCGGAAGACCAAACATAACCAAAGAGATTGACAAGAGGCTCAATACAATACACCATACTCTATGCAAAAAGGGGTTGTTCTTGCTTAACTTTCGATACATGAGATGTACAATCTACCGCCGGTGGAATCCGGATTTCGTCAACTGTGCATTATAAATGGAAACTTGATGTTGATATAGTTACCAAAAGATTAACTCATACATTGAAATGATAAATTAACTCATAAAAAAGGTTTAATTAAGGGCTCAAATTATCAATACAAATGGACATCTCGAAATATAAAACAGAAAAAAAATGGTTAAATAAAATGAATTGTTGCTCTAGTTATCATATATTCATAAATTTCCAACATAATCATAACAGAGTCAATAATTTCACAAAATAATGTAGTGTGTTACGATGAATCTTTTTTCACATTTGATTCTATCTCTATCTCTATCACGTAATAGTACGTGATTTACTTTTTCCCCAAAGAAAACTATCTTCCAAATTCACTTTTCATAAAATATGTAATTTCAAGTGGCACGTAAATTGGCATTGTAGAGTAAAAGAAATGGATATCATATACATTTATACCATGTGGCTAGAATAATCTAACGCATAAAGAACCCTACATATAATATATCAAATAGTACTTTTTAAACAAATTCATCTAATAGTTTGATCGTTCATAAATGATACACCTAGACTCATTACTTCGAGAAACAATAATATTCAAATAATAGGTTGATAATACAATATACTTAATTTTTTGAAAAGTTTTCATATCTAAGTGCGCTGTCTCAGAAAAAATAGAGCAAACAAAAAAAAAATCGTAATAACATCGTGGAGAAATTGTAATATAATTTATGTACGCTTCCCAAACATGGTGGAGCAATGGTAATAACATGCCGGAGGATAAAAAAAAATTGATAGAACATAATGAGCAAGCAGTATAAAAATGAATGACAATAGTCGTTCCAATATGATTCTCTCGAACAAAAAAAATTCTAATCTTCCAAAAAAGAAATTATTTTCCATATATGTGCAATTCATCTTTTGTTTTGTCTTGAACTTTTTTGTGATAGCTATATCAACATAAACCAATATTTCCATATACAGTTTTCCGATTGTGGAATTTGGGTTTCCATAGGCAGTGTACCGAAAATAATTATTATAAATATTTATCATGTTTTCTTTCATCCCGGATTGGACAAACCTTGTCAAACAAATCATATGATCAGTGGGTTACAATATGGACATTATTAGTTTACATGTTAAGTGAAAATTTTATTTTTATAATATCCATAACTTATAACTTACCAATTACAATCACTTTGAAAGATATCCCAAATTAAAAAAAAAGTAAAAAAAAAAAAAAAAATTCTAATAACAACTTAGAATGGTGCAAAGTGCACTTTGTTTCAAATAAAGTCCTGAGATGACCAAGTTAATATCAAATAGGAATTTGAGCTCATCTGCCAGCTAAATCGTGGTTGGTGGCAAACTTTTCTAGTCGTCACCGATTGCATTTTCATCCAAAACATTCTCCTTTCATTTTCCTTTCTTATGTTCATCTTCTTGGTTCTTTTCCTTTCCTTTCTTTTCCTTGCCATTATTTTCCCTTTCATTTCAGCCATTCTCATTGTCCCTCATCTCTCTCTGTTCATCACTCACGAACGGTAACAGAGTTGCCGAGCAAAAATTTAGTCTATTATTGTAGTTTGTTCTTCCTCACGAACAGGTCCAAGCTCGAGTCACCACCGCCTGTTGGCTCCTTGGAGGTTGCTGCACGACATTTCCAACAGTTGGAATTTTATTTTACATAATACAACCGTCGAATGCACGTGGTCTCTCTTGCAAACTGTGTGGATATACATATTAAAATGTTCCATAAATGAAACCGATCAACATGAAAATGTCTCGGTCCCATTTAACCCTCTAAGCCTTCTTGTCAACTTGGGCACAACATATACTACAAGCTCTTGTTGCACGCACTCATTGCTTAACGCAGTCTTTAGGATTGATCATCTATTCAGCCTTCGAGAGCTCCGCCGGTAAGTCAAGCTCCGTTTTATAGTCCATCCAAAGTTCATCAACAGTCCTGCCGAGCATCACTGAGAAAAATCCATTGCTGTAATCATCCTCCATCAAACTGTTGAGCTCAGCGACGAAACCATTCTTGAGGCCGTTGCAATGGTCGAGAAAATAGGCCGTGACGGCGTAACTCTCGTCCCAGCGCAAACCCGAGCCCATTTGAGCCCATTTCTTAGGGGCCAACCCGGCCCTGAGTCTCATGTAGTCGGCGATGCCATTGACCAGGCCTCCAGGGGCCTTCCCGTTCCCGTACTGCTGCCACACGTGGGTCATCTCGTGGAACAAGATTCCCGAGAATTCCATTCTTGCGTCGCCCGGGTAGTTCTGGATGTGTTCGGCCGTTGATCAAAATGGTTTCTTTGAGCGTCCTCGAGACTAGGGTGGGTTGGGCCGGACGGAAGCGATGGATGACCAGCGTCACTTGTTCATGGTCCTTCCTCTCGCCGATCGACTCATTGAAGGTCAGCCAAATGAAGCTTGAGGCGGCTCTCATGAGCTGCCTAGTGTAGAAAGACCCGATTTCGGTCATGAACCGGTTTCATCCGGTTATGTAGCCGGTCCGATCGACGACTCGGTACTTCACCGCGTGAGCTGGCGGGAAG